>CM053785.1:421215908-422420908 GCA_028749045.1 Cupressus sempervirens | reverse complement strand
CTCTCACTATATGTCTACCTCATGTCCCACCATCATCAACTTGTATCATTCTCTCACATGTCACCTCCTATAATTACCTCTCTCTCTCTCTCTCTCTCTCACACACACACACACACACACATCTTCCTCAACCTATCATCATCTCCATCTATTTTAGGGGCTAATTATCCTCTTTGTTCATTTACCTCATCTCTCCAAGATCTCCCTTTTACGAATATTCATTATCTTTCCCCCTCTAACAATTGCCTCCACCTATTTACCATATATATCTTAACTTCATGTATCCCACTCTCTCACACATCTCTCTCTCACCTTAATTTTTATAGATTGATGTACTAAATAAATTTTTGTAAGTTCTTTGAATTTTGAAAAATTAAAATTTTATTTAAAAAAAAACAAACTATAAGTGACATATTCATTTCTCTTATCCACCATTGAAAACATGACAACCTATTCAAATTAGATGCTAATATCATCTACCAAACAACCATCTTGGTGTAGGTGATGATCTAGATAAACACTCACACCTTAATTTATTTCCACCAATTCATTATTGCACAATCTTTGATGATGACATTCAATGCCCTCATTCTCTTTAGAGATGAAGAAAGCTAGAATATATATTTATTCAATTTTGAATTCTAGGAATATATTGAATCAGATTTCTATCTTGTTGTGGAAATCTTAATTTATTTTTATTTTTGTAGCTTCTAAATGTCTAAGATCTCAGCATTGTTATACTAGATTTGGTGACATGGATGACCATTTTTTTTTGTTGTGTCATCAATATATTGGTCAGCGTAAAATTGTACTTCTCTTGTTAGAAATCACTTTCCAAATCGTAGAACAGGAAAATAGTTTAGAAATGTAAAACTACTATAGTTAAAAATCACATTCCAAATTGTAGAATAGAAAAATAGTTTAAATATGTAAAACTACTCAACTATAATACCCCTATTTCTACATGGTCAAGAGTTAAATATTCGTAGAATTATATCTTGAAGTTATCATGAGACTGAAGTCTCCTTGTGTATCCTTAGTAAAAGAAAGAAACAATAGTGAAAGGATATGTTCTGTATTTGATTAAACTAGATTTTTCATAGAATGAATTCTTAGGTGGATGTGACAATGATAAGATTATAATTCTATTCTTTGTTTTTTATTTTTCTAAATAAGTTCAAATTTAGACTTGAGTTATTTCATGTAGTTGGGATATGGATATTGATTCATTTTGTATTATCTTATGAGGATTAAGCATTATTATGTCATCATTTTTTTCAAAATATATATGTTAGGAGTGCATTCCATTGTGACCCTTAGTTTTGCTTGGTTAGTCTCTACATTGCTAGACTAGGTATCTTTAATGTTAGGAAAGATCTTGGTGAAGCTTATAAGCTTCATGGTACGGTGGTAAAGCACTCCTACAATATTATCACCCTTTATATTCTTGAGAAGTTTTCAAAACGCTTGATAGCTCCTATGTCATATTCAAAAACACCTCTGTATTCTAGTAACTTGATTATTGTATATTTTAGAACTTTCCTTTGTACCTCCTTTATTCATGCTTGCTCATATATATGTATTCTTTTAAATTGAATTATAATTAAAAGTTATTATTGAGTATTCAATAGTCAAATGATCTTGACCCTCATAGATTTTATGTATTTTATGAAGATTGTTAATGTGTTGTTGGTTTTGCAGGTGGAAACCCTAAAAATTGTATTTTTAAAAGTTTAAATAAATTTTAATAAACATTTTTTTTTTACATTAGAATCTAAAGTGGATGCAATCAATATTAATGTCATTACCACATATATAATCTCTTCTAATATTCTCTACTACTAAAAGAATCTAAAAACACCATATTTATCCTTTTTTTTTAAAAAGGAAAAAAAGGAAAACACTTGTTCACAATGTCAATCAGAGAAATATAATCCAAATAAAATCAGTCAAATTTTCTAAGAATAGAATTTGAGACTAGAAATATTGTAGCATTGAATAGAATCTTCCATAAGTTTTAAAGAATATTGTAATTGAAAAATGTCTACCATAAGTGGGAATTGCATGAATTCTATTAACATTGAATGGTTGTATCTTAATGAAATGTCACTTTGTGTAGCTTATTTTTTATTTTTTATTAAGGTTTAAAATAGGTTTCTTATAGAGGACCCAAAACCTTAGTAGTAATTAAAAAATAAAATAACAATTTGTTGATTGAAACAGTACTAAAAATGAAAACCAATATCTCCTAACATTTGACAACTCACCATAAAACCAACACAACACCTAAATAGAGAAACATTAGCAAAGCATAGCTATAGACCCATCCCATAGACTCAAAAAGCCAAAAGAGGATAGTAAGAAAGACTAGTCACTAACCAAACAGTAAGCTACCTCAAGAGCCATCTCCTCTTGCATTTCCTTGATCATTTCCATGGCTACTTTTACATCCTCTCTATTGAGTTTTTCGTTCTTGGCCTTCATCTTTCTTGTTGTAGCCTTAGCTTGTTTTTACTACTAGGAGACTCTTCCACAACCTTACAGTCATCCAGGTCCATTGCCATAATTGTGTCAGTATTCAAATCTACATTTCCAACAATTTTGTTCATGTTTTCCATCGTCGCCAAGAATTTCTAGTAATTTTTAACCATGTTGTTAGTGGTGTTTTCCATATTTTCAAATTTGTTCACTAAACCCTACATCAATTCATTATTCTCCATGCCATACCTTGTAGCTTCATTCTCACGTCCCTCATTCAACTTATTCATAGCTTCTTTCATTTTGACATTTAGGGTTCTATAATTTATATTGAGCATTTTAATTGAATGAAAGGTCCATTGTTCCATTCTAAGGGCATACATGGAAATTGCCTTCACCATTTGCAAAACACCCATAGAAGGCTGAATATCCACCCCATTTAGGTCCTCTTATAGCACTTTTGCATTGATCTTATTCATATCCACAAGGTTGGCAACTAAATAATTCAATTCCCTATTTTTCTCATTAAGTCCTTCTATATCTTTAGGGGATGCTTTCAATGGCGAGTTATTAGTCTAGAAATAAACAAATCATGGGTAATATTTTCTTCAAAATATTTGAAACACAAAGCTTCTTTATCATAATTCTCCTCATCCTCACTAGTTTCAGCCTTCTTGGAATTATTTTCATCCTTATTCTACATACTTTCTTTATCTTTGTCTAAGTGGACAAAAATAGGAAAAGAGCACATACTTAGTGGTTGGAACATTTTCTGAACTGATCCAACAAAGCAATTTCTCTCACCATCCTCCATTTGTAGACTATTCATCTCTTCCTCACTTGTACCTTCAGAATTAGTACAATCATTTTTTTGTAATTAACATTCTTCCTTTTTTTAATAGCCTCCATTTTTGCTTCACCCAACTCCACAATCAGGGGCTTACCTTTACCTTTTCTACTACTTGGAGTTTTAGGGATTTTCTAAAGCTTAAAATAGAACTAGGCCTATGGAGGTTGTCCTTAATATTATCCATTATAAACTCAAAAATCAATCTCATCATCCCTTCATGGAGGATGGATTTGTTAGCTTTCTCCTTCAATTCCATTATACTATGCACCAAAGAACAAAGCAAGTAAAATAGAAAACAAACCTTTATTTTGTGTTTGAAATAATTTAATAGGACAAAATGATAATTACTAACCTTATCACACCTCACATCCAAATTAATGTATTGAATTATAACTTTTGGGCCAATTTCAACAATGTTTTAATAGAAGAAATAGAAAAGACCCCTCCATTTTCTTTAACTAGAGGCCCATCATCAAATTTTAGGAATTTATTTATAGTTTCCTCAACAATTTCTTCATTACGGTAAGAGTTCATACCTTTGGCTCTGAGCCCCATTATCATCACCATGATAGAAATGTCTAGCTATAGACGTCTCCTTGCTAAGGTGACTACTCTCACATCCGATCCTTGAATGAATGCCCCAATGATCTTTGGTTTAACATATTTAATTCTCTCCATATACTACACCAAGCTACCCTTTTCTAGTTTATTCCAAACTTTGTGATATTTCTTACATCTTTCACTATCCATAGGTTCCCACCTCTCTAGAATGCCATCCATTTCTATGTTTATGCAACATTCCTTATCAATAATCTTTTTCTCGAATAAGGTCGAGATAAATGATAGAGAAGAAAATCACCAAAAAATTGTAGGGAAAAACTATAAAATCGATACATTAACTTTCCATAAGTACTTCCATCATTAATATACATGTCTCCATGCTTTCCTTTCACTAATGACCACGTTTTTTAGAATTCCCCACTTTACATAAAATATCTTATCATGATCGATAACTTCTTTTAAGTTTCCATACCCATTTAAGCTATCATCCCAAAGAATGGGCTTCAAGCTTATGACCACTAAGTTATCAAGCACATCATCCAAATTATTTACTTCTCTATACATGTGGCTAATAGCCACCATTTCCACTTTAAAAAAAATAACTTTAGACTCTTTCATAGTATTAGCTATGGTCTATGAAGCCTTTTACCTTTTCATTTAAGCAATTTAGAATATTCTTGGAATCCTCCTCTATCCATAACCATTTGTAATTATACTTCTCTGCTAGCCTGAAACTGTGAAGAAGGTACATTGCTTCAACCAAGGACTACATTTAAAGCCTAGCTGAACACCAATCACCTTAATAAGATCCCCATTCTCATTTCAAATAATGGCACCATAGCTAGCAACTCCTGGGTTCCTCTTTCTTGCTCTATCAAAATTCATTGTACATGATCCCTTTGGTGGAAAATTCCATCTAGTATTCCCTCTTTTCTCTTTCATGATATCTTTTTTAATCAAGTAGAAAAATCTTCTAAAACCCACTTATCGAAGTCTATCTTTCCCTTGAAGCTTCTATGAAAGTTTTCCACCACTTTTAACTTGATTGTTTCAGCCAGCACTGTTGCAGCTCAAAAGGCCTGACTAAAGACTCTATTGTTCCATTCTTTCTAGAGGTTCCACCTTACATGGGGAGAAAGGAGCATCCACATGCCTTTATTGACTACCAATTTATATCTTTTTCACATAATCCATAGTTTAGAAACAACCCTTGACAAAGTCCAATTCATGTTCCAACTTTGGAACAAAATCATCCAAGTCTCCCAAGCATATGGGCACTCAAAAAAGATATCATCTCTAGTCTCAAGGGCCCCTTTACAAAGAAAACATACCTCTTTTCAAAAGATTGTCAAGACTAAGGATTTTGTTTTATAGCACCAGCCAATGGAAAATATTGATTTTCAAAATAAGAAGATGGTTCCACATTAGGGCCCACATCATAGGAGGATTGATTTTAGTTTGCAGAGAACTTATCCCTAATGCCACAGAGAAAAGATCACTAGCACTACCATCCCAAATGATTTGATCAATGTCAGTCTCAATTAGCACTATGGAACTAAGCTAAATCATGAGATGAAAAAATATTGCACCAAGAGTTGTCAGGTCCATCCATCTATCCTTTTGCCAATATTTCCTACCATGCGACCCAAAACTAAGAATGCATTTTTCCTTGAAGGGAGCTAGCATCAACAAGGAGGAAAACATGTCCTTAAAGAGCCACTTGTTGGTCCCAAAAATTAACACTCTAACCATTACTCACTTTTCATCTAGTTTCAGACTTAATTAAATCCTTACCGCATTGGATACCATTCTAGAATCAGGAACCTTGAACAAAATTATGGGAATCTAGGAAATCCATAAGGCTCATATTATTGGTCAAGTATTTACTCTTCAGGATCTTATTCCAATATTTATTATCTTCAAAAATTCACCAGATTGTCTTGGTCATAAGGGCTAGATTTAATAGTATGCAAGAACGAATACCTAGGCCCCCATTAGACTTAGAGTTACAGACTTTATCTCATGCAACCATAGATAACATTTTTTTTTAATCTTCAACCCCTAACCAAAGAAAATTCCTTTTGATTTTTTTCAATAGAATCCAAAAAAATTCCCAACATTTTGAACAAACTTAGAGCAATGACTAGCAAGTTTTATAGAGTTGATTTGAGAAGTTGAAGTTTCCCATCCTGACTAAGTAATGCCCATTTCCATCCAAACAAATTTAATTGAATCTATCAACCAAGTCTGACTAGAAAGACCTCAAAGGTTTTAACCCTAAAGAAATCCTAAGGTAGGGGGCTAGAAGATTATCAATTTTACAATTCAAAATCCTAGATATCTTTTTCATTTGACATTAGAGGTGTTGATAAAAAAGAGAGAAGTCTTTTCCCAATTAACAAGAGCTCTTGGGAGAGCTTGAGTCCCTGCCTTTGGACTTATGCACTAACAAAATATATTTGAAAAATATAAACATTGGTGAAACCTTTAGTTTGAAATGGACAATTTTGTTCAAAGATCGTGAAATAAAATTATAGAAAGTTATGAAAACCTAGCTCGTGCAGCGAAAGATCATGAAAGAAAATTGCAAAAAGCAAATTGCTCTGTTTTATGCAAAGCAATTTTCTCTCTCTTATGCAAAGAAAATTGCAAAAAGCAAAATTGATCTTTGAAAATTTACAAATGTTAATATTCTATATTAAAAAAAACAATTTGCTCTCTCTTATGCAAAGGCTCTAAGTTTACCCCAAAACTGTAAAGAAGACCTAAAAATTTGGTAAATGGTATGTAAAACTTCATTAAAAAAAAGTCAAGATTCCTTATAACATTTTGAGGAACTAGTTTCCATCATCTCTATTCTAATATGCTTTAATCTATTGTAATAAAGATTTGTATAAGATGTCTTTAGCAGTGTGAAGTTTTGGCTCGCAAAAAGATAGATATCTAAGCTTAGTAGAAGAAAAAGTCAAATGATATTTTACCATTTTTTAAATTTATTTTCATTTTGCTAAATTTATTTGAGTTGAGTTGGCATTAAAATCATAAAGAAAATATTAAATGTACAATAATGTATGTCTAGATATTTTAGGTATAATTTGTCCATAAAAATGGTTTTTAATTAGTTTTTAATTAGAATTGATAATTGACACCAAAAAATAAAAATATAATTTAATTGACACTTTACTATACTTGGATATTAATGATGCGAATTTGTAAGTTAAAATATTTGATAATTATAATTTGTAATAAGAATAATAGAATTTCAAATTCCCTTAGAAATTAATAATGGAAATATTTCATTTATTAATTGTTTATAAAGAAATTTTAAATAATTGATACAAACAATTTTTAATCTCATTAATTTCAAATTTTTTATATATTTATAATCCTCACATTAGCCATTTACTCTTCTAATATATCTTTTTTTTCCCTATTTCAATAATTTTGAGAAAATACTATTTATTAAAGATAAATTAAACAATTCCTTTAATGACTATTTTTGGTTCCATTTGTAAATGGCGCCGAAGATTGAACCGTCCATTCTGTCGATGAAAGAGCCGATGAGCTTAAAGTTGAAGAAGCGGCACCAGATTTGACTTTGGGCGTCCATGCTGAGCCTCTATTGTTGCCGATCTCATTCGTGGACATACACGCGTTGAACAAAACTGGTGGCTATGCATCGTCTGTGATCTTCATTCAACCTGAAGAAAGGGGGCAAACATTATTGTAAAGGATTGTTGTTAAGATTGGGAGAAATTTTCATGAATTGCTATTCAAATTAGGGGAAATTCTCGTGGATTGCTGTTAAATTGGGGGAAATTTTCGTGATCCTCACCCAACCTTAAGAAAGGGGTTAAACATTATTCTGAAGTATTGCTGTGAAAATCGGGGCAATTTTTCATAAAATGCTGTTTAATTGGGGAAATTTTCATCGATTGCTGATCAAAGTGGGGGAAATTGCGTACTTACGAATTGGGATTAATGAGACGGTGAGGCCCAGAAAGATTGAAGATTTCACGTTTGCTTACTGATTGCTGCCTATTTTGACCCCTTTTTTAATAGAGATTAAATTTGCAGGCATGTGTGGCGTTTCTTCTGGAATCTCCCGAGGTAGGGTAATACGCATTCACAAAAGAAAAGTTAAGGTGAAAGGTGCAAATTCAGTCCAGAGAGATTGGAACATATTTCCAAATAGCTCCTCTAGTCATTAATTTTTCCAAGGAAAGTGTTAGTGAAAAGATGAATTTTATAGTTACCAACATGGAGCTTCCTGCAAATTATGTAGTGAAGCATCCTGTTCTGCTGCACATCAGTTTCGAAAAGACTCTGAAGCCCAGATTTCTGGTTTGGCAAAAAACCAAGTCCATCAATGGCTCAGAGCTTCCTTTTTTGACTATATTGCACATGCCAGAGACGAGGTTTGTTGAAATTTTTATAAAAGAGCATCCTGAATCTATGATATTGTGGACAATTTATGAAAATGCCATTTCTAATGCGTTCAACTGCACCAAGAGCCGAACAGAACACAATTTTGGATGGAGAAAGTGAGAGTCAGATCTCATAAACCATGACAAATTTAGTTATCTAGTCTTTAACAGCTGGCAGGCGAACATTCTCTCCATCTAGGTATTGGCCGTCTGCAATTGATCAAAGTTACATGAAGATGAAAAATCTTTGCATCACAAAATATCTTTTCTTGCAAAAATCGATAAATTTACTTTTTTCTATGGTGCGGACAATATCCATGCCCTCGACAACCTGGCCAAAGACGATATGTTTGCCGTCAACCTACTCAGTCTTGGCGGTGTAGATGAAGAACTGGGAGCCATTGGTGTTCTTCCCAGCGTTAGCCATGGACAGGATGCCAAGGCCAGTGTGACTCTTCTCGCCGGTGCAGACAACCCTGAAGTTCTCGAGATGGAGGAACCTAGAAACTTTCGCCTATAAATTTTTTGATTTTTGGCTTAAGAAATTCGCAATAAACTCGACGAAAATGCCACATAGCCAATCATAAAATGAGAATAAGTATTTAATAATTAAATTTTAAATCAAACTTTATATGAACCTTTATGGAACTTTGGAAAATATCATGAGTTTGTTGGCATAAATTAATTGGGAAGGTAAAAAAAAACATTAGTTCTCTGCTAAAGATAGGAACTAATAAACTACCCAGATGCCTTAACAATTATATTTTAATATATAACTTAATAAAAAACATATAGTCAAGGATACATAATCCACACAATGACAACCGAAACAAATTTTGCACCGACCATATTATCTTCCACTCTCTCAAATAGCAGAGGATTTGCACCCGACGTGACAGTTTTTGAAATTTATAAAATTTCAAAAACTGTCACGTCGGATGCAAATCCTCTGCTAGATACACATCTCCCTCTCTCAACTTGGCACATACGCTAAAATTGATGTGACTTGTCTTCCGTAGACCTTCTTGTGAACTCTGACATACATCAGAGCTGGATCGTTTTACACTCCATTGAATAAATGACATCTTTGAAGTGACAGCTATCTACTTGGGATCGGAGCGATTGAATCTATCAACAGAAAAATTTGGTTGGAGATACTATTTCGTTGAACATTTGAATCGGAGTTCTTGTGCGCAAAAATAAGAAGAAAGATGACTATTCGGTGAGTCAACACAATGAACCATATCTTGTATGAATCAGACTTCTAGTGGCATTCTACAAATTGAAAACAATGACATCTTCAATATCAGCGTTCAAAGTAACAATGACATCTTACCTGACTTAAATGCAGTCCGCGAAGGATATATCTTTTCAATGCCACGATGATAATACTCGAAAAATATCTTGACTAAGAAAAATGAGTGGAAGTGATAAAGGAAAAAGTATATATATATATATATATATATATATATGTTAATTTTTAATGTCAAATATAAAAGTTTAAAATCAAGCTCTAAGAAATTCACACAATTAAACAACGCAATAATGAAGGCATGGAAATTTATTAAAGTTTTGGAGGGGAAATTTGTAATGAATTGAAAAGTGGATTTAGCAACAAATTTTGTTTTGGTGTAGTGTTAATTTTATTCAATTTTAGGTAGTCATCATCAATTCAAATAATTTTAATCCTAGTCAAGAGTCTACAATACAATGGTAAATTTTAAACATCTTATTTGGGAGGTCTTGGGTTTGAGTCTACTTGAGCTTAATATATTATAATAATAAAATTTACCATTGAATTAGTGATAGAAAGACTTTCTTTATAGAATTATAAGTTTGAAGATATCTAACCATCAACCAATCAAATTAGTTTATTTATTTTTCTCTCCCAAAACATATTTTTCATGGTCCAATTTGTATGACTTGGATTTAGATTTATTGACCTCACAAAGAATTGGTGAGTTAAAAGGAGTTCTTATCGCAAGACAACTATGTACTCCTTTTATAAGGTGCTTCAATTTTTTATATAGAAGCTTAAGAAGTAGAGCAATTGTTTTTTCATATATTCTTTTTCATTCAATTTTTTTCCTTTAGAAATAACTAAAGAGATTTGCTTCCTAAATAGAAGTGATATTAATCATGACTCGTGTAATGATTAAGAGATGTATTACTTTAGACAAAATGACATTAATCATGATGAAAATAATGATTTGTCTATTAGTAACCATCTCAACATAGATGTAAATTTTAAGCATGTCTGGATCCATTTATCATCTAACTCTCTATTTTATGTTCTATTCCTACAATCTAACTATGCTAAATTATTGAAAAAATGCACAACATTTTTATTAGAAGATGAATGCAATTCATACTTCCCTTTGTAGGTTACAAGATCTATCTCTATTTATTTGATTGAAAATTACAAATAAATGGAAACTACGGCACTAAATAATCTCTACTTAAAGCTAAATAAGTAATAGATTTTACAAAATAAATCTAACAAGAAGCTATATAAAAGCTCAAGGGAAGCAATCCAAATACTAAAATACACTAGGAAAATATTGAATAGAAATAGAAAAACTATGGAATACTAGAAGTAAAGATAATTAAATGAAACTTTCAACAATCTTGCAACTTTATAGGAATAATCCTAGGATGAGATTTATCGAATTTCAACCAAAATAAAACTCCTAATATGAGAAGAATCCTAATGAAAGAAATATATGTCGAAAACCTAGAATTGAAATTTACCATATGATCTATTATTAGTAAAGAATATGTTAGATGCTCAAAGAAAGTGGGAGTTAGAAATGGTGGTGGATAAACTCTATCAAAGTGATAAGGAGACCTAAAAATAGCTAGATTAAATCAATTTATCACATAAAAGTGTATTACATCATCTTCAAAGAGAGACATGAACAGGATAATAATCACTTTTGTTTAAATCAATGTATCCTTGAAGATGTTAAGTACTAAATTCAAATAGAGAAAGAAGGGAGAGGATGATACCTTTACAAACTAATCTCACAACATCAATGAAATGCATTCTTAAAAGATATAAAACTCCACACATGTAAAGCTAAGTGTTAGAGTAATTAATTATTTCCTAATTAACTCTAATTTTCTTAAGATAAACTTTAGGCATCTAATAATTAATTATTTTATTAATTATTATGATGCAACCTAGGTTAGACCTTTTCGGGATTTTGATCTCCTTTATAAGGAAGATCTCTCATTGTAACATTCATTAACTTTTGATTATAGAAATTTCTCTTTTTTCTCATCAAGAATGTCTCATCTATGAATTTGGGAATTCTAGCCTCCATAGCTTTTGCTTCTCTCTTTCCATGACAAGTGTTTGCATGTAGGTGATTCTAGGGAGCTACAGGGTTGATCGTTCATCAAATTCAACATGCTATCAACGCTCTAGATCATCATGCCCTTGTCATGTTCGTGAGAGATTTGGCATCAGTTTTCTAATCTATGGCTTTTAGAGGATTTTGTATTAGATCTAGGGGGGACCTATTTTTTTGAGCACTTTGAGCCCAAACAAACATCACCATTGAGCTTAGACCACTCAAAAACCCCTATTTCCACATAAAATATGTCCTATAATTTGGATGCTATTAAAATCTTAGGAAAAAAACATTTGCAACTAGGTCGTATTGAGTTCGGCACACAAAATGAGCAATGCTTTTTATTTATCGATAGCAAATTTGTCTATTACACCATGAATTTTTTTTTGCATAAGACCTAGTTCTGCTTGGAGACAGTGTCACCATTGTTTATGGCCTCTATGCACCTCCCAAGTTAGCTCATGTCCAAATGGGCCTCATTTATGGGCCTATTTTCTAGACATTTTAGCAATGGCTCATTAACTTTGACAATGGTTAACAGTGGTTTGTGGATTGGTTTATGGATTTCTTTCAATACATTGGAGGCATTGATTTTTTAGCGGATCCCTCTCCTTCTTAGTCATGCTTGCACCTATTGGTATTTTTTTGTTTGGTGCTTGTATTTTTTGCATGTACTCAATCTCTTGTGCTCATTATTGGCCTACATTCTTTGTGGATTCTTTGGTGACCTATGCCTAAATCGGCCATATTACCTCATAATTTGGGTATGTACTCAAATCTAATTGAAGTTGATCTGTTGAAAAGTTGACTAGAAGGACCTCTACCAACAAATCTATCGTGATTGCTACCAATTTTGTCATGCCCATCTTCCAAACACCTAGAAAATTAGCATGGCATCTCATACCCTTCATTATTGGCTGCAAATTTTTGGTGGTGATCAATGAATTAATTTGGTAGTTAATTACACATTTTTAAAATGTCACAACATGGAATTTTGGTCATGCTTTTTTGTAGTCTAGCACTTCCCTTCTTCCAAGCGAGTAGCTCAACGACTTTGGTTTGGTGGTTTTGGCATGAAGAAAATAGTTCGAGCATTGGGATGCATCATTGAACCCTCCACTTTCTGGCTCTTCTACAAGGCTTTTGATGTGGGGTACAAAATGGAGAATACACTACCCCTTTTGGACAATTGTACAGAGGTATGGCCATAATGGGAGTCAAAGGGTTTTCTTCCCTCCCTCACAACTACCTCAAATTGTGCTTCGGCTTCTTTGCATTTGTTGTAATAGTCAATATCATTAGGTGCAAAGTACCATGAAGGGTTTCTCAATTGTACATTTCCTTACCAATGGCCATGGTGATTCCATTCTATTTGTGAGGATACTTTGTCATTAATATGACCATGGGAGCTATTGTTGTCTTTATATGGAAAATGACCAATCGCAAATCTATTGATGTCTATGTTCTTGCCATTGCCTCTGATATCCTCTATAAAGGCATGCATAGAGTTAGTTGATGGAGGCATGTACCCATTAAAAGGACTACCAATGTCAAATCAACCCCTCTATCTTGGACATGATTTTTTGACTGTGCATGATTTTTTGGTTTGGAGTTTTTCTTTTAACTTTATTTTACTTGATAAAAAAATTTGACCACTGGATTTTTTTCTAGTGTTAGCCATTTTCTCGTTGATGTGTATATTTTTTGGTGAGATGTTTTCCAATGATAGGATCATTTTTTAGCCTCAACAGTTGTTTGACCATCAAATTTGGGCTCATCATTTGTTGATGCCAACACCATGTCAGCATTGCATCAACATTCATGTCACCCCTTCAAACTCTATTTGGACCTACCTTCACATTTTTTCTCATATCTTAGGCATACGAACTCCATTTTTTTCAAACAATATATCACCGAAAAGTTGGTTTTGAGCCTGTTGTAGTGGTATAGGTAATTGTTAGTTTGGATTTTTTTTTGGTGGATTTTTCTTCTATCAAATTCAAGGGTATAGTTTTGTACTATAGGATACATATCTTGAGCATCTAATCTTTGATTTGGGAAATCCTTATATCATTGGAAAGGTGTTTCCAAGCTCTTTCTAGTGATACTGGCTATTTTTCCAAATTCTTTTCTAGGCACATTCTATTCGATCTTTTACATTTTTTCATTGTGTGGATATCTTGGATGTTTCAAGTGTGGG
The DNA here is from genome assembly GCA_028749045.1 of Cupressus sempervirens. Lineage (NCBI taxonomy): Eukaryota > Viridiplantae > Streptophyta > Pinopsida > Cupressales > Cupressaceae > Cupressus > Cupressus sempervirens. Next base: position 422,407,036 of record CM053785.1, on the reverse strand, counting down.
GATCAATTTTGTTATTTCAAATGATCCATCATGTGTTGTACTATCTATTATATCATCTTATGTCTCTTCTAGTATATTTAGACATCATTTATATGCATTCTTCCAAATGCACTGAGATAAAGTGTCATATTCCTTGTATATTTTAGTTTTAGTTGTTTTTCCTTGTTATTCAAGCAATATCATCTAAGGATACTCGTGCAAATTATTGTACTCTAGGGATTCATTATATCTTGTGCCTTATTGTACATGCACTACTCATGATTAAAGTGCCATGGGAAGTTGATGTTTTTGTCTTTATTTTTCATCTTCCTTTGTCCAATGAATTTTCTTTATGTGACATTAGCCTCATGATATGTCTAAGATTGATCACCTCGGTAAAAAAATATGTATTCTTTTGTTGATATGGAGTTATTTTGGTTCATTTTTCTAGTTTCTTGTCTCCTCACCCTTGTCTAGATTAAGGGGGTTCTTCTTGTTGAAGTTGATGAAAGATCAATCCCACAACAACCAAGAATCACTTGCATGCAAATAAATATCACAAAAAGAGAGAAGAAAAAGCTATAGAGGTTAGAAATCTCAAATCCATAAATGAGACATTCTTGATGAGAAAAAAGAAAGATTGCTATTATCAAAAGTGAATCAATGAACATTTACAATAAGAGATCGTCCTTATGAAGAAGAGAAAGACCCTAAAAGGGTCTAACCTAGGTTCCATCCCAATAATTAATAAAAGAATTAATTATTAGATTCCTAAAGTTTAGCTTAAGAAAGCTAGAGTTAATTAGGAAATGTCTAATTACTCTAACACTTTTGTTGTTTCTCATACTTCCTTGGTTCCATGGAGTGAGCTATGTATTCACTATTTGTCCCTATGTATTAAAAAAACAAGGGCATGACAATCTAGAGCTCTAATACCATGTCGAAGTTTATAAAAGATCAACACCACAACTCCCAAAAATCACTTGCATGCAAACACCTATAACTGAAAATGAGAAGCAAAAGCTATAAAGGCTAGAAATCCAAAATCTGTAGATGAGAAATTCTTGATGAGCAAGAAGAGAGATTGTTATTATCAAAAGTGAATCAATGTTTACAATGAGAGATCATCCTTATAAGGGAGATCAAAACCCTAAAAAGGTCTAACCTAGGTTGCATCATAATAATTAATAAAAAAATTAATTATTAGATGCCTAAATTCTAGCTTAAGCAAACTAGAGTTAATTAGGAAATATCTAATTACTCTAACACTTTTGTTGTTTCTCATACTTCCTTGTTTCCATAGAGTGAGCTATGTATTCACTATTTGTTCCTATGTACTAGAAAGATGTGGTGGTTGGGTACCTATGCATTTCAGTGAGATGAACCATTTACCATATAGACACTCTTTTTTTTGTTCCTTCTTTGGTTGTAGCCTTCCATGTTTGATTGATCATCTCTTCAAGCTTTGGTGTTTTATGGCATTCGTATCTTTGAGTTCAGTTATCTTTTTTTGTGTAGTCTTCTCTACCTAGTCAAGTTTTATTTCAATTGAGGTTCTTTATATTAGCAGTTACTTTTGATAGAGCTTTATAGCTTCTAGATGCTTTAGTGGTTTTCTTCATGATCATCTTTTGTTCCTATCTTCTGGGATATTCCCTAGTTTGGAGGTTTCTTTAGTCTTTCACTAGTTTCTTTTAGCATGTTTTTCAGCTCTTTTTGGGGTAGGGCTTTTCCCATGTGGTTTTCTCTATTTCTCCTCTTTTTTAGAGATTTGGTTGTGCTTGGGTACCTCATCAAACCTTGTTGTCAAGACCCAAATTTACTTTCAATAGTAGTTTCTAATCTTTTAGCTACTCCCTAGGTTTATCTTGGGGGGGGGGGAGTGATCTTTCCTAATTAACACTAGTTTGCTCAAGCTAAATTTTAGGCATCTAATAATTAATTCTCTTATGAATAATTATGATGTAACTGAGGTTAGAACTTTTAGGGTTTTGATCTCCTTTATAAGGATGATCCCTCATTGTAACATTCATTCACTCTTGATAATAGAAATATCTCTTTTTCTCATCAATAATGTCTCATTTGTGGATCTGGGAATTCCAACCTTCATAGCTTTCGTTTCTCTCTTTCTGTGATAGGTGTTTGCATGCAGGTGATTCTTTGGAGTTGTGGTGTTGATCTTTCAACAACTTCAACACTAAGGTGAAAAGAAATTTATAGTAATATATCATAGCTCCAACTTTTTACTTGAATCTCCAAAAGGCATGAACAAGATAATATTTTAATTAATATTATGATTTTCTCTATATTGCCTAATTTTTCCTAGTGTTGGAGATTTTTACTCTTGAAATAAATGTCACAAATCCCACTAGAGGGAAGTATGTAGCTCTAATTGTAGTATTTTTTTTAGAAACAATAGTCCACCAAAATAACTAGTGGGGTAAATCAATTATCTAATAGATAAAACATTTATCTTCTTTAAAAAAATTTAATATTCAACCGAGGTAAACAAAAACCATACAAAGATGCACATAAAAAATTACACAAAATTTGTTGACTAGGGAAACCCTTGATCAAAGGAAAACCCTAGTGGCAATGATTCCCACAAGATGATGTACTAATATAAATATTCCTTGTTAGAGGATGGACCCTATTAAGAGTCTATTACAATATTTAGTACATATGAGTCCATCTTAGGAGACTTTGAATCCATGTTAGGAGATTCCAACCTTGTTAGGAGTTGAGCCAACCCTATTAAGAGTTTTAGTACAATGTATGTAAGATGAAACCACTACCCAAACATGCAATTTCAACTACAAGAAGAGCTCATTGCTCAAACATGTAATTTACTATTGTGTTCTTCTTTCCTTTGTTCTATCAACCAAACCAATCACTATTAGACCTTGTAGACTAGGTTGCAAAGCTTGGATCCATATATCAAACCTTGGATTACTCAGAAGAACCTTGGCAATGAAGTTTCCTTCACTTCTTCTCTACTTTTCTCAACTTCACATTTTGCTCCCTCTGCTACTTATAATTTCTTCTCCATGTCATGCTTGATAAACGAAAATGTCCTTCCTTTATACCAAGTCTATTAAACAATTCCCATATTCATTTGTTAGACGTTCTCAATTAATCATTATAGGACCACATTAAGAACATGTTACACTTAGTGATAACATTAATCTTTTTCTTTATAACTTGAATATATTTCCATACACGTAATATTATGATGAGGGAACTTAGCCATGTCATCACCATCATGTATTCTTCACATCCTCAACCTCAACTCTAAGAATAATTTTGCTAAGAGATATAAAAATTTACTAGAACATGCTTCTGTAAACTCTATCTTAGAACATACATCGCCAAAACTTACATTACTTCTTCCAAACTTATCATTTCTTCCCTTGACATTAACTACATATACTAGATACTTAGAAGTATATCCCATAACTTTGGATAGTTAGAATACTCAACTAGTCATCTGTATCAACTTGATCTTTCCACTATTTTTTTGTCAAATACCAAAGAAAACTGCTATATTGACATCAATGAAAAACTCCGTCATGAATGTAACATATCATCATAGTAGCATATCTACAATACTCCTCCATAGGAATAATCAAAATTCATACTTCCAATAATCTCTTAACAACATCCCCCTTTGGCATTGATGGCAACATAGATGAAAAAAATCTAGTTTCAAGAATACTGTTGAGATAATGGGTGTTGAACACATTGCATAATATTGTTATATTTTATTTTATTATGTAATGTTGTGCCTAGATGGATGTGAAACATGTAAAGATTCTCATGGGATATACTTGATGAGTTGTATTGTAACATTGTGATAATATTTCATGTAATTATTTAATATTGGGAAAAAGAATTAAATGCTCAATATTAAATGTGGGGTCAGTGGGTTAAGTAGCACATGGTTTATGTAATACCACGTAGTGGTTTTGTGGGACTTGCTACTATATAAGTAGCCACAAGGATAGTTATTGTAGAGAGTAAGTGTGAGAAAGACAAGAGTCGAGCGGGACAAGGCTTGACAGGTTAGCTAAGGGAGCATTTGTGAAGGTTGGAAGCATGGCATGGGATGTGTGGATTCATGCTTGTTCACATAGTTTTTTTGGTTGTAGCTATGGCCATGAAGGCTTCCATGGTTGTGTGGCAATGGTATTTTTTGCTAAATAATAAATGGTGATGGATTCTTTTGGAGGCTGGGTTTTTCCCTCAATAAGGGTTTCCTAGGGTATATCTTGTGTCACAATTTTGTGGCTATGTTGTCTATTCTCTTGCATGTGGATTTTAATTCTATGTTTATTTTAGATCTATTATGCGTTATGTAGAAATGGTTATATTCTTTATTGCCAAGTTTCCTTACAAGTGGTATTAGAGCTATGGTTTTATTATTGTAACCTTAGATTGAATCCATGAGAATGTATGAGAGAATAAAAGAAAGGGCAAGATATATGAATGATTTATTGCAGATCTGAGGGTTTTGAATTTTTTATTATGATGAGATGTTGAAATATTTTGGGCATGTGAAATTGTTGGAGAAAAGAGTTTTCTGGATGTTTCATTTAAATGAGGGTTTTGGGGGGCAGCTTGCAGAAATGACCTCTTGGGTAAAAACAGACCTCACCATTGGATCCGAGTTGACATTTTCATAAATTTTGATATATAATATGCCCTAGTTTGGCCATGTTAAGAGGAAATGAAAGAGTTTTTTAATTTTAGCCCATGATGACCATCAAATTTAATCCTATCAGAATTTTCGTCAGCAAAAAAAATAAAAAAAAATTTGTAGTGAAAATGGTAAAAAGACTGTCTTAGTAAAATGGCCATAACTTTCTCTTAGAATATCGGATTTCAGAGTTCTTATAGGCATTGGAAAGCTAATTCAGAGCACTGTAACTTGGTGTAGGTTTTGCTCTATGATATTCAAATTTTGTTAGGTTTTAAGGGCCTTAAAGGCAGATGTTATTTATTTTGAGCATGAATTGGGGCATAACTTGGGCATACAAAGTCAGATTTTGGACTTCAAGTAGTCAATGGAAAGCTCTTGAAGAGCTCTACACATTGGTTTAGATTTGGTCCAGGTTTGGTATGGTTTATTTGGTGATATATTGATCTAAATAGTTTATAGTATATTTTGACTATGGTAACATTGTGAGTTTATGGCATTGGAGATTTAAGAATTGATGTCATTGTATAATCAGTTCATATTTTAGATTGGTCTCATAATGCTATGGTTATCAGTGTTTGGTTTGGATATGTATGATGACTTATTGGATCTACAAGTTGTGCACTGTTGTAAGCGGTCTATACTTACAAGTTGCATTTATGGCTTGGTTATGGGTTTTTTTTTTCCCATTGATCTTTCATTATTGATGCATATTCAAATTAGTGGCTTGGATTTAGGTTGTCTATGCCCTGAGTAACATGATTTACTGATTTTATTCTTCATGTAGAAGGGATGAGATGTTGTTACCAGGTATAGTGATGGTGGAGGATTGTGGTTGACTATTTTATGCTGATAGGTTAGACATATTGAAAGACAGATGCTCGGTTCATGGATGTGATCATGGTGCCATAGATTTTGGCATGACATGATTGGCTATATAGGTATATCCTTGATGTTTATTAGCTTGGATTTTTGATTCAGTTATGGTGGTATATCTTCTTGGTTGAGGATCATGGTTATTTAGTTTCTTTTAAGGAGCTCATGATGTGCACTTTGAATTCTTTGATGGTTTGATGCCTTGGTTGATTCTCATGGTTATAAGATGGATTTTTTCATCATGATGTCATGGATAGCTTGGATGCACGGTTTAGTGGGAGCTTCTGATAGTGATGGGGTGACAGTGTAGGATTAGTTCCTGGTTTGGTTTGGATCTTCATATAGGAGTGGATTTTATGATGCCATGGGAGACTTGGTACCACAGTTGAGTGGGAGTTCTTGGCATTAATATATTTATTGAGTGTTTATAGATGTTAGAGGTTTGTCTTAGATCCCATTGCTGTAGAAGTGTCTTTGACATTTGCATGGTGCACTTGTTATCTTCATGGTATGTGGAGATGGTTTTCTTCATGGTGTGTGGAGATGGTTGCATCTTGAGGACTCACAAGGTTCTTGGCAAAGGTGTGGTTAATTCTTTTATTTGGCATGTTATTGTTGGTATGAGGATGGTTTCATTATTATGTCATGGTATACTTTTGATACGCTTTTAGAGTTGTGACATGTTATAGTATGTTCATGTAGAGCATGTTATCTCTTTGGTTGATATGGTTAGATCATGTTGTCATGTTTATGTTCCTGAGGCCGTGGTTAGAACTTTGACATTGATCTTGGTTTAGTTTCTTGGTATTGAGTACACTGATCATAAGCTGCATACTTCATGATATTTCCATGTTGCATTTGGAGTTGGCATGGATTGATTGATTACAGGTGCTCATGGATACTTAGAGACAATGGTGATGTTGATTTCTCTTGAATTAGAGAAGTGTTTTTTGGGATAGTTGATGGTTTCAGTAGGAAGTACGAGGGGTAGTCACCTGATATGGACTTGAGAGGAGATCGTTCTTAGATGAGTCTTGGTTGGAGACTTGGGTGTCTTGATGAGCATTCTCATTCCCCACTCTTGGTCTACTCGGCAGTTTGCTACTTGAGAGGTATAGCCCATTGTTTTTCTCAAGTGCATTATATTTGTGCTTGTCTTTCATGGATATGGATCTTGAGATATGGTACATGAGTTAGTTTTGGAGAGTTCATTTAAGAGATGGTTTAGCATTGGTTATCTCCATATGCATATATTGTTATGTTGGTTGAGTTTGGGAGATGGTTTTATATTGGGCATATTCCTTGGATTAGGAATGGTTATTCCTTGATTTAGGAATGGTTTATGAGTTTGATCTTCTTGTGAGAGGCTTACACCCATGATTAGTTATATAGTATGGTTTGGGTGTTGTTGAGGCTTCTTGTTGAGGTTTAATGGAGGAGATCATACTTGCACAGCTTGCATCTAGAGGTGTGTGTAGAAGGACATGATACAGGTTATGATTTGCATGGTTTCTCCGATCTTGGTTATCTTCTTGAATGTTCAGTTTTGCCTACATTGGATTTGAGATTGGTTAGAGATTATGATCACTGGTTTGTGTTCATGTATGTCATGTGAGAGATGACATGGTTATTACTTTATCTCTTTCCTCTGTTGGTTGTGGAGAACTTGGGAGAGCATTGGAGACTTGCTATGAGAGTGGTTCCTGTAGGATATCAGTTTATGTATTGTAGATGTCCTTGATACTACATGGATTCACTTCTTTGAGATGTGTTGAATGGATTGGTTATAGATTTGACATTATCTTTTGCAGTGGGAGCTTCTTGGTATATATGTGGAAGGTATTGCTCTTGAGGCTTGTGATTGCAGGTTGTAGATTGGATATGTCAACGATATGAGATTCACTTGGCATACCTTTGGAGGTATGGATAGTTGGATGGGTTTGGCACTTGCTGTGGGTGCTATTTCAGCTATGGATATCTTGGCGACTACAGATACATGTGACTAATTTTGGATCAGGTTTTTTGTGCTTGGAATTTCAGTTGGTACAGGATTTTATGATCTTCTAATGTGAGAGGTTGGGTGGATTTCTCTTTGGATGGCTTCTATGTATGTCCAGTGGCAATGGCATAATAGGAGGTGAGATCATTCATGTTTGAGATGCTGGATACTTTGATTTTGTTGTGGGTACCAGGATGGAGCACTTGGTGCACTTTGATCCATGATGGTGGGTGTGCTGGGAGGGATTGTTCCCTTGTTCATTTGTGTGGCTACGGATTGACCCTATGCAATGTATACAACAAGTGGGCGATTGTTGAGATAATGGGTGTTCCACACATTACATAATATTGTTATATTTTATTATTTTATTTTATTATGTAATGTTGTGCCTAGATGGATGTGCAACATGTAAAGATTCCCATGGGATATACTTGATGAGTTGTATTATAACATTGTGATAATATTTCATGTAATTTTTTAATATTGGAGAAAAGAATTAAATGCCCAATATTAAATGTGGGGTCAGTGGGTTAGGTAGCACATGGTTTTAGCACATGGTTTATGCAATACCACTTAGTGGTTTTGTGGGACTCGCTACTATATAAGCAGCCATAAGGGTAGTTGTTGTAGAGAGTAAGTGTGAGAAAGACAACAGTCGAGCGGGACAAGGCTTGACAGGTTAGCCAAGGGAGCATTTGTGAAGGTTGGAAGCATGGCATGGGATGTGTGGATTCATGCTTGTTCACATAATTTTCTCAGTTGTGGCTATGGCCATGAAGGCTTCCATGGTTGTATGGCAATGGTATTTTTTGCTGAATAATACATGGTGATGGATGCTTTTGGAGGCTGGGTTTTTCCCTCAATAAGAGTTTATCAGGGGTATATCTTGTGTCACAATTTTGTGGGTATGTTGTCTAGTCTCTTGCATGTGGATTTTAATTATGTGTTTATTTCAGATCTATTATGGGTTATGTGGAAATGGTTATATTCTTTATTGCTAAGTTTCCTTAAAAATACCAACAAAAGACTGTTCATCTTTCTTTTCAAATCCTCTTCACCAATCATTCTCCCTCATATGGGAAGCATCGACATTCAGTCCAGACAACAATGGTGCTTTGTTACACTAGACTGATGCACTCTTGATCACTTACTCTAATGTAGGAAGGGGCATAACCTTTAGCATACCTCACAAATACTCAAAAGTCTCTTTGGGAATAGGCTTAGTGAATATATCTACAATCTTCTCTTTAGTGCTCACATACTCTAATCTAATTTCCTTTTCTATAAATTTCTCTCTCAACGTGTGATACTTAATAGAAATGTGTTTAGTCTTTGAATGCAACACTAGATTCTTAGACATATTTACTATGCTTGTGTTGTCACAATGTATGACAATAGGTTCACTGATTTCTATCCTTATATCCTTCAGCATCTACTTAATCCAAACAACTTGATTGCAATTGTTTGCTACTGCAACATATTCTAATTCTGCTATACTTTGTGATGCACAATCTTGCTTCTTTCTTAGCCAAGAAACCAATCTTCCTCCAAGAAAGAAAGCTCCACCACTAGTGCTCTTTCTATCATCCATATTGCCTACCTAATCAGCATCAATATAAGAACTTAGAGTAAAATATTAAATTTTTCATACCACAATGCAAACTCTGGTGTTCCTTTCACATATATAAATATTCCTTTGACTACTACATAATGTGCTTCTCTGGAATCAACTTGGAATCTTGCAACAATTCCAACTACATTTTCTATATTTAGCCTTGTGTGAGTTAGATATTGCAATCCTCCAATCATTGATCTAGGCTTTTTTTGCTCAATAGTAGGTGTTTCATCCTTTGTAGATAACTTGTGTCTAGTTACTATAGGTGTTCCAATGGGTTTACATGTTTCCAAACCAAACATTTTTAGTAAATCCTTCAAGTACTTAGTCTGATAAATAAAGATTCCTTCTTTATTCTATACAATCTATAATCCTAGAAAATATTTCATCTCTCCTATCATACTCATCTCAAATTCTTTCTTCATCTCTTCTTCAAACTTCTTACTTTCCTCATCATTTGCTCCAAATGTGATATCATCAACAAATTTTAACAAAATCATAAAACCATCATCAGTTTCTTTCCAATACAGATTACTATTTGCCAATACCTTTGCTATATCAAAGCTTTGTCAAATGCTTGTCCAACCTTGCATACCAGGTTCTAGGTACTTACTTCAAGCCATACAATGTTTTCTTTAGTTTGCATACAACGTCCTTATCATCTATCAAAGGAAAACCTTTAGGCTGCTCAATCTACACTTCTTCTTCAAGTTCTCTATTCAGAAATGTTGATTTTACATCCATCTGATACGCTTTGAATTTATTTTGTACTACATAGGCTAAGAATAATCTTACTGCTTCTATTCTAGCCATTGGAGCATAGGTCTCATCATAGTCTATTCCTTCTTGCTGTGAGTAACCTTTACATACCAATCTGATTTTTTTACTTACAGCTTCACCTTGCTCATTCATCTTGTTCCTGAATACTCATTTAGTTCCTATCACATTCTTGTCTGCTAGTTTGGGGACCAATTCCCATGTCTCATTCTTTGTAGATGCCAAATTTTGTATATATAAAAGAGAAGACATGTAACACATGCATATTTAGATGCCCAATTTTGTATATAAAAAGGGGAAGACATGTAACATGTGTATATTTGTATGCCATATTTTGTATAAAAATCCGATAAGAGATGTCACATGTGCATATTTAGATGCCAAATTTTGTATATAAAAAAGAGAAAACATGTAATTTGTGCATATTTGTATGCCATATATTCTTTTTTATGGGTTTGATGATATCCTTAAAAAAATATTTAATTATCTTCAACTTATATGGATTTAGATGGTTGTCTTCTTGCATTTTTCTTCCAAATTTCCCAAAACACTAGGAAAATAAGTTATATATTTGGATACTCATTTGGCTTTTCTACAACATATGCAAAAATTGGATACAGTTGTTTTTGACCGTGTCCTTGCTGTCACACTATTCCACCCCTTTTAAGGCTTAAAATAGCCTCTAATTGGCATAAGGCATGATGATGACATCATCATGAGGTCAATAGGGTCCATGAAGAGTTAGGGTTAGGATTTTACCATAAGGTAAGGTTTGTGGCTATGTTTAAGGTATGGTCAATTTGCAACTTTTTGCAAAAATTGTAAAAGTTGCTCAAGCAACTTTGCAACTTTTGAGAAAATTTTGCTCTTGACATATTTTAGTCAAATGGGTCCATTTAGGACTATTCTAGGACCCTAGTTAAGATTTCTAGGATGTATTAAGTAACCTAATACCTCAGTTGCCCATCCCTAACAACTTTTAACCTATTCAACAACTTTTCACTCTTTAAGCAACTTTTGACCAACTTGGGACATAATCAGCAATTTTGGCTTTTCCTAGCAATCCATGGCTACTTTGTTAGCTTAGTTTTTTTGGGCTTAGCCTAGGATAAACCCTTTTTTAGCCACAATTTTCCTCCAATGGTATCGACTGCACTAAATAGAAGCATCCCTAATGATCTCTAAGCACATTCAGGCTACGATCTTTGATCAAGCATTTCTCTAAGATCATGCAAGGTATTGATGAACTATAATGTACTATAGGATCATGTTATCTATGCCTACAACAACCTATCTTAGTTTTTAGATATTTGACTTTGTTTGGATTTGGCACTTGTATCTCGCCTATTGCCAAAAGTTCGAATGTTACTTAGTTAAAATGAGCAAGGTTGTGTATATTTCAAATGGTTGATCCTAGGATCAAATCATCTACCCTATTAGCTCTAGTTGGTTGGTTTTAGGCTAGGACCAGCCTCATTTCAGCCACAACATCCCTCCGATGATATCAACCACACTAAATGGAAGCATCCCTAAGGGTCTCTAAGCACCATCAAGCTATGATCTTTGATCGGATATTTCTCTGAGCTTGTGCAAGGTATTGATGAACTATTAGGCGCTATATTATTGCATTATATGGGCTTAGAACAAACTATCTCAGTTTTTAGAGAAACAACTTTGTTTAGATTCAACAATCATATCTCGCCTATTGCCAAAAGTTGTAATGTTGCTCAGTTAAAATGAGCAAGATTGTGTATATTTTAAACCATTGGTCCTAGGATTGAATCATTTGCTCCGTTAGCTCTGGTTGGTCATGTTTAGGCTAGGATCAACCTCATTTCAGCCACAACATCCCTCCAACAATATTGACCACACTGAATGGAAGCATCCCTAAGGGTCTCTAAGCATCATCAGGTTGTAATCTTTGATTGAGCATTTCTTTGAGCTCATGCAAGGTATTGAAAAACCATCATTAGCTATAACTTATCTCAATTTTGAGAGATTTAACTTTGTTTGAATTTGGCACCATTATCTCACCTATTGCCAAAAGTTCCAATGTTTCTTAGTTAAAATGAGCAAGGTTGTGTACATTTCAAATCATTGGTCCTAGGATCAAATTATCTACTCCATTAGCTCTATTTGGTCAGGTTTACTCTAGGACCAATCTCATTTTAGCTATGCAACATCCCTCCAATGGTATCGACCACACTGAATGGAAGCATCCATAGGGGTCTCTAAGAATCATCAGGTTGTGATCTTTGATTGAGAATTTCTTTGAGCTCATGCAAGGTATTGACAAATTGTTAGGTGCTACAAAATTGTGTTATCTAGGCCCACAACAATCTATCTCAATTTTTAGAGATTCAATTTTGTTTGGATTTGGCACCTATATCTTGCCTATTGTCAAAAGTTGCAATGTTGCTTAGTTTAAAATGAGCAAGGTTGTGTATATTTCAAACTGTTGGTCCTAGGATTAAATAATCTACTTCAGTACCTCTAGTTGGTCTAGTTTAGGCTAGGAATAACCTTATTTCAGCCACAACGTCCCTCCAATGGTATTGACCATATTGAATGGAAGTGTTTCTAAGGATCTCTACGCACTATCGGCCTATGATCTTTGACACAAATACAAAAATCATGACATATTTTTACTTTTCATGTCTTATTACATCAAAATAAGTGACATATGATTACATGTTATAATGAATTTGATAATCATGTTACATTTTCTATACAAAATAATAAACATTCATGTGTTTGATTAATTCCAAGAAAGTAAGGTGAAATACAAGTTTGTATGCACACATTAAACAAGTTGGATGGAAATTCAAGTTTAACATATATCAAAATGAACAATATATTATGTCATGTCAATCATATAGTTACAAAAAGATGTTATGTCTCATTGGTATAATATAAAATTTGAACACCCAGCAAATGTTGAATGTGTAGAATAGAAATTTTGAATGTACACAATACAAATATTGAATATATACAATACAAAAGTTGAATACCCAAAAAATCTTGAATGTGTACAATATAAATATCGAATGTGCATAATACAAATTTTGAATATATACAATACGAAAGTCAAATATATGTGAATGTCATGTGATGACCATAACTACATTTATATATCACTATCAATATCTATGACTATGTAGAAACATCAAAATTAAGCCTCTTTGATGTAGTTTGTGGCTTGCCAAGTGTCTACAGAAGAAAAATTTAAAATACACTATCAAATATCTTATCTTATAAGTAATATGAAAATAACTAGAAATTAGGTTCTAAATTGTGGATATTTGAGTCGTTCATTACCTCATCCCTTTGTACCATAGTTGGACTAAATGATAGTGGTAATGGGCTCCTTCATTGATGGGTGGGACTCCTCGCAAAATCATGAGGTAGAGTGACAATGGGAGGCATAACTACCAATGAATCAATGCTCACAGGAGGCACAACCTGTATGATAAGCGATAAAATGTTATCATTATAGAGTGGCATTAGGGATTACACATAGAGTTAAAAATCAAAAAATGTATTGTAGCCTGAGCTAGATATCTAGTGCTGGTAGGAGGAACAAGCACTAATGAATCAATCCTACTATGAGGCACAACCTATATGATAAGCATTAAAATGTTAGAAAAGTAGAGTAGGCATTAAGGATTTCTATCACACACATAAGCAATCCAAATTGAGATCACAAAAGGGCTTCAACTAACACTCTACATACATACCTCTAGCCTCGATTGTATTTGACCTTGTCTTTGACACTCGGGACTCCTAAGAAAATGAAATGGGAAAGGATTTGCATGAAGTCTCAAAGACTATTGTAATAGGTAAAAGATATATACCAGATGTTAATAAGACAAATTGTTGATAATTATTATAAAACAAAAAAAAAAAACATGTACTCATTTGTAAATGTAGTGATATGTATATAGAACAACTACATACTATAACCTAAAATTTATGAGAAGGAAAATATAAAATTTTACCTCTTCCATTGCCTCAACATTGGCAATCTCGGGCCCATTCATCAACTCTACTAAACTAAATTGTTTCTAGATATATTCAACAAACAAGTCAACACATATTCATCAATATTGAGTACATGTATATACATTCATTCTTATTAAATTTCAAAATATAAACATGACCCCTATTTAATACCTTTTTTGTTTTGGTGTTCTTGTTGATTTCTTTCCCTTTCCTCTAGACCTCAAGCTATCTGGAGTATCCTAAAGAAGAAAAAAATATAACATAAGAGGAATCAATAAGACACATCATGAATTCAACTCAAATTGTAAACTTGATAGGTTTGTAAGTTTTGATACTGCATAGCTCTCAAGGGCAAAGTTAATGGAAGAAAATGTGGCATCATCAATTTTAGAAATTTCAGCCCCTGACAAGCCCTATAAAATAGTAAAGAGTATTGTTATAAATATGAGATAATGTTGTAAATGGAAAGAAGGAAAAATAAAAACAAGAAGATCATAGGAGGGAAAGAAGAAAAAAGGACTTGAAGGAAAATATTGGAAGGATAGTACAAGGCCCAGAAATTGAAAACAAAGAGACTGAGAAGGAAAAGAGAGATGCAAATAAACTTTTGGCACCTTGTCAAGAAATAAAAGTGGTGATTCATGATATCCACACTCCTGCAAGACATCTTATGTGATATGGTGGTCCTTCGATGTGGATGGGTATATGGAGGATGAACTCACATTAGGTCCATTAGATGGAGTTCAGGTATGCTACGAGCAAGATATGTGGATGGGAATTGGATAGATTTGATGAATTTGGGAGGGTTTCAATGTTGGTAGGAGATGGAAAGGTATTATTGTACTTTTAAGAATACCAATTAAGAAACAATATTTCAAATCTAATGTTATGATAAACCACAAAAAAAAATAAAAACTAAATGCAAATATAACCAATAACATAAAAATAATAGATCACACAAAAATGAATAGAAGGCACCAAGATTTAACGCAGTTCTCCCAATCCCTAGGCTACGTCCACCAAATAGCAAGTCTGATCTTATTACAATCCAACGATTACAACCTGATTACAGTCCGTAATCCCTTACAGCTCAATACCGATGCAAGAAGCAATTTTGCATCACAACATAATGAAAATACCTAACCCTA
Source organism: Cupressus sempervirens (assembly GCA_028749045.1). Classification (NCBI taxonomy): domain Eukaryota; kingdom Viridiplantae; phylum Streptophyta; class Pinopsida; order Cupressales; family Cupressaceae; genus Cupressus; species Cupressus sempervirens. Next base: position 422,391,944 of record CM053785.1, on the reverse strand, counting down.
AACTCTTTTATACAAGTATTTTATGATTTTTTAGGGTTACAGTACTTTTCTGATCAGTCACCATAATCTAACAATCTCCCACTTGGGGACTAATCAAGCTCCACACTAAACAAAAATTTCCAACTTGGAGACTAATCCTATAGCGATACCACTACCACATGGGGCTTCCACTGGATCAAACCACCCTGGACTCTACTATTCTCTTATTCATGCTCAGTCTAGAAGACCAACCGAAGCTGAAGAGGAGTTCAGCTTCTCCCTTGTTATAACCTTTGTCAACATATCTAATGGATTCTCATTTGTATGGATCTTCTCCAACTTTAACTATCCATCCTCCAAAATTGATCGAATGAAATGGTACCACAACTATATGTGTTTGGTCTTAGAATGCAGAGCTGAATTCTTTGCAAGATGAATGGCACTCTGAATATTTGTGAACAAATAATTATCCTTCTGAGGATGTCCCAATTCTTCCAAGAAGAACTAAAGCTGTATCATCTCATTGGCTGCCTCTGTAGCAGCAACATACTCTGCCTCTGTAGTGGATAGAGCATTAATCTTTTGTAACCTAGAAACCCAGCTCACAGCTACCCCACCAACAGTAAAGACATAACTTGTAGTACTCTGCCTAGTATCAATATCCCCTGCCAAATCTAAGTCAACATAGCCCTGTAAATCAATAGTAGAGCCCCCAAAGTGTAAACACTTATTGGATGTTCCTCTCAAATATCTAAGAATCCACTTGACAACATTCCAATGCTCAAATCTTGGACGACTCATATACCTGCTAACGACTCCCACTGCATGTGCAATATCTTGCCTAGTACATACCATAGCATACATCAAGCTTCCTACGGCTGAAGCATAGGGTACCTTAGACATCTTATCCTTCTCTTCTTGTGTCTTAGGACACATCTCCTTAGTCAACTTCAAATGACCAGGTTAAGGTGTGCTGACAACTTTAGCATTCTCCATAGAGAAATGTTGCAACACCTTCTCAACATAATCAGCTTGAGATAGCATCAATGTTCTGTTCTTCCTATCTCTACAAATCTTCATACCAAGGATGTGTTTTTCTTCCCCCAAATCCTTCATAGAAAATACATGTGCTAATTGGCATTTTAGCCCCTTAATATGATCCATGTTAGACCCAGCTACAAGCATATCATCAACATATAAACATAAAATAATGTAGCTATCATCGTCCAACCTCTAAAAATAAACATAGTAATCTGAATGACACCTATTATATCCATGCTCATACCTTTGACCTTAAAACCCTGTGGCTGAGCCATATATATTTCTTCATCCAAATCACCATGAAGAAAGGTTGTTTTAACATCCAAGTGCTCTAAATGAAAATCTTCAGTAGCCAAAAGACTTAAAACAATATGAATAGAAGTAATTTTAACAATAGGAGAAAATATCTCATCAAAATCAATTCCCTTTTTCTGTGCAAATCCTTTTACAACTAACCTGGCCTTAAATCTTTTCTGACCTCCTTCCTCTTCTTTCAACCTGTAAACCCAATTATTCTGTAAAGACTTTTTACCTACAGGCAACTTGCAGATATCCCATGTCTTATTCTTTAGCAAAGAGTCCATTTCATCTTTCATTGCAGACTCCCACTGAATCTTAGTATTCACCTACATAGCTTCATCATAACTTTCAGGTTCACCAACATCAGTAAGTAAAATAGAATACAAAGAGGGAGAAATTGTTTGTGGAGGTCTAATTTGCCTCATTGACCATCTAACATTCACTAGTGTGTGTGGTATTTGTTGTTGCAGTTGTTGCACATCATGAGGAATGGCTGGAACATTAGCTTTTGGAGTATCATCCAACACTATATAATCATGTTCTTTCTTCTCATGTTACTGCAACAGATCTTTGTACAACACTTTCTCATTGAATATGACATCCTGACTTCTTACAATTTTATGATTTTCAAAATCCCAAAGCCTATAACCAAATTCATTAATGCCATATCCAACAAAGACACATTTCTTTGATTTAGCTTCTATATGAGCAAAATATTCACAACTGAAGGTCTTGAGAAAAGAATAACTCACCTTCTTACCAGTCCATGCTTCCTCTAGAATACCACAACCCAAAGGGATAGAGGGACCTCTATTAATCAAATATACTACAGTATTGACAACCTCTGCCCACATGTGTAAGGGCAACCCAGCATGCAACCTCATGCTCCTTGGGCACTCCATTATAGTCCTGTTCATGCGTTCAGCCACTCCATTTTCCTGTGGAGTCCTTGGAATAGTTTTTTTTCTACAAATACCATTAGTGGAGCAATAATCTTCAAATTCATGGCTGCAATACTCACCACCATTATCAGATCTAAGATATTTTAATTTCTTACTAGTCTCATTTTCAACCAAGCATTTCCATTTTTTAAAAGTTTGAAATACATCAGATTTCTGTCTAAGGAAATAAACCCATAATTTTCTAGTTGCATCATCAATAAATGTAACATTATAATGAAAGCCACCAAGGGAAGATACTTGAGCTTGTCCCCATACATCTGTATGCACAAGCTTTAATTTCTACTTTTTGTTTTCCTTCCCAGTCTTTACAAAACTCACTCTCTTTTGTTTTTCATACACACAACTTTCACAAAAATCCATATTAACACATTTCAGACCTGGTAAAAATTTCTTCGAATGAAGTACTTTCATACCTTTCTCACTCATGTGCCCAAGTCTATTGTGCCATAGTGCTGTATCAGAATCTATAGCAGCTATTTGTTCTCCCTGCTCAACTGCAACAATTATTCCTGAACATTCATTTTTCTTTGAAACAATCAAAGTAGAAGGAACAATATGACCTATACAAAGATATAAGGTGCCTACTTTCACACCTTTTGCTACTACAAGGGAACCTTTTGAAACCTTCCAATTTTTATCATTAAAAGTAACTGCACAACCCTCATCACCGAGTTGCCCAGCTGAAATTAAATTCCTACCTAGCCTTGGAACATGTCTTACCTCATGTAGTAGCCAATGATTCCCATTCTGAAACTTAATCTTAATTTTTCCCTTTCCAACAATTTGACATGGTTCATTATCGCCCAAATAAACAAGCCCAAAATTGCCTTGGACATAATCAATGAAATAACCTCCATGAGGTGTAGCATGAAATGAAGCACCAGAATCTAAAACCCATGAATCATCAACACTTTCTAAAGATAGAAGCAAAGTATCCTCTTCAGATTTGTTACTTACCACATTTGCCTCCTTGTCTCCATTTGATTTATCTCCATTTTTCTTTCGATTCCAACAATCTTTCTTTTTGTGCCTTGGTTTCCCATAGTACCTGCAATCGTTTGGTCCTCTTGATTGAGACCTCTTCCCCTTTGACTTTCCTCTTGATTTTCCACGATTTCTAGAGTTACTTCCTCTCTCAGTCGTTCTGCCCCTACTTTGTGCATTCAAAGCACTTCCTAATGTAGATCCACCTGAGGATTTTCTACGAGTTTCCTCACTCAAAACAACACCGATCACATCATCATATTTTAGGGTACTAGATCCAGGAATAGAATTACTCACTGCCATTACCAAGTCATTCCAGCTTTCAAGAAAAGAACACAAAATCAAGAGAGCCCTAATTTCTTCATCAAAATTTATAACCATAGAAGATAACTGACTAGTAATAGTATCAAACTCATTTAAATGATCTGCAATAGATCCACCTTCTGCCATTTTCATATTAAATAAACGCTTCATGAGAAATACCTTGTTTGAAGTGGAGGGCTTTTCATATAGTGTCACTAGGGTTTTCATCAACTCTTCTATTGTCTTTTCTTTTGTAATATTAAATGCCACTGATGGTGCCAAGCATAACCAAATGCTTTCGAGTGTCTTTTTGTCCAAAAGATCCCATTTAGCATCTAACATAGTTCCCTGATTCTTGGCTTTGATTTCCAATGGCTTCCATAAATCCTTTTGATACATATAGTCTTCCATTTGCATCTTCCATAACTAGAAGTTCTGCCCATTAAACCTATCAACCCTCAGCTTACCCTCATTTTCCATTGCTCTCACTCAACCGTGAGACTCCCACTCAACCATGAAACTTTCCTGTAGAGGATAACTGAAAAAAATAACTAGGCTCTGATACCACTTGTTATGATAAACCATGGATAGAAATAAAAACTAAATGCAAATATAACTAATAACAAAAAAATAATAGATCACACAGAAATGAACACAAGGCACCAAGATTTAACGTGGTTCACCCAATCCCTGGGCTACATCCACCAAACAATAAGTCCAATCTTATTACAATCCAATGATTACAACTTGATCACAGATCGTAATCCCTTATAGCTCAATACCGCCGTAAGAAGAGATTTCGCATCACAACATAATGAAAATACCTAACCCTAAACCCTTTTATACAAGTATTTTATGTCGTTTTAGGGTTACAATACTTTCTTGATCAATCACCATAATCTAACAATCTCCCACTTGGGAACTGATTAGGCTCCACACTAAACAACATCTAATGTATTGTTTTACTTTTAAGAATATTAAAAAACTTTACCTTAGGTGTTCTTGCTCCTAGCCTTGCAACTCTAGCAGAATGAGTACTATGTGGTGTTCTTGTATAGTTTTCTACACCTTACATTACATATTGTTTGAACATATCAATCTAAAGTTCTCTATAAAATTTTAAAAATATTTTCCTTTTAAGATATTTCTAGGTGATTAAATTATATCATGTCAAAAATAATGAGGTTCATTAGATGTGGTTTGGGTAATTCTAGGAGCAAGAGATGTGGATGGGAATTGGATGGATTTGATGAATGAGAGAGTTTCAATGATGGGAGGAGACGGAAAAGGATCTATAAGCAGGTTGTTCATGTCATACCAATTACGAAACAATATTTCAAATCCAATTTATTATTGTACTTTTAAGAATGTTTAAAAAAATTTACCGCAGGTTTTCTTGCTCCTAGCCTTGCATCTCTAATAGAATGAGTACTATGTGGTGTTCTCATACCACTTGCTACACCCTGCATTACATATTGTTTGAACATATCAATCTAAAATTCTCTATAATTTTTTTTTGAAAATTACTTTTATAATATTTCTAGGTGATTAAATAATATCATTTCAAAAGCAATGAGGTTCATTAGATGGGGTTTGGGTAATGCTAGGAGCAAGATATGTGGATGGGAATTGGATGGATTTGATGAATGAGAGGGTTTTAATGATGGTAGGAGATGGAAAAGGATCTATAAGTAGGTTTAGTGTTATCAATTAAGAAATAATATTTTTAAGCCAATATATTATTCTCCTATTAAGAATATTTAAATTTTTTTATCTCAAGTGTTCATTCTCCTAGCCTCGCACCTCTGGTAGAATGAGTACCATGCAGTGTTCTTGTACTGCTTGCTACACCCTGCATTGCATATTTTTTGAACATATCAATCTAAATTTCTCCATAAAAAAATTAAAAAAAAAACTTTTACAATATTTCTAGGTGATTAATTAATATCATGTCAAAACTAATGAGGTTCATTATATGGAGTTTTCGGTAACGCTAAGAGCAAGAAATGTGGATGGGAATTGGATGGATTTGATGAATGGGAGGGTTTTAATGATGGTACGAGATGGAAGAGGATCTATAAGAAAGTTTTTAGAGTCATACCAATTAAGAAACAATATTTTTAAGCTAATGTATTATTGTACTTTTAAGAATATTTAAAAAACTTTACCTCGGGTGTTCTTGCTCCTAACCTCCCACTTCTAGTAGAATGAGTATCTTTTGGTGTTCTTGTACAGCTTATTGCACCCTGCATTGCATATTTTTCACATATCAATCTAGAATGATCTATAAAAATAAAAAAATTAACTTTTATTATATTTAGGTGATTAAATAATATCATGTCAAAACTCAAACAAATAAACAAACCTGTGTCTCTTGTCAACCAAAGACCATCACTATCAAATCATTTGTGAGTATGAAATCTCCACCTCCATATGAATAAAAAGTATGCCCAAAATGTACACATGGATGAGATAGCACTCCATCCTAAGATGCATCTATATCTATCCCATCAAACGTGTTGATAGCTAAAACAAAAATGTTGATTGGGCCCTGAAGACTATAATGATGCATGTGTTGATGATGCAGGTGGCACAAGTGAGGATAATATTGGTGGTGCAGGTGACACAATCAAAGATGACACTAGTGGTGTAGGTAACACAAGCAGAGATGACATTGGTGGTGCAAGTAATATGATGGAGCTATTATAGGCTATGATGATCGAGGTGCCATAGGTGATGATGATGGAGTTATCGTATGTTGTGATGACCCTAGTGCCTTAGGTGGTGATGATGGGGCTGTCACATGCTATGATGATCCTAGAGGTGCATTTGATGATGGTTAGGGTGCCATAGGTGAAGGAAAACCATCTAACTATGAGCCATGTTGAATGATAACATCTCTTAATAATGTAGCCACATGAAGAGTCTATAAATCAATAGACTCCTTTACAATTGATGGGAACACAAAATGAGGCATGGTTTTTCATGTTGTGTGTCTCCTCTCATGTTGTGGTACCACCCTATGAGCCCTAGGTTTATCCTGTGTAGAGCCTCTCCCTCTACCCTAGAACTAAAGAATGTTAAAGTAATTTGGCTTCTCACCAAGGATTAACTCACAATATAGCTTTCTCAAAAAATATAGAAGCACCTCATAATTATTACGTGGTGGTAGGTCAAATACCATATACTATCTATACCAAAAACATGATCTCATCCTAGCATGAGTGCACCAATGAATAGGAAAAGTTTTGGTTGTGTGTAATAGGGAGTTGTTGGATATAGGATTGGTGAAAAGAGAACATATGGTACCATTCTTTATGTCTTTATCTTTCACTTCCTGATATGATAACCCATTGGCATAAAATGCATGACACCTATCCCTCTATGTATACCATTTCATAACCTCCCTAAACATATCATTTTGATTTTGGGTAATTTGTTCAAGTGTATTTGCTAGTGTTGAGTGGTGATCAAGTGTCGATGACCACAATCTATTGATAGTTTATGAGGTCCTCTTGTGTAGTAGTTGAATTATGTTATCATATGTGTGGAAGGTTTATAGGAGGTGGTGGTTATTGAACAGGAAAATTGAGTGGAGGGTTTTTTGGTTGTGTCGCAATGGGGGGAGTGTTTTGTGGCTGTGTCATGACGGGTGGAGGGTTTGATTGTATAGGAGGTGGTCTTTCTTCTCTCCCTCATTTTCTTGGATTCCTTGATGCATCTATATTAAAACAATTTAAAACAATTACAAAACTTATAAATTACAAAACCAAATTATAAAATTTGATTAAAAAAAATACATAGACAACGAATAGAATGAAGACTTACCTTATTTGCAGGGTACCATGGATGGAGATGCAATTAGAATCATTTTTTATGGTAAACTCGATCGAGTTTTTCTGGTCTCCTTCATAATTCATGCTTGTGCTATCATTTGAGGATAAAAAAATACCCTCAAATGAAAACAACAATAAAAATATCTTGTTTACAAAACCCGACCAAGTTTTTTGACTTATAGTATTTAATAACCTGATTGGGTTTTACAAAACCTGATGAGGTTTTGTAAACTATAATGGCCAAGCTTGGATACCAAGCCTAGCTAACATTTCACATTTCAAATAACCTGATCGGGTTACTAAAAATTTCATTTCTTTTGGGGGGGACGTCCACATTTTTGTACATCATCTTGTTGCACTTACCTGAATCCCTTAAGATTGCCCCACAAACCACTTCACCTGGGTTGCCTTTTGTTAACCTGTCAAAATCAGCTTTAAACCAACCTTTAGGGGGACTTAGCCAAAACAAATTATCTCTCTCAATGAAATTTTTACTTTTAGTATTGAAATATGAAAGAAGATAAGTTTCAAGATCAAATCCTTCTAGGCTTATCATTGTGGTTTTCTTTTTCTATATAGCATTCTCCCTTATTCATGTCATATCTTTATTTGCAATTACCCAAGAATGAGCTTCCTTCTCTTTGAACACCTGACCATTTATCTTCTTCTAAATGTTCTAGAATACATATGAGGGGGATGATTTTCCACACACTCTTAATATTCTCATTCTTTGTTGGGCACATCCATTGTATTAGAAAATCTTCCACACTTCCTAGGAGAAGCCAATTTATGGTCCATCTCGCAAGGCAATAATTCAGAACTTCCCAAGCATAGTTACATCAAAAAATAAATGAAAGACAATTTATTGATGATTTCTATGGAGAAATATATATTTTATAGAGGTTATCCAAAGTAAGAATTTTCTTGTGGACCATTATCTAGTAGATTATGCCAACTTTAGTAGTTATACCTTTTATCCAACAAGAAGCCCAAAAAGGAGTTTCCTCATTGAGGGTGATTGAGAAAAAACATGAACCAACAAAATAGACACCATTTGGGTTATTTCCCCATATTACCTTGTGCTCTTTCTCATCAATTCTCTAAGAGTTTAGAGAATTCTAAATAAAATGAAGGCCTACATGGATTTTTTTTTATATTGACCCAATTTCCATTACCCTAGTAATCAACAACCTTCTTCCCATAGGATCTTTTGCATTGAATAATTATTCTCATATCCTCCATCTTTCTAGCAATCAAAACATTCATTAACTAGAAGTTTTCCCAAAGTCTAATTTTCCTTTCATTTCTCAGTTTCCATCCAACACCTCTAATGGAAATAGTCTTACAATCTTGAACAGACCTCTAAATATAAGGATGACCATCAATGTTAGGAGAATTTAAGAAATCTTCCATCAAAGGGAAGGAAAGGAGATGCTTCCCTTTAAGGATAAGGTTCTACTCCTTCTCCTTAGAAACAATTTTGCATATATCTATTTAGCAAGAAGGAATCTGTTTAGACTTTTTTATCAATCTTAAGCCCATACCCCCTTCCTTTTAGTTCTATAGATATTCTCCTAAGCAATAAGAGGCATCCTTTCTTGCTTTTCCACCCCTGACCAAATGAAATTATTTTGTGTTCTTTCAATTTTTTCTACATTGTTATTAGGGATTTTTAAGAGACTAAGAGCATAAGTAGAAAGATTCTAAAGACTACTCTTTAGAAGAGTTACTTTCCCAACCTGACTAAGTAAATTTCCTTTCCAACTAGCAGGCTTATGGGAAAATTTATCCAACAAAATTTTCCAAGAGGTATCCAAAGGCTTGGAACAAAGAGGGAGGCCTAAATTTATACCTAGAAAGGGGTAAATTGAACAACTAAGGGTCCTAGATTTTTTGTCTATCCTTTCTTGAGGAGTATTTGGAAAGAATGAAGATCTATTATTTCAATTGATGATTTGACTAGTAAATGAGGAGTGGACATTTAGAGGCATTTAAAAAAATTATGCCTCCTTAATAGAAGCCTCACCCATAATAATGGTGTCATATACAAACTTTTCATGTGTTTAGGTTTGGGGATTAGAAGATGGGTAAGACCATGTATAGCACCATCAAGCCCCAATTTTGTGAGAAACCTTTCAAAATAATAAGCTAAAATAGAAAAAAAAATGAGGGAGATAGGATCACCCATTCTAAGACCCTTAGTTATCTGGAAAATTATATTTGAAGCCCCACTAACCAAAATAGCCATGGAAAGAATGGACATAAGATGGTGAATAAGTAGAGTGCTTCTTCCATCAAAACCAAAATCCTTGAGAATTCAATGAGAAAATCCCAATCAACCTCATGATAAGCCATGTACAAATCAAGATTCATAAGGAAACCCCAATTCTTAGACTTTAGTAGAGAGTGGATGTTTTCATGGACAACCATTATAGAATCTAGAATATTCTAAGCAACCAAAAACAAATTTTGTTGGATGGATATAATGCCTAGGAGAATTTTTAGAATCCCAAAATAATAAACACTTTAGAAATAATCTTATAAAACAAATTACAAAGGTAATAGGTCTAAATTGATTTACTCTATTAGCATTGATACTTTTGGGGATTAGAAAAATGAAAGATGAGTTGATTTCTTTCAATAGTATTTGGGTTCCAAAAAATTCCTTTATTGTGCATTACATATATATTCACCCATAATATGGTACATTTTCTTGAAAAAAAACATTGGGAAATTATCTGGTCTTGGAGATTTATCTCCTTCAAAATCCATTACCAAATCCTCAATTTATTTTGATGAGGGAGGTAGACTTGAATCTTTCTTTTGTCTATTGTCAACTAGTTTAGGGATATTGGAAAGAAGCTTCTCTTGATTACTAGCACTAAGCATTTTATTCATTGTGAGAAGAGTGGCAAAATGTCTTTGCATCTCCAAAGATATCCTTTCTTCATTATCCTACCTTGGTTTTTATAAAGGTGGTAAATGTGATTAAAAGCCCTATGCTTGAGACTTGTAGTGTGGAAATATTTAGTATTATTATTTCCTTTCACCAACCAAATTGATCTAGATCTATGCCTCCATAAAATTTCCTCATTTTGTTATGATATCATGATATTTCACTAAGAGTTCACTTTCCTAATCATAAAGTTGCTCAAAGAGAGGGTTATTATGTATGCTCTCTTGGCACCCTTTGATTTTCATTTCAATTTAGTTCTTAGTTTCAAAATACCACCAAAATAAAAAATTTGTGTCAGAGACGCCCCCTTGTGAGTTAGAGACACCCCCAGATTTTTCTCCATCATTTAGAACTATATTAAATCTCCAAGAACCATCCATTTTTCCTTCATGAAAGAATATCGTTGACTCGAGATGTCCTCCCAAAATTTTCTTCTAGTAACTTTGTTATTAGGAGTATAAATATTTGATATCACCCATTGAAAGTTACCCTAATCTTATGATACAAAAGGTTAATAACATTTCTTTTAGAGAATAAAGGCTTACTTGAAATGATACTATTATTCCAAAAAATGAAACTTCTACCTGAGGCACCTGTTGGAATACTTTAGAATAACTAAGAGGGGAGGGGGGTGAATCAATTATCCAAGATCCAAATGTATAAATAAAACTTTTCATAGCTTAGGGTACCCATTCATATTCATGCATGCGTCCATAAGATTATGCAATCACTAAAACTTGTAGATTATTGCCAAATCAACATGCAGGCATGTAAAGCATGAAACATAACAGATTCATCAAAATACTTGACATAATGATTTATATGGAAACCCAATTTGGGAAAAACCCTAGTAACACGCTACTCCTTTTCACTCTTCTAAAGTGATGCCCTATGAAAGGCCAACCCTGTTAAAGGTTACAATACACACTGTTAAATGTGATCCAGTTAAGGGATATCAATCACCCTATTAGAAATGAGCCTTTTTAGAGGACTTTAGGCCATTCACTTGGAATTCCACCTAATTTAAGGATTTACAATTGACTGTTAGGTCAACCTTACTCCAAAAGGATTTACCCTAGATTGATACAATTGTTAGAGAGTAATAGTAAAGCTTTGATCTAATATAACTTACAACTTCTCTTTTAGATTATAGATCTCTATTTAGTCCTCAATTATGTTTGGCCTTCATAATTTTTAGCTCAGTTAGCTTGTTCACCCTTCAAGCATTCATCTTTGTAAGCTTTATTGCTTAACATGCCATTGCAAACTCTTCTCTTAGGTCACTTGATGAAGAAAAACCCTTAACTCCTTCTCTTCCTTAGGTTCTTGCATATGACAATTTTATCTTCATGGGCAGAGATTCCTAGAAATAGGAAATTAGGATATTTTCCCATTCATTTTTCATTTTCCAAATTTGGGTTTGGATGGATTAGGTAGGATACAATGTATCTACCCCATATCTTGTATCTCTTCTAGAAACTTCTCCTAGAATCCATTTGAATTCATCTCAAAAATGGTTTACCTCAAATTTTTTGCCACTAGTTCATCATCCTTATCTTCCATATGGTTCACAAAATTCAAGAAAACAAACTTGTTGGCTCAAATTCAGAAAATCTTCAATCTTTGAAATAATGTAGCAACTCGACATTATCAACCTTCTAATGCTTGCCATGTACTATGCTAGTTGGCATCCACTATGAATTCACTTGGCATCAACTAAAGTTTATTGATGCTTCACATCAACTAAAATTTTCTTGGCATTGACTAGAATTTTCTTTTACTAGGCTCCAACTGACTTTCTGCTCGACTTGCACTGGCTTTTCTCAACACCTACTATCCACTCAGTCAAGCTTGGAAAACAAACTTTATGTAACTTGTTCTTCTAAACTTTCTACGTGTAGCCAAACCTTGTAACCTTAAGTAGATTATCAATACATCATGTCATCACTATCTTAATTGATCCTTGTACTTCATTACATAATCATAACTCAACCTTTCCTCAGTGTGCTTTTGTTACATCTTATTGATCAACTCCTCTTCATCAATCAACTAAGTGATAGTACTTGAATCTTATAAGCAATTGTCTTACCTAAATATAGCAGGTTTAACATCAGTGACAAAACAATGATTGAAACACATAGTGTTCTTGAACAATCTCCCTCTTTCAATAATCTCTCTTCAATAATGATCTTTTCAATCAAATCTCAGCAACACCATCAACATTTTTCTAATAACCCCACCACTTTTGTACAATTTAATCATTTAAACTCTCTCCTTTGACATTTTGATTCCTTACGAAACTAAGATATCTAGTTTGTGATCTCTAACTATGTTCCTAAGGATATTCTAGGACAAAATCTTTATTTCATTGGAGTGAATTCCTCAATGGTGGTTCATTTACCATTTTCTATGCTCTAGAGACTCTCCATTTCTCTAGCTTTCCTTGTAGGTCTCCCTCCAACTATATTTTTTGGTGATCCTACATTAGCTTTATAAGATCCCCAAGTAGATTTTCTAGAAGACATTGTGTGTTTGAGATCTTTTCTACCTTTTCTTATGCTTCTCTGCCCCATAACTTTGTGATTCTTTTGGTGTTTTCTTTTATTGAATCTTTCTTATTACTCAAAGACATAATATCTTTAGTGTAGGAGAATTTAAACATTTCTACATCTTCAACATCAACCTAAAGGTTGATGTTCCTTTCCCCTAGAATAGGGAATGACTGGGCTTCATTAAATAATGGAGCCTTTTTCATACTTTCATAACATTTTTCAACTCTTGATGGAAGGGGGGGATGAAATAATCTCTCCCTCCTTTTGAAACTCAACCCAATCTTTCCCTACTTCCTCACTATCAGATGAAACCTTCTCCATCTCTAGGAACTACTCTTTCTCCTTATTAAGATGTTTTGAAGGGAGAACATGTTGGTGCAAGACCCTATTTACAACCTCATTTTTATCTATTTCATTCCCTTTTTTTAATCAACAACAATCACATATTCCTCGTTATGCTCCATTTAAGTATTATCCTGTCATTTGGGGATGATACAACCTTTTCACCTTCTGGCTTCCCTTATTGATGGGAATTAACCTCTTGATCCTCATTGGAATTTCCTTACATTCCTTTGTTTCCCTTTCCTAGATCTTTTCTTCTCTATAATTTTTTAACTTTCGAGTTCTTGGATGCAAGAACCTTTTTAGCTTCTTTCTTGGGTTTCTTCGAGCATTTCTTCACCTAGTGGCCTCCCTTCTTGTAGGTGAAACTAGAAAAAGTGAGATCCTCATAGACCACTTCCTACTCCCATTTACTAATCTTAGAGGCCATCTAAATTTTCTCTCGTAAGTTGGAGAATTGGTGGACATTGACACAAACCCTATAAAAAATATGTCTAGATTTACATGTCATGATAGGATCTATGGATTAAAGTTCCCCAAATGAGGAATCCAATCATTTAGAAGAATCTTCATGCAAAAAATGAAAAGGTAGGCTAGGAAAATGAAGCCAAAATGAAAAAAGTATCATAAATATCTATATTGGGTTCCCATTTTTTTAAGGTTGGGGAGTTTTTTTTGTAACATCCAAGGGCCTTCACATAGAGAATAGTCCAAATCTTCTTTGCTACTGAATCTAAAATAGAGGAATCCATGGGGAAGGGCCACAATTACTACTTGTCTTTTTTACTTTCGATTTTCCTTTCACCATGGTGCTCACTACTTCAATATTTGGCCTTGGCCCTAAAAACTTTCCAACCAACATAAGTTCCATCATAGAGATAGAGTGATCAGCTAAATCATTTGTAATATTGATTTGGAACTCCCCCTTTTGAAAATCTACTTTGCAAGTTATGAGCAGAAAGGAGGACATACCACTGGGTTTGTCCCCAAAAAGAAAAGATTGTTTCTTAGATTTTTGACAGATCTCTAGAATAAGATTATTCTCTAGAAAATCACATGGAGGACTATGTGATACATCCTTGGTACCCTCAATATTGCCAGTGTCTTGGGCCCCATTTTCATCCTCATCCGCACCAAGCACTTCATTTGATTGACCTTTTGTAGTTCCCAATCTACTATTATGAAATCCAGCCTTTTGGTTACCATCCACAATCCTCAGGGGGACCTATGAAATTGTAGAACCATTCCCTTTCCTATTATCATGCTATTTTTTGCTCATCACCTAATTCAAATTTGCCATGTAGTTTTTCATATAATGATGATTAAATATTTATTTTAAAAAAATTTAAAAATCATCCTTTTCTTTAGTATAACTTAAAATTTAAGAAAAATTGCACTTAAAAAATATAAATACTATAATACAAATATATCTATATAATGAAAAATCATTATAAACATTTAGAAAATAAAATTATACTTTAAATTAAATATGTTATTAAAGACATAATTAAACGGAAGGTCTTGTTGCATTGTCGGATCAAAATATTTTCTAGAATATGACACAACTTGGTTGAGCCCAAAATCTTATGTTTTATCTAGAAACTCTTGTTTCATAGACTTCTTTTTTCTAAACCCAATGGGAATCCTAATATTTTCTCCTACACCATATATTTATTGAATACTCCTTTGCTAAAGAAATTTGGAATTTATTGGGTATCACTTTGGAAGGTAATGCTTATGTTCTACACACTATTTCTATATATTTAGAAGAAATCAATAAATTTGGATATTATTTTTGTTCTACTCTCTCTCATCTCATTGTTTGGCTCATTTGGGAATGTAGGAATGAGGATATATTTATAGGTAGAACTAGGATTCTTATTAAGTCTTTATAGAGTCTCATTCTTCATAATATCTTTGTGCAAGTCACCATGTGATTTTATTGGTCATGGAGTACAAGCTCCTGAAAGTCTCAATGAATGTGCCTCCGGTTTCAAGAAAGGAGTACCACATGTTTTCAGTCAAAGACAAGATTGAGTTTGATTTTGACTATACCTTGAATAGGTTTATTGAACAAATCAAGAAATTTAAGAAAACTCTTGATGTTTCTTCTCCCAACATGGTCTCACCTCAAGTAGCTCCTATTGTAAATTTTTCTTTTGGCATCACCTCCAATATTGTTATAAAAGCATTATTCCATCCCCCATCAACTCTACCATAAGAGATTTGGATGTCCAACCCATAAAACTAGATCATTCATGATGGATTGAGACTCATATGAGCATTTGGCCCTATGCCATAGACTTCTTGGTTCAAGATGTCATATTGCTTAGGGGATTTCATTTTTTGCTTAGTGCTTTTCAGTGAAATGCCAGAAATTACAAACAAGTGTATGTTCAATATTAGCATTGAAAGCAACAGCTCTGGTTTGTATTTCACTTACATGTTGGTTCCTAATTTCAAAATCCTAGCACATTTCGTCCCTACCAAGTTCAGACAAGGGCGACAGTATGTATTTGTAAGGGACGGTTGGAGCATGTTCTGGTCTGTTCCTAGGGATGGATGTGACATTTATGGTGCCTGTGGTGCATACGCAACTTGTGACTCCAAAATCTTCAGTCTTGTAGCTGTGCAGAAGGCTTCAAACCCAAAGACAACCATGCCTTGGTTTCACAAGATTGGGCATCCGGTGGGTGTGTTCGGAAGAGCTTGTTAAACTGCAGCAATGACCAATTCATCCATCTTGGCATAATGTTGCCCAATGATTTTTCTTTCTCCTACCGTACCTACAAAAGAGAGATTGCCAGAAAGCCTGTCTCTACAACTACTTGTGCACCACTTTTGACTTCAATCCGCCTTCAGGGCCCTGCCAAATCTGGTATAGAGATTTGCCAAATATGCACAACTCTACTTCATCGAGAAGGAATACAAATGTCTTCATTAGAGTAGGTCCCTCTCAACTTTCCAAAAAAAGAAAAAGTAGAAGTATTATGGGCCCAATGCTTTGGATCGTCAGTGCACTCACCATTGTCATGGGTATCTTTTCAGTTTTCATTTGGTGAAGGCACAAGCTACAATCAATGGACAGGCATGCGGATTCCTCGGACTCTTTTCGAAGAATATTTACTTACAAGGAGCTGAAAATTGCGGCAAGGAATTTCAAGTCTGAGCTGGGGAGTGGAGGTTCTAGATCCTTGTTCAAAGGATCTCTACCAGATGGTATGCTTGTGACCGTGAAAAAGATGAAGTGATCAAGACAAGATGAGAAGTAATTTCGAGCAGGAATCAGTTCCCTCAGAAACATAAAACATGTCAATTTGGTCAGGCTTAGAGGGTTTTATGTGCAAGTATAGAAACAGTTACTGATCTATGATTACATGCCCAATGGCTCTCTGAATTCCCTGTTGTTCACAAGTAATTCCAAGATCGGTGAGGGGAAGGTGCTCGACTGAAGACCCGATTTGAGATAACACTAGGCACTGCAAGAGGGTTGCTCTATCTCCACAAAGAATGCAAAGGCTGCATCATTCACAGTGATGTGAAGCCCAAGAACATCCTAGTGGACAGTAATATGTCACCCAAATTAGCCAATTTCGGGTTGGCGAAGCTGATAGGTAGAGATTTGAGCCGCGTGCTAATGAGTACGAGAGGAATGAGAGGATACTTGGCCCCAGAGTGGATCGCCGGTACTCCCATCACTCCCAATGTAGACATCTACAGTTTTGGTATGACACTTTTGGAAATCATTTCTAGGCGAAGAAATCTGGACATATCCGTGCAAGATTCAAGTAAGCTCTATTTTCCTACATGGGCTGCAACTCAAGTACACGAGGGGAATATGATGAATATTGTGGAGGAGGGTGTTTTACTAGAGGAAGTAAACATGGAGGAAGCAAGAAGAGCACGCATCGTGGCATTGTTATGTATTCAGGAGGATGAGGAAGTGAGGCCAAGTATGAGGCAAGTGGTACAAATTCTGGAAGGGAAGATAGAGCCTCAAACACCGCAGATTCTAAGCTCAGCACATATGGATAGATCAGCAAACCAAAGCCATACAAATAGCTACAATGATAGTCGTGTTGCTAGCTGTTAAGAAATTAAGCTTACTACAATGTTGCTGGTTAAGAGGTTAAGAATAAACATTAGTTAATAGTTAAAATCAATCTTATAGTGGTAGCAACGTTACACCTATTTAAGAATTTAATCATGAATGTTGGTTAAGAGGGAAAATCAATTCTAATTAGTCAATAAATATATGTATGTCACTCTTTTATATTTGTCTTATATGTATGAAAGACTAATATTCTTTCATGAGGTCTTTATTTTCAATAAATTGAGAGCTCATTAATAATATTTAATTATAATAATATATTTGTTTATATATATATATACACACAGATTAGTACATTTCCTCCTTGTTTTTGACCAATGTAAATATTAGTCTATGAATGCTTTTTTTTACATGATTTGATTGAAATTTTGACCAAATTAGGGTTCTCCAATTTGGTCAAAATTTCTACCAAATTGGGTTTAATAATATAGCAAGCAAAAAACAAAGTAAATTAGGTTTTATTTTTCATGGGCTATCATGTTTGTTCGATGAGCTCTAGAACCACCACATCTCTCATCCCAACTAGTGTACTCAATTGAAGCAACAGAAGGGTTTGTAGGCATGCACATTCAGTGTGTGAGTGTGTGTCTATGTAGATTCAATTCGATACCTCAAGCCGACAAACTATTATTGGTCTTATGATTGCAAAAGTATCAAGACATTTGTGAGGTCGATAGCATTTTGATATTGTATTAGTTACGATATGGGATAGTGCTTGGCACTCCTTGCAGTCATTGTTGTTAAATAAGTTTAAATGAGTTGGTGCTCGTTGAATCAATAAAGATATATATTTTGGAGGGGTTTTCTCCCCATAATAAAACCAAGTAAGTTTTGATGATTTTCTACTCGCCACAAAAATTGTGTTATGTATTTTTATGTCCTTGATGCATTTTAGGTGAATATGCATGCTTTGATACTTTAAATATCTTTATCTTTGATCTTTCTTTGCTTAAATTGTTCTAAGGTCTTGCTTTCAAACATTTAATGTTAATGTTTCTAATCATAATTTATATTTTGAAGAAAAGTTAAATATTACCCTTGGTATGGTCATTCAATTAACTTGTAAAAATATACTTTGCATTATCAAGTAAAAGGACTCCTTCATGTGAATTATAAAAAGATGTGTAGAGTATTAGATATTATTTGTTCACTTTGATTCATCCCCTCTTTTAGAGTGAATCCACTTCCAACACTAATTTGTGATGTTGATTTTGTGCAAAGACTTCCTCCTTGTGCTAAAGAATAAAAAACTGCATATGGCTTTTTTAAAATAGTCTTGTGTAGCTAGCCACCAGTGAGTGGGTAGAGGCATCACTTAACTGCAAAAGGAATCCAATGTGTTGTTGCACAAAACATTCTTTTTACTACTTGTCTCAAAATATTTACATGTGCCTCTTTTATAGAGGACATAATAATATAGAAATCTATAGAAAATATAAACATAGAAAATAAAGACAAAATATGAAACAAGCTATAGCCAGTGCTAGAAATTGTTAGATCTTTCCAACATTTTTGTATTTTTTATGACATAAAAGGTAAATCTATTCTATACCAAGATTTTCTTTTAAGGAAACTTAATATAGCCAAGATCAGATAGTGCAAGCAGTTTAATATGGTTTTACATTTCATCAATGAACCGATTAAGGTCATAAAAGTCATTAGCAATATACAAGAACCTTTCCAAAGGGGAATAATAGTTGTTCAAAGCTATGAATCTATTCCCATTTTTTTTGTTCGGACCAACAATTAGAAAATATCAATCTAGTGCATGATAATATTCTTAGCTATTTGTCAAGTTCATTTTGCCAAAAGTTTCATGGGTTGAGGGGTTAAATATTCACAATAGTCTTCAGTAGAATTTTTAGATGAAAATATAATTGAAATGTTCATATTGTATTGTAGGACCTTATAGAAGAAATTTGGGTTTCCTCGAGTATGCCTTTGTAGAGTTGTAAGAAATAATTTTGTATTACTTGCCTTGATTGTGGAAATGTAGCTATAAATAGAAATAAAGAATTCTTGAATGTGTTATTGATAAACTAAAACTATTGTAGTGTTAATTAGATGTTTGTGGTTATCCTTAAACATCTCACATTAAGGAAGAAATTAAGCTTGAAAAAATAGTCAATTTTGACTATTTAATACTTTAGTCTAAGAATCAAACCTTAATGTATGATATCAAGATGTTTGTTGGCTTCTCATCATATCCAAATGTTTGTTAGCTTCTCATAATCTAGTCACTACATTGGATTGCATAGCTTTATTATTTATCACACTACTATTTTGATGACACTCTCGATTCAAAAGTTATTGCTAATCCTACCCGCAATACTTTATTTAGATGTGCAGTAAAGTGTTTTTTTCCATGCTTCTTTTACTCATTATTTTAAAATTCTAATAGAAGTGTACACAATGTTCTCTATTATTTGTTTTCAGTTCATCTTTTTCCAAAACTATCTTTCAAACTCATAACATTCAACTGCTTGTGAAGGGACATACACATTGAGGATGAATAAAAGGAAAATATTTTCATTCGTGCTTGCTAGGTTACAGTGTCTATAATTGTTAATCACATTACAAAAGTATAAGAGAAAAAAATCTTTTTATGACATGATACTTTTCCTTATTCATACAATTTTCTCAACTAAAAGAAATTTGAAAGATTTTAAACAACACAGAATTTACAACCATCTAAACTTAAGAAGATATTTCAAATGATGGGTCAAATTGTCCACATATTACAATATTTATAGAAGTGGATTGTGGGTGATTCTTCTCTAAATGTTATGACATACAAATACATTGCATTGCTTTAAGAACTTTCTAGTGTATTATTATTCAACCCTCTTTATGCACCCTTCATATTTGTGGAAGTACACTTGTGAATAATAGTATTACTATTCTGGTGATCTTTATGCCTTTGTCAATGGGAAGGGTAGTTGATTGGGCACCCAAATAATTCTTCAACCCCTTCAAAAATGTAAAAGTGGCTTTTCTATCAAACATGTTATCAGAAATTACAACAACATGAGTGGTGTTTATATTCAAGTGCTTAAATACTCCACCATAGTCTTCTATCTTGCAGTTGATCATAGTAAAATCTATATTTTTGTAAGTGGGAAGTATTTTTTGGACATCTCCTACAACAAATTCTACAATATCTTCCATGCCCAATTCCTTTATAGTCTTTTACATCTCCTTAAGAGTTTCTTCCTCCTCTAAAATATACATAAATTGGCCCCCAATATGTTGAGCAACATTTGAAATTCCAATAGTAGAGGCAACTACACAAGAAAAAACTTGTACAATAAGTTGTGCCTTCATTCCCTCTACCAAAATTGATATGAATTCATTGCTCTAGGGTTCACTATCCTGCAACTATGTGGATCTTCTCTATGTTCTCTACAAATAACAAGAATATAGTAATATTAGAGTGATAATTTCTAAGGAGGATGAACATCATAAAACTATTTCTTCCTCAACAAAATTTTTAGATCTTGCTATCACACTAAAATTTATGTATGTATAGATGGTGGAGAGGGATTTTATTAGAGATATAGTCATTATCATTAGACCAACAACTCTTATATGATAAATTTGAATACAACCATGTAGCATTGAACCCATTATATAGTGGCTATGCCAACAAAACCCTTTAGATATTGGTTAAATTCTTACATGGAGTTTCCCTTTTGAGAAAAATTTGATCTCTTACATTTTGTTTGATAGCAAATTCTCCAATTTTTGAAGCACCCTGATCAATTTTGAATTGCTAAACCAAATCACAATACTCTACCATATTACATGCCTTCCAAAGAGTAACAATTTGATTAGGATTATCTATATTCAATTGAAAGGATAATTAGTTTCAAGAGAGTTTACCAGTTTTATTGTATCAAGATATGCATTTATTGCACTCTCTGGTGCTAGCCCATCATGAATCCTTCTTCCTAAAACTCTTCAAACTCTCAAATTGTAGAGATTTATAAATGCTATGAATGATACTCAAAAGAAGAAATCTCTCACATGAATGGTTTTAGAAAACATGGACTATATAAATTTGATAAAAAAAGTTCTAGATACTAGAGCGAATCACAATTTTGACGAATTATCTTTGGTGTTTTCTAGGTTATTTTATACATATTGTAGCTTGATTTTAGCCAACCTGATCTCTATTTAGTCATTCACCATGCTTTACATATTAGTAGCATTTTTTTAATATAACTGATTATTGTGAGTTTATTTTAGTGTGTACCATTTTTTTTGGGTAGGATTTTTCAGCAACTACTATTGTTTTGGAAGGCCTCTTAATTAGTGTTTCATTTTTGTTCTTGAAGCTAATAAATAGTTGATCATCGGGTGAGATCAATCGGTGAACTAACGTGTGACAAGGAATGATTGCATCGAGAATGGGTGCCATTTTAGGTAAGAAGCAACCTTTCTCCATCTAGTTGCCTTTTATGCCTTTGTTGTTTATTGTATTTTGAGTTGCCTTAGGTGCCTTTGCTATTTATGTTTGCAATTCTCATATGGTTTTTAGGTTGATCAAGTTGCCATTGTAGATGTTTGACAAGTTTTAGTTTCCATTGTAGACATTTGATAAGTTTTTGGTTGCCATTGTAGATGACTGAAATATTTCGAGTTGCCATTGCTAAATGGTAGATATATACAACTTTTCGTATCACATAATGTATTTGGAAAGAGTTTCATTAAATTGATAAGTAATTTTTTTTCAAAGCATGTATTTGGTAAGGGTTTCATCAAAATGATATTATGCCATTTGTAATTGGTTGTCTTATTAATAATTGCACAATAATTGCACAAAATCCAACTAAATGTAACATATGAAGGCTCTATCATATCACTATCCACTCACTTCAAAGATATTCAAGTTATGCATTGTTGAATGTATGCATTATTGGATGTTCTTTCATCAGTGGTAATATAGTCATGATTAGTTATATATTCTCTATATAGATAGAGAATACATTTTGATAGTTATATAATGTTCATTCTTGGTAGTTATTAAAATAATGACCACGATAAAGAATAAATTTTGGTAGTTGTATAATGTTCTTTCATCGGTAGTAATATAAATACATTCAATTATACATTTGTTTTTGGTGCATATCAGATATGGTATCTATTGTTTAGGTGTTATTAAAGATAGGTTTTTCTACTTCCCTAGAAAAGAATGGTAGCTCTTCCTAACCTTGATGAGAATCATCCACTAGTGCTAGTTTCAAAACATGGATCAACCTTCCATTGTGTCTATATATACTAACCATAGGGACCTAATAGAGATGCATCTGTCTTGAGCAGGGCTAACATTGCACTTGCCTTAGATAACTAATTCATTCCAAGGTGCTAGACTTAGAATTAATACTCAAGTCTAACAAGAGCTTATCATGAGGCATTAAATCTTTATTTCTATCTTTATCCAATATCAAACTAATTCATTCCATAGTGTTAGGTTTAGATTAAACACTCAAGTTTGACAAGAGCTCATCACGAGGCATTAAATCTTCAATTCTATCTTTATTTGACATCTTTCTATGTGCAAAAAATTCTTTTTCATCTTGATAGTGGACCATTTCAATAGACTTAGCTTCCTCATGATCATCATGGTTTTTAATGTAGCAACTGAAAATTCTCAAGCCCTTATGGTCATCTTATATGGGTTTGACCTGTTTGTTAAGACAACCATATAAACTATCATCACAGTCCTAGAAGTTTATATTAAACTTTTCATTTTCTTAGATCATTGGTCACTTTCCTTACTTCACTATCACATGTTGTCAAGCATGTTAATTATCCTTCAAATAACCTATTGATAATATGGTTTCATTATTATTAGTAATTTCATAAGCTTGTGAATCCCTTCTTTGCATAAGTTACCAATTTCAAATATTAAATTCACTACCACTAGCTACACACTCTTTTTTACTTTAGCTTCACATTCTATCCTTTTAAAAACTCACAATCACCTTCTATGTTTATGACCTGTAGGTGTTCCATAGCCATCTAGTAAGAAAATTTCTTATCTAACTATTTGTAGAAATATGGTCCCTATTAAATTGACAAAGCTACTAGAAAATTCCCCAAAATAGTTCGTCTATATCTGATTGCACGTGGTCATGCAACTTAATGAGTTTTTGATGGGGACACAATCCTAGACAAAAATGAACACAACAAGAAAGGGAGAATATTTTTATTAGAAATTATATACTATTACATTTAGTACAAAAAAAAATAGACTCCAAAACATGCCTTATGGGCTTACAATGATATCAGATTCTTGAGAAAACCCTTCTCGCAGTACCTTCTCCCAAACTCCACCAAAAATTTCCTTTACAATGCCAAAAATATCCTTAAGTAAACAAAATTAGGTTTATGATTAGGAATACATTTTAGAATATGCCATTTGGCATCCAATGCCAAAATAGAAGATTCTAGAAAACACTTTAGAAGTTGGTGTGAAATTAGAAGAATCCAAAAATGGTAGTCCTACTTTTGGGAGGCATAACTTTTGATTTGGGACTCTGATTGACAAACCGTTTACATTTTCAAAAAGCTCTCCAAGTGATCTATAACCTTATAGACAAGCTTAGCTCATCCCCCATTTTTTGGGCCTATATGAGGCCATTTACTACATCAAATATGACTTTGAAGTTCTTTTAGAAGGTCTCTAGGCAACTTAAAAGTGCAATAACTTTCAAACCATAAAGCCTTTTGACCTAATTCTTTTTCTGGAGTGCTTTAAAATACAAGTATAATCAATCATCCCTCCAACTTACACCCTTTAACTCATTATAATTATGACTCAATTATAAAATAACCTAACTTTTGCATTGGCATATATCCCAAGGTGCTCAAAAACTATCCACTAGGTACCAAGGATTTTGGGTTGCTGGAATGAAAGAAAACAAAAATTTGCCTCTAAACCCTCAATCTATACTTAGGGTAAACAAGTATGAAAAAATCTTAAACTTAAAAAGGAATGTTCATTATTCAAACCAAAATCATATTCCTTCTTACACAATATATATTCAACTTTCTAAAACATGAAAACAATTACTTACTGACGTAATACTCCACCAAGTTTAGAAACAATATTGCTAACTATTCACAGAGTTTCTATCAAAAACATTCCATTGTCCATTTCCAAATCCATACAAGGTGTCATTAATTTTTTAAGGTAGGATATACAAAAATATTTAAATTCTTCCCCTATCTTTGCAACTTTAGCTACCACAAATTTCATCAAATAAAGCTATAACTTTTGAGCTTCCATATTTTGCAAGAAAAGTTGCAAAAACATTGCATGACAACTTTTTTGTAATTTTTTGCAAATTTACATTTTTTTCCCAAAAAATAACACAAGAACTTTACCAAGGTCATCTAACTATACCCAAAATATGAAAAAAATTAATGCAACATAAAATTGATGCTTTTTGGTCAACTCCCATGTTTGACCACCCCTTGACTTTGCTAGAAACCTTATAAATCATGCAATCCAGATGTCAAGAATGCACAAAAAAAAATGTAAACTAACTTGTGTCAACTTGGACACTTATTGACCTTGACACTCATCTCCTTAGTGTTTAACTACCTTAATCATGACATAAGCCCCCTGCATGATACTCCTCTCATTTGGGAAACTCAAGTCCCTTGAGTTGCTAACTACTGAAGGTTTGTGCCATGCTTGATGATGTCTTCTTTTGTCATCCATTTTTCTTCTACCTCAGACAAACCCTGCCATTTTACCAAATACTCTTTGTATGTCTTATTCCTAGTCTTCTTGACTATCTTGGTATCTAAAATACCTTTCAACTTTAATGGTCTGTTCGGTGGAAGATCCTTTATGCAATCTACCTTAGTAACTACCCTGCTATTGTCACAAGAATCTATGTTGTTGTTGACCCTTTGTATAATTTTAGATTAGCAACATTGAAAATAGGTGATATGCCAATCCCTTGTAGTGGATTATCAGATAAAGAGTAGCAAAGAAAAGCAAGATGTGTTGTCTTTATTTGAATCACATGTTTTCTAAACACACATTTCTTTATACAAATAGCTGTTGTCCAAGGAATAGAAGGTAAATCACTCTTCTAGAAATTGCAACAAGGAAAGAACCCTTTAGGGTAATTAGACCTAACTTCACATTTTGAACCATGTCTTGATAATGTATCAAATTTTTAAACATGTAGTTGATAACAAGGAGTTGGGGAAAGATTGGCAAAATTAAGATGCTTTTATCAATAAGGATCTCAATATGGACAATATAGTCTATTTGCTGTTATAAATTTTTGTTTCTCTTGAATAATATTTAGAAGACAAAGGAAGAATCATAATAATTGTCTAGTGGAATTTCTTTCTGAAAAGTACAGGCTAACAATGAAGTCACGACCAATATAAATAGGTGGTGCAGGAGCACCTAGGTAGCCTAGTATGAAACCTAGGGCTTCCTTGTTTTTTGTCTTGTAGTGATGATTAGCCACATCATTGGTCTAATAAGAGGCCTTGTTTGGTCCTTAGGTGTGTTTAGGAGAGTTGGTAAGGCCCAAAATGGCCAAGTTGCTAGAAAGTGCAAAATGTTGTCAACTAGGTGACTTAAGTTCTAGAAAAGGTAAAATGGTCTAATAAGGTTTGCATGGCCTTGGATATGTTATTTGAGGCCCTTTAATGCATATTATATTCCCACTTGGTCTTTGGAACAATTTTGGAGGTCTAACTCCAATTTGGGAAAAAGTTGCTAAAATGTTGTCATGTTGTCATGACAACATTTTCTTGTTGAGAGCAATTTTTTTGCAAGATTTTGCAAATTTGTGTTTGAAATTCTCTAACTATTTGGAAAAGTTATTAAAATGATGGGTAAACCTTTAAAATCATTAGGAGAACCTTTTTAATGGGTTGGAAAATTGGGAGAAAGTATTGTACAGACTATGCACAATGTTTTGGTTGCCAGTCTTGGTTGCTCAACAAACTTCTTGACCTTTGGGGTATTTGACAAAGTTCTTGGAGAGAATTTTAATTTTTAGTAAATTTTCAATTTTTCACTTGTCATCATTCTTTTACTTTAGTTACATCATGGTGATTAAATTTGGATCTTGAAGCCTCAATGCTGCTTTTTGCAACTCAAATGGAGTATTTAAGTCATGCTTAAATTTTCATCTAAGTTGTCAATTTGTGTTCCAATTTTGGTACATGGATATGGTGGCTCATTGGGGGACAATAGAAATAGTAATAATAACAATAATAGTGCTCACAATAATGGCCAAGGGGACCAATTCACTAAATAATAGCACTGCAAATCAAGATGCTAGAATAACTAATAGTAGACCTCTCATGCCTATATTTCTCCTAGAGTCCAACCACAAGCTGAAAATGAACCTACATAAAATAGTTTGCAAGATCACTTCATGCAAGACTAAAACAAATTAATCAAGTGTAGGTCCAACCTAAGACATCTTTAAGAGATTATAATGACCTTTGATTGATTTATAGAGTTGAAGACCTATTGTGGTGTCCACAACACATGCCCCATTCCTCACTAGGAATGGAGACCCCCTACCTTTTTCAACTCTCAGACTCATAGTTCAGGAGTCGGGAGAAGAAGATTTTTTTTAGACCTTAGAATTTTAGAGTCAAATATTCAAAAAAATCACAAAAAAATCAAAAAATGAAAAAATAACAAAAAAAAAAAAAAATTGTAAAAAAAAAAAAAAAATCTCTTGAAAAAGTGCCACACGCTTCACCTTGAGTGTGCCATAGCGCACTCTGCCACGCGGGTCTCCATGAGTGCGTCATGAGCGTGCAATAGCACGCTCAATCGCGTGTGCCTCTGCCAGCCTGCAACAGCATGGGCTACCAAGAGCCCATCGCGACACGCGTCGCCACGAGCATGTGCTGCCGTAGCTCACTTCGCCAGTATAAGTTGACGTATATTTAATTCCTTATACTTAAGATATATTTTAATATATGCAACGAATCTTTTGAAATAGGTTTCAGACCTCCTGGAGAAAAGGTAAAGATTCTAGGAAATTTCAGGGCTTAAGAAATCCAGACTTAGCCAAATTGCAAGGCTTTAGGAATCCAGACTTAGCCAAATTTTAGGGCTTCAGGATTTCAGACTTAGCCAAATTTCAAGGTTCACCTCTAGTTTTGTTTGAGTAGCTAGTGTCTTTGCTATGCATTGTTAACTCTATGGACTAATGTTTGCTTCTTTTGTAGGTAAAAATGGCATCCTCAACTTGTTGAGATCATAACTTTTAACTCGGGCCTCGAAATTTAGAACCGCTTACACTATTGGAAAGAAGAACTGAAGATCTAATTTCAATCTCTAAAATAGTGAGACTTTGGCTACCCAATTTTAGGGATTGACGAAGGTTTTGACTTGAAATTTTGAGCAAAAGACCTCCAAAAAAGCTCATTTAAAAATGCCTAGAAAATTTGTGAAAAAATATGAAAAAGTTGCAAGCATTTGATCGTCTTCGGTAATCTGGATCAATTGGTTTCTTGCTGGGAAGGATTGTATAGGTGGAGAGAAGACAAAGGTCAAAGATATAGAGGTTGGACACATAAAGCAAATTAGGTTCCTCATCTTATGCAACTATTGGGGACAAGATTCAATGCAAGTGCCTTGAGATTTTCGATTGAAGAAGCGGAGTGAGTGCAAGTTGATGAAAGTAATTGGCTATAAAAAAGGTGTAAATTATCAGAAAAGGGGCATGGAGCATGTACAAAAAGTGATCTAAAACTTCATTTAAGAAAAACCCAGAAATCATTTTCAAAATTGAGAACTTTGATTTTTTGGCGAATTGAGCTCCGTAGGTACATAGGTATGCAACTTCGTAGATCCACAACTCTGCATTTTCATGCAAGTCCACAATTTAGATTTGCACCGATAGTTGATTGCCAGTTCAAAAATAAAACTTTCCATCCATTGGGAGCGCATTCTGATGGTAAGTTAACTCCGACACACATCAAGTCAAGGGCTAGCTTCTATTTTTGGTGTCTCCATGCACTTCTATATGCCTAAAATGTGAGCACACTTCTATGAGTCAATTATATTCAAGATTTCTCAAAAATGAGGTCTCGAATGGCGACTCATAGCTCCCTATTAATGGAGTGTAGGGGTTTGTAATGGAGGCCCTCAATCTGACCTAGTTTGTGCCCATACAAGTACACCATGAAACAAGAGATTCAATGATCTAATATGCATGTAAATGGAAATGAAAAAAAAAATTAATCTAAATGATAACAATGCAAAACAATGCAAGAAATGAAATCTAATCTATAAAAAGAAATAACAATGCGGATCTAATCTATGAAAGTAAGATCTAATCTATCAATGCAAGATCTAAGCTAACATGAAAATCAAAGTATGGATCATGATGATGGAAGCCATGCATGCAAGAGAGAATGAGACAAGAAGATAGAAGTTCTCCATAAAAGCTTTAATATTCAAAACTCCTTCTTCAAAAATCACTCTCCAACCCTGCAACATAACAATAGCATAATAATGGGTGCCTCAAAAATGAGGAGAGGACTCTCCCTTGTAAAGAAGATTGGACGATCTAGATTGAGAGGAAAAAGATTTAATCAAGGGTGGAGAAATAATAATCCATGTGAACTAAAGATCCACCAATGAGAAAAGTGGAGTGGTTGAGAAGAAAGTGGAGAAAGGATGAAGATAAGTCCCATATTAAGTGTAGATAAAAGATTTATTTAATTTTTTATTTGTTTTAACTCCTTTTTCTTCAAAAAGAGATTTAAGTGGGACATTTTATTTAATTAAAATGGAGCAAGTTCTTTTAATTAAATAGAAAATATTTAATCAAATTAAAAGAGGGGTTTTTCTCTTAATTAATTAATGTAGATGAATTATTTAATTAAAAGAGAGGTTTTCTTTTAATTAAATGGAGACTTCTTTTATTTAATTAAAAGAGAGCAAGTTCTTTTAATTAAATATGAAATATTTAATTAAATTAAAAGAGAGGTTTTTCTCTTAATTAATTAAATGTGGATGAACTATTTAATTAAAAGAGAGGTTTTTGTTATCATTTGTTTGCCCCGCCAAGTTTCAAATTTTAAATGTCCAACCCGTCCAACGGCTAACTCCAAAGATAATACTATTGTAATACTGAGCCTTATGATAGATTTTGCTGCCTGCAAGTTCGTAATCGTCAGATCCGATGAGGATCTATGGTTAGTGCTATCTCTCCATCAGAAGTTGCGTGAGTTTTATGTTCACGACATGGCGCCCTTTGGCCACGTGTTCGGTGGGTCCAACGGGCCAAGCAACAAGTTTGGCAGGTCAAAAAAGTTTCACGGTACCACGGGCGCTATGTCGCTATCATGTGTTGGCCAGAAAATTTGCATAGCGACATAGCGCCCGACGGAAAAGGTGTTCGGCAGACAGGTTGCATCACCGGGAAAGTTCTACAGCAGACAGTCAATTCACGGGCCGAAAAGTTTCAAAAAATGGCAAGGTACCATGCTGCCAACAGAAAACTAATGAGTTTTCTATTAGCGACTTAGCGCCCGGTTGACACGTGGCCACTCTGTGGGGTCAAGTCTTGGGTCTGCCAAGTTGATGCTTCGAAGGCCAATGGGGAGCAACCACATGTGCTAGGTCGGAATACAATTAGCATCGCCAGTGCATGAAAGGGTTAAGATCTCCACCGTCAGATCTCCAGAGATCAACGGCAGGCGCCATTGCGCTATGGATAAGCCACAAAAAATTTATGTTAACGACATGGCACTTGGAGGACACATGTCCGGTGGGTCCAAGTTTGGAGGCACAAAAAATACAGATGGTTGGCACGTGGCCAATTCCCATTGATTGATACGCTGAGGAGCAGTATCTTGCTTGCCGTCAGATTAAGTCAAATCGACGGAAGGTTCCATGTCGCCATGGTGAAGTTGCACGATCTTTACCATAGCGACATGGTGCCCTTTCGCCACATAGATCAGTGGGGCCAAGTTGCAACAGGGTACGTCAGACAGATACTGCCAGGTGTCGTTTGGGCATAAGCGGTTGCTAAGGTGGCGCCAGATATGATGGGCCCAGGGTAAGAACAATATAGTGGTATGACAAGTCTCCACAATCATAAGATTTAAGGCAGACTGATGGTCGGTGCTATCTCGCCTTTTGAAGCTGCATGATGTGTATGTTGGCGACATAGCGCCCTGATGACACATGTCTCACTAGCCCAGTCGAGATTGACGGTCAGTGACTGGCAGTTAGTGTAACCATCACAGTTAGTATTAATATTTGAAGGGTGGCATCATTAGTCCAATATCAGAGGGCCAACCATGGAGGACTCCCTAGGCGGAAGAATAAAGAGAGATGATTGGCTCATGTGGCCCAGCTGGCGTATAGAGTTGGGCTGACTCTCTGACCCCCGCTGACTCATGAACCAAGAAACGAAGGTGATCGATTTTATCTTGCAATCTGATCTTCATGATCGATCTTGACCTACCAAAAATGAATGTGAAACATAGGGAGACACTCCTCCATCTCAGTCGATCCATCTACTTGGTCAGAATGCAATTATGGCACCATTTTGTCTTCTCCAGGCTCTTTCTCAGAGGAATATCAGATTTTGGTACTCAAGACCACCAGATCTTTGATTGGATTTTTAGGGTGAGAAGTTAATACCAGTAGTTGAGAAGTAAATGCAATGCAAAAATCCTCAATTATGCTTGAACTATAAAGGCAATTTTGTGATCTTTTTCTAGGGTCAACTCCTTTTCTAATTTCTTTGCTACTGCTCGCAGGTCTGCAGTGTAAAATTCCCTTTGTCTCTGAGCTACATAATGTTTTGTATCATCTCCTTCAGCCATCAATGTGTATGTGCATTCATCTTGCCTCTCATTAGTGTATTGTTGAGATCTATGACTAGCATACTGTGTCTATTTTTGGCCTATTGGATAATATATAAGTGAAATCCTTTCCTTGTGTTATTTAGTTTGGTTTCCTGATCTGTATGTGGTTATTGATTGACATAAGTCTGGGTGTGTATGTCTTCTGAATGTTATCTTTGTTTTGTAGTGCATATATGGGTAGAAATGAAGTCTGAACACTCTATTTTTGTGCATCACCACCTTAGATTAGACTAGGTAGATTTTCTTTCATGCTATCCTTCTCCCTTTTCCTCTCCAAGAGTAGATAGGTGTGCCTTGATAGTAAGAGGAAGCCGGCCTTCTCCGGAGACTCAACCTCATAGTTCAAGTCCCACAGCTTGGAGGTTGTTTCCATGTTTCACTAGGTTGTCCTCGCGCATAGGCCTTGGACAAGGGTGCAAACCTAAGTGACAATAGTTTTTTGCATGCCCAGTGGGACTCTATCAAAGATTTAAATCAGTTTCGAACCTCCACCGATCATACCAACAGTTTTTGGCACGCCCGGTGGGACTCTTTTCAAAGAAATTTAAAGTCTACTGGTGTCAAGAAGAAATATTTTCATAGATAAATGCTAAAGAAGTAGTGCTGGCTTTAGTATTCAAGCCTTCAAGAGGCTAATTCTTCAAAGTACTTGGCGACTCTGAACATCAACAAATCTGGTTCCAGGCCAAAGTTGTAGAAATTCATGCCCAGAGCTGAAACAAGCGCATCTTCTAGAGGTAAATTTCAATATCAAGAGCTTTCCCTTTCAAATCCTAGAAGAAGGAGGACTAGAACTTCATTATCACCAGTTAGGGGGGTAATAACAGTTAATATACGTGTAAGATCTGTCTCTACTCCTCCTACTGTTTGAACTCAGAGTAGATTGCCATCAACACTCATCAATAGAACACTTGTTTACATGGCACAACCAAGAGTTCATGCTTTTGCCACCTTTAATGGTGGAAGTCCTCTATTGTTAGCCCAAAGACATGATATACCAGTATCTGCACTAAAAGGTATACCTGATTTTACTGGTGAAACTTCCATCTCCCCTTTAGAGCATATCCAAGAAGTAGCAAATGTCTGTAACATTCATGGTATCACAGAGGATGATGTTGTTGTCAAAATTCTAGCCTCATCTTTAAAAGGAAAAGCATTACAGTTGTATAGAGGCTTAGCTCATGGTTCTATAACTGATTGGGATGGACTAGGAGCAGGATTATGCAAACATTTTGAGGATAGAAGTGACCATCTGTCACATTTAGTGGAGCTGACTACTATAAAAAGAGCCCCCCATGAATGTATGACTGATTTTCACTATAGATTTCAAAAGACATGGGATAGAATACCTACTACAGTGAAACCTACCCCTGGTAATGCCTTCTTGCATTACCTTAGAGCTTTTAACAGTGATATTGCCACTAAATCAAAACTATGGGAGGAGATACCTTGCCTAATGCTTATGAGATAGCCATAAAAGCTGAGAACATCCTAATACAAGGAGAAAAGTTGGCTCCAAGGCCCCCTATGCCTTTCTTTCCTGATGTTCCCAACCACCAACCGACAATGGCCCCTCTTCCTACAACTTCTACATCATAAGCCCTTACTCCAATTCCCCAAGCTTCCACATCCTCAAATGGGATAGATGAACTCAAAGAGATGGTCCAAGGTCTAGTGCTGAATAGAGATAAAAGAGAGAAGACCCTGGATAAAAAATTGCAAGAGCAGGGAAGGGAGTTGAAAGACCAAGGAAAGAGATTAGAGGATAGTTTTTCTATGATACAAAAAATGAGTAACAAAGTGGTGGCCTTGGAGAGACAACAAGCTCAAAGTGACAAGCCTCCTCAATTGTAATATCAAGCTCCAAATAGTGGTAGGCCTCATAATCAATGGAATAGCTCTTTTGATCAAGGTAGGAAAAATAGTCATGCTTATGCTTCAAGCTCAAATCAGAACAGAGCTATAGTCCCTCAAAATAACTTGGCCCAAGATCAAGATTTCTGTCCTTCCTGCAACTATTCTTATGCCTATTGCATGTGCCAGAAGGCAGAATCTTATTTGGCCCTAACTGTCCAAGAACCTGCAGCAAAGCAATCATACAAGGAGGATCATCCCAAGGAGGCCTCATATATTCAAGGACATGATGATTTCTCTTTCATGAATCATCAGATGGAGGAGCATTGTAATGTAAACTAGGATTCTATTGCTCATAACAAAAGAAGTAAGAAGAGAGCTATGGAACATACTGCCCCTCCTTCTCCTAAGTAGGCCTCAACTTCAAGTGCTACACCTCATGCACATACAACAAATGAACAAACAAGTACTTCACAACAGCAAAAGAAAGATTCTAGAAAGAAAGATGCAAGTGATCCTTATGTTGCTCCATCTCAACCTCTTATAAGTGCAGCTCCCAAAGTTTCTATCAAAGTTCCTAATACACCATTTAGTGTGGTAGAGCAAATGAAGAAAACCAATGTGAATATTTCTATGTGGGATGTTGTTGCTACCATACCAATGCAGAAGAGGATGTTGTAGCAAGAATTAGAGAAGATTGAATCCAAGGATCAGCCATCTACCATGAAGAGTGCCACAAGTCTAGTACAACTAGCAGAGGATGTGGAGACAAACAAAAAGGTTAGACCTCCTCCATTCTATGTTTCTCTGATTATAGGGGGCAAATTATTCCACAATTGCATGATAGATTCAGGGGCTAGTACCTCAGTAATGCCTAGGTGTGTTGCTGATGCTTTAGGAATGAAATATGAACCCATTGTTAGGGATGTGTTACAATTAGATGGTAGTACTGTCAAAACTGTAGGTATCCTTAGGAATGTGGAAATGGCCCTACATGCATGCCCTAGTTGCACTGTGATTCAAGATATATCTGTTGCTGAAGCCAAGCCCTATTTTGCTATCTGTCTTTCAAGAGACTTCACTACTCAAATTGGTGGATTCATATCTACTGATTGGTCATATATGTCATTTAAGACCAGATATGGAGCCAATGCCTCAATTAGAGCAGAACCTCAAGCCCTTCATCACACTGAATCTTATAACCCCAATCCCATCAACATGAATTGCCCTATTCTAGAAATGGATGAAAATGACATAGTAAATGAGCCTACCACTTCCATAGCAGAGATTCTTTATTTCTTCTTGGATGAGTGGGCAAATGCATATCAGTTTGAACCTATGTCAGAGACTCTTGAGACAGGCCTTAGTACATATTGCATAATAGAGAAAGATGCTCAGGTTCCTGATCTTGTTGGGACTAATGATGATATAAATGGAACATGGAGTATGTACTTTGATGGCTCAAGGAATAGAAATGGATCAGGGGCTGGTGTTATGTTGATCTCTCCTGCACAAATAAGATACTACTTCTCCTTTAGGCTCCAATTTAGTTGCACCAATAATGTGGTCGAGTATGAATCTTTGATTCAAGGTTTCTTACTTGCCCAAAAGAGAGGAATTCAAGCCTTGAGAGTATATGGAGATAGTGAGTTGGTAGTTAACCAAGTGAGAAACCAAAATATCACCAAAAATGGCCTGCTCAAGTCTTACAAACACAGAGTCTGGGATTTGCTTGAGGGCTTCAATGCATTTAATATTCAGAGCATTCCTAGAAAAGATAATAGACATGCTGATAGACTTGCAGCAGTGGGTGCATCTTATGATGTACCAGGGAATCTTGAGGAGAGGAAGAAGCAGAAAATAAAGTTGGTGGTCAGGCCTGCCATCCCTGACAACAACACCCATTGGAAGGTGTTTGATTCTGATGAGAAAATTGTGAGTTTCTTGCAAAATGAGGCAGAATTCTCAGATAGAAACCAGTCAAGACTGCAAGATCAGTATGGTGATCAGATCATTCACCTCAGTTCTAACAAGTTGCCCAAGGGTCTCATTACCTTGGAGAGTGTCTTTAATCCTGATGATCAAACAAGAGGCAAAGGAATGAATCTAGATGCAGAGAAAGATGATTATGCCCTAGTTACAATTGCTAATGGAAAATCTCTGAATATGGGAAAAGTATGTTCTAAAACTGAGCAAGAAAACTTCATTCATTTATGTCAAGAATTTAATGATGTATTTTCTTGGACATATGATGACTTAAAAGGGTTTGACCCTAGTTTTTTTCAGCATACCATAGATTTAATTGATAAGGCCAAACCAGTAAGGCAAAAACAGAGACCAGTGAATCCTAAGATTGAGCCCCTAATGAGAAAAGAACTATCCAAGTTGATAGAGGCTAATATAATATTTCCTATCAAACACTCATCATGGGTAGCTAACCTCGTCCCTGTAAGGAAGAAGAATGGAGAAATCAAACTGTGTGTGGACTTTAGAGACCTTAATCACGCTTCTCTTAAAGATCACCATCCTCTCCCTTCCATGGAGCAAATTCTGTCCAGAGTCAGTGGGTCAAGGAGATTCTCTTTTCTTGATGGATTCTCTGGTTATAATCAAGTGCTGGTTAAAGAATCTGATAGACATAAGACAACATTAACTACTAAATGGGGTACCTATGCTTATTGCAAGATGCCATTTGGACTAACAAATGCAAGTACCACATTTCATAAGGCAATGGAGATGGCCTTCAAAAAATTAATTGACAAGTTTGTCTTAGTATACCTTGATGATATAACTGTATATTCAAAAAATGTAGAAGATCATTTTGATCATCTAAGGCAGGTATTTCTAAGATGTAGAGAGTTTGGGGTTTCCCTTAACCCAACCAAGTGTGTCTTTGCTACAAGCCAAGGAAAACTATTGGGACACATTGTATTTGAGGATGGGTTGACCATTGATCCAGAAAGAACAAAGGCAATACTTGCCCTTCCTCTTCCTAAACACAAGAAGGGGCTACAAAGTTTCCTTGGTAGAATAAATTTTGTAAGATGGTTTATTCCTAATCTTTCTACCATGGTGAAACCTCTTACAACTATGCTTAAGAAAAGTATGGTTTTCTCATGGACCAAGGAAGGGAAGGAGAGTTTTGAAGAGATCAAGGCAGCCATAGCCTCAGCCCCTACTCTCATGAACCCGAATTTTGAGAAAGATTTCATCCTCTACACTCTAGGTGGTGAGTCAAGTATCTCTTCTATCTTGACTCAAAAAAATGACAAGGATGAGGAGCAACCCATAGCCTTCTTTAGTGAAGGGCTCAAGGAATATGAGGATAAGTACAGCTTTGTAGAGAAGCAAGCCCTTGCAGTCATCAGAGCCTTGAAGAAATTCAAGCACCTCTTGTCCCACAATAGGATCCATTTGTTGGTGCCCCATGCTAGTGTAAAAGACTTCCTGTTAAGCAAGGATATCAATGAAAAGAGAGCCGGATGGATCACTAAGGTAATGGAGTATGATGTTGATATTCAGATTACCAAGTTGGTAAGAGGGAGAGGATTGTGCAAAGAAATGTTATCAGGTCAGGATTCTGATGAAGAGGCTGCTATGGTAATAACAGAGAAGCAGGAGGAAGGAAGTGTTAATGGTCCAAGGAACTGGATAAATGATATGAAGAGCTTCTTATCAGGGAATGTATACCCTCGAGGATTGGACAGAGCTAAAAGAAGACAATATAGACTGCAGTCCATCCCCTATGTTGTAATTGATAATATCCTATTCAGGAGGGATTTTAATGGGACCCTGTTGAGATGCATTGAAGAAGATTAAGCTGAGAGGATGGTTAAGGAACTTCATGATGGCCCTAATGGTGTCCATTTCTCTACAAGAACAACTGCTATGAAGATCATGAGTGCTAGTTATTATTGGCCATCTCTGTTTCATGATTGTTATGGATATGTGAGAAAATGTGAGAAGTGTTCTTTCTTTTTAGGAAAGCAGAGGCTTGCAGCTCTCCCCCTTCGTCCTATTCAGGTGGATCAACCCTTTACTCAGTTGGGGTTGGATTTTATAGGCCCCATTAATCCTCCATCTAGTGCAGGTCATAAATGGATTTTGGCTGCTACTGATTATTTCACTAGATGGACGGAGGCAGTTTCCTTAAAGGATTCCACAGAACCATCAGTTGTTGAGTTCCTTGATGGGATTGTATCTAGGTTTGGTGCTCCTTCTACTATCATCTTGGACAATGCTAATTCTTTTGTTGGAACCTAGATTTGTGCATGGGCAATGAATCACAATATCTACCTAAGCACATCATCAAATTACTATCCCCAGGGTAATGGTTTGGCTGACTCTTCCAACAAGAATCTGATTAGAATCATGAAGAGGACAATAGAAGACAATCAGTGGGTTTGGCATAAGAAATTAAGGACTACTCTGTGGGCTGATAGGATAACACCCAAGAGATCTGTTGGGAATTCACCTTTTTTGCTAGTATATGGTAGGGAGGCCAGACTCCCAATTTCATTGGAATTTCCATCCTTGGAATTGGCTCATCAGCTGGAATTGATTGAAGACAATTCCATGTCAGTAAGAATGGCAGAGTTGATTGAACTAGAAGAAAAGAGAAACAAAGCTATGCAAACCCTAGAGACACATCAACAGCAGATGAAGAGGAATTTTGATAAGAAAGCTAGGGTCAGAACCTTTAGAGAAGGAGAATTAGTTCTAAAGTGGGATTTAGACAGAGCAAAACCAGGAAGACATTCCAAGTTTGACCCACTATGGAGTGACCCCTATTTGATTACCAGTTGCAAACAGGCTAATGCATTTTAGTTGAGTAGGCCAAATGGAGAGATTTTGCCCATTCCAGTCAATGGGATCTATCTGAAAATTTGGGAATTCATGTACATAAGTAGTTTAGTTTCTTTTCTATTATTTCCTACTTTTCAAGAAGTGCGCGAGCACATCTGTCTCCCTGTGAGGTAGCAATTTTTTTTGAGGTGTCTCAGGTTGCTAAGGAAGTTTTGTCTTTTGTTTCCAGTTGCAGTTGCAGAGCTAGGCTTTTCAATGTTTTGATCTCCTCACAGATGGGTTAGGGTTTTTTGCAATTCTCAGATTCGTACCTTCCAGATCCATTTTTTGACTCCATAGCCCAATGGATTTCTTCGCAAGCACTGGTCATACACATAGCAGGCTTGTGCCCCCTGTGAGTCACCAGAAATGTTATCATTTGTTCACCCCGCCAAGTTTCAAATTTTAAATGTCCAGCCCGTCCAATGGCTAACTCCAAAGATAATACTATTTTAATACTGAGCCTTATGATAGATTTTGCATCCTGCAAGTTCGTAATCATTAGATCCGATGAGGATCTATAGTTGCGGCTATCTTTCCATCGGAAGCTACACGAGATTTATGTTTGCGACATGGTGCCCTTTCACCACATATCCGGTGGGTCCAACGGGCCAGGCAACGACTTTGGTAGGTTGAAAAAGTTTCATGGCACCATAGGCACTATGTCGCTATCGTGTGTTGGCCAGAAAATCTGCATAGCAACATAGCGCCCGACGGAAAAGGTGTTCGATGGGTAGGTTGTGTCACTGGGAAAGTTCTATGATGGACAATCAATTCACGGGTTAGAAATTTTCAAAAAATGGCAAGGTGCCATGGCACCAACGAAAAACTCACAAGTTTTTCGTTCGTGACATAGTGCCTGGTTGACATGTGGCTGCTCTATGGGGTCAAGTCTTGGGTTTTCCAAGTTGATGCTTCAAAGTCCAATGGGGAGCAACCACGTGTGCTAGGTCAGAATATAGTCAGTGTCACCAGTGCATGAAAGGGTTAAGATCTCCACCGTCAGATCTGTAGAGATCAATGGCAGGTGCCATCGCGCTATGGATAAGTCGCACGAATTTTATGTTAATGACATGGCACTTGGAGGACACGTGTCCGGTGGGTCCAAGTTTGGAGGCACAAAAAATACAGATGGTTGGCACGTGGCCGGTTCCCATTAATTGATACGTTGAGGAGCAGTATCTTGCTTGCCATCGGATTGAGTCAGATCGACGGAAGGCGCCATGTCACCCTGGTGAAGTTGCACGATCTTTACCATAGCGACATGGTGCCCTTTCACCACGTGGATCAGTGGGGCCAAGTTGCAACAGGGTATGTCAAACAGATACTACGAGGTGTCATTTGGGTGTAGAGCAGTTGCTGAGGTGGTGCCAGATATGACGGGCACGGGGTAAGAACAATATAGTGGTACGACGAGTCTCCACGATCGTCAGATTTAAGGCAGATCGACGGTCGATGCTATCTCACCTTTTGAAGCTGCACGATGTGTATGTTGGCGACATAGTGCCCTAATGACACATGTCTCACTGGCCCAGTCGAGATTGATGGTCGGTGACTAGCAGTTAGAGTAACCGTCACAGTTAGTATTAATATTTGAAGGGTGGACCCGATAGTCCAATATCAGAGGGTCAACCATGGAGGACTCCCCAGGCAGCAGAATAAAGAGAGATGATTGGCCCATGTGGCCCAGCTGGCGTATAGAGTTGGGTTGACTCTTTGACCCCCGTTGATTCATGAACCAAGAAACGAAGGTGATTGATTTTATGTTGCGATCTGATCTTCATGATCAATCTTGACCTACCAGAAATGAATGTGAAACATAGGGAGACACTCCACCATCTCAGTCGATCCATCTACCTGGTCAGAACGTAGTTATGGCACCGTTTTGTCTTCTCTAGGCTCTTTCTCAGAGGAATATCAGATTTTGGTACTCAAGACCACCAGATCTTTGATTGGATTTTTAGGGTGAGAAGTTAATACCAGTAGTTGAGAAGTAAATGCAATGCAAAAATCCTCAATTATGCCTGAACTATAAAGGCAATTTTGTGATCTTTTTCTAGGGTCGACTCCTTTTCTGATTTCTCTGCTACTACTTGCAGGTCTGCAGTGTAAAATTCCCTTTGTCTCTGAGCTACATAACATTCTGTATCATCTCCTTCAGCCGTCAATGTGTATGTGCATTCATACTTTCTCTCATTGGTGTATTGTTGAGATTTATGACTGGCATACTGTGTCTATTTTTGGCCTATTGGATAATATATAAGTGAAATCCTTTCCTTGTGTTATTTAGTTTGGTTTCCTGATCTGTATGTGGTTATTGATTGACATAAGTTTGGGTGTGTATGTCTTCTGAATGTTATCTTTGTTTTGTAGTGCATATATGGGTAGAAATGAAGTTTGAACACTCTATTTTGGTGCATCACCTCCTTAGATTAGACTAGGTAGATTTGATTTCGTGCTATCCTTCTCCCTTTTCCTCTCCAAGAGTAGATAGGTGCGCCCTGATAGTAAGAGGAAGCCGGCCTTCTCCAGAGACTCAACCTCACAGTTCAAGTCCCACAACTTGGAGGTTATTTTCATGTTTCACTAGGTTGTCCTCGCGCATAGGCCTTGGACAAGGGTGCAAACCTAAGTGACAACAATTTTCTTTTAATTAAATGGGGACTTATTTTATTTAATTAAAAGAGAGCAAGTTCTTTTAATTAAATAAGACTTAGGATAAAATGATCAACCTTAGAAATAAAAGAAATTAAATTTGATCAAAGAAATTGATTTGAATTGATTTAGTAAAATATTACACACCATTGATTCAGAAAATTTGAATAATGGGTGCCCATAGTCTAGGCGACCATTTTAGGGTGCATATATTTGCCCCTCTTTGACTAATGTGTGATCGATTTGGGAACACATGTAGTCAAAGAAAGAAATTGAAGTGTGAGGTCAATTTGGGATCACAAAACAACCCAGATGTGTGGTCAAATCAGGAACGTAACAGGACATAGAATACAAATAAATTTTGACTTGAAAAAGTCAAGGATAAAATTGATAAAATTGAATCAAAGATTGAATTTGATAATTACTACCCCCTCGTGATCGAAATCGAAATGAGGTAGAGGAGAAACAACAAATTGCTAAATTTGATCAAATCAAACAAAAGATAAGGTTCTTGATGTAAGATGAAAGATATAAGAATCATAGAACCAAGGTAGATCATCAAGCATGAAATATTATGCCCCAAAGGTGATTTAGAAGAAAAGAAGTGGGGAAAAAGAAAATGGAAGATAGAATTTTGGAAGATATGGAAAGAAACAAAAAGAAGAAAAGAAAATGCCCCAAAATCAATCAACTATTTAAGATAGAAATTTTGATTGAGATCACGAAAGAATATAAGGAAATGAAGATCAAAACATGACTATAGTTGATTAAAAGTCCACAATAAAGATGAAGGGAGAACCCTCTCAAACTCATAATGCAACCTAAAAATGCAAACTAACATGAAGTCTAATAATGAAAGCTACATGAAAATGCAAAGTTGTACTTGCAAAAGACAAACTGTAACATAGGATTTTTGTGTTCATAATTCATTAAAGAATGTAAAAGAACTTATTTTCATCATTGGGCCATTATTAACGGTTATCAAAAATCACACAATCATCACTAGTCACAAGTGCAACACTGAAGATATGAATGTAATTTATATCGGATTGGAATGTGGAAAGATTCTAACATAAGCATCAAAGACATAAAGGTCAAGATGACTTCAATGTTAGCTTACCCAATTTAATGTAGCAACACCATGCTCGCATCAAGGCATAGATGCCAAGATGACCATAAGAATGGTTGTGCAAAAACAATCAAGGATGATGCCTCAAATCTCCTAAGCGATTCAATGGGACAACAAGAGACACTCTAGAGTTTAAAGACCACACTCGCAAGCAAAATAGAAATAAAAACATGTCCCATGCCCTAGGTCCTCTAGCGATGCATCATGGAGAGACTTATCAAACAAGGACACTCAACAAAAATCAATAATAGTTAGCACACAAAGAAAAAAAGCATGACATAAGTCAAGCATTAAGTGTTGCATTTAAAATTTAAGTGTGTTAACTGATACTAAGTTTGGAGGATAAGGATCAAATGCTTGTAAGAAGGGAAGATCACATGATGATACTTGGTAAGACGAAACCAATAAGTGTTGAAAAATACTTGATGTCAAAGGTTGTATTGAAAAATACAATTGGGGTGGTGTTGAAAAACACCATTTGCGAGGTGTCCTAAAGACTAACACATCCAAGAGACCAAAGCTAACATAGTTATGCCCCCTAGACAAAGACCAATTCCAAACCAAGACAACAAGGACAAGGCATGATGGAGAAAGGCTAAGTGTCAAAGACATGCTCTGAGAAATAGGGGTGCAAAGGCCTCAAGTAGAGCCCGTTTCCAGGTTTTCACCACTTGGAATCTTTTTTTTTTCCTTTTTTTTTCAGGACTTTTTATAAATTTTTTTTGCATTTTTGCTACCGAGGCACTTGTTTCCAGGTTTTGACCAAGGCACTTTTTCTATTTTTTTATTTTTTTTTGAATTTTATGATTTTTTATTTTTTTTGGAATATATAATTTTTTTGGAGATACATCAAAGTGCCTATTGCTAGGTTGTCACTAAGAAGATCATTTTTTTCAAGACATTTTTCAATTTTTACACTTTTTTACAATATATGATTTTTTTGGATTTTTTAAATATATCAATTTTTTAAATTTTTTTTAGGATTAATAAATATATACAAAGATGCCCCTAGACAAAATGGGCATTATGTATAGAACTTCTTCAAGTGCAAGACATTTATAGGATCAGGTAGCTGCTCTCCCTTTGTTATAGATAGTAAATAAGCACCAGAACCAAAAGCTACTGTGATAATGTAAGATTCAAGCTAATTAGGCTCAAACTTACCCTTTTGATCTCTATTCTATTGATTCTTATCAGTCACACATAGGACAAGATCTCCCACTTGGAACTCTCTAGGGTGAACCTTTTTGTTAAATGCTTTTGACATACACTTTTGATAGACCCTCGTATGGTCAAATGATGCTTGTCATTTCTCATCTAGAAGTTCTAACTCTTGAAGTCTCATGGCACGGTAGTCTTCATCTAAAACTAGACCTTTGAGAGAAACTCTAAGTGAAAGAATCTCAACCTCTAAAGGTAACACTGCTTCAGCACCATATGTAAGGGAAAAAGGAGTAGCCCTAGTAGGAGTGCGAATACTTGTTCTATAGGCCCACAAAGCTGGATTTATTTGTAAATTCCAATCTCTACCATTCTTATGAAGTGTTCTATGCAAGATTTGAAGAATGGTTTTGTTTGATGCTTTTGCTTGACCATTTCCTTGCAGGAAATAAATAGAGGACCAATGTTGTTTTATCTTGAACTTCTTATAGAGTTGCTTAAGGTCCTTATTTTTAAACTGACCTCCATTATCAGTGATAATCTCAGAAGGCACTCCATATCTACATATAATATGATTCAAAATAAATAGAGAAACTGCCTTACCCGAGGCAACAAAAAGTCGAACAGCTTCTACCCATTTAGTGAAATAATCAGTGGCAGTGGTAATAAACTTGTGTCCAGATGATGAGTTGGGATGAATTTTCCCAACAAGATCAAAGGCCCAGCGCTGAAATGGCCAATGAGAAATAGAAGGAATGAGCTCCCTACTTGGAGTATGTATTAGGTTACCATGTTTTTGGCATTTTTCACATGACTTTGCAAAAGCTACTACATCAATCTGCACTGTGGGCCAATAGTATCCTACCCTAAGCAATCTTCAAGCCATGGAAAGACCATTAGAATGTCCCCCACAGATACCCTCATGGATTTCAACTAACACTGAATTAGATTCATCCTTTTCTAAGCATCTAAGAAGTGTTCCATCTAGACCCTTCCTATACAAATCACCAGAGATAAGGGAATGACGAGAGGCATTTCGAATAAGGTTTCTACATTCAGATAAATTAAAGGTTTCAGGTATAATTCCATCATGAATGTATGAGTAAATGGCACCATAACGAGATGACTCATGACCAACAAGGGTACAAATAACATGACTTTCTTGGGAATCATAGATAGGGTGATGTAGCTCTTCCACTAGGAATTCAAATCTTGATTCATGTTGCTCTAATTGAAGAAGTGAAGCAAGTATAGCCATAGCATCAGCTACCTTATTTTCTATTCAAGGGATTTGTTGAAATGAGATGAATGTGAAGTAGAGTCTCATGGAATCAACCATTTTCTTGTAAGATACCAATTTATCATTTTTTGTTAGACAATCGTCATTGACTTGGTTGATTATCAACTGTGAATCTCCATAGATGTGTAACTCTGTAATTCTCCATTCTATGGCCATTTTAAGTCCATTTGTTAAAGCTTCATATTCAACAATATTGTTTGTACATGGAAATAATAGCTTGTAAGATTTAGGAATTGTGTACCCATGAGGAGAAACAAACAACACACCAGCTCCTAAACCACTTTGCATAAATGACCCATCAAAGAACATCTTCCATGTTCTTTTAGTCATACACATGAGGTGCTCATTTGGGAAATCGACTTGAATAGGTGCATCAT
This sequence comes from Cupressus sempervirens, assembly GCA_028749045.1. NCBI lineage: Eukaryota > Viridiplantae > Streptophyta > Pinopsida > Cupressales > Cupressaceae > Cupressus > Cupressus sempervirens. Next base: position 422,347,364 of record CM053785.1, on the reverse strand, counting down.
CTTGTAGTGGGAAATCAACCAATTAATCTACTATGGCTTGTCCTTTGATTGCTTTACGCTCAATGTACTTTATGTCAAACTCTAAAAGGATCATCATCTATTTAGCAAGTCTACTGTGAGGGCAGCCTTACATAGTAAGTACTTGAGTGGATCCATTTTTGCTATGAGGTGTATAGTGTGTGAAAGCATATAATGTCACAAATTTTGGGAAGCAAACACAACTGCCAGGCAAGCTTTCTCAATACTAGTGTAATTAACCTCATATGAAACAAGAGTACAACTAATGTAATATATTGCTCTTTCTTTCCCATGTTCATCATGTTGAGCTAATAATGCCCCCAAGGTAGATTCTATTGCTGAAATGTATAGGATAAATGGTTTCCCTGGGATAGGAGGCATTAAAATAGGAGGATTTGCCAAGTATTTCTTGATTTGGTCCATGCTCTGTTGACATTCATCATTCCATATACATTTGAATTCTTTATGTAAGTTTTTGTTGAAAGGTTGAGCTCTATCTACCAACTGTGAAATAAACCTCCTTACAAATTGAAGACGTCCTTGAAGACTCCTCATTTGACTAATGTTTTTAGGAGGTGGCATATCCACAATTACTTGAACCTTTTTAGGATCCACCTCTATCCCTTTTGCTAAAATAATGAATCCTAGTAATTTGCCAGAGGTGACTCCAAATGCACACTTTTTAGGATTTAACCTTAGTTGAAATTGTTCCATATGAACTAGAATGACTTCTAAATCATCTAAGTGTGTATCTCTTTTCTTAGACTTGGCCAAGGTGTCATCCACATAATCTTCCATGTTTTTATGCATCATATCATGAAAAATAGTTGTCATAGCTCGTTGATAGGTAGCTCCTGCATTTTTTAATCCAAAAGGCATAACATTCCAACAATAAGTACCCCATGCACAAGTAAATGCAATCTTTTCTTGGTCTTTAGGAGCTATCTTAATTTGATTATATCCAAAAAAACCATCCATTAAGGAATAAATCTCATAACCCACTGTCATATCCACTATCATGTCTATATTGGGAAGTAGAAAATAATCCTTTGGGAATGCTTTATTAACATCTCTAAAATCTGTGCAAACTTGAATGGTTTTGTCATGTTTTGAAATTGGTACAATGTTTGATATCCATTCGGCATAGGCAATAGCTCTTATGAATTTTGCACCAAGAAGTTTCTCTAATTCTACCTTGACTAAGAGAGCTATGTGAGGATGCATTTTTCTCAATTTTTGCTTAACTAGTTTAACACCTGGACCTATGGATAAGTGATGCATAATAAGATTAGTGTCCAACCCTAAAATATCTGAATAAGTCCATGCAAATTTAATCTTCTTTTCTTGTAATAATTTAGTATAGGCGTCTTTTTCTTGTGATGACAAAGACTGAGCCAAATGTACCATTTGTGGAGCTTCATCTGTACCCAAAATGAATGCTTGTGTTGGTTCAATAAGTACTGAAGATCTATCTTGAAAATAACTAGGAAGAGAATCAAGTACCTCATCGTTAGGTGCCTCAAAGAGGTTTTCACCCTTGGATACATCCTTTCTTTTTACTTTTTTTGGTTCTAACACCGCCACATAGTGGTTTTTGCCATCAAAACTCCTTTTCTTTTTCTTTTCTTTTCTCTTTATTTTGTGACTAAGGTACTTGATATTTGGATCTGTCATACTAGCAGCTGGTTCACTAGGGGAAGAGACTACAGGTTCAATGGCATTCAAATAACAAGCTATTTCATAGTCATTTTGAAATGTTAAGATTTCAGGTTCTTGGTTGCATTAGGACCAATCAATTAGGTCAAGATGAACAAGGGATAAATCAATGACAGGTTCAAGCTTGTGAATATGGATGATATCTCTAGTGATTGAAGATTCAAGGTCTATCAAGTAACTTCCTAAACTACCCAAATCAAGATTCATCCTCAAAAGTGAAGAATCGTCCACTAAGGCAACATGTGAGTTCAAATCCTCTAGTCCTACACATGACTCATTAAATAACTCAGGTTGAGAACTATATGTATGAACAACATCAACATCCATATCAACTGTGGAAGATTCTGAGAAAGAATCCTATTCATACTCATTGGAATCTGTTTCAAAATCTCGACTAGGATGCTTACACCATGAATGCTTAGGATGTATGGATATGGAAGCTTCAATACTCTCAAGAGTCACACTTTCTTGTTCTAAATTAGCAACTATCTCATGAGATCCTAGATTATCTAAATCTCCCCAAAGGAGATTAGTAGAAGGGACCCAATCTTCACACATATCTTGTTGGTTTTCTGAATTAGGTATGTATTCTTGTTCTTCTTCACTATCTGACTTATCAAGGATAGAAGCAACATTCTTACTGTGATCCACATACCCTAGGCCAACTAACTTCTTAGACTTGCATCCAAAAAGTTGATGATCAAGGGGTTCAGCTCTAGCATCCAATCTATTACTAAGAGGACCATGTCAAGGATAACCCATTTTCTTAACAAAAGAATACCCTCTTCCATAAGCATTAGGTGGAGTGAAATATTCATTGTGCATATACTTCTCTTCTCTATAAATCCAATCTTTAACAACCACATCTTCTTTCTCATGTTGAATAGGTATTGATGACTGTACAAATGTGTCAAATAATGTCATAGATGAAGAGGAAGGTTTCATGTATTGTGAAGGTTTACCATAAGACCTAGGTGAAACTGGTAATGCAGCAAGGGAGTTAAGTTGATATCCCTCCATGCCAAGGTCTATGGACTTAAACTTGTTCTTGCAATCAGCTAAAACTACATTAAAATCATTTGCTTGTCTATTAAGGGGAACATGAGCACTTGCTGAAATCGAGTTGATAGACAAAGTGTTATCCCCAGGAATACATATCTCTGTTCCATTGTAAGGAAACTTAACACACTAATGATAAGAAGATGGTATTGCTTGTGTATCATGAATCCATGGTCTACCAAGCAAAATGTTGTTAGCAAGGGGTCTAGCATCAACTATTTGGAATAAAACATCTTTTTCCATAAGGAAAATCCTAACCAGAAGGACAACCAACCCCTTTGAACTTCTCTTTGCCTCATCATAAGCTTTGATAGTAATTTTTCTTTTGCTATCAATAACATGTTTAGAATAACCCAATGTCTTTAAAATACTCAAAGAACAAATATTAAGCCCAGCACTCCCATCTATCAACACATGCCTAACACAGGTCCTATGTATCATAACCTCAATATGAAGGGCAAGATTGTGTGGATAGCTCAAAGATTTATCATCTTCCTCTGAAAAGGAAAGATAATGAGGGCTTGCAATATGATTAACCATGTTCTAGAATTGATCAATGTCCAAATTATTGGGGATGTTCACCATGCGCAAAGCATCCTCAAGGACCTGCTTGTGTCTCAGAGACAACTCTGAAAGCTCAAAGATTGAAATCTGAGTAGGAGTTCTTTGCAATTGATCAACAAGATTATAATTTGACTTGAGATTAACCACTAGTTTTGAAGGAACATTCTTGTATTGCACTTGTATTGGCTTACTTGGTTGGTTTGAACTAGGTCCTTTGATAACAAGGGGACCTTCACTTCAAGTAACAACATTGAGACTTTGGGAAGACACTTGCTTAGGTCTACTTGACTGGTTTGAATTAGGTCCTCTAATGACAAGGCGAACTTGAGATGACTCTCTAGAGTGAGCACCCCTTAGTACCAAAATAGGTTTTTTGCCAAAGGTAGGAGAGTTCAAATTTAAATTATAACCATTGGGATCTTTATCTTCTATCATGTTGACACTTTCTTCTGCAACCTCAAGCATATTGACAACATTTTTTGCATTTGTATAAGTATAATTGATTACAACCCTACCATTCTTAGGTTGGGAAGCTTCCCCTTTCTCATACTTGGGCAAAGGCTCTTTCGATGCTGTGTGATCAGCATTTGTATTTAGTCCATCTATTTTAAGCTTTCCATTCTCAATAAGATCTTGAACAATATGCTTGAATCTCCCAAATTTTTCAATATTGTGTCCAATGCCATTGTGAAGCTTGCAATAAGCCTTCTCATCCCACCACCATGGCTTAACTTCAGGTATGTAGAACTGTGCAGCATCATAAGGGTGCACAAGATCACATGCAAGGAGCTTTGTGAATATCTCTTCATATGCCTCACCTAATTGTGTAAAGTTACGTTTCTATCTTTCTTGATATGTTGGTTTGTTACTCTGTTGATTAGCACTAGCCAAATGGAGAATAGCTTGGTCTTTAGGGTTTGAGGAATCCACAACTCCATCATTGACCACTTGTTTGTTCTTATTCCAATTTATGTTCTTTCCTTTATCCTTGTTGTTGTTGTTATTATGACCATTATTGTTGTTGTTTCCATTTTTTGTCAAAATACCTTGCTCTCTCAAAACATCCTCAATTCTAAATGCAGCTTCAATCATGGTATCAAAGGATTCAAAAACCATCTTCTTAACTTCATACTTCGTCTCCAAAACCATATTACTAATGAGTATTTCAATCTTTTCTTTCTCAAGAATAGTCCTAGAATAACGAGAGCATTGTCATCTCCATCTTTGCAAGAAAGTAACAAAGGGTTCTCCTCGATTGACATAAGTCCAATAGTGAGATAGATCGTGAAAGATTGTATAAAAAGTGTTGAACAAATCTTTGAATTAACTCAAGGAATGTCTTAATAGGAGGAGTTATATTGGTAAACCATTCCATGGGTTGAGCCTTAAGACTCCTTGGAAATAATCTCATAAGATATGAGTCCTCATGATGAAACTCAAAACTCATAGTATAGAAATGACACACATGATCATTTGGATCCCCATTTCCATCATATTTATCATATTGGGGGATCTCAACTTTTCTAGGAAAATCTTTCATGTCAACACTCTTATCAAAAGGATTTGGACAAATTGAATCAAATGAAAAAGAACTCTTGGGTGCCGATATTTGCTTCATTTGTTTCTTCAATTCATAAATTTCTTCTTTCATGGAAGGATCATGCTTTTGAATCTTTTTATCCACATCAAAGTTGTAAGTGACCTTGGCACCCTTTTTGATTAAACGTTGAAAGCATGCATCTCTATTTTGGTCCATATATGCTTCCATACGTTGCTAAAAATGTGGATCTTGTGGTATAACCATGAAATCATCAGAATTATATTCAAATTTGGAGCTACCACCTCCACATTGTGAACCATGATGAGCTTCTTGTGAAGGTTTTCTTTAAACTCTAGGAGATGTTGGTCTCCTATAATAATCATGTCTTGAAGTTTTCCTTCCTCTAGGAGCAAGAGATTGTGAAGATGTTCTTTAATATCTCACACTTTGTGGAGTCTTGGGAGGGTTAGATGGGGGAGAGTTGTTTCCACCACCAATGTGCACATTGTTGAATTGATTGTCAAGTTGTGAAGTCTTGAAAAAGTCTTGTTCTTCTTGACGAGATTTTCTTTCCATCTCAATAATAACTTGCCTTTCTTCCTCTAGGTGTTGAAATTGTTCTTCCTTCTTAGCTTGTTTTTCTAGAAGGGCTTTTCTTTCACAATCAATTTCTTTGAGTCTTCCACTTGCATAACCTAAAGGTGTCATGAGTGGTGTACATGGTCTTGATTGTCTAAACCAGTTACCAATAAATGTTGCATTCACATGAGCAATAGAAGGCTCACCAATTTGGTCATCATGTTGGGCTTCCTCTTCTTGATATGCATAATGTTTACTTTTCTCTTCCCTTTGATGTGCATCCAAATACCTATCCTCAATAAGGAGTGAAGTTGGTCTACTTCCATGAGTGGGATCACCACTTAAAAGGTCAACATTATACTCACTACTTTGATTCTTCTTGTATGGAGCTCTTGTAAAACTCATATCCATAGCTGAATGAGGTGATGCTAAGGGTGTACTCAACTCAATAAGATCACCACTAGGGTCACACAAAACTTTTGGAATACTCTCAGGTGACTGAATATACATAGGTTCCTTTCCCTTATGTCTTCTACGAGTTTGAACTAAAGGTAATTGTTTAAAGACAACTTGAGGTTGCTTTCCTTGATCTACTTGATATCTTGTTGTAACTAGCATGAAAGAAAAGGTACTAATTGATAGGACAAACCTAAGAAATGTTGGTACCAAACTAGGATAGTAAAAGCACTAACTTGTCCAAAAGAGATGTGATAAGATAGGATTTTGCAATAGGCATAAACCAACACTGCCACAGAGGTGCTCACAAATTTGGGTGAATACCCTAGCACATATTGACCAGGAGAATGATTTACCCAAATTATAAATAATTAAAATTGATTTTTTTTATGAAAGTGAATGGACAAGAGATTACTAAGACTCTCCAACTATAATATCAAAGAATCCAAGTGTATATCTTTCTCAAAAAGGACGGTTTCTAACTCACCAACTCTAAATAAGATCTCTTGTGAAATCAATGACTACTAATTAAAGAGGTCAAAGCACAATAACCTAAGGTGCAAAAAGGCTTCTAACAATGGGGTAAGTAACCTAATCCAAATAGGACCAACCTAGGGAGACTAGAAATAATTGGATAACAAAGTTATTCGATCATAAAGTCTCAACTCAAGAACTTAGATTTTGTTCATTTTAAATATCCAACTAGATGTATCAATAGATTCTTTATCATGAACCAAGCACACAAGATAGTAAATAGGGATTTCAAGCAAACAGTCTTCAAACAATGAGCAAGTGGAAAAGCAACTTTGTGCATGAACAAGTATAGTGACTTAGTATTTCTACTCCTTAAAGGTTCTACTTGTGTATGTTCTTGACAATGTTTTAGTAGGCACTTAGAACACAACACCTTATCAAGTTGTCTACAAGGATATACATGGCTCTCTAAAAGGAGTCCTCGATATATGCAAGGTACGTGAGGCCCAAATCCGTAGATGAGAAGAATCCAAAATCACACAGCCGAGGGGAGACGGTAACCCAAATCTCCTCCTTCACTTCTCAAAGGTATAAAGTTCTTTGAGGCTTAGCGAAGAGTGATATCAAACTCAATTCCCAAGAGAGGTGTCTTTGGATTCACCTCTTGATATTTATACTCTGTTGGAACATAGGAGTTGAGGTCATCCCAAGGGGTGATGAAATCCCCAAGCAGGCCTCCTAGAAATAAAAGCTAAGTAATTCACTATCAAAAGTTTTTAGAGCACTAAAGGTGGAACACTTAACTCTTCAAGTAAATGCAAAGTGAGTCCAAAAGTGGAACATTTAACCCTTTAAGATAATGTGAAGCAAGTCCAAAAGTAGAACATTTAACCCTTCAAGAGAATGTGAAGTGAGTCCAAAAGTGGAACATTTAACCCTTCACACAAACTCAAAGTGAGTCCAAAAGTGGAACATTTAACTCTTCACACCAACTCAAAGTGAGTCCAAAAGTGGAACATTTAACTCTTCACACCAACTCAAAGTGAATCCACACCTTAGAAAACAAGTGAGTTCCAAAAATCACAAAAGGGTTGCCTAGTGGAGCAATTAACGCTTCTTTCCTGTAGAACCCTCCCCCTTAATATAGCACTGATCTTGCAACCACGGGGAAGAAATGACGGGTCGGCGGATTAGCAAGTCCAATAACGCAAGATAGCAATCTAGATCAATCACAAGTAATCTAAGACTGCTAATCAATACTACTCACAAATGGAAAAGGGTTGAACAATGAAATATTTAACTTTCCAAGTAAATATAGAGTCAGTCCACAAAGTGGTGCATTCAAATTCCTATGTAAACAAGGAATGAATCCATGCCCTCAATCACTTAATGAGATATTTGATATTGGAACCAAGAATTACTTAAGGTTTAAACAAAAGCATTCACTTACACAAACTTGTATGAAAGAAAATCTATGTTCATTCATTTCCTATTAAGAGCATCAATTGAAATGTGTTTTATGAAAGCATGTAAAACACTCAAGCCAAACACAAGAGGTTTAATTTTAATCCCAAATCTAAATGTTTTAGAAATCAAACAAAATACCTAGTAATCCTTGCAACGTGTCTTTTCTTTGTTGTACCTTTTGTTTACACTTGAACGCTCGCTCACAATGAACAAAGCAACAAACAAAACAAGCAAACACAAGATATGCAATATATGTCAACTCATGCAAAACTAGAGTTAGATCTAAAAATCTGATTTTTAAGAGTGATAATAATCAGCAAGTAACCCAAATGAAAGCTCACATCATGCATTAATTCATTGTAAAAATTAAATGCAAGCTATTCATTAAATGCCATTTTTTTTCAATTGATTTTTGACCTAGTCATAAAGATCGGATCTATATGATATAACTCGGATCCAAAATTCAAAATACAGAAAAGTGACCACTATCAAATATTAGAGAGCTTTCCAAAAATGTTAGAATTTTGAAAAGATCTTTTAATTTGTGCCATAGGGAGTCATTTTGTTAAAATAGACCAGTTTTTGCAAATTGAATTATTGACCCCTAATATGACCTCTCAAATCAAAACACAAAGAACCAACTTTGTTTAAAATTCTGAGATCTTTCAAAACTATAAATTTTATTGAAAAATATGTTAATTTACTCCCGAAAATAATTTTTCATGAAAAATCATAAAATATCAAAAATATTTCAGAAAAAATGGATCTAAGCTTCTCTGATGCATCAAAACCTTACAAAAAAAATTTTAGATCAAAATACCCAACCGGTTGAAAGATATGATCAAATCATTCAAATCTAGGGTTTCTTTGAGTCTCAAATTATTGAGCCCTGATATGACCTATAAAATTGAAACACAAAGAACTAACTTTGTTTAAAATTCAGAGAGCTTTCTGAAACTGTAAATGTTTTAAAAATATATGCTAATTTACTCCCGAAAATGATTTTTTATGAAAAATCAAGGAAAAATCATAAAAAATTGAAAATATTTCAAAAAAATCTAAAAATTGGACCGAAGATTCCCTGATATATAAAAACATTGCAAAAAGAAATTTAGATTAAAATACCTAGCCGTTTGAAAGATATGATCAAATATTTCAAATCTAGAGTTTTTTTTTTTTTTTTTTCTCTTGAGTCTGCAAACAAATCTACATAAAATCCAGCAAGCAAAGGTGGGTTGCACCATGGTGGGTGCCAAAAATGTATGCCTAAAATGTGAGCACACTTCTATGAGTCATTATATTCAATATTTCTCAAAAATGAGGTCTTGAATGGTGACTCATAGCTCCCTATTCATGGAGTGTAGGGGTTTGTAATGGAGGCCCTCAATCTGACCTAGTTTGTGCCCATACAAGTACACAACGAAACAAGAGATTCAATGATCTAATATGCATGTAAATGGAAATGAAAAAAAAAAACTAATCTAAATGATAACAATGCAAAACAATGCAAGAAATGAAATCTAATCTATGAAAAGAAATAACAATGCAGATCTAATCTATGAAAGCAAGATCTAATCTACCAATGCAAGATCTAAGCTAACATTAAAATCAAAGTATGGATCATGATGATGGAAGCAATGCATGCAAGAGAGAATGAGACAAGAAGATAGAAGTTCTCCAAAAAAGCTTTAATATTCAAAACTCCTTCAAAAATCACTCTCCAAACCTGCAACATAACAATAGCATAATAATGGGTGCCTCAAAAAAGAGGAGAGGACTCTCCCTTATAAAGAAGATTGGATGATCTAGATTGAGAGGAAAAAGATTTAATCAAGGGTGGAGAAATAATGATCCATGTGAACTAAAGATCCACCAATGAGAAAAGTGAAGTGGTTGAGAAGAAAGTGGAGAAAGGATGAAGATAAGTCCCATATTAAGTGTAGATAAAAGATTTATTTGATTTTTTAATTTGTTTTAACTCCTTTTTCATCAAAAAGAGATTTAAGTGGGATATTTTATTTAATTAAAAAGGAGCAAGTTCTTTTAATTAAATAGGAAATATTTAATCAAATTAAAAGAGGGGTTTTTCTCTTAATTAATTAAATGTAGATAAATTATTTAACTAAAAGAGAGGTTTTCTTTTAATTAAATGGAGGCTTATTTTATTTAATTAAAAGAGAGCAAGTTCTTTTAATTAAATAGGAAATATTTAATTAAATTTAAAGAGAGCTTTTTCTCTTAATTAATTAAATGTGGATGAACTATTTAATTAAAAGAGGGGTTTTCTTTTAATTAAATGGGGACTTATTTTATTTAATTAAAAGAGAGCAAGTTCTTTTAATTAAATAAGACTTAGGATAAAATGATCAACCTTAGAAATAAAACAAATTGAATTTGATCAAGGAAATTGATTTGAATTGATTTAATAAAATATTACACACCATTGATTTAGGAAATTTGAATAATGGGGGCCCATAGTCTAGGCGACCATTTTAGGGTGCATACAACTTCTACTTCAACTGATGGCTTCCTCCTACTTTCTCTCTCATGCTTTCATTGTTTTTGACATATAAAGGGCTCATGCATCCAATTAATGAATAAAATATGGATGGAGTCCCTCTAAGCACTAGTTAGGTTGTCAGTTTGTATATATTTAGTTTGTTTAAATATTTTAAAAGAATTTTATTGCATCAAGATATCTCTCACTCTCAAGACAAATTGAGGAGACGATTTCTTATAAATATCCCATTGTAAAATGTAAAAAGGGCTGCCGTTATTATGCAATAAAATTATGCTTTTGGTGCTAGCATTCGGAGTGTAGTTATTCTTTCGTGAATGTGTCATTGTTTTGTGGATTTTATTCATGAGATTGTGATTGAACCAAAGGTTTATTGCATTGTTTCTGGCTGTGTGATCTTTTAGTTTTGGTGTTTGCTACAAATATATGAATTTTGTTGACGTAACGAGCTTGAGAAGAGATCACCCAATTGTGTCTACATAGCTTTTTGTCTCTCATGAGCACAGTTTTCGTGGCCTTGCGATTTGATGAAGAGTGAAACATCATTCGACTTGTTAAAAATTCTCACTGACAATTGCATCAATGGATTCTAGGAAGTGTTGCTCTTGTTTTCATTGGTTTCCTATTGATTTCTTTGAAGGTTTAACTCACAACATGTTGTGTTCTATAGCTTATGTCCATTTAGGAATTTCAATTTCAAGTTATTTGATTTCATGTTATTTGCTTTCAGTTTTGTTATTTGCTTTGCTAACCCCCTATTAGAATAGGACCTCATAGTAGTTGCATTGTTAGAATTGCATTCATTAAAAAATAGAAAATACAAAAAATATTGTTCTTTTGGTGTGATATTTTTGAGACAACAAACAGATTTTACTTCAATTCCAAGACAAAAAGAGTTTTTTGAATTAGCAAAGGCCTCCTTATGAACACTCACATTTATCTTCTACTGAGTGAATTTTGGTAAGTCGCAAGACAAACAGTGAACCTTGGAGCAGATCCTTAAAAAGATTTTCTTTTCAAAAGAGGAATTACATTATGGATTCCTGTCGTTGACCTCGTGCAAAATGAATGCCCAAAAAGACCATGTTGGTGTTTTTCAACTACTGAACAAAAAAGCTCAATACCAAGATAATAATACTCACAAATCTAGGAACTAGCTACTTACCTTAACAATTATGTATGCATATTATTTGGATCCAACTTCAACAAAACCAAGACTGGTTTTCTACTCTCTAGGCTCTGTAGAACCAAGGTGGATATACCTAGGGGATGATTCAAATGAATATTGTTGTATGAGAATCCTATTACTTTCATTCTAATTCTCATCTTTGACCTTTCACATACACATAGTTTATCCATTCCTTGATATTTTTAGATGATATACATCCCTTATAAGAAATTTTGGTTACAATTCTCCCTAAGTTTACAAATATTTTTGCAAATAGTAGCTATCTAAGACTTATAAATCGGATGTAAATGAGTGTTGACCCTCTTTGAAACTCTTCAAATGGTAAAATAAAATTGATTTTGATTTTAGAATTGGTGCTTATTTATGATCTCTTTATCTGCAGACTAGATTAACTAGATTAGTGCTTTATCCTTTGGGATTCAAAGTCTACTTCAATTCATAGATCTAATTGATTGCATTACGACCAATACTAACAACAATTCTTACTAGAATTGATTCTTATAGACATCCTTCCTATTACCGTAGCAACCCCATCAAATTCACTAGAGAATTTACTTAATTCATTGAATCAATAACAATAATTTGAATTGACATACAATCTAAGTGAATTGCATTCAATTGGACAAGCTTTTCTCATACAACATTAGAATGGCCAGGTAATAACAATGGAGACAAAATTTAGCAAGAAAAGATATGGGGACGATTTAACTCTGTATTAATCTTCTTTCAAAATTGTATACAATTGTAATAAGACTCAGAATTACTCTAAAAAAAATTAGACCCTTGTAACATCAATATATTCTCAAGTATTTGCAGAAGAAATACATCATAAGTTTTGCACTAATAAACTAGACCAAGCCATATTCAGTGTAGATCAAAATTGACAATGAAATTAGACCATTCTCTAGCCTTGGAATCTCACTAAAATAGAGTGAGATGCAACAAGCTTCAGGCATAGAGAACTGACAGGTGTCAACTTAGACAAAAGATATTTACATTTAGCTATCACAAAAAGACAAAAAACTATGTAGCAAAAAAACTTATACATTAGATTATTCTTTTGGTAGGCCCCTCTTCTATTATATTTTCAAATGCTATAAATCTCATGATTAGCTTTTAGTTATTCTAAGTCCTCGGCATATGTAGCTATCAAATTCACCAATGATGTATTAGGCTTTGATTCCTACAAATTTACCTCTACTCTAGCATTTCCACTTGCATCATCATGTACTACCAAGGTGATAGTTATATTTGGTTTCATTTCTACCACATCATCCATTTGGCCCAAGGTACTTTCCACATGAGATGGTTGCCCTTCTTTGTCTTCTTCTCTCCTTTGATCTTCTGAAGGTGTATCAATGATTTGTACTTCATCTGGATTCATCTCATCATCATCACCCTCAACCTCTTCCAACTGATCATCAGAAGCAACATCAACCATCCACTTGTCAAAGAGAGTGTCATCTAGCTAGTTAAACTGCATAATATCACTTTGCTTTTTGATCACATATTCTACCTCTTTATCAATACTAGCAAAATCTTGCTTTAAAGAATGAAAGAATGACTAGGCCTTCACTATTTCTTCTATTGTGGCTGCCCACCATGCATGTCCTCTTTTATTTATGACTTCATTCATTCTTAAACAAAATAAATCATCTAATTCTTTAACCCATTCATCTTTATTTTTCAATTTATTTTTCTTATCCAAAGCAAGTGGAAATAAAATAAATTTCTTACTCTTGTACTTATCCAAATAGCTAACAATTATTCTTTGTAGCTTAACTCTCTTATCATCAAATTCTGTGAGATGGTGAGTAATCTTGATCATAAGTTATTTCAATGTGATCATGTGAATACCGTATGACAAAGTAGCACAAGAATGTGATTTCCTTTCTCCTCTTACTCCACTTATTAACAATAGATTTCAAGGCCTCATTGCTTGCTTTTATTTCATCCCACATGTTTATTACTTTTTCCATTCAATTTTATCAACTACATACCTGAGATCCTTTCTTAGTTTGTCTTCATATTGCACATTTAGCTCTACATGTAGTGCCCAAAGTTTTCTCTTTTCTTCTTCAAAATCTTCATTTTTGTAATATTGTGGCTTTTGTGGAGTATCTGACATTTATATGAGAGAAGTGAATTTAAAATGTTCCACTAGTGGGTGAGGATATGTAATCCTTGACCTAGAAGACCTCCCCATTACCTTATTTTCAAGTTCAATTCTTTTCTGAACTTCTTTATTATAAGCCTCCAAAACTCTCTCATATTTACTCTGTAGTTCAAACATTTCCTTCTCTTCTTTCTTTGTAGTAGCTAGAACTAAATGAGATGTTCCAACATTCATATGTGCATCCTCTACATGGGTGGTATCTATTATCCTTTTGACAATTATATTGCCAATCATCCCAATACTATCTAATTGCAAAGACATTGTTCTAGACCCTTTCTTGATTGACCAAATGACCAAAGTAGCTTGGTCCTCATTGAATGTAGTACCCATGAATTATTTCTTGTTTTGATCCTGTAGGTCAAATTTATTTGAAACAAAATTAAAAACTAAAGCATCTGCTATATCCCAATTGGGTAGCAGTAAAATATTTAATGCTTTCACCATCTGCCTCCCCTCTTCAGGGGTTATGCTTTGAAATTATTTTATCATTTCATCTTTTATTTGGGTTTGAATGGCTGCATCTTCAATTTCTAGATGCTCAATCTTCAATTTATTGCACCTTTCTTCATACTTTCCTATGTTTTTTCTCCATGAAAACTGGTAGAAGGCTCTAGTCTTAATAAAACAATCATCTAACAAAAATTGATGACTAGCTTGCTCTATCATAGGGTCTAGTTCCCTTCCTTTATAATATACCACTATCAAATCTAGGCTTGGCATAGGAGGCTCCTGGGGGTTTCCCTCATCTAATTTTTCTTGGGTAATAAAAACTCCTCCTTGGGACCCCATCTATTCAACTTTCTCTCTAGTAAGTTGTTCCTCTTCAATCCACAAAGGGGATTGTGTAGGTGAATATTCCTCAATGTGAGGACCTTGATCTTTTATTATTTTTCACCTCTTAGGGGAGGGCTCATCAGGACAACACTAGTGGATCCTATTATTTGTTTACCCTTATCCACAATGGCCTTCTTATTTTGTAACAGGGTATAACCTGACCTCTTTTGGACAATCAATTGTCCTGCACCTATATTAGGAGTGAATTCTAATCTCCTCATAACCTCTTTGGCCTTATCTAGATAAGCATTAATAAAAAAATATTTTTTCTCATTCATAGTTTCCATTATTTCAAGAAAAGTAATCATTAGTTTATTGATTCTATCTACCTCTTTTCTAGCATTATTCGGAGGACTATAATCTTCATCAAAACAATGGATAAACTCCAAAACCCTTGAGAAAACCCTCCACTTTTCTTTCTTAGTTTCTTGCTCCTGCAAGGAGAACTCATTTCCTATTATGTCCTTAGAGTCATATGGCTCATGTTTTATTTTACCAATCTTACCTATGTGCCTAAAAGCCAAGTCATAGAATCCCTCACTGTCACAAAAATGGGAATGAGACACAACCATCTTATACTAGTCTAGTATTTTATAAAGGGATAGCCAACCACCTTTAGTAATTACAAATTGGTGAGTTGTAGTGCAAGTTGGGAAAATTGACCCTCTTCCCCTTTTCACCAAATAATTTTCCTCTAATCCTCCTCGCTGCCATAAAAACTTAGCTACCCCTACCTTTAATGAAACCTAGTAGGGCAATACATGCGGCATTCCTTTGAAACTATAAATCATAAAAATAGTTAAAACAGAGTATGGGATAATGTCTCCCCAATTATGTGATACTTTCAAATCAGTAGGATTATCCATGGGCCCGATAATACTTACCAGTACCTTAGGCACTTTGGGATTGTCACACAATAAAAGGCACCTCAATTTTGAAGCAAAGTACCTATCAAATCTAACAAAACTAGCTTTTTTCACATCCCATGTCATATCTACACTCCATAACTAGACTGGCAGTGCTTCTCCATCCTGTTCTCTATTCAACTTCATTTCCTTACCAAAATATGCTACTCATGAACAGAAACATATGCATCAGCAGAGAATAATGACCAAAATTTTTATCTACCTTGCCTTTTGCAATCCCCACCAGGCCTATATGAATTTCTTCTGTTAAATAGGAGGCAAAATAAAAAATAATGTCAACACCAAAAGAAGAAATCGGAGTGATCATGCACATAAAACTTATGGACATAACATCTTGTTCATCTTCACCATAAACTCTACACAAAGTCCTATATGCCTCTACAACCCAAGTATTGAAATACCCCTCTTTGAAAGGTTCCCTAGAGGATGCTATGATTGCTGGAAAAGTTCTAATTGTACGTATATGCACCCTCAGTGCACCCTACCTAATTGCATTTGTCTTTGATAAATATTCTTTTTCTAACTTTTGTAGGTCAATGGGTACATGGTATTCTATCAATGGCTCTAGGTAAAATACCTCTCAAATTTCCTTAGGACTGATTGTGATCAGAATCTCGCCATGAATTCTTCTCACTACTCTAATTGTTGAATCATAATTTTTTGCAACAACCTCTAAGAGGTCATAATCCATAAAGACACTAGGAACCACTAGCTTTCCCAAATCAAAGTTCTATATATTTGCATGAGGGGCAAGTAAATTCCTTTCCGAAAACTATTTTTTGAACACAGAAAGCCTAGTTTGGGAAGTTTTGGCATCCCTAACCCAATTCCCCTTATTGTATAACACATCTACAATTTTAAGTCTAGGGTTTAATGAGGTTAACTTTTTCACTTTGACAGTTTCATTTGTGGATTCGGGTAGTAATTCAAGAAGGTCATCATGGATATTCCTAGCCAAATAGTCTTCCTGCCTAGAGAAAACCTTCTTTGGAGGCATACTGAATACAATTTATAGAAAACTAGATTACTTTGAAGAATATGCAGCACAAGAACTTACTTGATTTTCTACTTATTCTTCTCTATGATTCAGTGATGCTTTGCGAACAAAGGGAAATTGTTTTACATTTTGATCAAACCCAACACAAATTCTTAATGAATTCTTCTTTGGAGACCTGATATTTTATTCCCATAGATGAAAATGGAAAATAGTTCTACAATATAGTATGTTTTCTACTCATACAAGAAGCTTTCATTCCTCATTAATGAATTGTAAGTGAAACAAAGTGGCACCACATTTGAATTTTAAAACTACGCCATTGATCCTAAAAATGTCAATGATCTAGGAGTGAAAAAATAGGAATGACTCATTCTCCACTCACCATGTTGGAAGTCAATCTAATGAAATTTCTCCACGTGTTCTTTTCCTTCACTATTGGTGATATAAACTGGACCCACTAGTATCTCAAGGACACATGTCACCAAGTCGCTACATCACTATGCATAAAAAGTGAGCATGTTGTCTATGTGACATAGCAACAACTATTTATTTCATTTCAATTTGATGACATGCATTTGATTCATGGTTCAATAAAACTATGGTGGGTCCCTCCTTTACTCCCTTTGGTTGCTATGTTGCTACCCTTAAAAAATGAGCAACTCCCCATAGCAACAAAGTGATGACCATTGATCTGAACTTGATCTGACAACGAGGAATCTGCATTAATTTTCTATTAACTATGGTGGTTCTCCACATTCTTTACCTTAGTCACCATGTCACATTGAGTAAATAGTGTGCAATTTTCCATAGTGACTTGGCGACAATCATTGATTCATCTTTAATCCAATGATCACAATTTTTATCAACTCTCTCCATTTGGGTGTGAGTCCACATCACTATCTGACTTGGAAACATCCTGACAGGCTAGAAAATAAGTTAATATTTTAATTCCTTTTGTGACACCATAGAACTACACTCCACCACATTTCATGTTTTTAGGTTAGGTGCTATGTCACTAATGACAGAAAGCAAGGACTTTTTAGTCGTGATATAGTAACCTCCTATATTTCTTACAAAATCTGGAACACAAAAACATGTGCTAAAATGATGCCAACATGGAAAAAATATGATGTGGCTTTTTGCTGATGAAAGGATTGTTAGGACCCATGTTTTAAATTTATGCCACAAACCGATTTCCCGTCAAGGCACTATCTCACTACCTGCAAGATTCCTTATTTTCTCGGTCGTGACATAGCAACCTCCTAAATATTGTTGAAAATCTGGTGTTAGGAAGATATCCATTTTTCAATCATGATTATGACAATCAATGCCTCTAACAAGGTAATAAAAGTGCACAACCATATGATCACCTGAAAACTTTATGATCATTGTCTTTTCTCAAAAATCTATCATCCTTTCTATTCTCTGGTAAGGAGCTATGTCACTACTGGTAGGGCACATTCTTTTTCCAATTGCGACATAGCAACATGTTAGAAAAACCAAACTCTAGTGACGCCGATTTTAACTTGTTCCAAGTAGTCCCTTCTCTAACACTGACAACTTTGTCATCAACCACATCACCAAAACTTTGAAACAATCAAGATTTCTAGTGCTAACTCTCAACTTTATGACACCACCATTCCAATTCACGGTAGTCGCTATGTCGCATGGGTTAAAAACTTCACACTTCCTCAATGCGACATAATGACCGTCGTATATCTTATAGAGATTAGATGGTGCAAATGACTTTGATAACAAGCATTGAAAAAAGTGGTAATTTAAATGAGTGCTGAAGGAATATTCAAAATTAAAAACAACTTCATGCCTGATTAAAATTTTAAAAGCACATGACCTAGGCATAAAGATTAGGGTTTAATAGGGTTTCTCATAAGGTTTTAAAAATTGCAAAAATAGAAAACCAAAACCCTAGCATGCAAGACATAGAAATTATACTAATTTTTATACTTAGAACTAGGAAAATTTTATTTTGTAAAAATCAGACCAACAAACCATAAGAAATTTACTTGTAGAAAAAGATTGGCAAATTGATCCTTTTCTACTATGATGTGTCTAGCAAGGCAATGACAAGAACATGGGTTCTAAAAACATATACCTATTTCTAATTTATCCCCATGCTAGAAGATGAGACCATTTAAATATGTTGTTACTCACTTAGTTATTATTGCTCATGATTGGTTACTATTCACTTGGTTGTTATTGCTCATTATTGCTCATGATCATAGTTAATTAATTCTTATCCATCATCAATACAAGTTGTTTCTAATTGGTCTAATTGTTTTCTTTATAGTTATTCATGAGTGGGATGCACTACATTTGTATATTGAAAACAATCTTGATTGGATGATGGTATGAATTGAATAGTCTCAAGAAAATGGTCACTCATTAACATGGGATAGTGTTGCATCATTTTTTAAAGAAACTCATCGTAATGGATATCCCAATGTTATGCAAATGGTACTTGATCTAGCATATGGCTTAAGAGATACCAAGGTACACAGAAGATTACTAATCATGAGCCATAAGTTTAATATCAACTCATAGATTGATCCAAATAATCTTGCCATATTTTAATAATCATAGGTCAAACACCACAAAGATGTGTACTACCATGGCCATAAATTTTGCATAAAAAAGTTAGACAAAATGAGGAAAAATTGTGATTCTAGGATAAGTGCAGTCTTTGTAATCACCAATATTTCGTCTAGAACTGACATACATCCTCAACAATCTAAAAATTGATACTATGGGATTTTGGATGATATACTTGAGTGTGACTTTAATTCATTTAAATTAGGTCTTTTTTTCATCAAAAGGTGTAGGCTATGACTGAATCAAAATGATCCTAATATGACTATGATTGAACATGATAGTGGATTTACAATGACTAATACAAGGTCATTTGAGTCAATTAGAGATGAGCCCTATATTCTTCCAAGCCAATGCAAGCAAGTATTTTACTTTGGTGTTCCACACAAACTAGGTTGGTCATTTTTTGTTAGACATGATCCAAGAGGAAGGCCGATAAAGTATAATGTGATGGAAGAAGATTTTGAAGAATAACAAGATGAAGTAAATGATGATCACCAAAAACTTTTACCCAATGATGAAGAAGAAGAACATGATGATGATTCTAGTCATGTTGACGATAATGGTGGTGATGATGATCATGATCATTATCATGATCATGTTGATGAAGAAAATGATGATCATGGTGATAATGGTCATGATGATTGTGTTGAAGATGATAATGATGGTGATGAAGATGAAGATGATGGTGGTGACAACGATGATCAAAGTGACAAGTGAAATGATGGTGATGATGAAGACATGGATGAAGATGATGATCAATGAAATGTTTGTCAAGGTATGATCAATGTCAAGTATGATGGGATCATGATTTTTATTTATAGAAATTTGTTTGATTTCAATGAATGCATCATGTAATTTTTGACTTCTACATAATTTGTAGTTTATAGAGAATTCTAAGTGGACAACTTTTCATTCATTAAAATATGGGTAAATTTAATAAGTGAGGTGACCAAATTTTTCTTTCAGAACCATATGTGTAGATATAAATGATTTACATATGTAGGCTATTCAACACCTTTGACCAGGATCTAGCATAGTCACATGGATTGACAGGTATATGTTAATAGACCCTATAGATACAAATTTTTATTTTCATATCTTCTCTTTACCGTCAAGATCAACTTTTTTCCTAGTGTGTCTCTAATCTTATGGATTGTAGGTATCACCAAATAGGTATTTTTCTAATCTTTCATCCTTGAGTAAAGAAAATGTAGTAATAGAAGACAAAAGTGAGACATACAGTAGGTCTAAAATAGGGAGATCAACTAGAGGTCAAAAGACTAGAAGAAAATTCAAAAAATAAATGCATTTTTTTCTTGCTAAGGGGGGTTCATGTTCTTATGATAATGAGATCGAAGGCGATAGGGAGGTTCCCTTAAGGTACACAAATCTTCAAAAAGAATGGGTACCCAAGGAACTACCTCCCGTTAACACTAATTTTTTTGTTAATGAAAGGATATATCGTATTGCTCCATCTTCATTACCTAGTTTGGGCCTATTTTCCATGGATGGCATAAAGGTTTGTTAATGGATGGCATAAAGGTTTGTTACAATAAAGTAGTTGAATTGATCAAGTATGTAGGACCTTGTTACAATTACAATAATTGGATGTAGATTGTGCAATATATAAAAAGTATGTGTAGGTATGCACTGTCACCAAATTATATACAATGTAGAGGAAATGATCAAAGTAAAATGTTTGCTACATATATTGATCAAAGGCCAAAAGAAACCATGAATATTGTAGGATTCATAAATAGTTCTTGACCTGTGTCAACTAATAAGTTGGTGAATTGTATATTTGAGGCATGCAAGGGAAATCTTGTTTTTTGATGTGTAATAAAATCAATAAGTACAAGGTAAGAGCTTTTGATAGATTACAATTTGAATTGTGTAGATACAAAAAAAATCCCTATCATGGGACTAGTAAGTATAACATTTAAACCAATTGCATCCAATTAATATTGACTTCAATATACAATTTACTGTATTATTAATTATTATTTTTTGGTAATTCTTTTAGTTTCATTTTGCTATTGATTGCTAAGAATTACTAATCTTTTTCAGAGGGAAACATGGATAAACCACCATGTACAGGCGGGGATGCACCATCTCACACACCTTCTTTAGTGAAGGTAAACCTTGATTATTATAATTGTTCAAATTATATAGAAACAAATGTCATATTATTATGTTCTTTTCTTTATGGCTTTGGAGTTATTTTGATGGAATTTTACTGATATTGAATTTTGCAGATATACAAATTAGTTACACCAATTTCTTCTTTGCATATATAAACATTAAGTACTGCAACATGTCAAATACTTTCATTTCAATGCTGATTGCTAAGAATTACTAATATTTTTCACAGGGTGACATGGATAGACCACCATGTCGCACAGGTGGGGATGCACCATATCAAAAACCTTCTTTGGTAGAGGTAAACATTAATTATTTTAATTTTTCAAATGATATATAAACATATGTCATATTATTATGTTCTTTTCTTTATGGCTTTGGAGTTATTTTGATGGAATTTTACTGATATTGAATTTTGCAAATATACACATTAGTTACACCAAATTTTTCTTTGAAAACCATATGTGCAGATATAAACATTAGGTACAACATGTCAAATACTTTCATTCTACTCTTGATTTTTAAGAATTACTAATCTTTTTTCATAAGGTGACATGGGTAGACCACCACACACAAGCAAGGATGCACCATCTAACACACCTTCTTCAGTAGAGGCATACCTTAATTATTGTAATTGTTCAAATTATATAAAAATAAATGTTGTATTATTATGTTCTTTTCTTTATGAATTTGGGGTTATTTTGATGGAATTTAATTGATATTGATGTCAAAAATGATAGGAAAAAGCTAGAATGATAGTAGATCAAATACGATCTAAAATATGAGCATCATTTCTACATGACATCACCCTTTGTGCTGATAATATATTCATGGCCCAAAAAGTCAAACAAAGATATAGTAATAAAATTGTTAACATTATCATCAAGTGTGACACAAGCAAGGAGAAAGAGGCACTAAAAAAGAATTGGGCTGTAGGGTCAATTCTTTGAAGGTAAGCAATAATTAATCTAAAGCAATAATAGAAATTCAATAGATGCTTATATTTTATAGTATCTTATGGATCATGATCTAAAATATTATGTGTTCTTCTACAAAAATATGTGACAATTATGATACCATGTGGTGAACATGGTGAGGGTTGTAGAGTACAACCTTTGCATAAGTAACACTTTCTTTGTTTGTTTTCATCAACATTATAACACTTAACTTTTATTTTTGGATGTTTCTAGCTAGTATCCCATTTATCTTTATCCATTGTAAATGTATTTGCTAACAATATTATATTCTTTAGCTCATGATGAACTGTAAACACCTCCTTTGATCGGTGGTTTGATATTACAGAGTGCATTGTTGGAAACAAGGAGAAAGTAAACATCCTCATCTATGCCCACTACAACTGGTAAAACCTTATTTTTCTATATTTTTTAATGTGCTAATCATGCATTGTTTTTTTTGTTGGGTGGATTGTGTACTCATGTACCTATTTTGTACACTAATAGATAGACCTTCAGTTGATAGAGAAACAAAGACCAGTTTTACTAAAGTTGATCCATTTCCTAGAGTAGTTTGTGTGACTAGTACTACTTCATTTGTAGGGACATTGTTGTTGAACAAGAAAACTATGTTTCTATTAAAATTATGAAAGCTTCTAGGTGCTTTAAAATTGTTATTATTTAAAGTGTAATTTTAGTTTACTTATACATAACTAGTTTTGGACTGATAATCCCTTTATGTTTTTGTAGGAAATAATGTTTTCTTTGATCATCATTTTGATATGACATTGACGCTATTTGGACCCACCATATGTAAAAGGTATGCAGTTTCATATCATTGCTACAAAAAATTTCTTTTCTTCTATTTATTTTTCTATATTAAATTTATTGATCTAACAATTTAATTTTTTTCAAAAGGTGGAATGAACAGGGTTTTGAAATAAAAAAATAGTTGATTACATCTTTTGAGGACCTACTTGGAAAAAACATTTTTGACACTACCCTACTTCTGAAAGAGCGTCAAGGCATATAAATACTATGAGGGATCAATATAGAAGGGGTCTAAAGGAGAACCCAAAGTATGATCATCCTCCTATGATTCCACCAATAGAGTGGAATGAAATAATAGAAGATGCAAAGGAGAAAAGGCTACATGAAAATAAAGGAAATGAACTAGCATAGGGAAAAAGAAGGTATGTCATGATAGTATTAAGTACAATGTAATCATGCACTAATTAGTTATCTTTGTAAATATATAATCCAACATGTTTGAAACTATTCATAGACTATAGGACACATCAGTGGCTACAAAAGAGAGACTAGAATAGGTTGGCCAACACAAACTTAGCTCTGGTGGCTATATGAATCTTTAGACTCAACTTGTAAGTAGCAGTAATAAAATTTCATATAATTTTTTTAATATAATGTTGCAATTTTTTATTTTTTAATGAAACCATACATGCAAAACTAATGATATTAAGCGAAAAATATAGGGCACAAAATTCAATGTGGAGCTCATGGATGAAGATAAAAAAATTTCCTTGAAGGAAGGCTATAAAGTCGTGGTTGCATGCCTATGCCAAGAATTTGAAAGCCTTTCCCAAGAATTTGATGCACCAAATGAGACATAGGTAAATTAGTCAAATGAAAAGTAAAACAAATTGAATAGTTGAGAAATTTCTTTTTTGATGTTAGTTTTCAACATAAATTGACTACATAATAATGCACATAACATTTCACTATAGCCTTCATATCCTATCATAGAACTTGCTTGTGATGAAAGTCATGATGTGCATTATAGTGGTGGAGGTATTAATTTTCTATTCGAAATTAATTATACAATTATGAATATAATTAAACATCTTCAATTGCAATTTGATGTGTAACCTTTTCTTGAATATTTTAGAGCATGTTGAACATCATGGTGAAGGAGTGGAGCATGTTCCAAGTGTTCACCATGTTTATGTAGCGGGGGATCAAAATGTTAATGTACATGATGTGGCATTGCCAGGTAAGAAAAATGCATGTTATGTTGTATTACTTAATTAAATACTTGTAATAGTTAAAAAAAGAAAAAGAGTATGCCAATTTAACCCATTTAGTTGTTCTTGCAACAAAGCCCCCTTTAGTGTAGCTGCCTCCTGCTCCTCCAAATAGGAAGAGGCATCATAATTTGACATTACATTTGCCACAAGAGGAGGAGAATGAGGAAGATATTGAGGCTCCTATCAACCTTTTTCTTAATAGAGCTAAGAAAAGAAAAAAGAAGAAATAATTTTTTGAAAATGCTCTTTGATAAACCTTGATTGATAAACTTTGTTGTATAATGAAAGAACAAGTTATTTTAAGTAATTACATAAAAATTTAACACATTAATATTGATTTTTATTTTATGTTAATGAATATTGTTATGTGTTAATGAAGTCTTAATTAGTATTGTGCATTAATGAATTTTATATCATATTAATGAATGTTATGTGACTATATTGATTGAATATTATAGTTCATAAATGGATGAAAGAATGAATGAAGTATGTAATTAGATGATAATGGGTAATTTAGATTGATGTTATGGGGAGGGGATGAGGCCAAATGAGCTTCCATCTTCATGTGGTTGGCCTTGTTAAGTAGAGAATATTAAAGCATTCTCTAAACCAAGTGAAGCTCAAACTAACATACCAAAGAATCTTAAACTCAATCCATCTACCTCTCACCTTCTCATCCCAGTAAGCCATTTTTTCCACCACTTTTTACACATTCAATATTCTATTATTCATAATCTTGATAATGGAAGCCTCCATATTGTTGATAAGTTGTTTCTATCCTATCCTTTTATTTTATTAAATGTGTGCATTTCTCTCCTACCATAACTCCCATATGACAATAAATGGTGTTGTAGTCCACAAGCTTCTATACAAACAATATTTATTTCAAATAGATGTTTTTCTTTGGTCTTAGCTATTTTATAATTATAGCCCTCCTTAGTGTTCTAGTTTCTAGTAGTCATTTGACAATTTCTCTAAACACCTCACATCCTCCATCGGTCCCATTTACCTTGAACCCAATAGGAATTCGCAAACCATGGTCAATGAGGACTGTTGGAGCAACCTTCATTACTTCATCCAAACCAAGGTAACATGTTTACTTTGTATTTGTATACCATGAAAAGACTTGTAAACTTATATCCATATTCCAACTTTATTAAACTAATTTCTCATCTTTCTCTTCTGTTGCTCAAAATTGGTATTGCTATTCAAAGATGGTAGTAGAGAAAGAAGCATGTGAGTATACAATGTTTAAAGGTATCCTTCATTTGATAACATTGTAAATTACTTTTAATTTGAACAATGAGCATATTAACCCATAATTGGGTGAAAAAATGTTTATTAATGTTGTTCTTAAAACTAGATTTATAAGTGGCCATAACATTTACTTCATCAAAATCTTCAACATCATCTCTCAAATGAAGGCCATAACATTTTGCAAAAAAATAGGGCTCTATCACTACTAACTATTTAATAGCCTTCTAAGAGAGGTGACATTATATTATCAGTCAACTAAAATTCTAGTCCAAAAACCCATTCTTCACTACGTTTGTCATTCAATGTGTTCATAAAATGAATGAAAATGAAGATCACATCTCATTTTAAGAGTTTATTCACCTTTTACATGTTTGGAAGAGTAGAAAAAGGTCATAATATGTGTGGATGATCTAAATTTAGATCCTCATCAAACTTAAGATGAATCAATATGCATTCATCCTTCATTATGTCTAACGTGGAAATGAATTAGTACAGTGGAAAAATATATTCTAATCACACAAGAAAGATCCAACATAGAAGTTCAATGAGTTTAATTGTATTTTGTAAAAATGTTCATACATTTCTATTCTCTACGAAATCTTCTATTCTCTAAAAACTATATCAATTCATCATAAGTTGATATGATTTTACACCTTTTTATTTTACAAGAATGGCATTTGAGAGAAAATATGAATACTTATTTGCTATAATGATTGGAATGACAATGCTCATGGCAGCTGGACCTAGCATTGTCATTGGTGGAGATCACACAGATGGTATGTGGCCCTCTTATTTTGGTTTTTACTTTTCTTATTATTATATTTCACATGTTACCAACACTTTACCTTTGAGTAGAATTTCTACTAAATAATCTATTTGCATGTTGGATAATGTTGAGCTGCTTCTCACACAAAATTTATATTTCTCCTTGATTATTCATGCTTCATTTAAATGCTGAAATTATGAAGCTCTCAATATATTATGAAAAAATAGAGGTGTTTGTCATCTAGGTCTTTTCTATTCTTGTCTTTAATATTTAGCACCATTTAATAATCTTTTCCCTTTCTAATTTTATTTTGTAAGAATTGAACTACCAAGCATTCCATCAGTGCTATTGACTAGAAAATGTATTTGGTATAAAGGATTTTGATACCATACATTTGCAATGCAGTAACACAAGTTTTTCCATATTTTGAAGTCTCTAAAATCATGGTAGCATTCATAAAAATACTACAAAGAGGATTATTTTTCTCTCCCTTTATCCAAGATGTGAGTACTCTCTACCAATCATCCCTAATTGTAAAGATTAAATAGATGCACTTGTGTCATGGATTTGCACAAGCAATGGGCTAGCATATGTGGATTTCTCTAAATCAGAATTCTCTCTCATCAAATTCATTTAGGAGACTATAATTAGTCACTAAATAAGAAACCATTAAATCATTATCTTCATATCAATATAGAAAATGACAAATCCAAATCATTGAGTATTAATAACTCTATCAAAAGAAGAGAACAATGGAAAGAAAAATTGACATCGAGGTCACTAAGAACAAAAATTTGAAAAGAACATGTGAATAGGTAAAAAAGTTCAAGACTTATAGTCTTAGCTTCTATTCACATTTTCCCTAATTTATCTCACTCCACATGTGTAAAGTGGGGTAGCTCAAATGAATTAGAAGCAGGTTGTCAACAATTCAAATAGGTATAATACAATTTCAAACAATAGAAGTCATCCTCCTATTTCCCTTCACACCAAACTCCACCAGTAAGCTATATTTTGTTTCAAATCCACCATTCAAAATTAAATACATAGTGGATGACTTTTCAATACCATCACATAACAATATATTGAATGAAATATGAACTAGATCACTCATAGTGACTAGAATATTGCATAAAATATGAACTAGGCCACTCATAACTACTCATAAGTTTAAGTTGAGATTCCAAATTTGAGATAATTATTATGCCTCCCCATAATGGACTGAGATCAATCTAAAGTCACATAAAATTATTTTGGAGGAGTAAGTAAACAACATAAAATGAAGTAGAAACCATACCATATAATACAAATGAATTGAAGATAAATAAGAATCAAACTTAAGACAATCAACCACCTAATATACTATTATTATTATTTTACAACTATACAATAGAAATATAAATAAATAAGAATCAAACTAAAAAGTGCACACAAAACATATCACTTGTTACAAAAGTATTAGTATATTAAAAAAGCCCATTAAAATAATCATGCCAACACAAATGTACTAATTCCTCCATTACACTTCTATCCTTGTAAGCATCTCCAAGCTCTTTGTATTCACATGGCCCTATTGTAAATGAGATAATGTTCAAAACCAACTATCCAAATAATCAGATAAACCCTAAACTATTATCTACAATGTAGAAGAAAACTAGGTTGTAATCCTTGCTTAACCTACAAACAAGGTGAAGAAAAAGAGTTGGTGTCCCCATGGTTATCAATCAAGAAAAGCAGCAAAATTATGTGAGAAAAAAAAAATTGTGTGGCCCAATTCTTCCACGAACATCCATTAAAGGCCCAAGGGACTTTCCTAGGCCTCACAAAACCTTCTCTCTTATTTCACTAAAAAAACACCATTTTTGGGTATTTCAGTCCCATTTCCTTGAAGTAAGGAGAGTGGATTCAAAAGGAAAGAAAGACCATTTTCTTTTACATGTTTTCAAGTTCATCATGGGGATTTCAAAAAAATTCCCTCAATGCCATTATAGTTACATAGTCAAGAAGAATACCATTTTTTTAATCTCATCTTACTTAACCATATATTTGGCAAGATGGAGTTAAGTACCTAGGTTCCACTACCTCAAACTAATGTGTTAGCTTAAGTGATTTTTAATGAAGAAAGGAAGATATCTTATTTTCTTTTGGAGTCCTTTACCTTCAAGAATATTGATGAACTTTCAATTAGTGGTATAGCTAAAATAGAAGTTAAAGATGTGGTCTACCAAAAGAATATGAATTGTCAAGCATCCAATCCTTATCATACATTCAACCTGAATAAGAATATTTAAAATCTCATGAAAAGTTTAATGGAGAAGAATCATTGGGATGAGAACCATATAGGAACTATTGAATGGTTTGGAAATAAAATCTATAGATGTATCAATAAATGTCCTTATTTGAATGCAAGCACAATGTGTGTTTTGTGGAGCATTTATCTATCTTGAATCTATTATATTTTTTGAACCCTCTGATTAAGTAGACACCACTATATCCAATTGGGTGATATCCAAGTCTTGATGCTCCCCAGAAGTCCGGGTGCTTCACCTTTGTGAGCATCACCTAGACCCAATGAGTGCTAAGTGTTCCATTTATTCTCATGAGAGATGGATTCATGTGTGAATCATTACTCATGAAACATGGGTCAATGAGTTTGACTCAAAAACTACACAATTAAATCCTGATAAAAATATAAAATAGTGTAGAAGGTTAACTAGTTTGGGTAAACCTCTATAGCATGGATTGTATGGTGATGCGTTGGGATTTACCAAGGTTTTGTAAGATTTCAATCCATGAAGTTATATAGCTTGTATAAGTTTGATTAATTATATCCTTTTCTATTGGCTAGGCCTATGTGAATGTCAGTGTGTTGATGCATAATATGAGTTTTAATCTAGTTTGTGTTGTGTTTTGTTCAACTAATGAACAAATGGATGAAAACTTGATGCCTCTTTTAAATAAAGAACTTAATGGATGTTGTTGTGGTAGTAATGACCAAGCTCAAGTCTTTCTCTTTTTCTTTCCCAATTTTTTAGCTAATACACTAGAAAAGACAAACAGGATGTTTGAAAACCAATGATAATTGGTTGTAAGTCTATTATTTTTCTAAGTGTGCTCATCAGGATTTTCTGCCACCTAGAGAGTGCTTATTTAGTTTGAATATATAAATGATGGAATGGAAATTGAATAGCTTAAATAAATATCAAGG
The DNA here is from genome assembly GCA_028749045.1 of Cupressus sempervirens. Classification (NCBI taxonomy): domain Eukaryota; kingdom Viridiplantae; phylum Streptophyta; class Pinopsida; order Cupressales; family Cupressaceae; genus Cupressus; species Cupressus sempervirens. Next base: position 422,317,873 of record CM053785.1, on the reverse strand, counting down.
TATTTGAATTGCATGCATTTGGTGCATATAATAAGTTATGGATAAGCATTAGTATACTATGTAATAGCATTATTCTCTGAATAAATAATTTACCACATTTTCTTGTAGATGGTAAAGTCTAGAGTAAAGACTAAGGAGGTATACTCTTTATAAAATTTTAATTCATCATTGGTTTTTAATTTTAACTAGTAATAAAAATAAATTGTTAATTTTTATGTAATAGCAATTTGGTAGGGCCATTTAAGACAATCATCATCTTTGTAATATCTATTGAGTTATCTATAATTAGTTGGAATAACCTATTTGTCATTTAAATTCTAAATGACATTTAGCTTCTACTAATTATTCCAGTTATCTACAATTAGTTAAAATAACTAGATTGTCACTAAATGGTAAATAGTTTTTCTTTCTATTTTTCCATTCTAAAAGGAAGGCTGACCAATACATCATCTTGCAATAAAAGACATCCACAAAGATGTTTAAACTAATCACATTAATTTTCTATCATATAGATTGTCAACTTTGTCTCATTAATATTAACATTCTAGTACCAACAATCTCCTTGAAATCTCATATATTATGCAAAAATTTAACCTTGGTTAGATTGTGGCTAAGGTTTTCTCATTCTAGTGATTATGTAATGCTAAGGAGTCCATGATATTGATGCTTGAAGGATTGCATAACTTGTAGGAATTTCCAAGAAACTTTCAGTGCCTAGATATGGTGTATTTGCAATGGATTATCTAGGATTTGGCATTTTAGAAGATCTACATGGTTATATCCCAAGTTTTGATAGACTTGTGGAAGATTTTATCAAATAGTTTTTCAAAATTAGAGGTGTGTAGTTCAACTACTTTCAAAAGGTCATAGATTCTTGCTTTGTTTTCTACCCATAATTCCTCTTTCATGCTGGTTAGTGTGCTCAGTCAGTCCATAAAAGGTATTAGGAGATATGCTTCATTATTGATGTGACTAATGAGAATCTTAATAGCTCCATTTAATCTAAATGTAAAGAATTTGGAATCATAATAGCTCCATTTGATCTAAATGTAAAGAATCTAGGGTTTGGGTAGAATCTAGAAGAGGAGTTTAAAGACAAAACCTTCCGAGTTTACTGTTACTTCAACTCCTCATTATTTTCTATACTATCCTTGTATGAATGAAGATGGATTTCTTTCAACCATTTTAAAGTTCTCAATATAATTAATTCTAGGTGGAGTGTCTACAAAAGTAACTATATGCAATGTTGACCTAACAACCATGAGCTTAGGAATTAAATGCTAGAGGATTTTGGAGTCAATCATTCCTTGAATTGTACACTTATCCAAAATTGAAATATGCTAGAGGATTTTAAAGTTGATCATTCCATGAATTTTACACTTATTCAAAATTGAAATATGCTAGATGATTTTGAAGTCTCTCATGGTCTGTCCATATGCTGTTATATATTTTGTTAATTGCTATATCTTTTGCTAATGGTCTTTTGTTAATTGCTATCATAGAACATTATAGCATCAAATAAGGTGTTCATGTTATGCATAAGCTATTTATGCAGGTTATGTTCCTCATGCAAATTAAAAATGGTCTCTATAAAATGTTGTACTTGGAGTGCAATTTCACTTTTTTGATGTTTTCAATATGAATTGAAATATCCATGTCATTTTTGGTAGCATTTTTGTCCATTGATATATTCCAATTTTTTAGAGTCTTTATAGAAATTTATTGCTATATTATGTAATGTAATTACACTTTCTTAATATTTTTTTATATTATCTCAATTGAAAAAAGAGTAGACATGTTTTGACACAAACCAACAACAATCAGTTGCTTTGCTATATATGTATACAACATTAACTCTACTAGTTGTAAATTTACACTGCTATTTTTTCAAGAAATTGTCTGCAATATTACTAAAAATTGTTGCCATTTCAAAATATTTTTGATTTAGGTGTTCTTATTTTGCATCAATACCTTACCATCATACCATCATAGACTCTCTCTATCTAAAGATTCTATAATTTTTTTGTATAGGAATTGAAAGACACACTCAACATTTCTCCACGTCCTCTATATCACCAAAAAATTGAATTTCTAGAAGCATGACTTTTACAAACACTAGTGTAGCCATCTCATGATTGCTGTAAATAGCTGATAAGAAATAAATTGTTATAAATCATACCTTAGATTTATAAATTAGAAATAAACTATTATAAATCAAGTGCTTTGTCAAAGTGAAGGAAACTTATAAGTCGACTCATAAAGTGTTCATAGTTTCCTTTCTCATTGACAATAGGCATTGTAAGATATGAAGAAAATAGAATTGTTGAAAATGGAAGTGAAGGTAACATATTCAACTCTTGAAAATACAACAAATCAAAGTGAGAGAGAGGTGGAGTTAAAATAGTAAAGATGATGCTTCTTCACTTAAGTTGAATATTTGTACTAAATTTGGGGTGGCTATGATCTGATAATCTCATGCTACACCTTGCTTCAAAGTAAGCTTCTCAATTCACAAATAACTTGTCCTTCATGGAATATCATCCTAACATACTTCTATTACTCTACATTCTACATCAGATTTTATTCTTTCTCTCGTTATCTTTGTTAAAATAACACATTGTCCAAAGCCTATAAGTGCTAAGATTAATTTCCATATCCCATTATTCTTTTTCTTTTCCATTATGATTTGACACTATTTGCATACCAAATTAAATTTTGGAGGGCAAGTGTCTCATTTACTTTTGAGTATGGGTCTTCTATATCTTTACACTCAGAAGCTTCATGTCATTCTTAGTTGAAAGGGTTATGCTACTCTAAGACTTTTGAATGATTGATTCAAAAATTTAGATGGAAAATAATTGATTTCTAATAGACACTTTCATAATCATTTAACTCCAACATTAGATCAAAAATTTATTGAAAAATATACAATATATTTTTAAAATCCTAATTTTTAGTTACTTATTATTTTAATTTTTAACATTGTATTCTTGTTTTAGATGATTAATTTGAACTCGGATTAATCTGTCAATACATATCCCTATTCTCACTTTATTCATGCATAACTAAAAATGATAAAGATTTAATTTTAATTTTTTTTTTAAATTAAATTTTTAATTCAAGTTTACTAGTGTAAAAGTCTTTTCAATCAATTTTATTGGATAATTGATAATACTAAGATATAACATAATTTATAATACCATTACTATCACAGGGTCCTTTGTTAATTCTTATACCATTATGTTATAAGATATAGCAATATGTTATATCTTAGATTTTTAATAACATGAACAACTTATTTGATGTTGTAATGTTCTGTGATAGAAATTAACAAAAGGTACACAAGGCATAAACCTAATAGATTTGAGTTGGACTAGGAATTAAACATTTCACATTGTCTAGCTGAATTTTTTAGGGGTTGGCATGATATATGCAAGTTACGACTAAGCCATATTGGTGGAAAACCATGGCAATAGCCTTCTAAGCATATGGATCCCACAACTCTATATTTTTCACTACTATAATTGCATATTATTATTGTTAGCATACTTTTGCATTTGGTAAAGACTAGTTGCAGGGTGACCCATGTTCACTTATATTTATGGGTTAAATTATAACATGGATGCAATGAATATAGTACTACAAAGGTCTCCTTTTGTGTTTATTTCAACATACAACTATTCCAAAGTTTGAATTTAAGAGATTTAAGTAAGATCTCATACCATTAACCTAGTTGTACCACTTTGTGTTTGCAGCATGAATTACTTAAGTTTAGACATGCAACTCATGTTGTGTATCAGCACTGCTACGAAATTTTTGTTTTTATAATTAAAGAAACCTTTGGTTTCATGTAATCCAAAGCAATGACCATCATTTCTAATTTTATCAAGAACTTATAATAGTTCACAAGTCGCTCTTTGCTATAAATCTTCTTTCTAGAACTGACACCTAGTTTGTCAACGTATGCAACTATGAATACAATAATTTTAAAATATAGATATTAGTCCAAATGGTTACAATTGTGGGATTCCTTTTTGGCAACGAGAATTTTGATCCTTTGTATTTCTTGCATCTGTCATCTTGCTACTACAAGCCCTTTTTATTTCTCTTTTGCTAACCCACTTATCCACACAAATGATGAAATCCTTGCTACACTCACTCATTTGTATGCTTTGAGAAAAAACTATTGTACTACATACATTCATTTCTAAGGAATGAAGAATTGTGGTACATGCTTCCCTATGCTTTACCTTTGTATTTTCCATTTGGACCATCTTAGCTACATCAATGGAAACATAACTGACCTTATAGCTCAAATGGCTTATCAAAGTCTATTAAATAATAATAAATTATGCTCTTTTAGTTTAATATTCTAACCATAGTTTAATTAGTCTAGTATTTTCTTAAGCTCTTTGGTTAAATCTTTTTAACTATTCCTCCTTAAGGACTAGTTTGCATCACTTAATGGTTAGTACTAGTCTCTCACAATTTGATTCTCAATTTTATCATCATGATTTAGACAAATTTTTGTTTTGATGTGAATAGTTGAAAATTAGATTAGTTACATTGGTGCCTACACCTATAAAATTGCTCAATTCTCCACATTTTTTGCTCGAGTTATTTTAATTCAATTCAAAACCTCTATTTCCATGCTAATTACTAGGCATTGAAGGTTGTTGAACCTATTCAAAGTCTGTCTCACACTCTTCTTGGTATAATACAAGGCAAGCAACCATTCATTGCCTTGCACCTAAGGTATCTAGAACAATTTAATTCAAGAGGATATTTCTTTGGTGTATGTGTGTGTAAGCTAGTTTGATTTGTTCTCAACTTATTTGGTTTTAGTAGTTATGTATGGTACTTGAAAACCTCACTTTTTGAGAATTATAGATTGATTCTAGAGAAGAGAATAATCTTTGTATATGTAAAAATAAAATCACAATTTACATTGCATTGTAATCGCACATTCATGGTATTACAAAATTGTGAATGATGAGATCTATAACTTGATAGTAATGAAACAAGGCTTTGAAGGTGGTTGTAAGAGAGTTGAATAAAGCATTTCATAAATCTTAAGAGTGACAATAAGTTCTAAAAAAGAGGAACGTAGAAGGATTAGAGCAATAAGTGATGGAATAATGAACATTATTTGATTTTTCACTACAAGTATCTTGTTGCTAGTAGTTAGTTAGGAAAAATGTCTCTACTTAGTTACACAATTTGTTTCTAGAAATGTAAATTTCTTCTTTGAATTCAATACCATGGGTTTTGAAGAGTCTTGCACTTTTATATTATCTTGTTGTTGATAGATAAATTTTAATTCGTCAATCATTCTTATAAATACTAGATGTTACAAGAAAACAAAGAATCATGAATATGGTGAGTGCATGAATAACATTATGCAAGTCAAAACAAGAAATTTACGTATGAGTCTATGTCATAATTTTGGTTGAACATTTTGGCTTTGGCTAAGGAAGATTCAAATTTACATGTGATGCAGGGGCAGATTTGGTGCAGCTCCAATTTTTTATTCCTATTTGCAATGGTGAGGAGTAGTCAACTATTTCCTTGTAGAAAAGTCTAAATATTGTGAATCCTTAATATTGCCCTAAGTGTATTGAGAAAATATAATCTTCTAAAAATGGATGTAGTTTGTTGTTTATTATCCTATGGTTGTATCTTTCTATAAAGCTCAAAGATTTTTTTCTTTTGATATTTGAATTGAAATATTCATCAAGATTATTCTATCTAGATTGAAATATCATTTTACTTCCTCTTAATAGGGAAAGTCTAGAAGTGATCTGCATATTGAATTGGAGGACAATTAATCCCCATGTGATGGGGAAGTATTGTAGGTTCTCTTTATCCTACAAGTTGGCAAGATCACAAAAATGGATAATACTCTCAAGATATGAACATGGCTTTAAAAATAGTTAAACATATGAGGGGATGTGGTTGCATTCCTACTATACAAGCATTTAATGTTCTCCTATATGGTTTAGTTCAAAAGAAGTAGGTAAGTTTCCATTCACCTTTGATTATTTGGGAGATAATGGTGTTAGAGTGTAATATAGTCAACTCTCAATTCAAGGTTATAGTGCAAACAAGTACCAGATATTTACATCATTGAGTATTGATGTCTTCTCCTATAGTGCAAGAGACAAATGATTCATCTTATATTTAGGATTACGAAAACTTTCCTCTTTTGTGTCAAATAGGAAATTAATTAAGTTTCCTTTGATAGATCATTGAAATTCTATTTTAGAGAAAATGGATAATGCTCTCAAGATTATTGATGACATGTCATTGGCTAAGATATCTCCAAGTTATTCTAAATTTGATTTTGTTAGGTTACTAGAAAGGCAATGACATTTGTTCGCATTGTTCTAGATATTAATTTATAAACTTCTTATAATATGATCAGATTTTTTTATATATAATTTTTTGAGGAGGGTATTTTAATCTCAACTAGGACTTGTTCTTTTGAAGAAGTTTTTCTTAGAAAAAAGCCATTTAGATTGTGGCAATATGGGAAAATAACAGATGTTGATAGTATCATTATTATTTTACTAGATTTTTTGGGTTTCATTGGTAGCATCCACATGATATTAGTTGGACATATTTGGTTTAGGAAAGCTTCATTTAGTCTTGTTCCAAGTTCTTTTGATGTGATTCCATATCTGTTGTTTCTGTGTTTTTCCAGTAGGAAAGAGTTAAGGTTCTTTTAAGGCTATTTGCAATGCCTTAACAAAATAATTAGGAAGCATCTATAGATAGGAAGAAAATGCTTTATTGCAAATCCTTTTAATGAACTTCTTAAATGTTAGCATGATAAATTATTACCATTGTAATGCAACTTTGTCAACAAGATGAGCTCTTATTGCAATCAAGTAAAAGCCTACAACCTATGAGCATAATAATCCCACGAAGACACGCCTTGCAACTATGTCAGCCCAATGAAGACACCTAACCTATGGATGCAGTGATCCAATGAGAGTTTAAATTTTGGCGATAGTCACAGCAATGATTCCATTTATGCTGAAACCTTGCTATCATGGAATATCTTCATGTGCATCCTCTTAGTAGTTGATTCTTTAAAGGACCTCCCCAAGAATATCAAACATGATGCCCCTGATGGTTCATGGATTTAGACTCTGCTCTTAACGATTCATCTATGGTTGGTGATGGTGCCAATAGCTCTACTCTGATGACCAAGCTTGCACAATATAAGCTCCCCTACTTCCTTGCACAAACATCCCAAGTGCTAGATGCAAGCTCCAACCTCAGCATCACTTTTCAAATTGCCATAATGACACACTAGAATAGCAACCATTGTCAAGCCACACTCCCAAATTTGTGTGAATGGAGTGAGAAAGAAAAGAATCTTTAGGGAGTTGGGCATAGAAAATGGGTTGCTGCTTCATTTTACTCTTATAGATCCAATGTCATTGATTTCATTTGGAATTCAATACTGCATTCATCCTTTGCTCATTCTTGGAAATGGCTTCATTCAATGGCCACAAGGAGCTTCCAATAATAAAATCTCCCTCATCACTCGTGATAAGTAGCCCAACTGCTAATGGATGGCTCACCCTTCATATAGCTTTCCAAGAAACCACAACAACACATTGGAACAATAACCACTACCAAACCATTCTACAAATTGTGCTAATGAAGTTACATAGAGATGACTTTTGGGAGATCTTGCATAGCAATCAAGATGCTTTGTTGAACACTAGCACTAATTCTATTGGAGGGTCACTAGGAGCTTTCATTATCAAATCTCCCATTAGCCACAATAGGTTCATAACAAATTGCTAGAGTGCCAAGCAGCCACCTAATGCCAGATGAGGGCTCACCATTAGATCAACTTCAACATCATTGAATAGACACACTATAGAAGGCTCCAAATTTACATTATTTGAGTGATCAAAGAAGATGATCTAAGAGAGAGTCCACAGGTAAGAATTTGTTGGGGGATTCACCCATTATTTTTTTTTAAACAACTTAGTTTGGTAAAAATTTTGACCAACTCCTCAAAGTTTTCCACCAAGAATTGGTCAAAATTTTGACCAACCTTTTGGTCGCGACCATAGCATCCTAGTCATGGGATGGGCCATAATTGGTCAAAATTTTGACCAATTCTTGAAAGTTTTCCACCAAGCATTGGTCAAAATTTTGACCAACCCTTTGGTCATTACCATGGCATCCTAGTCATGGGATGGGCCACAATTGGTCAAAATTTTGACCAATTCTTGAAAGTTTTCCACAAAGAATTGATCAAAATTTTGACCAATTCTTGAAAGTTTTCCACCAAGAATTGGTTGAAATTTTGACCAATTCTTGAAAGTCTTCCACAAGAATTGGTTGAAATTTTGACCAATTCTTGGAAAGTTTTGACCAATATTTGGTCAAAATTTCAACCAATAATGACAAATTATGGTTAGCAGAAATATGATCTTTTCTACAAATGTGTTCATTGAAATTCTAACCAACCTACAATATGGTCAAATTTTTTATGAGAAAAATTGTAATGAACTGCTTGATCAAAATTTCAACCAATATGGGTCAAATTTTTTACCAAAATTCATTGAAAATTGGGTCCAAATCTACTAGTGATATATATATATATATATATATATATATATATATATATATGTATTAAATCATAAGCAATTGAACAAATTGTTAATTTGAAAATAATACTAATGTTTATTCTTATTTATTTTTCAATATTTCTATACATTACTATGATTAAAATATGTAAATAATGTTGAAACATTTTCTATACAAATATATTGGCACTTGCGCCTAGGCACGGTGCAAGTGTATAGCCAATACGTATGAGAGATGCATATTCTTCCATCACTTCCTCACTACATAAATTTAATAATAAATGAAAACATATTCTATTCAGTATTAATATTGATACAACTAATATATATGATCTTTTATGTATTAAATCTTAAGCAACTATTATTAATTTTGTGCTTAAGAATAATAATAAAATTATCCTTATTTGTTTCTCTTTTGTCTATACATTACTAAGATTAAAATATGTAAATAACGTTAAAATAGATTCCATGTGAATATTTAATAAAACAAATTTCAATTAAGCAAAATAAACCAAATCTCTCTCTTAAAAATAATTCTAAATACACACACGCACGCATGCACACACACACACACACAAATATATATATATATATATATATATATATATATATATATATATATATCTTTAAAATAATTCTAAATACACTATCTATAGTATGGTTCTATCTTGATTCTTTTTTCCATGTTTTGGCTAAAAAAAATGTAACTTTTGCTACTTATATATGGAAATTAACTTGAACAATTCTCTTTTCATTTTATTTTTTGGAAATTAAGGTGAGTAGGATGAATCATATTTTTTAAAACATTTTATGAAGTTAACTTTTTTTGGGGTGTATTATGAGTGTAGGCACTTGCAAGGAGATTGTTCAAATTTTGAGCCTAAAATTACTTAACCATGTCCTAAGATAGAGTTGGAAAACTAAAGGTGAAAGGGAAGACCCATTTCCAAGTTGATGAGCTAGATGGAAATGAGAATTCGTCCCAATGAAATTTCAATTTAAAAAAATTGAAATACTAATATAAAGAAATTACTTGGAACAAATTTGATATTCCAAAAAACAAATGTGAGGATATAAATAATATGATCAATAGAGCTAATTGGAATATGCATGAACCAAGATCAAATAAACTTTAAATAAATATAATTTCATTCCATCCCTTTAAATAGAAGCCCCATTGTTGAAAGGAAAAACATATTTTCATGACATTAAAAAGGATTTTGGACATTAAGAAGATTTAGAAACAATTGTAGCCAAAAATACCTCTATTTCTTTGTATTTGATGCAAACGATGAAAAGTAATTTAATGTTATATTGGAGACAGTACTTGTTATATGGAAAAATGATTATATGAAAATGATGTTCTCTTGTTAGAAGGAGAGTCTTGACAATGGGTCAAAATTTGAAATAAAAAAGGATGAATAAAAAGTATCCTTTATTAGTGCTTCATCGAAGGAATTAGGTGTCATTTAATGACTAACACTAATATATATTATCCTATGAATTTTAAATTTTATCTTGGAATGTAGGTGTTTTAGTATCTTGTTTTGACAAAGGGTTGCACAAGATCCTCTATAAGAATGTAGATTAGATGTAGGTTACACTCAAGAAAAAAAAAAATTTCTATTGAAGATATGATTATTATATCCTTTATAGTTTGGAAATATTATCATTGTATATGTCTTGGACTCTTGGTGATGATGGTAGAGTGACATAATTTTAAAATCTTAAAAGCATTTCTACATCCTAGTTCTTATTGCTCAACATATTCTCAATTTCATTGATCTAGTATCCTACTTTTATTCAAGTGAAGCTATCCTAGTCACAAATATGTATACACCTTAAATTGTAATAGGTAAGGTTTCACTTTGGGCTCACCCCAAATTTATGCAATCTCTAACGTCTTCTCTAACATATATATTAGGAGGGTATTTTAATGAAATAGATAGTATAAGTGCAAAAAATGGAGGCATCAATTATCTACAACCTTTAATTTTATTCACAATGAATAGATTATTTCTTAATAAATAGAAGATGTGGCTTCAATATATGGTACCTTTTATAGACTAGTATAATATTTAGAGCTTACTCATTATACAACATATTAAGTACATTCTTATTCTATGATTAATGATAAATAAACTTACTTTATAGAATTATAGGCTAGACGATATCTAACCACTAACCAAGAAAATTATCCTATTTAATTTTATTACTTGAAAACAAATATTTTATCATGGTCCAGTTTATGTGGTATAGATTTATATTTATTAACCTCGCAGAGAATTGATGAGTTAAAGGGACTTCTTATCGCAAGACAACTATCTATTCCTTTACAAGAGGCTTGAATTTATTATATAGAATCTTGAGAATTATAACAAATGTTGTTTCCAATATAATTTTTCATTCAAAATTTTCCCTTTAGAGGTAGCTAGAGAGAATTGTTTCCTCAATAGAAGTGATATTAAGCATGATAGTGTAATGATTAAAAATGTATTAGTTTCAATAAAATGACATTAATCACCAATGAAATTAATGATTTATCTATTACGAACCATCTCAAACATTCTATAACTTTTAAACATGAATAGATCCCCATACCAAATAGCTCTTTGTTTTATGTTATATTCCTACTATATAAGTATGAAAAATAATTGAAGATACATACAACATCTTTATTATAAGATGAATCTAGTGTAGATTTTCCTTTGTATGTTGCATGACTTATCTCTATTTATTTTTTAAAAGACCAAAAAATATATGTAAACTAGAGCATTTAATTTACTCTTCTTAAAGCTAAAGAAGAAAAAGAGCTTACAAAAGAAGATCTAACAAGAAGCTACATAAAATCTCAACAGAAGCAATCTAGATACTCATATACATTATAAAATATTCAATAGAAATAGAAAACTATAGGATACTAGATGTCAAGCCAATTAAATAAAATTTTCAAAAAACTTGCAAATTGATTGGACTAGTAGGATGAGATCTACTAAATTTCAACCAAGATAAATCTCTTGATATAAGTCTTGATAAAAGAACTATATGTCAAAATACTATCATTGAAATTTATCACATGATATATTATTAACAAAGAATATGACAAATGTATAAAGAAAGTTGGAGTTAGAAACGATGGTGGATAGACTCTCTCAAGGTGAGAAGGAGATCTACAAATAGCCAAATTAAATATGAGAATCTCTAACTTGTCATCTAAGGATTTAACCAAATATATTTATGGAATATATATATGAGATATTCATGCTCTATGGTAACCTCTTCTACTTACATTAGGGATTATTCCTCATCCTCTTCTTCCTCTCTTTTAGAGAAATCCTCATCTTCTCTACCCTTTGTTCCTTCTTTCCTACTTTCCTTTCAACTTCTCAAGCTACTTGATTAACTTCTTTTCTCTATCCTTCAATTCTTTGTATCTATGTCACTTCAACATATATCCCATTTAGAGACATATTAAGAGCCTCTTCTTTAAAAAAAAAATTGGACATGCACCAAGTCTATTTCTTCTAATACCTTATGTTCTCTTATGCAAATACGATGCGAATACATGGGGAAAGTAGGTTGATTTTCCTACAACCCACAACAAATACCAAAAACATAGGTTCTATCTAGACAACTAGTTACCCCAAATTTGAACTATATAATATTTTCATAGGTCTTCTCAGAGATTTATAATAATTTATACATTTATGTGATGAAATCCTAAAAAAATGCCTGGACATATACCCACATAGGTTAGGTTTTTGAATGAGGTTTGCAATGACTCATGATTGTGGAGAGTGGGCCCAAACATATCTTATCAGTTTATCCAAGTAAAAATAACTCCCTCACAAATAATTTTGGATTTATTCTAACTTATTTGTGCAGTTTCTCCATATACACCTAGTTCACAATTAGGTCTTGTCAACCCTTGTCTCTCCAAAGTTCCAAGTGACCATACAAAAAAATTGGGTCCCCTAATACCCTTTTTGAAGATACACAAAACTATAAGGTCACAACTCTTTAATCCACCATTTGATAACAAATTCACCATATGCTTGATTAGGCCTAATACTTGTTAACTAGGTCTAGTTTGTGAAGAAACTATCCTCCAACAGTTAAATCCAACCAACTTGATGTTAATGAAAAAAAATTCACTACTTTAAAAAGTATAAACCCACCATCATATACCATTTATCCACCCTCCAAATCTAATTATGTAATAATCTTTACTCTATCATAGAATAATCAATTAGGGATGCCCTGCCAGGGCTTGATTATTTGTGCCCCAAACAAATATTTCCTCTCTATATATTTTTAGAACAAATAATATGCTTCCTTCCCTTTTATTCCTCCAAAGGTTGTTAAATTCCCATAGTGAAATCTCGGAGGAAGGTCAAATTTATGAAAAACCCTTACACAATTAAGGTTTTAAACTTAGTCAAGTAGAAAATTTGATGTTTCTCCTCTAAATCTCTACCAAATTATTTCAAATAAATTTTAGAATTACCTTAGTTCATTCCTAATTCACACATCCCAATAGTTGATTTTCTCAAATCAATGCAAAGGATGCAATAACATATGCAAGAGCAATGGAATTGAAAAAAATTTAGTTAATTTATTGCGTACAACACCCAAACAATAAATTCTATGATCTAATTCAACCCAAATGGCCTTAAATAGATGAAATATAACTCCTCAAACAAAAATTGTAATCATCTAACCATTGGAGAGAGTTTGGCATCAAAATTTAAAAAATTGTTATTGTTGTCAAATATTTTGTCAAGCAACATTTGACAACATTTGTAATTTTGTGCAAATATTACATTTTGGATCCCTAACATGTAGGAATTGACCCAAATTAATCTAGAATTATTAAAAAACATTTCCATAATTCAAATATATTATTCCTACATTCTTACAAACTTATTGATCAAGTTTGACGATGTTGACTTATCAATTGTCTTACAAAGTGAGTCACATTAAATTATGATTTTGTTAGAAGGAACTTTATGATAAATCTAACCTATTTTAATCATTTCCTCATGGCATGTCATGATTCCTCTTGTGTTTCTACTAGGATCTTGGGGTGATCCTACACCAAAATGGCCCATCCTCCACCTTCATATTTTTAATAGGAAAATCAATAGGGTGGAGGTCATGATGGAAGCTACAAAGAAGAAAGTGTAGTGGAAAAAATGGAAAGGTAATGAAAAGTTACAAGAATTTTTTTATGACTTTGGACAAAAATTGAATAATTGAGAGATTTTCAAGGACTAGACCATTGAGCTAAAGACCTAGATTCCCTTTGAGGAGAAATAAATTCAAGATTGCTAATGATATAGACAACATGAAGGAGAAACAATCCAACTTGAAAAACTAACTTTCTTAGATATGTAACATAGTACTCATAAATGATGGAGAGGACCAATAACTCCATAACCTCTATTCAAGATAAGCCAAAGGAAAGAGTTGTAAAGTGTGAGAAAAGAGAGGATAGTTTATAGAAGGTGTTGAAGGGGGAGATGATCTCTATGGATGTTGCTTCTTCTTAGCCTCCTAAACAAGCCTCCTTCCTTGAAAAACTAAAGGACTTCAATGTTTATTAGAAGGGGTTCCTACCTCTTGCGATGTTGTTATTGTAGTTGGCCTTAGTTTTTAGGGTCTCCTTATTTTTTGTGGCTTGTTTGTCTGTAAGTCCTTCTTTGATTATATTTTTTGGTTCCTTGACAATTTATCAACTATGTAATTGAATTTAGTACTATTGAATTATTTTTATATCATCTTGTTAAAACACTTGATGCTATTTCAATCCATTGGGTTCATGTTGTCTCCCACTTTGTCTAATCAGGATAATTTTAATGCTAAAACTTGTAGTAAAATATTATAAAAAGATGCATTAAATTTAATCAATAAACATTATAAAAAAAATTGAAATGCACTTAATTATTAGATAATCTCTTCCAAATGTTGGTTGTATTACTCAAGATGAGGTGATATTTTTATTTCAGAGTTATCAAATAATATTTCTTTTATAATAAACAATGAGGCATAGTTTGAGGGAGTTTTTAGAGGATTAAAAATATATTAATGAAATAATATAATGTCAAAAATTTTAGAAGGATATTTAATTATACATATCAATGTAATTAGAAGCATAAATACTAAAAATTTAAAGTGGAGAAAAGTGATAGAATCAAACACAATATTCTTGAAAAAATGTCAACCACCCTCTCAAAAATTCATATGTTAAGAAGTATTATGGCTACAATATTCTTGACTAATATTGTTAAAGTAAATTAATTACTTTTCCATTAGTATGGTTGGCAGAGATGTTTCTAGAAAGAAGCATTTAACATGCTGTCCAAATAAGAATTTTCAAGATAACATCCAAAACCGTCCATAGCCAATTGCAGTCATATTTTTTAACTACTTTCATTAATAATACACCAAACAACAGTCTAGATATTTTTGTACATTTATTACAATTGCTATTATAAATAGAATGCATGAGCCTAGTGTTTTCAGTGCTCAAGTTTGGAGTAATCTTCTCTATGTTTCATTTCTATGTTCTTTTTCATGGTATCAGAGCCATGATTGAAAGACTATGATCAATGTGGAATCTTGCTTTGAAAAATGCTAGTTGATTAGAATTGTGAAGAAAGGGGATTGTGTTGATTAAGGAAGATTTATGTGAGAAGGTTGCCCCCCATTACAAATTTACATTGGAGATTAGGGTATGTGCAAGATCATGGTGTGCCAAAAAGTGGCGATCTAAAAAATATGTAGTTCTAAAATGCCTCAAACAATTTCAAAATCTATTACAACTTTTTTCCCACCCACCCTGTTACTAAATGAAAACAATTAATATCTTTATGATGTCTACTATATCTTTTGATACCATCCCTATATGGTCAACTTTAAAAGCATCCTAAAAATATGTTTTTGGTCTATTTTTATGTGATTTTTACTTCAAACATGTAGCTGACAACCTTTTTTTTTGCCAAAATTTAATGAAATGAAAAGGGTTTCTTAAGAATGTTCTTATTTTTCCATAATAGTAAGGTTTGTAAAATTATGAGTTTAGTAAGTAATTATTACTTATTTTATAATGGAATTATGTATAAAGTGTTGACTGACACACTATTTGAAAAACAATTATAACTTTCAAATGGTCAAACATTTTTTAAATCCAAAAGATGCATCACATTCTATGTTTCTTCCACTATAAGGAAAAATAATGAAAAATTAAATTTTACAAAGTTTTGAATTAGTTAAGGTGGTCAGACATGAGAGTTTTTTTATTCCAAAAATAATAAAGTCAAAAATTAATTATTAATTATTTATCTAGAATAAAATACCCAAAAATACATGTCACATCTAGGCATGAGTCTACTACTTATATCTATAATATTATTTAAAAATATTATTATTTAATTTTGATTGAGGTGGTCAGACATACGTCTACTTCTTATTTTTGTTCTAAAAATTTTGTAATATTGCATTAAAATTCAAATTTTAGACCAATAAATTTTTATTTTTTGGAGATAAGTCCTAGTAGTTTATAAACTAGATTCAATTGCTTAGAGATTCTTTTCTCTCAACTTTTTGATATAAAGCTAATAATAAGTAGAAAATTGCACGTCAAGTTGACATAACTCTAATTTATTTATTTTTTATTGCCACTTAAGAGCATAGTTTGGTTGACCATGATCCTACACATACCCATTAGTGAATACCAATTTGCACTATGAGCTGAGGAAGAATTAAACAAATCAAGGAAACTGCTAAAGGTATGTTTGATTTCAGCTAAATAGTTTTTGATGAATAGATATGTGTGTTGGTGTAGTTGGAGAATAGTTTGATTTATGAAATATTGGAGGAATAAGTTGTTGTTTGGGATAGAATTTTACTATTTGTTAAGCTTCTATATTCTGCTGAAATTTTTAACACAGTTTGAGTGTTGCACGCTTTTATTATTTTACTAATCTTTTGAGATACTATATGTGGTTGAGACTATTTTGTTTAAAGATACAAATTGTGTGTGTTTAATGGTTGTTTGGTGATATAGTAATCAAGTATATATTACTTTGAAAGATTTGTGTGGGAAGTTGAAAGTGGTAATTTGGAAGTCTTTGTTTTGATAGGTTCTTAAGAAGGCCAATATCAAGGTGTGGTCTTTGCTAAATGCTTGATGCTTATGTGATTGTGTGCATGTGTGTTGGTAATTGATTGGAAATTTAACTATGGCTGGTGAGAGTTTAATCTTATGGTTAGTGAAAAATTGGATGGTTCAAATTATGCTAATTGGAAATGTGAGATGGAGTTAATTTTACAAAAGAAAGATTTATAGGATGTAGTCAGAGAAGAAGAACCTAAGAATCAAGATGAACTCAAGAAATGGAATAAAAAGGATATGAATGCATGTGCTACACTTTTGTGGCAAATTAGTCTAGGGATTAGGCCTCATGTTCAAGGTTTAACAACAACAAAGGCAATATGGGAAACTTTACAAACAATGTATCAAAGAAAAAGTAAGTTAAAAGTAATGGATATTAAGAGGCAATTAACTCATTTGAAAATGAAAGTAGGAGATAGCATGAATGATCATATTGCTAAATTGAAAAACTTAAGAAATCAGCTTGCAATGATGAAGGTTGAGTACGAAGATGATGAAATCATAGAATTTTTAATTGAAAGTCTTCCAGAGGAGTATAATAATTTTATTCATACTTTAGAATTAACTAACAAATTTGAAAATTATAAAACTAGAAGAATTCTATGGTGCTTTGTTAAATGAAGAAGAAAGGCTTCATAAGTTTACAAGTGAGCCTAGCAAGTCTCAATTATTTGTAGCTAGACAGAAATACAAGAATTATAATCAAGAAAGAACATATCAAAATCAAAGACCTAATCAAGGGAATCAATATAGAAATAATCAAATACAATAGTCTCATCAAAGAAATAATCAAAATAGACAAAATTATTGAAGGCCACAAAATGAAGGGAAAATTACAATAATAGTCTCAAAGGAGTAAATACTATCAAATGTTTCAAGTGTGGAAAAGAAGGGCATAAAAGTGATCAATGTTTTAAGAAATGGAAAAAGAGATTTAATCAAAGAAGGCAATTAAATTTTGTTCAAGAAGAGGTTGATCATCGTATAATGATAGCTTCTTTGGCTACTCAAGGTGATTCAAGTAATGCATGGTATATTGATTCAGGAGCTAGCCAACATCTGGCTCACAACAAAAATATCTTTAGCTCTTTAGAAGCATTAAGAGGTGAAAAAATATTTCTTGGTGATGATAGTTCACATGACATAGAAGGAATAGGTACAATTTTAATGAAAGTTAATGATGGTTAAAATTTGGAAATAACTAATGTGAATTTTGTACCTAGGTTGGCCAAAAATCTTCTATCAGTGAGTCAAATAACTCAACATGGATATAAGGTGGAGTTTTATTCAGATAAGTGTTTAATCAAGAATATTAATGATAGATGCAAAATAGTGGCTAGAGGAGTTGAGAGTGATGGACTATATAAATTTCAAGCTAGTGTTGATAAGAAGGCTTATATCACTAAAAGACCATCCTTAAGTGAGTTATGACATCAAAGATATGGTCATTTAAATTATGAAATTTTGGCTAGATGCATGGTTGGTAAACAACATAGAGACACTTTTGAGAGGTCTACATGGAGAGCAAAGAAAAGTCTAGAATTTATCCATAGTGATTTGTGTGGTCCTATGAATCCAACATCAAAGGGAGGAGCTAGGTATATCTTGACATTTAATGATTATTTTTCAAGGAAGGTTTGGGTTTATTTCTTGAAACAAAAGGATGAAGTGTTTAACAAATTTGAAATGTTTAAAGCTCTTGTGGAAAATGAAAGTGGAAATAAGAACAAGAGAATTAGAATTGACAATAGTGGAGAATATGTAAACAATAGGTTCAAATCATTTTGTGAGCATCATGGGATCAAAAGAGAGATGACTATTAGATATACTCCTCAACAAAATGGTATTGCTGAAAGGAAGAATAAGACTTTAGTGGAAATGGCATGTTGTATGCTACAATCTAAGAATCTTCCTTTGTTTCTATAGACTAAAGCTATTAATATTGCATCTCACATTTTGAATAGATCTCCCACACAATTTTTTGCAAAACATTACTCCTAAAGAAGCTTGGAGTGGAAAAAAACCTAATGTTAAGTATTTTGGAGTGTTTGGGTGTGAAGCCTATGCCCATGTACCAGATGAGATTAGAGAAAAGAAATTTGATAAGAAAAGCATTAAGTGCATCTTTATGGGGTATGATGACCAAAGGAAAGGAAATAGGTTATATGATCCTAGTGTGGAAGATGTGTTTACAAGTAGGGATGTCAAGTTTAATGAGGGGTTTGATGATATGTCAATATCCACTCCTATTCCACATGTGGCCATTGAGACTCATGAAGATCCTAATGATTTTGAAACTAGTGAAAGTTCTAAGGAACCCTTTAACATGGATGAAGAATCTAGTCCTCCTCCAAAGACCAAGAGTATTCAAGAAATTTATCAAAGGACTCATGAAATTAATTATGCTTTAATGACCACCATAATGAAGACTAATGATCCTCAAACATATGAAGAGGCCAAAGAAAAATGTGAATGGGATGAATCTATGAAAAATGAGTATGATTCCTTGATAAAGAACAACACTTGGGAATTGGTAGAGTTGCCAAAAGTTAAGAATGTGGTTAACAATAAGTGGGTTTATACGACCAAGTTCAAGTTAGATGGGAGTATTGAAAAACATAAGGCAAGACTAGTGGCCAAAGGGTATTCACAAAAAGAAGGGATTGATTACATAGAAACTTTTGCCCTAGTAGCAAAGATTGATACTGTCAAAGCTATTATAGCATTAGCAGCTCATTTTAAGTGGCCTCTACACCAAATGGATGTTGAAAATGCATTTTTGAATAGTGAAATTGATGAAGAGACTTATATGACTCAGACACAAGGATTTGAAATTCAAGGGAAAGAACATTTGGTTTGCAAATTAAGGAAGTCTTTATATGGTCTCAAACAAGCTCCAAGGGCTTGGTATGCTAAAATTGATGAATATTTTTAAATTCAAGGCTTCCATAATAGTCCTCATGATCCAAATTTGTATGTGAAGGAATTTGATGGTGGTGATATCATAATCATTGTGCTTTATGTTGATGATCTTATTATCACAAGATATAGCATGGATAAAATTAGTAACATAAAGTTAAGCTTGCAAGATACATTTGAGATGACAGATCTTGGTTTTCTACACTGGTTTCTTGATATACAGGTATGGCAAAAGGATGATGGTTTTTATCTTTCTCAAACGAAGTATGCCCTAGACTTATTGAAGAGGTTTCGAATGACAAATTGTAAAAGTGTGTCTACTCCAATTGCTCCAAGATTAAAGTTAAGCAAGGACATGGAAGCTAAAGATGTTGATACTACCTTATATAGGCAATTAGTTGGTAGTCTTGTATATTTGACACACACTCATCCTGATATTTCTTTTCTAGTTAATGTGGTTTCCAAATTTTTGAGTTCACCTAAAGTCCCACATTGGATAGTAGCTAAAAGAATACTAAGATATGTGAAAGGGACTTTAACAATGGGCATCCATTATTCATCTCGTGGAGATATTTCCTTTATTGGCTATTCAGATTCTAATTGGGAAAGATGTGTAGATGATTGTAAGTCCATTACATGTTATGTTGTCTATCTTGGTGTAGGGTCCCATTTCTTGGTGTAGTAAAAATTAGTCTACCATTGCTCAATCCACTACAAAATTTGAATATATTACAAAAAATGAAGTAGCAAAAGAGATCATTTTGCTACAAGCTATCCTATTAGTCCTCAAGCAATGTCATGCATGGCCTTCTCTACTTCATTGTGACAATCAAAGTGCCATCTCATTGTCTAAGAATCCAGTGTTTCATGATCATACCAAACATGTCGAGGTCTATCATCATTATATCAGGCATCTCATCCAACAATAGGTGATTCATCTTCAATATTGCAAGATAGAGGACCAGATTGTTGATTTATTCACCAAGGCCTTAAGTGAAGCCAAGTTTGTATCTCTTCGACATCTTTTGGGCTTAAGAGTAGTGACATAATTGTCTCATGGTTGTCATTTAGAGGGGATTCTTGTGAATTGCAACCATTGTATTTAGGAGATAACTGATTGTAAATGGGTACCTAACAAGGCTTTAGATCGAGACCCATCATATGTAGATTAGGGGGGATATTATTTAGTATAGCTATTGTAATTAATTTAGGGGGGATGTTAAAGTAAATTAATTACTTTTCCCTTAGTATGGTTGGCAGAGATATTTCTAGAAACAAGCATTTAACATGTTGTCCAAATAAGAAGTTTCAAGATAACATCCAGAACCATCCATAGCCACCTGCAGTCATTTTCTTAACTACTCTCATTAATAATACACCAAAAAATAGTCTAGATATTTTTGTACATTTATTACAATTGTTGTTATAAATAGAATGCATGAGCTTACTTTTTTCAGCGCTCAAGTTTGGAGTAATCTTCTTTATGTTTCATTTATGTGTTCTTTTTCAAATATGAGTAGACCAAAAGTCATTTATAGTTAATGGCCAATCAAATAAAAGTATAAGAAA
This sequence comes from Cupressus sempervirens, assembly GCA_028749045.1. Taxonomy (NCBI): domain Eukaryota; kingdom Viridiplantae; phylum Streptophyta; class Pinopsida; order Cupressales; family Cupressaceae; genus Cupressus; species Cupressus sempervirens. Next base: position 422,296,594 of record CM053785.1, on the reverse strand, counting down.
ATATTTCAATCATCCTAGATGAAGATGATTAAAAATATTGTAGATGATGATAAATAAAAATATTGTATTATGGAAGATTAAGTGTGAGAGAACCTATTACATATTCCCACAAAGTTATTTTTTAAATGCATACTCTCAAAGCCCAAAATAAGAGAATAAAAGCCAAGGAAAATATGAAAAGATTCAAGTGCACACCCAAAATCCTTATCTAGTGACTAGAGACTTAAAAACCCTAAAGTTGTGCAACAACAACATAGGAGCATAAAAATTATATAGCTACTTATGCTTGAAATAAATCCCTAGAAACTCCATTGCATACTGTCATTCACACCACGTGATGTATTATTTTCCTTCTTTCATTCAAATCTTCAAAAATAACTTGTGATTGATTTTTTTTAATTCTCAAGCTCTCTAATTTTCTTAATACATAAATCTAATTAATAATTAAAAATAGGCATCTCATTAACATATTATAGGGTGTTTTTGACATTTTTTTTTAAAGATATATATCCTAATATCAATATGGTATATAAGCATAATATAGATAGATACATAGAGAGGGGAAAGAGAACACATAATAGATAGATAAAAATATTTCATTAAATGTTATCTTACTTATTTAAGTGTTTTCATATTTTCCTTCAGAAATAAATTAAATTGGTCGATTTGAACTTATTTACTAATTAAAAGTTATTTCCTTGTATATGAATATGTTTTAGTATTATTCACACATTTGGATATAAATAGATAGATACACACACACACACACACACACACACACATGGGCACACATAGTTGAATTTATGTTATTTTATTTTTAGTTAGGAATTATATTTACTTGTATAAGATTTATTACATAAAAAAGATCATATGTATTAGTTGTGCTAGTTTAATAAAAATATATTAACTGTATATATTATAATGAAAATGTATTTAAACATGTGTATTAGGTATTTTTTTTTTTTAAATAATATAATAATTGAAAAATATATATTTTTAAGATAAATAAATAATGATAATTTAACTATGGTGTTTGCAGTCCATATTGAATCAAGATTGAAATGCTCTTAAAATGTTATTTTTAAAAAAATTAGTTTTCCCCATAAATATGATATTAGCATACACAGACTTTTTCCATAAAAGAATATCAATTTTCTAAAGATATCAGTCGTAAATAAATTAAATTAGTGGCATACATAGGTAGCTAGAATTGATTTCAAGTAGTAGCTAACGTTTAAGCCTAACCTTGTATATCACTAGAGGATTGACTTTACCTATTAACTAATGTTTAAAGAGTAACATTGCTATCAATACAATTGTTTTTAACCAATAACATATATCTAATTTAAAATAGGCATCTCATGAATATATTGTAGGGTGTTTTTGACAATTTTTTTAAAGATATATATATCCTAATATCATTATGATATATAAGCATAATATAGATAGATACATAGTTCAAGGGAAGAAAGACAACACATAATAGATAGATAAAAATATTTCATTAAATACTATCTTAGTTATTTAAGAGTTTTCATATTTTTCTTTAAAAATAAATTAAAATGATGGATTTGAATTAATTTACTAATTAAAAGTTATTTCTTTGTATATTGAATATTTTTTAATATTATTCACATATTTAGATATATACGTACATACACACATACATGTATGTGTGTATACATACATGCATAGGAAGGAAAAAGTAGATATTTATCTTATTTCATTTTAATTAAGAATTATATTTATTGCTTAAGATTTATTACATAAAAAGATCATATATATTAGTTGTGCTAGTTTAATAAATATATATTAACTGTATATGTTATAAAGAAAATCTATATCATATATTTTTAAAACTTTTTTAATATAATAATTAAACAAAACAATTAAAACAAATAAATTATGATAATTCAATTATGGTGTTGCAATCCGTATTGAATCAAGATTGACAATGCTCTTAAAATGTTTTTTTTTTTTAATCTTAAAAAAAAATTAGTTTCCCCATAAATATGATATTGGCATACACAGATTTTCTCCATAAAAGAATATTACTTTCGGTCATAAATAAATTACATTAGTGCCATACATAGGTAGCTAGTTTTAAGTAGTAACTAATGTTTAAGCTTAACCTCGTATATCACTAGAGGATTGACTTTACCTGTTAACTAATGTTTAATCAGTGACATAGCTATCACTACAGCTGTTTGTGTGGCTTTGGTTTTCTGGGCTATCCATAAGCGCTGAGCTTATAATCTGTGGCGTTTGAGGCTCCATCTTCCCTTCCAACATCTGCACCACTTGCCTCATACCTGGCCTCACTTCTTCGTCCTCCTGAATGCATAACAGTGCTACGATACATGCTCTTCTTACCTCTTCCACGTCTACTTCCTCTTGTACAACACCCTCTTCCACAATATTTATTATGTTGTTTCCCTGCTGAAATTGGCGAGCAGCTCATGTAGGAAAATAAAGCTTACTCGAATCTTGCACGGTTAAGTCCAGATTTCTTCGCCCAGAAATGATTTCCAGAAGAGTCATACCAAAACTGTAGACGTCGACCTTGGGAGTGATGGGATTACCCGCGATCCACTGGGGAGCCAAGTATCCTCTCGTTCCTCTTCTAGTCGTCAGCACACGGCTCAGATCTCTACCCATCAGCTTCGCCAACCCGAAATCGGGCAACTTGGGTGACATATTACTGTCCAGCAGAATGTTTTCGGGCTTCACATCACTGCGAATGATGCAGCCTCTGCATTCTTCGTGGAGATAGAGCAACCCTCTTGCAGTGCCTAGCGCGATCTCAAATCGGATCTTCCAGTCGAGCACCTTCTCCTCACCGATCTTGGAATTACTTCTGAACAGCAGGGAATTCAGAGAGCCGTTGGCCATGCAATCATAGATCAGTAACCGTTTCGATCCTTACGCACAAAACCCTCGAAGCCTGACCAAATTGACATGTTGTATGTTTCCAAGGGAACTGATTTCTGCTCGGAATTGCTTCTCATCTTGTCTCGAATGCTTCATCTTTTTCAAGGCCACGACTGTACCGTCTGATAGAGAGCCTTTGAACACGGAACCAGATCCTCCGCTCCCCAGCTCAGACCTAAAATTCCTTGCTGCAATTTTGAGCTCCTTGTAAGTAAACATTCTAGGAAAAGGGTCCAAAGAATCTTCACGCCTGTCCATCGATCGCTGCTGACGCCTCCGCCAAATGAAAACGGAAGAAATAGTGAGGGCAACGGTGAGTGCACCAACGATCCCGAGCACTGGGCCAATAATACTTGTGGCTTTGCATTTCTCGGAAAATTGAGAGGGACCCATTCTAATGAAGACAGTTGTATTCCTTCTCGATGAAGTAGAATTGCGCAGGTTGAGCAAATCACCGGACCAGATTTGGCAGGGGCCTGAAGGCGGATTCAAAGAAAAAGCGGTGCACGAGCAGTTGCGAAGACAGGCTTTCTGGCAATCTTTCTCTGTGGATATTGCACGGTGTGAGAAAACGTAATCATCGGGCAACCTTACTCCAACATGGAATATGAATCGGTCACTGCTGCAGTTTAACGGGTTCTTCCGAACACAGCCAGTGGACGCCCAATCTTGGTAAACCCAGGCGTGATTGTCTCTGGGTTTGAAGCCTTCGACGCAGCTGCAGAGTTAAAGATTTCTGGGGTCACAGATTCCGAAGGCACCAGACGGACCATACGCGGCGCATGCATCTCTGGTAACGGACCAGAACATGCTCCATTTACTGCCATCCAACGCATGCTGTCGCCCTTGTCCAAACTTAGTCACGACGAAACGTGCGAGAGCTTTGAAGTTAGGAACCAACATGTAAGTCAAATATAAACCAGAGCCATTACTTTCAATACTGATATTGAAAATGTGTTTGTCCTCAATTTCTGGAATTCCGCTGAAAATTCTGCTGTCCCAAAGTCCGGTCGCCCAATACTGTATAGAATTGTTCCATTTCAGCACAAATTGTTTGGCCCCGGATGGATCTATCTGCAGGGAAAAAAGGCCAGGAGCAGGATCCGTTGAGCTTTTCCAGGAGATTAGCTTTTGATGATATCCACCGAACCTCATCCCGGGCAACAAGGTATCTACGGGATTGTCGAAACTCTGCCAAACGATATTAGATTGGCTGTCGTTCGTCCGCATTAGGAAATTACCAGAATCCAATAACACAGCCCGGGATGCCTTGTTTATTGTGTTGGCTGACCAAATAAATGCACCCTCTGCATCGAACAGAACCAATCTACCATCTTTTGACAGCATCAAAACGCCAGACCGGTTTCTGGCAGGAGTCTCCCTGTCGGCCACCCAAACATAAGTCTTCTCTGGTATTTTGGCGTACCAGATGCCAATATAGCAGTTGCTTCCGCTGGGGCTGAAGAATACCAACTCAAATGTACCATTCTTTGAAATAATTGTCTGGTTTCCAGTGAGGGAGGCACCCAATGGAATAGTATCTCGAGCACCACTATTTGTTGATATTGTTGATATTGTGAAGGCTAATAGTCACGTCATTCTTCCCTCCAATAAGCGAGTCTCTTGGTTTCCAAAGACTCTTCATTTGTAATATTATTGGAGCCCTTTTTATATGCTGCTCCTGCTCATTTTGTAACAATCTTTTTATATATTAATCTAATACTCTGCAGTTTGGACATAGCCCTATTGTGGTGAACCAAGATAAATCTAGTGTTGTGTATTTCTTCTTATTGTGTCTATTAAATTTCTTCGTTTTAAATCCATTCAATTGGTATCAAAGCACGAGGTGTGCAGATTGGGAAATCGGTGTTGAATTTTCCAGAAAGATGGAGGATTTGAAAATAGAGAAATTTACATGCAAGAATTACAGCCTGTGGAAAGTGCATATGCACTCCTTGCTCGTTAAGCAAGACTTGGCTCTCGCAATCGAAGGAAAGTCTAAGAAACCGTCTACAATGACTGATGAAGATTGGGAAAAGATGGATGAGAAGACGATGGCATCCATTTTTCTCTCGCTAGTGAAAAATGTTTTGTTCAATGTCTCAAATGAGAAGTCAACAAAAGAAGTTTGGGACAAACTTCAAAATATTTATCAAACAGCGTCGGCTGCAAACAAAATCTTCATTATGAAGAAACTCTACAAACTAAAAATAAAGGAAGGGATTGCGATGTCCAATCATTTAAATGATTTGAATACCCTACTATGTCAAGCAAGCTCGGTTGGTATGACTCAAGATGATGAATCCAAAGCCATCATCTTGTTATGTTCTTTACCTGACAGTTGGGATCTCGGTTACAACTGTAAGTACTTCAAACTCTACGAAGTCAAAGCTAGCCTACGATGAAGTTGTTGCCACTTTATTAAGTGAAGACATGAGAAGGAGTAACAAAGACTCCTCATCTAGTGATGCTCTCACTATGGTCAGCACTGAGAGAAGAGGAAGAAGCCATCATAGAGGAAATAATAATTACAATCAGCGAAGATCAAAGTCACCCAATCATTCAAGGTCAAGAGGTAGGAATGGTGAATGCTAGTTTTGTGGTAAGCTTGGCTACACAAAGAGAAATTTTCAGGCTTACAAGAAAGCACAAGAAAATGTGAGAAACATGGAAGCAAATACAGCCTATGAAAAAGATGAAAGTGCTTTAGTTCTTTCTACAAGTGACAGAAAATCATATTCTTGGGTGATAGATTCCGAAGCTTCTTTCCATGCTACTTCATGTACGGATTGTTTCACAAACTACCATGGTGGTCAATTTGGAGAGGTATTTCTTGGAGACAACAAATCCTGCGAAATAGTTGGCAAAGGTGACATTTTGTTACCGCTGGAAGATGGAGGGAAATGGTTGTTAAAAGATGTTCGCCATGTTCCCAAATTAAAGCAAAATCTGATTTCCATCACTCAGCTCTTTGTATAAGGATATTATCCATTCTTATATCTAGATACTTGGAAAGTTACCAAGGGTTCAAGAATCATTGCCAAGGGAAACAAAGTTGGTAATCTTTATCTTCTTGAGAAGCCTACTGAAATAGGGGCTGCTATGACAGTCATGGGCAGGGATGCAACACTTTGGCATCAAAATTAGGCCACATGAGCAAAAAAGGCCTTGAGATAATGCTCAAAAGGGATCAACTACCGGGTCTCCAATCAGAAAATTTAGAATTTTGTGAACATTGCCTTTACGGAAAGCAAAAGTGGGTCATCTTCTTGAAAGATGGACATAATCTCAAGAAAAACCATTGGAACTTGTACACTCAGATGTCTTTGGTCCAGTTGAGGTAAGCTCTTTAGGAGGTTCAAAAAAATTTGTTACGTTCCTTGATGACTATACTAGGAAAGTATGGATATACATTATGGCAAATAAATCTAAAGTTTTTTCTAAGTTTAAAGTTTTCAAAGCTCTTGTTGAAAACCAAAGGGGTCATAAGATCAAATGTTTAAAAACAAATAATAGAGGTGAGTTTTGTTCACTGGAGTTCGACAATTATTGTGCAGATAATGGTATTCGTAGGGTGAAAGTTGTACCCTACACCCCTTAAGAAAATGGGGTAGTGGAAAGACTCAACAGGACAATAATGGAGAAAGCTCGGTGTATGCTTTCAAATGCAGGTTTGGGAAAAGAATTCTAGGCTGAGGCATGTAATACAACCATATATCTCATTAATCGAAGTCCCTCTTCAAGGTTGAACTTCGGAATTCCGAAAGAGGAATGGCAAGGTGGAAGAATTTCTTACTCTCATCTTAAAGTTTTTGGTTTTCAAGCTTTTTCACATGTGCCCAAAGAAAAGAGAAGCAAGCTGGATCCTAAATTCGAACCTTGCATATTTGTTGGATATGGAGAGGATCAGTTTGGCTTTAGGCTTTGGAGTTTAACTAAAAAGAAGATCATTAGGAGCAGAGATGTCATCTTTAATGAGAAGGTGTTTCCTCATTGTAAAGACGAGACTCCTAACAGAGAATTCATTCCTTTACTCGATATGATGAGTAATGGCACACACTCTTAGCATGGCAATAACCAGTTGTTGTATCCAACAAATAACCTCTCTCCTACATCAGTTCTTGCTCCTGCCCCTGTCTCTTCCTCAAAGGATACATGGCATACAGATACATGGCATACTAAACAAGAAGAATCCCTCTTCAACTCAGGAAGTTATCATAATGAAAGTGCAAATTCAGAACAGTTCACTACCATAAATCAATCAAATGCTTGGCCTATATCTTCACAACCTCAGGTCTGTGAAACAGAGCACATTCACTACCAAGGTAGTTGCAAAGGAATAAGGCACGATGGAAAATCACTGGAGGACACACATGGGACTAAGCACTCCACCCACTGCAGCGGAGAAGACTCTATTTTTGAGGGAAGCCAAGGGGACAATCACTTAATCAACAGTCCACCTGTAGATGTTCACAGCCAATAGTGAATATCACTGGCTATGAAGACTTTGCTATGTGTAACACCCACTTTGGGCTCGAGCAAGTTAATTCATAGGAAATGTTGGAAGCCGCACAAGTAAGACCCCATGGTGCTCTGTCCACCAAGGTCAATCCATAGGTTCCAGAAGTTAATCTGCAGGTTGCACAAGCTAATCCGCGGATGCAATTTGCAGAAGTAAATCCGTAGGGGGCAATTAATCTGCAGGATCAAACACCTGCTTTGGGCATAGGCCATGGTATTTTCACTAATTGGCCTGTGCCATACGCTGCTCCTCACAAAAACACTATAGTGGGCATATATCAATCTCGACAATAGTCTTCATGGGATCTATCAAATTTACCTTCTTTGTAGAAACTCTCCCATCCAAGGGACTTTATTAGTGAGCAACCAAACACAATTCAAATGGAACTCGATGACAAATTCTCACTCCCTCATGAGTCTGGGACATCCAACATGGATGTAAGAAATATTAAAGGAAATACAGAGCTCACCAATTCAACTACTATCGATGACCAAAGTCAAATGCACGAGTGTAGAAGGGGTATTCAAAATTTAAATCAATGAACTAGAGTAACTAGTTCTCCATTTGAATTAGTTCAAACAGAGAACAAAGAGCCACAATTAAGAAAGTCTACTAGAGAAAGGAGAATACCAGCCAAATATTCTGATTATGAATTATTGTATGCTGAAGAAGCAGAGCCTTCAATTCTAGTTTCAGAATTTTCAGAACTATCTACATTCAAAGTAGCTCTCAAAGATGTCAATAGTGATAAATGGCAAACAACAATGCGTGAAGAAATGGATTCTTTACTCAAGAATCGAACCTGGGATTCGATCTCTCTTCCACCTAATCAAAGACCACTTAGGAACAAGTGGATATATCGTGTGAAAGAAGAAGCGGAAGGCAATAAATGCTTCAAAGCCAAATTGGTGGTTAAGGGATTTGATCAAGAAAAAGGGATAGATTTCAATGAAATCTTCTCACTGGTTGTCAAGATGACAACTATCCGAACTGTTTTGGGATTAGCAGCAGCGTGGGATCTTGAGTTAGAACAACTTGATGTGAAAACCGCATTCCTAAATGGTGACGTAGAAGAAGAACTTTACATGGAGCAGCCTCAAGGGTTCGTAAAGAAGGGATATGAACATCTTTATTGCAGATTGAATCGAAGCTTGTATGGCCTTAAACAAGCCCCAAGATAGTTGTATGTAAAATTTGATCGCTTCATGGCTGAGCATAATTTCACAAGATGTGAATCAGACCCATGTGTCTACTTCAAGAAACTTCTGAGTGGTGAGTTTGTCATCCTTCTTCTTTATGTCGATGACATGTTAGTAGCTGGCACAAACAAAAGAATAGTTAATGAGTTGAAGCAAAAATTAGCAAGCAAATTTGCAATGAAAGACTTAGGGGCAGCTAAAAAGATTCTTGGCATGACAATCACAAGGGATAGGAAAAAGAGGGAAATCACTTTGTTTCAAAAATAATACATTGACAAAGTTGTTGAAAGATTTGGCATGGTTGGTGCAAAAGCAACTCCTATTCCTCTTGCTAGTCATTTTGATTAAGTTTTGAATTATGTCCTAAAACACAAGAAGAAAAAGAATTTATGGAGAAAATTTCCTACAAATCAGTCATTGGTAGCATTATATATGCTATGGTTTCTACTTGCCCCGACATTGCTCATGCGGTGGGAGTTGTGAGCAGGTTCATAAGCAATCTCAGAAAAGCTCATTGGGAAGCCGTCAAATGGATACTAAGGTATCTAAAAGGTACTTCAGATTATGTTTTATGTTTTGGTGGAAACAAATTTCAACTACAAGGTTACACTGCCAGAGACTTGGACAAACGAAGGTCTACCACAGGTTACACCTTCACATTTGCTAGAGATGTGATCAGTTGGGCTTCACGGTTGCAACATTGCATTGCTCTTTCTTCAACTAAAGCTGAATACTTAGCTCTTTCCGAAGGTGCAAGGGAAATGGTTTGGCTTCAGCAGTTACTTGGTGACTTGAAAGTTCATCAAAATGAATATAATCTTTTTTGTGACAGCCGTAGTGCAATCTTCATGGCACATAATCAGTCATCACAACGTCGCTCCAAGCATGTTGATGCACATGCTCACTTTGTTCATCATGCAGTCAAAGAGGGCAAGCTGAATGTTGTCAAGATTGACACCAAGATCAATCCAAATGATATATTCACAAAGGTTGTTGCCAAAGAGAAGTTCGAATGTACTAGAACTTCTCTTGGGCTTGTGAAGAAAAGATAGATCATTCTTTGAGCAGGGTATTGGGTGATCAGTTGCAGCATTGGTTGTCCTTCAGGTGGGAGTTTGTTGATATTGTGAAGGCCAACAGTCACGTCATTCTTCCCTCCAATAAGCGAGTCTCTTGGTTTCCAAAGACTCTTCATTTGTAATATTATTGGAGCCCTTTTTATATGCTGCTCCTGCTCATTTTGTAACAATCTTTTTATATATTAATTTAATACTCTTCTGTCTAGATGTAGCCACTATTGTGGTGAACCAGAATAAATCTGGTGTTGTGTATTTCTTCTTATTGCGTCTATTAAATTTCTTTGTTTTAAATCCTTTCACTATTACCCTTGAGCTGAAAATACATGGCAACTGCAAAAAGCAGGCTTAACCATATATTTCTCAATGCTATTAAAGTCATCTTGCAATGAATAAACTATTAAATTTAATGGCTGCCTTACTGTATATAAGCTGAAAACAAAATATTAAGTCGCAGATAAAATTTTCTCCTTGTGTTGCGTATCAAAGGGTTCACAGACACCGTGCGTAGTGGACAATGCTAGTACTTTTTAACGCGTGAAAACAAAAATTAAAGTTGACTTGATTGTATCCAAGTTCTCATTTGTGGAATCGGTATTTCTATCTTGGACATTTTTATTTGTTGAATCGATTGTGGAGAAGATATTTTTCAATTAGATGATATTTAGTTCATAGTCTATCTTGCATTGGTCTGGCACCGTCTAAAAAGCAAAGTAAAACGCATATTTTACCAAGGGGTATACTAGTTTTTCATTTACATTGCATTATATACTTTACAATCTTCCAAACCTTTGCATTTTTAAAAGATCTATAATTTTAATACTGGAAGATTTGATTGTTATTTTGGATCAAGTGCACTATCAAGACCAATTTAATTTGTTGTGCTTAGATTGTAATCTTTGGGACGAAGTATTTTCCCCCCACCTATTTCACAGCCCTAATACTGCTGACGTATACGTTTCAGACAACAATAGATTATTTTACCTTCGTAGAAATAGATTGAACTCACTAGGTCAGCTTAAATGCTTATACAATGCCATAAGAAACAGAGAAAATTGTAGGCAGTTGTTCTACGTAGGGTTTCTGTCGTTGTTTGCTGCTGTGGCAATTTTATTCTCGTTAAACATGATATTTTTTAATTTTAAAAAGTTACTAAAGTTTAAGTCTAAGTGCTTTTTTTATGCAGGGTAGATGTTCTCCAATCATGATAATAACTATTGTTATAGATTTTGTACATATATATAATTATTATTTTTAGATCTATTCTCTAGAGTAACCTAAGATTACTGTACAAACATGCAAATATGACAAGTTAGAAACTTAATTTGAAGAAAGTTGTGACAATGAAAATATACAACATTTTGGTGGTAATTGATGTAGAAGTGACAAATTACATAGGAAAGCAGCGTGCTTATATGTTCATTTTGTATGCATTCTTATTAGCTCAAATTTTCTATTCTTTCATATGTAAATTTGTTTTCTTATTAAAAATTTTATTTATTTATATGCAAATTAGTTTTCTTAACTTAATGATTGGAATGGTTAGAAGCAAGCATCAGCAAAGGTAAGTGTATTTGAAACTTGTAAGCATGTGGACATTTGTTTTATTTTTGTTTATTCATTGCTCTACTCAAAACTAAATCCATTCTCTCTAGGATAAACTTGTGGGTACCAAGATTATGAGACAAAGCAAGAATAATCATCTATACTTGAGTAGTGATACATATTCAATTGAAAATAGAAAATAAAGCACTACAAATAGCCATACACAGAGTTAAGTAATCTCGAAATGATAACTTTTTCTTCTGTGCCTATTAATAATCATTATTCATCAATAACATACATGGGATCTTTATTTTCATAGAAGATTTATGAAGTTTTCCATATTAGAAAAATTATTGATTCTAGGTTTCATAGAACATTATGACTAAAAAAGAAACTACCAATTCTAATGCAAGCTTCATTTTACAAGTGCTTGTAGGTTGTATTATTAGTAACTTAATATTATATTTCATAAACCTTGCTTGTTGATGGTTTATATGCCTTTTTATTTCCTTGGCTTGTTCTTTTATTATTTTGATTCTTCATTGGTTGTGAGTTATCGATGTGAGCTTGGAATATATCTCTGCACTTTAAACATCTCATCTATTTGTTACAAACTTTAAACATACTTCTTTGACCTTGGGTATCTATTTCTTCAACTTCAATTTACTCTTTTCCAACATTTCCCTCATCGACTACTACACACATGATATAACAAATAAAATCAAGCAAGTTTGTAAGGGAAAAATTTCTCTAAAATTAAAAATTAAAGTTATAACGTTTGCGTGGATCTAGAACTAGAGAGAGAGAGAGAGAGAGAGAGAGAGAGAGAGAGAGAGAGAGAGAGAGAGAGAGATTGTACTTATGAGAGATACATGTGTACCTGTTGGAGCTTGGGATGAACCTTCACCAACCTTGGTAAGTTGTCTTGGTTGACTACATCCTAAATATTCATAATTTATAAAACCATAATTTAATTAACACTAATCTTAAATATTCTTAACTTAATAAACCCTAATCTTTACTTAATAGTAACCCTAATTTAATATTTACCATATTCCTAATTGAATAAACCCTAATGCTAACTATATAAAACTCTATCTAGAATAAGATTGTACACTAGAGATTAAAAAATGCACTTGAAAAAAGATTGTCATGTTCCTCTATTATTTTTCATGCATACTTTTTTTCTCTTTTTTCTTTATTTCCCATCACAAATTCTTTGTCAAAAATTCTATTTAGCAAATAAGCTGAAAATATTTCTTCATTCCCAATTCAAATGCAAATTATTTGATATGTTTTGATTCTAAAATGAAATTAATGAATAATTATATATATAGAAATTTTTAAAAATAAAAAAATGTCCACATAGGGCCAACCATAGTTTCAATCGAAACTAACTTTGTATTTTGGTAGTTTCAATTGAAACTACCTTGGCTTGGTAGTTTCTATCAAAACTACCATGTGCCTAATTAACTCAATGTTAATTGGGCCTTTTAGTTTTGATAGAAACTAACTTAAAAATTTTCTATCGAAACTATGTTAAAAAGTTTTGATAGAAAGTTAGTTTCTATCAAAACTAGCAAAATAGAAATGTTTTGCATAGGATAGAAGGTTTTCAATTGTTTTCATGGCTTCCAGGCTCAATTACTATGTCCAAAGGGAACATTGAAGACATGTCATTCTGAATAAAACAAGTACTCAAAATGATCTTTCTAATGACTATGGTTTTGATACATTTTGAATATTTTTTAGGTATACATTTTTTATGTTAATTGAATATAGGTTTGTTATAAAAAATAAACCCCTATATTGGACGCTCATGGAAAAGTAATAACTAAAAGAATTAAAAATTTGAAAAATAAATATAGTCTCCATATTTGAGTCCTCTTTCAATCAAAAAATGAAATTTTTCAATTGGGTAAATATATAATAAGTTGTAACATGTGTCAAAAGCCATGTATGTCCAAATTAGTGTTAGGTCAAATTTAAACTCCAATAAAATATGAAATACCAAGGATAAAGACATCAGAACACCTACATGATTTTGTTATGAATGTATATATAATTCAATCAAATCAATTCAAATAAATATATATATATATATATATATATATATATATATATATATATATATATATATATATATATATATATATATATAGAAAATCCTAAAAGACTCTAATTTACTTCATCTTCAAATTCTTAACCATTAAATGGAAATTTGCATTCAAAAGAAAAAAATTTCTTGAAAATTCATAATTCAGTGTCAGTTTAGGTAGAAAAGTATAACCCATTATTGTGGGTCCACCCTTAAATCCTTTATTTAAATTTGAAGTTGTCCTATGTCTTTATTCTTTATTACTTGATTACTTAGCAAGTCCACCTTCTTCCTAAGTCATAAATATTCTACAAAAATGGCACCACTCTTCGCCAAGATCATTGTTAGCATGACGTAACAAAATATAGAAAATGATGATGATGATGATGATTTAAAGTCTAGTTATGAACCATATTATGCATACCATAGAATATGAAAAAATGGAACTAAATCAAAGATGGTAAAAACTTAACGCTAATTATATTATTAAACTATGTTTGACATAGTAAAACTACTCTAGAAGTTGAAGGTGAGGGTATCTTCCTTGTTAGCTCCTAGATTGGCTAGTTCATCTACTATTTCATTACCTTCCTAATATATCTGTTGTATATGAATTTTATCAAAAGTATCTAATAGGTATAAAGCCTCTTCTAGTTTTGAGGTGAGTTTCTAGTTGGGTGTATATCTACTCTTTATAGCATTTAGGATAATTTGTGAATCCCCCTCTATGATAATTTTTTTGAACCCAAAGTTCAAACTAAGTCTTAGTCTTTTTAAGAGGGCCTTCATTTCTGCCATGTTGTTGTATAATTCCCTAAACATTTTTCCCTTTTAATCTACCAAGATGATGCATCCTATACTTGCCCTTCCAAGATTTCCTCTTGATCCTCCATCAAAGTTCAATTTTGGCATTTTTGTAGGTGGTGTTCCCATCTAAATTTCCTCTAGCTAGCTTGCTTGCTTTGATGTATAGCATTGGGGATTGATAAGTTTACACAAAAAAATCCACATGTCTACATCCCAACCTAAGAAGACTCCTTCCTCTTTGATTGAATTTCTTAGGTCATTGTTCATAACTTTCATTATGCATGCTTCTATTTTGTTGAGAAGGGAAGGTATTTTAATTCTAGGTTTAAAAAGATTATCCTATTCCTCTCTTTCAAAATTTCCCAAAGTAAGATGGACGGTAAAATTTTCCGAAGATTGTTATATATCTTAGAGTATTCATTTTTGGGCCAGCACTTTAAGTGATCCCATAGTATTTTTGAAGAAGTGGAGAGACAATTGAGTTTCTAACAAAGTCAATGCCAACATGATTTTGTATAGGAACATCAATATAGTAGGTTTTCAATGGTCTATGAGTCATTTTTACAAAGGGGACATCTTGACAGGCCTTCAAACCTCATTTTTGTAAACCTGCATGTTGTAAGGATCTAGATTTAGGTAGATAAACTCGATCCCAACCCAAATTTGAGGGTATCTCTATCTGTTCCCATCTTTGAGAGTTTTTTTGTTTTCATAGACCTTTTTTGCACTAAATTTCCCATTCTATGATGCAACCAAAATTAATCTATCCTTTCTCTCTTTATGATTTCTTTTTCCTTGTCTTATGAATTCATTATATGCTAATTTTTCTTTTTTAGTTTGATTAGGATCTTCTAGAGGTTTCCATTCCCAACTCGTTACTTGGTTGGTTTCTACTTTGTGTTTCTAGTTACTAACTAGTTTCTCCATTTTGTGGTAAGAGTATCTTTGATTCTTGCAGGGAGGTTGTAGCTATTTGGGGAAGGCAATCCATCCCACGAGTCTTCCTAGAAAAGAGACTCCTCACTATTTCCTATATCCCACGTTAGTTTTTTTTCTTATAAGGGATCAACATTGCATCATGAAATTCCAAATTTTAGAAACCTTTGGTGGGTTTTTGCATTAGAATAATGATATTGGGTCTTCATTGTTTAGGCATTTTTGGTATAATATTTTAGCCCATTTGTTTTCATACTCATGATACATTCTCCAGATTAATTTTTCCCCTAATGCTTCTTTTTTCCAACTTAGATTTCTTATTATTAAACCTCCTTTGTCTTTGGGTCTACGTATTTTGTCCCATTTAATTAATGCTTATTTTTTCTTCACTTTGATCCCACTCCAAAATTAATTCTTAAGTTTACAGTTGATTTTCCTTTTTTCTTCCTTGGAAAGTGGTAGGCAAGACATCTCGTAGGTAGGGATTGTAGTTAACATTGATTTGATTTTTGTCCCTCTTCCTAATTTTTTTATCCATTTCCCTTTCCAATTTTCCATTTTTTGGTCAATCTTATCTATTATAGAACTCTAGGATTTTTTTTCTCTCATATTTTTTTTCAGCTGAATTCCTAGATATTTACATGGGAATGTGCCTTTTTTATATCCCATGATGTTGTAATTTTTTCTTTCCATTATGGCTTGATATTGAGAAAAAATATTTATGATTTTTCTGTGTTGACTATTCGTCCTAAGGCTTTTGTATATGTTTTAATAATCTATTTGTAATTCTAGGCTTCTACTATTGTGCTTTATCCTGGAAGGATAGTATTATCCACAAATTGTTGATGGTTAATGTTAGGGATTCCTTCTATTATTGTGACACACTTTATTATACCACTAGCTTGAGAATTTGTAATTGGTCTTCTGAATACCTCAGCCATTATGATAAAGAGGAATGGGGATATGGGATCCCCTTCTCTTATTCCTCTTGAAATGTTAAAAAGTCCTTCTAGAGTACCATTAATTAGGATTTTTATTTTAGGAGTTTCTATACAATTATATATTAAGTTGATCCATTGTCAGGAGAAACCAAAAGCCTCCAATATTTTATAGAGGAAATATCAGTCTACCTTATTGTAATCTTATGTATGTCTGGCTTCATTGGCATGCAAGCTTTTTTGTTGAACTATGTTGAATGGATCATTTCTTGTATTGTAATGATGTTGTCTAATATCGATCTCCTTAGTACAAATCATGTTTGTTCTTCTAAGCTTAGTTTTGGAAGGATTTTTTTGAGTCTATTAGCCAGAGCCTTTGATATTAATATATTATATATTGTACTACAGAGAGATATTAGTATAAAATTGCTTGGTTCTTTGTGCTTATATTTTTTGGGGATTAATGCTATAAAAGTGTTGTCAATTTCTAAAAGTAAAGATTGTAGCTTTCTAGTTACTTCAATAGCTTCCCAGTGGTCCTTTCCTAAGATCTCCTAGCTTTTTGGAAAGAAGAAGGCCATGAATCCATCTGGTCCTAGGGACTTGTCAAATTTGAAACTAAATGCCACTAATTTGATTTCTTCCATCATGAAGGATTTTTTTAATATTTTATTATCTTCTTTAGTTGTTACTTGAGGAATAGATCTTTTCATGGTGTTTTGAGTGATTAAGTTTGAACTATCCTAATTGTTAAGTATGTTTGTATAATAGTTTACAAATACTTCAGATTTTTTTTTGGATCCTCTATTATCTCTCCTATGTTATTTTTAATTTTAGTTATTTTATTAATATTTCTATAGTTAATAGTACTATTGTGGAAAAATTTAGCGTTACAGTCTCCTTCTAAAAGCCAAGTTTCCTTAGATTGTTCTTCCAAAAGATTTCCTCCTTTGCTAATATATTTTGTTGTTTTGTTAGCAGTTCCTTTTCTTTGTTATATTTTTCTTCATCCATACCATTTTTTATTACCTCTTCATTAAGTTTCTTTAATTCTTCTTTAAAAATATTGTTGAAGTAATTTTTATTCCATCTTAGGATGTTTTCTTTTAAGTATTTAAGTTTAGATACAAAATGAAACATTTTGGATCACTCAAAATCACACTTTGTCCACTATTGCTTGATGTTACCCATAAATTTATCATCAAGAAACCACATTTTCTCACATTTGAAAGGATTCCTTATGGGTTTGACTTGTTCTTGTATATCTAATCAAACTGTAAAGTGATTTGATCCTGCATTTAGTAGAATTTTTGAATGTATTGCATAATTGAATTTACTTAGATCCCCTTTGAAGATGAATCTATCTAAATTTTATTAAATGTGGCATGAGCCTAGTTTTTTGTTATTCCATACGTATAAACCATTGGATAGCAAGATATCAATCAAGTTTTCTACGAAGAACAACTCTCTGAACTCTATCATAGTTTGTGTTATTGTCTAAGTTCCTCCTAGTTTTTCATCTAGATTGAAAAGTGCAATGAAGTCCCCCCTATGTAGTAATTGGTTGTTTTTTTTGTTTCCATAAATATTTTTATCTCCTTCCAAACATTCCTCTTATCTATTGTTGGTATTAGCCCATATATGTTAATAAGTATGAATTGAATATTATTTCTATAGCTCTAAATTTTCCCTCCCATCCAATTGTTTGATAATTTTATTGTGTTATAATTGATTTTCCTTGGGTCTCATAATATACCAATGCCTCTTGAGGCTCCTATTGATCCTATTAAATCTATTTCCCAAACTCCAAGTCTCTTAATTTTTCCCCTTCTTCGTTATTTAACTTAGTTTCTTGGGTTATTAATGCTTCTTATCCAACTAATGTTAAACTAAACTTTATAAAGTGCCTCTTGTTAGGGGTGTTTATTCCCCTAACATTCGATGTGGTTATCCTCATTGTTTAGTGGGAAGGATCTTCCCCTTCCCAACTTTTAGTATTTCTTCAATCTTCCTTTGGTTTCCTTAACTGCCTAACTAATCTAAGCTCGTCAAGCAATATCCTACTTCTTCTTTTTTATTGTTTTCCACATCTCGGGATTGGGATGCCTACCATGTATTTTCTTCAATACCTAATTTGTCTAGATTTTCACTTGCATTTTTTAGACTTACTATAATTTCTTCATCAGGGATCTCTTCCTCATCCTCCCTTAATTCATCTATAATCTAGTTACTTAAATTTATAGCCTCATTTTTCTATTCCTTTTGGAGATTTCCTTTGCTCATGATTTCTTTTTGTGGACCAAATGTCTATTTCCTATTTTTGTGTGTCCTATACCCTATATTCTTCCCATTTTTTAATAGAATTCCTCCTATTATGTTGATTACTACCAATTTCCACATCTATGCCATTGTTTTCTTTGTTTGCTTCATTCCATTTACTCATTACTACTTCTATCTCTATAGGTATATGTATGTTCCTGAGATTTATTACTTGTTCCCTTTCTTCAATTTATATTGGTGTAAGAGGGGTGATAAAGGGATCTTTTTGATTTGATGGGGTTTTCTAGAACTTATAGCTTTTTATTTTTTTCTCTCTTTTCCTAATTTTTATATTTTCCCATATTTTTGAGGATGTTAGAGGTATTTCACTTCCTCATTATTTATAGTTGTTTTTTTGTCCTTTCTAAGTCTTGTCTCTATTGACCACTAGCTCACTACAACACTTGGGGTTAAATTGTGATGGTAATTTGAAACAGTGGTGTAATTTATAGTGATTTTCATGTTTTTTCTTTGCAATTCTCCCCAACATCATCGCAATACCAACATTTGAGTCACAATTTCAATGCTCCTGGGAGTATAAATAAAATAAAATAAAATAAAACATGACATAAATCATTTTCCATTTGGTTTGATTATGCAGAGTTGCACGCGAAAGAGATGGAGAGCTCTGAATGAGGGTGGAGAGCTATGAACATTTTCATGCCCTTGTGATTGGTGCATTTGGTTGTTGTGCCCTCATGATCTCTTCATTTCATTTTCATGCCCTTGCTATGTGATTTCATTATCGTTATATGCCCTTGCTTTGTGATTTTATTTATGTGTCATGTCCTTGCTCTGCGATTTCATTTTCATGACATGTCCTTGTGATCTATGTGCCCTTTCTTTATGATTTCATTTCCATGTCATGCCCTTATGATCTACACACCCTTGCTCTACAATTTTCTTCAATGGAAAGAAGAGGTATGTGTATGTAAATATTTTTTACTTTTCCTTGCAAACATGTATGTCTTTATATTTCCTTCTAAACATGTATCTGTTGACATAGTCAGAGAGATCTCTTTTAAGGTGCTTATTACATGTTATCTCACACTAGAAAAAATGATCTAGTTGCATACATATTCTAGAATCCAAATAATAAAACAATAAAACTCACTCAACCCATGATGACTTACCTGAAGATCCTGCAAAAAAATAATGCAAACCACAAAAAATAGACAGAGTTTGCAAGAAATTTTACAAAAAGATATCATAGTAGATATTTTTAGAAAGAGACAAGCCATAACCAATTTAAATTGGTCTAGTTATTAATTAGCTGGGTTGATTACAAATTCCTATAGAACTATCATCAGATTAGGTACAATAAAATGAACAACCAGCTTTACCAAAAAAGATCCAATTGCATACATATTCTAGAATTCAAAAAATAAAACAATAAATCTCACTCAACCCATACTAAGTGACTTACCTCAAGATCCTACACAAAAATAATGTAGACCCTAAAAAATGGGTAGAGTTCACAAGAAATTTTACAAAAACATATCATAGCAGATATTTTTAGAAAGAAACAAGCCATAACCTAGTTAAATTGGTCTAGATACTAATTAGTTGAGTTGATTACAAATTCCTATAGAACTCTCATCAAATCAGGTACAATAAAATGAACAATCAGCTTTACCAAAAATGATCCTAGTGCATACATATTCTAGAATCCAAATAATAAAATAATAAAACTTACTCAACCTGTGCTAAGTGACTTACCTCAAGATCTTGCACAAATATAATGCTGACCACGAAAAATGGGCAAAGTTCGCAAGAAATTTTACAAAAACATATCATAGTAGATATTTTAAGAAAGAGACAAGCCATAAACTAGTTAAATTGGTCTAGTTTCTGATTCGTTGGGTTGATTACAAATTCCTATAGAACTCTCATCAAATTAGGTACAATAAAATGAACAATAAAGGGCATAATTCAGATCATGTGTATTATATATTTTTAACACATAATCTAATTTTTGGTAGGTTATATTCTAATTCGAGTTGGAAAATAATTATTTCTAATTTGATACTATCAATTCAAAGAATTAATACTATTATTGATAGAGAAAACTTCATATTAGATTAGGAGTCTTATCTTCATGACTTGTTCCTATAGAAACTCTTGATTTTCATCGGATACCTCTCCTTACATCAGCAAATCTTTCTATATACAATATTATTTTCTAAGATAAAGGATTTTGATAGTAATATTATTAATTTTCTATTTATAGCATATTCACTATATATGGTTGAGACCACATGGCTTTGGTTTCGAAGATTTAAGCATTATATTTCCTTCATTTAGAAGAAATAACATAATCGTGTGCATTATAGTTAGGGGTAATTATTTTTAGTGATCCAGTATGTTTGAGACTAGTAATCCAAACATAACTATCTCCCTAGAAATGATTGCCCTTGGATATTTCCCATTATATCTCAATGTATTCTCTCTCACCGAGAGTCAGTTTTTCTATGTTTCTAGCTTATCTTTTGGTATAGATTCTAGGTTTAGTCTCTTTCATGGACCTAATTTCTTTTAGAGTTAGATGATAGTTTTCTATTATTATTTTAATCATATAGAATCCATTCTTTAAGTTTTATCCTTTCTTCATCATGGACCATATTAAGCAAATGATAAAAAGATCAATATTCATAATAGATCAATTTGGATAGTACATGGAGATTTTTGCATCCTAGACTAGAAACATTCCCCTTTTTTTGGTCTATCAAGAGGGTGAAAATCCTCTGTATAGACTAGAAAGGGTTAATGCTTCTAGTCCTTCAATATACTTCTCTCATAGAGATTATTTATCTTTATGCCCTACATTAGATATGAAGGTATTGTGTGTATTAAGATTCTTGGATAACCATCCATATTTCTAGGAAATGATTTTACTTTATTCAAAAGTTAGTTTGGACTATCTTATATACTTTAAACAAATTAATCCTTATTCATTTTCAGCCTTTCAATTCTTTGGGTTTTGTTTCACATTTTTTTTCCATTTTAGACAAGATATATTTATATAACATACAATTGATATATCAGTATAATATAGGATCAATTTAAATCTTAATATAGGATCCTATAGAAACTCTTGATTTTCATTGGATGCCTCTCCTTACATCTATAGATTTTTCTATATACAATATTATTTTCTAAGATAAAGGATTTGGATAGTAATATGATTATTTTTCTATTTATAGAATATTCACTATATATGGTTGAAACCACATGGATTCATTTTCTAAGATACGCTAGCCCAACAATGGAAGCCAAGGAAATTGAAGAATGACATCATTAAAGAGTTGAGAAAGGAGTGGAAGAAGCAAGTTCTGCTTTTGTGTAAATGTCATAATCATGAGGTTCATTCCCTTACAAAATCCTCTTCCACAATGACATTACCTCTAAACCTCTAAACATATTGAGAGACATTTTTTGGTTGACATTGAGGCCCTTTCAAATGATGATCAAATAGGGCCCTAAGGCATAAATATCTTGGACATTAATTTGAGCACCCAAATTGTGGTTAAGGATTTCAAAGTCATAAGGAGGAACTAGGTGAGATCACCTTCCTCACATGGCTATTAAAGTAAATTTGATGGAGACAAATAATAATAGATGAACCCATTAGGATTTAGCAAGGTAGATCTAATATCAACACCATGTTCTTGCTTTTGAGCTAACAGTTCTTCAGGTGCATTTTCTTGTAAAAATTTAATTTTGTTGAATAATTGTAAACTCTTAGAAAATGCATTCTTGTTTTCTATTACCATTTATGGGATTCCCTTGAACAAAATCAAAATTAAGGGGCATAAATACACCAAATTTTTCTTTCAAAACCATCTGTGCAGATATAAACATTAAGTACAACATGTCTAATATTTTTGTAGATATACACTTTAATTACACCAAACATTTCTTTCAAAATCATATGAGAAAATATAAACATTAAGTACAACATGTTTAATATTTTTGTAGATATACACATTAATTACATCAATTTTTTCTTTCAAAGCTATATGTGTAGATATAAACATTAAGTACAACATGTCCAATATTTTTGCTGATATACACATTAATTACACCAAATGTTTCTTTCAAAACCATATATGTAGATATAAACATTAAGTACAACATTTCCAATATTTTTGCAAATATGTTCATGCATTAATTACACCAAATATTTCTTTCAAAACCTTATGTGTATATATAAAGATTAAGTACAACATGTCCAATATTTTTGCAAATATACACATTAATTACACCAAATATTTCTTTTGAAACCATATTTGCAAATATAAACATTAAGTACAACCAACTCAATAAGGGTACACAAATAAGTTATTCCTATGAAGGATCATGTCACATAATACAAGGGAGTTTGATCAAAATAGGGAGATAATTGCTAGATTGTTGTCTAACTTTCAAAGAGTAGGCAATGACAAATGTTATTTTCCTTGCAAGTGTTGTAACAGCTTAAAGACAAGAAGAATCAAAATCAAAATAGCTAAGAGACATTGTAGGGAGAATGGTCACATTGAAGGGAGGTTTGATTATCATCAATTGGTAAGTTATTTGTTATATTGTTTTTACAATTAATATACATATGAACCACATAACGAGGGTTTGATTATCATCATTTTTATATAGGTCAATCTCCCCAAGGTAGTACATGATATGGACCAACACATCTCAGAGGAACATGGAGGTGTGAATATGGATGAACATGGAGGTATGAATATGGAGGAACATGAAGGTTTGAATATGGAGGAACATGAGGTGTGAGTATTGAAGGAGAAGATCACGATCCCATGGAAGATGACGATCATGTGCTAGAAAACAATTTTGAAGATGATGATATCAATGCATTGATCCATGACATATTTGGTACAAGTGTGGTACTGCTACTACTAATGAGGAGGAGGAGGAGGAGGATGACATTGAGCACATGCATGATATACCTCTACTTGAGAAGGAAAACATGGCCCTTTACAAAGGATCCCAATCAACTCTTCTATCTATTATATTGTTGTTGATGAATTTGAAGGTTATGAATGGTTTATCCAAAATAACAATGTCATGTATACTAAGGTTTGTGATATACGTCATTATAGTCTATAAAAGGTGAAATATGTACCATTAAGATTGTTTATACTAATGACTAATACTTTTTGTTGTAGTTTGATAGGTGACTATTTTTTAGCACCATCAAATGTTCTCCCTCACTCGTACCAAGAATTATGTGCCACTATGAAAAATATTGGAATGGAGTATCAATGAATAGATGCTTGTTCTCAACATCATGTAATTTATCATAAAGAACATGAAAATGCAACAAAATTCCCCAAATGGCATATGAGAAAATATCAAGATGATCAAGTGACAAAAAAGATACCTCACAAGGTTCTTCATTACATCCTCATTATTATGTGTATTAAATGATTATTCAAGTGCAGTAACTTGGCACAATTTATGGATTACCATGCATGCAATAGAAGTTGGGATCACATTATTTGAATTCATGTAGAGGGTTTAGAATTTAAGGAAATAGAGGAAAAGTGGCCAAACTTTAAAGAAGAACCTTGAAATCTCATGCTTTCTTTGGCAACGGATGATGTCAATCCATATGGAGAGATTATATCTGTTTACTTGGTATAGCCTATTTTTGTTATCAACAATAACCTTCCTCCATGGATGTCAATAAAGAGGGATCACATTATGTTGAAAATGATTGTTCCAAGTATTTTATTATTTATTATTACCTACATGTATTTATAATTCTTGGAGTGAAATGACCACAATAATTATATGATGTTATTCATTCAACTAGGTAAGTACCAAGTGAAAGAAATGAATGTATATATTGCACCTCTTATTGAAGAGTTGCTAGTTTTATGGAATGGTTTCACTATATATGATGTCGCTAGACCAATTGGACAAAAAAAAATTTAATTTCATACAATGCTTGTGTGGACAATTCATGATGCCCCAAGGTTGACACAATTCTGTGGTATGTTATGCTAAAATCTAGTTGTACACAATAATACTAATTCCAAAAATGAAGATATTTAATCAAATTGTATCATTATCTTGTAGGTCTTCAAACAAAGGGAAAATTTTCATATCCAATGCATGGTCCAAAGATGAAATCTTGTCATTCCAAAATTTTAAGAAAGAAGGTATTTGATGAGAATAGGCACTTCCTCCACAAAAACCATAACTATCAAAGTGTCAAAAAACATATTTTCAATGGGAAAGAAGAGATTACATCAAAGCCATGAAGAATAACACCTCACCTATGGCAATTAGAATATAATAGAATTTGGGGTCATCAAGGCATTGATATTGATCACCTTCCAAAGGGACTAAAATGTTATCCCAAAGAATTTAGTAGGTT
Organism: Cupressus sempervirens; assembly: GCA_028749045.1. Lineage (NCBI taxonomy): Eukaryota > Viridiplantae > Streptophyta > Pinopsida > Cupressales > Cupressaceae > Cupressus > Cupressus sempervirens. The sequence continues at coordinate 422,271,826 of CM053785.1, read as the reverse complement.
ACCCCACTACAAGTAGCTATAAATTGTGCATTTGTTTCATACTATGCATATTGGAAATAATGTAACCAAAACACTATGGAAAATATTGGATGAAAGATGTGATAAAGAAAAACTTGCCAAAATTTGTAGTGACATTCATGATTCCAATCATGCAATGAAAAATATCATTAAATCAAATTGCAATGGAGATCAGATTAATGCAGGTGCCCTTCCTTAGTTATTAATGGAGCACCAAAGTAATGTCATAAAAGAAGTCATACAATAAATTTAATTTCTTATAGGATTTTCTACAAATATAAGCAATATCATATCAAAGAAAAGTGAATTTGACCCAGGGCTAGAAATGCATGATTGACATACCTTCATCAAGGTAAGTCATAGTCTTTTGTATTTACAATATATTTGTGAAACTGCATTCAATTTTTATTGTATTACATTAGAAAAGAATGAAATGATCGGTTGACAATTGTTGCATTATGCGCTACCCCTATCACTCCCAAAAAACTTCAAAAATAATATCAACCAAGTGATTTATGATCTTGAAAAATACTTGAGGTAAGTAGTGATATTTGTTCAATATATCAAACAAGTAATATAGTGTAAAGTATCATATTTATATTCTTTTGTGTGTTGAGTCCCTTGTAGGTGGTTGTCATCTAAATAAATCCATAAATAAGATATAAAATATTGGAAGAAAATAATTCCTCTACTAATGTGTGAAATGCAAAAGCCTAGGTCAATGTGGATGGTTGAGAGACACTTAAAATTTTTGAATGGTTTGGCTCAACAAAAAGCATCTTCCGAGGGTCTTATGATTGAGGAATATATATGGCATACCCGATGATGGTGTACATTGCTCAATATCTTCCTAATCTTGCAACAAAGAACCATATAGATTGCATTTGGGATCTCGACTCCATTAAAATTTTGAAGGGGGGTAATTGGTGGGGAAAGGTAGATTTAGGAAAATGAAAGGTAATAAATTATGATATGTTATTGTAGCTAATTAATTCTTAATCTTCAAAATAAATCTATTGTCATGTATTTACTTTTGTTTAGTTGCTAAAGAGTGAGATGCAATACATTTATTTATTGCAAACAATCAAGATTGGATGACGGTATGGATTGAATGATTTCAACATTATGGTCATGGATTAAAATGGGAATCTGTATCATCATTGTTTAAACAAGCTCATTTTAATGGAGATCCCAGTGTTACATAAAAGGAAATATATTTAGCATAGGGTTTAAGAGATCTCTAGGTACTTATAAGTTTGTTAATCAATAGTACATTTTTGAACTCATGATGGAATAATTTATACATTTTTGACATTATTATAGGTGAAACACCACAAGACTATGTTCTGCAATGGTTATAAATATTGCATCAAAGATCTAGATGACATAAAGAGAACTTGTGATTTTGGGATAAATATAGTCTTCTAGGTGACCAATATTTCATCTAGAAATGACTTACATCCTCAAGAATCTCAAAACCAATACTGTGGCATTTTGGTTAATATACTTGATTGTAACTTTAATTCCTTCAAACTAGTTCTCTTCATCATCAAATTGTACAAACTACAACTCAATCAAAATGATCCTAATAGAACTATTATTGAGCATGAGAATGGATTTCCAATGATTAATACAAGGTTGTTTGAGCCAATTGGAGATGAGCCTTATGTTCTTCCAAGCCAATGTCAGTGGGTGTTTTACTCAGAGGTTCCACATAAACTGGGTTGGTCATTTGTTGTTAGACATGATCCAATGGGAAGGTCAATAAAGTATAATGTGATGGAAGAAGATACCGAGGAAGAGGAAGAAGTGGATCATGATCGAGAGTTAGTCAATGATGCTTCTGATGCAAATGATGTTGTTGTTGATCATGATGATGATGCTTCTACTGATCAGGATGATGATGATGATGACCAAGATAGTGGTGGTGACAATATCAACAATGACGATAATCGTGATGATGAGATGGATGAAGAATAATATCAATTTATATACAAGTAAACATTGTCTATTCGGTTTTTTTTTTTTGAATTATTTGCATTTCAAATTCAATTTGGTACATAGTAATAGAAATTTAACTATAATATGTGTTGGGATTAAGAAAACATCTTATATTATAGTTGCAGGGGATGCAAAGGTTGTTCCTAACATTGAGTGTGTTGAGGTCGAAGCCGGCAAGAAAGATGATGTGGTTCGACAAGGTAAAGAGCACTACAATGTTCTTTAAAATATTTAAAGTCTCATGTTTTTAAAATTTAAAGCTTTTATTTATTATTGTAGAGGACCAACCTTTGCAAAGGATAGCAAGTGCACGTCATAGGCAGGATGATGTGGTTGGACAAGGTAAAGAATGCTAAAATATTCTTTAAAATATTTAAAGTATCAATTTTTTTAATTTAACCTCTTATTTGTCATTGCAGAGGACCAACCTTTGTAAAGGATAGCAAGTGTACATCCACAAGTGACATGGATATTTCTCTGCAACAATATTGGGAAGGACAAAAAACATAAAAAAGAAAAAAGAAATGATTCGTGTGAACTTAAGTAACTTATTTGATAACAACTGATGTTTATGTATAGATGTTTTATTTACATTCTATTGAATGTTCATGTGAACGTTCAAATGAATCATATGCTTCAATGTTAATGTAAATGTTCTAATGAAACTAATGTGTTAATGAATGTTATCAGGTGATAATTCATGAATGTTACATTTTATTAATAGAATGAATGAATTTTAGGTGTTAATGGGGAATTTTGATGTTAGTGGGGGTGGGGCCAAATGAGATTTCACCTTCACGCAGTTGTCCCTAATTAGTAGAGAATATTAAACTATTTTTGAAACCAAGTGAAGCTCAATATTAACCTATTATTTCATTACAACTAACTGTGTAAATCTCTTGGTTTTAGGTAATGCAAAAGGATGCCATAGTCTAACTCATTCATTTATGAAATTTTGTTGCAGTGTATGAAATATTTGAAAGAATGGATTTCGATGGGATTGCCTCAAATTATTCCTCTCTAAGGTATTCTATTGTTTCTATTTATCTACAATCATGTTTGATTGCATTTGATAACTTTTGTTGTAAATTGGGAGACATGAAGAATTTTAATAGTGGAAACAAATGATATTAGATCATTCTAAAGTATAAATTGATTCATGAACTATTCTTGTTATTTCTTTTGAGTGCAGTGATATGTTGAATAATATTATAGGGAGGAAGTAGAGGATCCTAAAGTCTGGTCAAAGATTTGTCTTCAAAACATAGCCAAATTAGAAAAGGAGGCCACCACAATATGTCGTGTACTTGAACCTATTTTTCATTTTTTTGATAGTGGGAAAAACTAGTCCCTTCATAATGGACTTGCACTATGTGTTCTATATGACATACAATTCTTAATGGAGTAAACAGGTAACATTTATATTTCAGTTACTATATCCAAATGCCAAGTTCACCTTTTCATTTTAATATTTTGCTGGTCAATTTGCAAGTCATTGCAAGGTTTACACAACTCTCATTTCCTATCGAATAACAACACCACAATGACCAGTCTTCAATTATAAATGCCCAGGTTATGTGCTGAGAAAAAAATATAGATCTAATTTGGGTTTTGAAATTCATTTTACATCTTTTCAATCTGAATATAATCAAAAGAACAATGCATCCTAAAAAGTTAGAATCTAGTTTCTTACCCACAATAAAGGGCATTATTCTCCATTCACCCTTATAAGAATCTTTCTTTTGCACAACATAATCCTCATTTCTTGAATGTGATTCTTCCTACACTCTCAATGGGGACAACTGTACTAATATATCCATTGGGTCCATTACAAAAAATCTTCTTCTTGGGTATATAAAGATTTCTGTTACACTTCAATTCATGAAAAAATAATTAATATTCTTATCACAATGTTGGATTATTTAATACAATTTGATATATTCATGCAAACTAAACTATTACACAATCTAATTGAGAAATAACATTTTTCAATCACTACCCATAATTTATATCTATACAATCTAGAACAACTACCATTCAACCTTTCAAATTCTGAATTTGGTTGATGGCATTGCTAAATCAACTTCTTTGAATGTTATTCTCAAATTATTGATACTTATTTTGAACATCAAAATCAATGTGATGAAATTTCCTTGTCAGGGTTTTGTCAAGAAACATATTTATACATATAAATATCTATCATGTTAAAATTTCTCTCTCTCTCTCTCTCTCTCTCTCTCTCTCTCTCTCTCTCTCTCTCTCTCTCTCTCTCTCTCTCTCTCTCTCTCTCTCTCTCTCTCTCTCTCTCTCTCTCTCTCAATCTAGAACAACTACCATTCAACCTTTCAAATTCTGAATTTGGTTGATGGCATTGCTAAATCAACTTCTTTGACTATTATTCTCAAATTATTGCTACTTATTTTGAACATCAAACTCAATGTGATAAAATTGCCTTGTCAGGGTTTTGTCAAGAAACATATTTATATATATAAATAGCTATCATGTTAACATCTCTCTCTCTCTCTCTCTCTCTCTCTCTCTCTCTCTCTGTGTGTGTGTGTGTGTGTGTGTGTGTGTGTGTGTGTGTGTGTGTGTGTGTGTGTGTGTGTGTGTGTGTGTGTGTGTGTGTGTGTGTGTGTGTGTGTGTGTGTGTGTGTGTGTGTAATAGCTATAATATAAAAATCCATTCTTGTAAATATGACCATATATATATATATATATATAATGCTATCATGTTGACATCCATTCTTATATATTCCATCTTAGCAGAGTTCAAATCTTAGCAAACATAGGGACAACCACACAAACAAAAGTTGTGGCCAAAGCCATATGAGAAAGAGGAACCTCCAAGCAAGAGATGAGCAAGGAAGACACACATTTTTCATTGAGACACCAATAGGTAGAATGGACACAACATCACAAGGACCAAGGAAAGGAGCTCTGCTGACACCATCAACAACAACAAGAGGAACTCAAACTGTAACAAAAGCAACTAGAACCATTACAACGGGTTCTTGAATCACACAATCTTCTACATAATTTTGTGAGTTATTAAGCATGATTTTAAGATCATACTCACAATATATTATTATATTTAGTACCTTGGATAAATTTAGATGAAAACAGTTAAAGTAGACCTTATGCAATTAAGGACGTTTGCAATATTAGGTAGACCTATAGGAGAGAAAATGGAGTGTGCTTCAGAAGGAGGAAATTTGTGCTACATGAATGAAGTTTCACCACATTGAAAGGACCTTAAAAAGAAATGTTAAGAAATAAAAAAGTGTGGTAAATCCCTTGGGAGATGTTTAGATAAGTAAATACAACACAATATCTCATCATGTGTCAAGACATGAGATATTAAAAATATTGAATGGTACCACAAGGAAATCATCTCAAGAACATGTCACACTAAAAATATTTAACTCAACTCTTGAGGATACACCCATGGCTAAGCAACCAATTAAAACATATCTTTTATAAAGAGAATGATCAAAAAAAAACTATGAAGTGTCCTATATATTTTAGTATGTTGTTCAGGCCTATACCTCATGTTTTATAAAGACAATGATGAAAAAAAATACTATCTTCTTTGTTAGAAATACATGTTACTATGTCAATCACATCTGTACATTGTTTAGCATAGGTCATGTAGTTTCCTCTTTGGCCCCTCTCATGGAGATTGTGCTTAACATTCTTCTAAATTGTCTGATTGATACTGCTTTTGCTCAAATGTTTCACAGATAGTGTTGCATTTCCAATTCATTTTTATATTAAACTATAGATAAAAAGCCCAACATCATGATTATTCCTCCATGCAAGAAGTCATGGGTTCAACACACATTTTGTGTGCAACATTAGTTTATTGAGGACTTGACATGAAAATAGGCGGACCACTACCAAAAAGCCACTTGTAAATATTTGTCCCTGCCACAACATTCAAAATCAGATTTCTCATTCTATCATTGCCCTTACAAAGATATAGTTTGAGGAATATTGGAGGCACAACAATTGTAGAAAGCCATGACTGCTAATTTGAATCCATGGGTGCAAGAATTTATTACTCTTATAGTACAATACATGTCTCTCCCTCCCCGTCCATATACTTTCCCAATTTCCCCTCCAACAGTGAATGTAACCTCATTGATATCATACAATATTGTTCCAACTCCATTCCAACTATAGATAAATTATGTTCCACACATCATGAATTATATTCCAGCAATCTCTCCACTGATTCTCCCTCTCATGGGTTGTCTGATTCCTTTTCCTCCTATAAATACTCTCTTTACTAGTGGAAGAATAGTGGAACCATCTAATTCTTTACCCAATTTTTTGGTTTTCCCTCTTCATGAGCATTAATGTTTGAAGGGTCCTCCTCCATAGCATCATTGTCTTCATCTACATATGTTATGATATATTGCACATTTGGATTCAATTGAAAGAGATCACAAACATTGGTTCTAATTCCATCTAGTGTGAGGTCCATATTACCATCCTACCTTGCACAATGCATAAACACTGAAATGTACTCTCAAAGTATTCTCACACTTTACCTAAAATGAAATTAAAGTAAACATAGTATGATTAAGAATATCAATCCTTCAAGAATCTCTTAGGATAAGAAGTTCTAAAAATCCTTACAAAATACATTCTAGATATAAGTTCTACCTATTGCACCATGATTAGATGATGGAAAAGCATGAAAAAAAAATTAAATATTCTAGCAATCCATCACAATTGTGACAATTCAGCCATCACACCAATAGCATTGTTGTCTCATACTCATCACAACTATGATGAGTAGCCATCCCACCCATAGCACTGATATCATAATCTATCTCACTTGTGATGGCATTTTTGATGGATGATCGTCAATCATATAGTGAGGGCATCTCTATTGAGATGGAGGACTGAAAATGTCAGATGTCATAATTGTGATGGTGGCCTATAACAACTACAACAATGTGATGATGAACTCTTGGCCTTGCCTTCTGCCAAATTGTGATGCCAAAAGTCATTGCAATTAAGACAAACAAGCTTGTTGTCACAATTAAAAGTCTAACACCCATCTAACAGGAGTGAATTCTCGATACTATCACTTGGGCGATGGGTGGCTATCGCAATTGTGATGACTTGCTATTGCAATTCGGGTCCAAATATAGTAGTAGCTATTTCTGCTCTTTTTCTCAGTTTGGAGTATGCATCATTTCTTCTAATATAGCTCTTATTAATATCTATCTTCCTTAGCATATTAGCAACTTCAGAGGTATTATTTTCAGATCATCTTCTATTATGATTTTTTCTCTTGTTTCATTTTTTTTTCCAAACTATTTGGTTCTTTTCTTGTGCTTATATTGGGGCTATCAACTCTAACTGGTTCCTTCCTTTTTGTATCCAAAGGTTGAGGTATAGTTTTATTTTCTAGTGATTTTATTTTTGAAGTCTCATTTACTTCATTGTGTTTAATTTGTCTTTCTTTAGTTGCCCCTTTAGTTATTAAGCTTTTGATAATGGTTAGATTACTTCCCATTGTTGCTAGCTTTTGATGATTGATGTGAGCTTCTTCCAAAAGTGTCACTAGATCTTTTAAGTCACTTTTTAGTAGTAGAATCTCATGTATCAGTTGTCTATATCTTTTCAAGTTGTCCTTAGTTTCTTTGGTATAAGAGTTGTTATCTTTACATTGCATACAATCTTGAATTTCATATGTCCTTTTTTCCACATCTTTCATTATACACCTTTCTCTTTCATAGTCTTATGTCATTCCTTCCCTTCTCTAATGGCTAAGGTGTGTGCCTATTTCTTATAATGTTGTTGGTGTTTATATCTATGATCTCTCCTTCCTCAAATTCTTGATTGAAATTATATGTTGGATTATCCTAATGCTTCCTTTGACTATGGTACATTTGATGATGTTTGTTTCTATAGGTTTCTTTATCAGCTTTCCTATTGAAGTTTCTTATGTCCTATTTTATATATATATATATTTTTTTTTCCTTCCACACTAATAGCTTTGGGAAGACTTGTCTTAAATTTGAGGTTTTTCCCTTCTATGTGAATCCTCCTATCTATGTTCTTCTATGGTCTTCCAATAAAACTATTTCATGTATGTCTTTTAGATTTTGAGTATTTTAGGTTGTATATTGATCTATTGGTGATTATTTTGATATAATTCTAGGGTCTTTTATGGTTGGGTTTAGATTGATTAAAAATTTAACACCATTTTAATATTTGTAGTTGGCATCTATGTCTAGAAAGTCTCCTACCGATGAGCCTATTTTATAAATAGTATGAAATTTGATGAGTCCTACATGGATTTCTTTGAGTTCTATCCATGTTGGCATTGTTAATGTTTTAATTACATCTTCATTACATTTTGGCATCCATTTAGAAAAGCTTGTGTTGTAACCTTTGAAAAGCATAAAGATCTAGAAAGTAAACTATTTTTAAATTATATACTCTTACAGTGAAGCTAGATCAAGTGATTTCAGAGGGAGAGCATACTTACTTGTTTGACATAGAAATATTTGAGCCATTCAAGTAACTTAATATTTCTTATGGGTGCATGTTCCAATAGGCAACTTGACTCCCAACTATTTGCATTCTGACCAACGATGCTCACTTTGAGGGTTACTTAAAATGATTGTATTCTAAGTTTCCTTAGGGTTCCAATAGGTTGCATTTTGGGCTCAAATAGGAATTGGGGTGAGCCTTGTTTTCCTGTATGGTCCTAAGGTTTTGATTTGTGGTATTTTTGGCTATCTTTTTCAAGGGGAGATCTTGGTTTATTGTTGATGTTCACAAAGGGTTTGGAGCCTATGGGGATTCTATTTTCTTTTGATATGGATAAGGGTTTTGAAGTGGATGTGGTTTTAGTACCCTATTTCCTGGCTATCTAGGGCTTGTTATTATTTAGGAGGGGTTTATTAGGTTGGTTCTTTCTAAATTTGTGTGAAATCTTGTCAAATTTTTGAGGGTGATGGTCTCTTGCCAAAAAGAGATTGGCCTTATGTTCTCTTTTCTCTCTTCTTTTCTTATTTTTGATAGTCATCCAACCTTCATTGTTGTCATTTCTTTCTAGGATGGTCTTTGTTTGATCCTAAAATTCTTTCACAGCCCTTTGTTTCTTTTCATCTACTAATTTTAGATATGGTGGTGGTCGATATTTCATTTTATCCCTGAGAGCATACTTTGTTTTGAATAAGTAGTTTTCTGAAGTTTTTTGCACTGGGCATTTGATGGTTCATGGGCTTTGATCTTAGATTGATTGATGAGTTTTGGTCTAACCAGTGTCTCTTCTCGTGGTGCCTAATTTTTTGCTAGGGCTTCAAATCTATTGTAAGTAGGAAGTCCATTGATTTTTGCATGTAAACAGTGTGTTTGAAATATCTAACTACAAAAATTTTTAAGGGCAGAGTATATTTTCACGTGTTTGCATGTAGAGCCATTTTTTGGTAAATAAAATTGATGAATTTTCAGTCTTTGCGAAGATGGTGAGGATTTCCTTCTTAATCAATGATGTAGTTGTTCTCCCTAGATGGCCTAATGCCTCCATCAATGTAATTGTCTTATTTTAGTTTATTTTTTGCTCTTCAATTTATACATTCTATTTTTTCACTTTATTTTCCTATTAATTTTTTCATAATAAATTATATTTTGGGAAGATTTTTTTAGATGATAATTTGTTAGTATATGATAAATTAAATAAATCAATAATATTTATTTATTTTATTTAAAAAATAATATTTACTTTACTTAAATTAAAAATTAATTTTAATTTAATTTACGTACATTAAATTATAGTTTTAGAAAATATTAGTAAACACCTATCGGCTTATCATTGCAAGCACAAAAGCTTGCAACTATTAGTATATTAAGTCTTATAAATGTTTAAAACTCCATACAAATATTGTATTGTTGATTATAATCACCTTAGAACAAGTCATCATTTTTTAAGGAATGTATGTTATATAGGTCATAAACTTTCAATCCGTGTTTATTCTAATATGGTCACTCTTGAATTGTAACTAGTATATTATTTATTACTAGAAAAGGACTATTATATATATATATCATGGAGAAAGTAAGTCAAGTTTGATTATTTAACACTTTTCTAATCTACAAATCAAAACTTTATGTATGATGTTTAAGTGGTCCTCTCTAATATAGTCCTTTTTAGATTTTGTAAATATACGCAAAATAATTAGATCTCATGCATCTTTCACATTTAAAATTAAGATTCCTACAAAGAAAAAGTGAATATGTTATGTCATATTTATCATATTCGTCTGTACAAAATATTAGATTGTAAACATTTTTCTTCTTTGCAACTTGAGGTGAAATGTATACTTCATATAATATAATTGTAAACGCTTTTCTTCTTTGCAACTTGAGGTGAAATGTACACTTCATATAATATAATGATACAATATAATATGAAATAAAATTAAATATCAGATCTACGTTTTTGTACATTCAAATAAATGAAGATTGTTGTAAGTAGATTTATAAGTATATGATAGTAAATATAGAATGATACATATGCAGATCTGAAAAGTGGTATAATTTTTAAATAGGAAAGGGTGGTAGATGTGTTTATAAATGCTAGTGGCTTTCCATTTCAGTAAATATACAAAAGAACTATTCTACAACTATTATGTTATAAGAGAGAATAAATCCGAATGAAGACACAACCTTGACTGTGATCAGATTTTGAAAGAACATGTTGCAATCTTTTGATCAAAGTTGCAGATGGAAATACGTACATCTTTAACATTAAATTTGCAATCAAAATTTGCGATAGAATTTATTTGTGTCGACTATTATCATGAGTATTAAAAAAAATCTGATGTGATTGGGAAAGAAGAATTATTATTTGTTCTAGCATCTTCATGTGTGAAGAAAAGAATATATGCAAACTTGTGAGAAAGATACATATGTAAAATAGATTTTGTGAGACTATATAATCTTTTAGATGTGGAAAATATAAGAACAAAGAGTAAAAAAAAAGTGGAGAAATTCATAATAAAAATAAGGGATGCAAGCGCTAAAGTTCTTTTGTTTAATGTAGTGAATTTTGTATAAAAATCTCAGTTCAATGAAAAAATTGAATCACATTGAATCCAATCAAACTAAAAATATAATCAGAAATCTTCACACAACAATAGTGTAACACTTTTATAGACTAGCTTATATATATATATATATAAGATGAGAGATATCTTTCTCTAGGTGCCTTTGCACTATGACGAATTAATGAGAAAATGCACCTCAAAGAGGATATTTCTTCTTATTTTATATATAAAAATTAGTAGGAGTTGTGGCATAATATCGAAGAGACTATTATTATTTGTAATAATATCTTGTTGTATTTTATTATTTTAATTATAATATTTTAATAAAATAATAGTATGCTTAGATATTTTATATATACTAATTTACAATTATTAAATATATAATATTATTTACAATGTTATATTAATATTAGTCAAAAAGTTTGGAATTAGATTTAATATAATTATAGTTAAGGTCAGTATTAAGATTAGGGCTAGGATTAGGTTTACAGTTAAAATTGGATTACATATAGGGTAAATATATTTAGAATTACTATAGTGGTTAGGGTTATAGGTGAGGTTAGGATTAGAGGTAGGATTAGGGATTTGGTTATGATTACGATTATGATTTATTATTAAGGTTAGGTTTATACTGGTAGTTAGATTTAAGTATGGTTATGTTCTTAGAAAGGTCAAGGATTTAGGGTTATGATTAGCTTTAGTGTTAGGGTATGGGTGTACTTAACGTAGGGTTGGGGTTTATATATATTAGGGTTATGTTTTAGAATTTAAATTAGGATTAGGTTTTATGATTTAGGAACAAGATTCAACAATCAAGATTAGGATTCAATAGTTTTAATTTTAGAATTGGGGCATAGCATTTAGGATTATGGTTTTACATGGGGTTTAAATTAGGATTTAGGGTTTAACACTTGAGATAAGAATCTAGAACTTAGAATTGATGTTTAAATTCAAGTATCCAATTTTATATTTAGGATTAGGGTTTATCATTTATGGTCAAAGTATAGAAAAGAAGTTTAGTATTAGAATTTAAAATTTAAAATAGGTTTTAACATTATGGTTATGATTTAACTTAGCATTTAGGGTTTAGAATTTTGTATTGGGGATTATCATTAGGAATACGGTTTAGCAATTAGGATTATTATTAACTTTCACCATTCAGAATTATGGTTTAGGATTTTTATAATAATTCATAGTTAAGATAACAATTACAATTTAAGGTTAGGGTTATGTGTTTATATGAGAATCAAGATTTGTCATTAACATTAAGATCAAGGTTTAACATTTAGGATAAGAAAATCATTAAGGGTTACTTAAGGGCATCATTAAGGGTTACCAGTAGAATTTAATGTTTTAGAGGTTTAATTCTATTTAGTGTTTGGATCAATTTTACATATGTTAAGTTTGAACAAATTTAACATTGGGGTTATAGTTTTAATTTTGTAATGTGAGGGTTTAATTGGTTTAGTGTTGGATGAGGGTTCAATTGAGTATAGAGTTTAATTTAAAAGTTGTTTTGTGTTAGGGGTTTTTATTAGGATTAGATCTTAACATTTGGGAATAGGGAATGAATTAGGGTTAGATGATAGGGTTTATCATTTTATAGGTTTGAAAAAAAAATTGTATATGTTTAAGTTTTTACCTATTTTAGAGTCATGGTTAGGGGTCCATTTCTTTATGAGGGGGCATAATTTGGTTTAGTGCTAAGTTTAGGGTTCAATTTAGTATAGAGTTGAGATTCATATTGGTTTAATATTAGGTCTCAATTTGAACCTATTAATGTTATAGTTAAGGTTAAATTTAATTTTTTGTTTACTTAGGTTTAAGATTGTGGTTTCTAGTTTAGTTTAGGTTTGTGGTAGACTGTATCTTCTATTTAGAATTTATATTTAATTTGGTTAAGTATTTTTTTAATTTTGATTAGAGTTATTAAAAAAATTAAGGTGATGGTTCAATTTGGGTTAGTGTTAAGGTTAGTCTTGACATGGTTGAGTTCAGTTCGGATTAGAACAATATTTCAAAAGACACCTTGGTTTATTTTTCCCTTATATATAGGTCATCGTGTGATTTGAAATATTAATTCAAAAATATATTTAAATTTTTAAAATTATAATAATTATAAAACCCAACATAGGTCATCCACATAGATATTTGACTTGTGCATGAAAGTTGTATATCTTTGGCATTTTTGCAACTACCACCAAGCTCTCATCATAGCTTGATCAAGAATCTCCAATGACTTGACCCACACAAACTGATGGGTGGGCAGAGGCACACTAAAATAAAATATGAAACACAATGAATGTGCTGCAGCACAATATTTGATTACCTTTTTATTGATTTACCAAAATCGATACACAACACTCCCTTTTATAGGCAAGTTTATAATCTCTAAAAAATTCTAACATTTGTCGACAAGACAATTATCTACAATTGTTTGGAAACTACTATCGTCAACAAAACCTAAACCTAAACCTAAACTTCTAGAAACATTTAATGACAGATTGGAGCATAAATTAATATTTCTAACACTCCCCCCTAATTTCTACTATCAACTATTGCAAAACTTCATTAATATTTACAACTCTTAGAGCCTCCTTCAAAATTTCAAAATGTACTTGTGATAAGGCCTTGGTGAAGATATATGCAAGTTGCTCCTCTGATTTGAAATGCTTTAGATTAATTTCTCTGCTATTAACTAGCTCTCTAATGAAGTGATACCTTGTGTCAATGTGCTTTGTCCTCTTATGAAACACGTGGTTCTTTGAAAGTGCAATAGCAGACTTGTTATCACAATAGATTATAGTAGGTCCATCTTGAGCTTGCATTAAGTCTTTCAAAATCCTTCACATCCATACTGCTTGACATGTTGTCGTTGTTCCTACTACATACTCTGCTTCAACTGATCAGAGAGTTACTACAAGTTGCTTCTTTGATGCCCAGGCTACAACACCTATCCCAAGATGAAATGCATATCGAGATGTGCTCCTTCTATCCTTAATATTCCATGCAAAATCACTATTTGTATATCCAACTAATTGAAAATCATCTAAAGTAGAATACAAAATACCATGATTCATAGTTCCTGCAATATATCTCAAAATCCTTTTTCCTACCTGCCAATGTGAGTTCTTAGGTGATTCCATGAATCTAGATATTAAACTTACTCCATACATAATATCTGGTCTAGTAGTAGTGAGATACATCAAGCTACCAACCAATCTTCTGAATATAGTTGAGTCAAAACCTTTCTCAGTATCTTCTCTATTTAGTTTGGTTCCTACTACCACAGGTGTAGAAATTGGACTGCAATTTATCAATCTAAATCTTTCCAAAATATCTTTTGCATATTTACTTTGGAAAATGAAAATTCCTTTATCATTTTGAGTAACTTCAATGCCAAGAAAATATTTCATCAATCCTAGATCTATCATTTCAAATTCTCTTTCAATTGCTGATTTAAACATGTCAATAGATAAATTACCTATGAAGATCAAATCATCAACATATAAACAAACAATCAAAATCTGACCTTGTTCATTGATCTTGGTATATAATGTAGGTTCATTGATATCTTGAATGCATTCTCCATCATGTATGAATCTATTCTATTGTACTAGGCTCTTGGAGCTTGCTTCAATCCATAGATTGTGTTCTTCAACTTATAAACTTTGTCTTCATGTCCTCTTATTTCATACCCGGGTGGTTGCTGTACATAGACTTCTTCTTCCAAATATTCATTCAAAAATGCTGATTTGACATCCATTTGGTGAACGATCCATTTGTTTTGAGCTACAATAGCTAATACTATTCTAATAGTATCAAGTCTTGCTACAAGTGGAAATGTCTCATTATAGTCAACTCCATATTCTTGTGAAAATCCCTTAGAATCTAGGACAACTCTGATACACCTTGTGAAAGGCAGATGGACAAAAAATAAAATGGAAAAATACTCAAAGTGTTGCAGCACTAATATATTTCATTAACCATTTTGTCCATATCAATAACATTCCAAGATGCCTCTATTTACAAAGAACTTTACAAACTTAAATATTAATTTGACCTAACCTATTCAATAATCCAACTAGAGTTTCTAGAATCCTCTAGTATGATTTTACATTTCATTTGAGGGGGAAATTACACATTTGAACACTTGCCCTAATTTCAACCTCAAATGTTGTTGCATACGAATGTATGTCCTTTCTTTTGCCTGATGTCAAAATGTTATTTTCCAATAATCTTCATATCTGTTAATTTCTTCATGAATAGTGTCTTCCAAGGATATGGCCTTTAATTTTGAAAAGAATTTTATCAGCAATTGGCTACCAAATATTTGGACTCTTTTCACAAGATCCACTAATAATCTTGCCTCATCTGTAACAAATGTCGATGACAGGATTCACTAATAACCTTGATCAAATTCATGTCTTCTTTTAGCTACCCCTTGATAGCATCATCTATCACAAATTGTGACAAGGTTCTCCAAATAACCTTGCTCTACGAAATAAAAATATCTTTGCTGTCACAAATGGTGACAAACAAATTCCTTCCTTCTTCAGCTATCCCTTGATTAGCTGCTTCTGTCAAAAATGGTGACCAATTTTTCTTAACCTAGGCTCTGATACTACTCTAATGGGTGGGAAAAGGCACACTAAAATAAAATATGAAATGCAATGAATGTGCTGCAGCAAAATATTTGATTACCTTTTTATTGATTGACCAAAATGGATACACAACACTCCCTTTTATAGGCAAGTTTACAATCTCTAGAAAATTTTGACATTTGCCAACAAGACAATTATCTACAAAATTCTGGAAACTACTAGTTATAGCCAACACAACCTAAACCTAAACTTCTAGAAACATTTAATGAAAAATTGGAATAGAAATTCATATTTCTAACACAGACATTGAACTAGATCACATGATTTGGGAGTATCATAGAAAAATAGAATTGTCTTCTTCCTTGGCCAAATCATGTGGCCACATTGGCTCATATTTGTAGTAGAGAGCTTGAGTGACATTGACTTCATATTGGCATCGCTAATAGGGATCTACAAATAGAAGGGATTTGGAAAACATTGAATAAATTGTGCAGCTAATACTATCAAAGAGAAAGATCTTGAATAATACAAAATCAAAAACAATAGTAAAGGAAGGAATCAAGCTCAATCTGAAGTGAAAGTCTACCTATAATTAGAAGTCCAAGAAAATCAGCTAAATTTTGTGACCTCAAGTTCTTGAATTAGTAGAGTTGTGGATTCAGAGCATGGGTAGGGCATGATCTATGATAATCACCCAAAGGGAAGGAAAATTTGTAAATGTGGTAGATTATTCCTCAAATTAGTGAACTATTCAAGGCAGTGAATATTATCAACTATAAGGAAAAGAGTTGGAAATGGTTTTGCAAAAACAAAATACAAAATACAACATGAAAAGTAATTCATATTATGCAAAAATGATGTTATCCATAGTAAAATTCCCATGACAAGTTTGACATTTTGAGTTTGATCTTAGAATTTCCATCAGCAGTTAGTCAAGAAACAAAGTTATTTCCAAAGCAAGTAGAGGTTGACCCTACTTAGAATATTTTGCAAAAATAAAGTATGCGAAGAATAGATGATGCGGAACCTAATATCCAATCAGCATTGCAAAAGTGGCAATCATTTGAGTAGGGAAAATAATAATTCAGTCACCATAGGAAAAAGGCTTGATCTCAAGTTATTGTAGCTAATCACACAGATATTGGCAATAAATATGTTGAGGGTAATGGAAAACTATAATAAGTAAGAAAGATCAAAGAAAGAAAAACTCAAGTGTTAGTCAACAATAGTAGGAGAAAGAAAAAAAAAAATATGTTAGGGTATTCTAGTGATTACCAAAGTAATAAGGAAAGTATATTAATCATTAGTAATGAACACAGTGAAGGACGTTGGTTTGAGTGTAAAATTTTTATAGTTTTTCATATTGGAATGGCCCTAAATCAAAGAAATCAGATCTACCAAAATGGTTGAAAGATTTTTGTTGTGATCAGACATGTATTTCCTCACTTTTAAATTGTTTGGCATGCCTTCATTGTAGAAATAAAATCATTAGATATTATTTTCTTTTTGGCCTCTATATTTTCACTGAATGGAATCCAAATTTTAATGATAATTCTAAAAAAAGGTTATGCTTTCCAAAATAGGTTATTATTAGAGATTTACCAGTGGAACTAATACTTTTTCATATATTGGAGCACATTGATAATTACAAGGAAATCAATGAAGTTAAGATCTTAGTAAATATAAAATCATATTTACAATATTTCAAATCCATCAAAATTATAAAAAATAGATCATTATATAATATTAGATACACAAAATTTGAAGGTCACGTACAAATATAACTCTTTTAGAATCTGGAACTAACATGAAGGATCCTAATACAATAAATTTCAAAATGTCTAGAAAAAATTCTATTCTAAACAAGATATTTCTAGGTATTGCCAATATGAACAAGGATAAAGTGATCGATCTAGCGTTAGAAAATAAGGATCATCAGGCCAAAACAATAGTTGAAATATTCGATTGTGTATAGTGCCTACCCCTAGTTTGTATTTCTGCTATCATTGCCAAACTGTTTTAGGCTAGTTTTATGCTTGATGATTAGTAGCATTATTTTGGGATTATCAGATATTGTTTTTAGATTCAGTTGACATATGATGAGATTATTTCATACTCTATATTTCATGTATGCATGATGATTATTATAGTGCTTTTAGTTATTGATGATGATTAGTTACATGGTTTATTATCCTATGTGTTTTCTTATGGATACTTACCCCATACTGCATGTGTATGGTGTGTGTGTTTGTTTTCTTTATGTATGACATTCCTAATGTGGTTAAGGAAGGGACTCATAGTCACCTACAAGTCAGGATCTACATGATGCACCACTTCCCATCATTGCTTGTTTAGCTTAGAATATTGTGTTTGTACATGTGTGGTTTTTTTAATGCAGGTTACAGGTACCGAGTATCGACTTCCCTGAATTACCAGGATGAGCGTACCCTATCACATTATCTCAATGGTAAGAGAGGGGAGATAAATTCTTAAATCCAAATCCTAAACCTTTAGGCAATTTGTCCTAATTGAATATTAGGACAAGTATCTAAGTTGAGTACCCTCTCAATGCGTTGAATGACATTAATTCATGATTATAACCCTTTAGTTTGATTTTGTATGTGTTTTTCTATGATAGCTTTTTGTATGTTGTTTTATGAGTCTTTAGTGTATTTTCTATTTAATTTAATAAAAAATTATTATGACATTTTAATATTTAATTATATTTAATTAATTGAGAATTTAATTAAATAAAAAGAATTGAATTCAAAGATAAAAGTTATAAGAATAAATTTAGAACATGATAATATTTATTTAATTTAATATTAATATATTTAAAGTTTGTTTTGAAATAAATGATAAATATTATTGTTATTTAAGTTAATAAATATTTTATCAAATTAAGGTTTGAAAATAAATTAAGAAGTAGAAAAAGAAAGTAATTTATTAAAAAATTTAAGTTCGCATGATGTGTGCATGAGATTATAATATAAGAAATTAATTAAAAGATAAAACAAGTGAATAAATATATTTTAATTACATAAAGTACACATAAGATTAAAAATTAATAAATTGAGTAAAAGAGGAGTCAAGTGAAAATTAAATAAAGTAATTTAATAATTCATTTGACATACATGAAAAGATAAATAAAAGTTAATTTAGTGTTGAAGTCGAGTGAGTAGAGAGTTCTCTAGGGTGAATGCACAATTAGTGCCCTAATTTGAGGGTTCATTTTTAAGGCACCGAAGTTTTGGGAAGGACGAGAATTTTGGAAGCAAATTCTAGAAGGGAAATTTTGGGAAAAAATTTAGAGAGAAGTTCTTGGATAGGAGTGAATCCTCTCGCAAATCATTTAGGCCTTATGATTTTAGCTTCAGAAACAAGTAGGTTCTGGAGTTTTGTCCACCCAGTTAGAATTATGTTATTTAGATAATCATGTCTTCTTCATGACTATGATTTGATTGTTTGAATTCCCTGTGGCAAATCTTTCAATATTATATTTTGGAATTACTGGAATGCTTGTGGGTTTCTTTTGTATGCGTGGAGATTAAAATAATGTTAAAACCCTCTTTAAGTAGATTTAAAATTGTAAATTAAATTGGGAAGGGTTTGTTATGAAATCAAAATTTTAACAAATAGATTTGACAAGTTGAACATATTTCCCCTATCAAAGTATCACTGAGACTTTTATTAAAAATAATAATAATAATATACATTAAAATCTTAATTGGGTAGGGAATTTTTTTAGAACATATTTTATAAATTTATAAATAAATAATTTTTTTAAATTATTATTAAAAATATATATAATAAGAAAATTTGGGGTGGGCAGGGCTACCAACACCCCCCCCCCCCCCCCCCTTTTTCTCCTCTCGCAGCAACGTACTGTGCCATACTGTGCCGACATGCACAAACTGAGCTGTTGCATGTGGTAGTAGTACTAGCTACTGTCGACGGTAGCAGCTTAGCCTACAGCTGTACGGTTGCCGTGGGCAACAGAGCTACCATAGTAGTAGCGCCATCATGGGTAGCCGTAGGCATTTGCATTAGTCGGCGAGCTTAAAAACACATTTTAATATTTTTTTAATGATATTAATATTATTTATTAAAATATTTTAAATATTAATTATTATAAATTATTTAATATTATTTTTATTAAATAGAATTTATTAGAAAATTTTAATAATTAATTAATGATATTTAAATAGTTGTTAATTCATTTGAAAAAATTAATAATTAAATGTTATATAAATATATATTAGTTTATTTTAAAATAAATTTTAATTTAATTTATTCTGAGTATTAGATAAATAGGAGACTTTTGTAAATTTGTTGAAGATTATTCAAATTTCAACTTTAGTAGAATCACAATTATTTTATTGGAATGCAATATGAATTTATCTTAGCAAGTTTAAATGAACATATAATTTACCCTTAGTAAATATTAGGAAATTGATTTCATAATATGGGGGTAAATCTTTGTTTTACTTAAACAAATTCATGAGTTAACTATAGGGTAAATGGAGAATCCTTTTAAATTGAAACTTGCACTGAAATAAAAATGGAAACCTTGTATTTAACCCAACCATGTGATTCAAATCAAACCATGAAAACTACATTGTTGTTTGCATGTTGTTTATGCTTTTGGGTTTAGGGTGTGACCTAGCTTTGACCAGTTTAGGTTGTTTACCAAAGGCTTGGGGATTATGTGCTTTTCATGTCATGATGATGTTTTGATCTCGATTCTTTAAACCCAACCATGGTAATGTGCTGGCATACTCTATGATGTGTGTGGATTATTGATTGTTATTACTTTCTAGTCTTCTTGTGTGACGCTGAGGTGTATGTTTATGAGATATCTGACTTAACCATTTTTTGAGTCCTCGATTAGTTATATTTGGGTTTTTTCCTAGTCACCTTGATGGAACTGAAGTGTTTGCTTTGATCTTGGTGATGTCATGTTGTGACGTGTTTGACTTAACCATTTTGAGTCGTTGATCAATATTATTGGGATACTTTCTAGTTGCTCATAGAGAATCGATGGGTATTGTGATTTATCTTGGGATGCTTTCTAGTTGCTCGTAGAGAACTGATGTGATTACTATGAATTGTCTTTTGATGCTTTCAAGTCACTTATATAGCGCTGAGGTGATTTTTATATGATTATTGATTTATACATTTATGAGCCTGGGGTAGGTAATCTACATGTAATATCGGGAAGTGGCTTGCAATGGGGGCTGGAGCCCTAAGTGGCTACTAGGGTAACTAATTGTAAGTTGTTTAATAGGTGAAAACAATACACTAAATGGGGAATTAAAATGAACCTAATAAGAGTCTTTGTATGTTCTCGCCCATGCCTCGAGTGCTACTACAAACTAGGATGGGAGTAGAGAGAATGCTTGGTTGCGACCTTGCATTTCGTAGTATGCCTTGTAAATATGAGAGGGTACTAGTGGCCGCATAGAGATCACTAGGGGGCCAGGGTCTTGAGAGACTACCAAGGTAACTCTAGTGTGCTTTGTGCAATGACACTTGCCCGCTTACATAGTAGGTTTCCTACGTGTCTTTGTGTGCCTCTAGGTCTAGATGTTGATCTATGTTGGAACCTTTGGCTTAGATACTTTTAGGATTTCTTGGACTTAGAGAGTATTTGTTTTATGTAATTTGATATCATGTTTGGAACTTGAGACTATCTACTCAGCGCAGTGGAAGTGGGTCATTTAGGTTCCATGTGGTCAGGTGATAGTACTTTTTACTCTTACCATTGAGATTCGTTCATAGTCACTGTGGCTGGAGCTTCTTCAGATGCTTTTTAATCATGTTTTGATGATTTTATTTACTGACACATTTTCTTATATTGATGATTAGCATGTGATAGGTGATGTTATCTACTTTGTAGGATCACCTTATGCTTTATTCTAGCATGTTAGATTTCCTAATGCTTATATGTAGCATGTTTTAGTAGTGACGTCCCTATTACAATAGTACTGACAATTTGATCGGTGGCTTGGGATGTTATGAACAAGGGATGGCTAGGGCCCACAATGGTCTTATGATGCTATTGACGGTCGGGAGGAACCACGTACTTAGTTAGTTGTGTTTTATGATGGATAGTTGTATTTTATGATGGATGGATGTATCATGTATGGTGGATGCTTTCATATATTTTATTGTACTTGTATCATGGATCTGAGGAGGATGATGTATATCTACTTTTACATATATATATTCTTTTAGCCTTTCATACCCTGTGACATGTACAGTGGATGATTGAGTATTCTGAATTTCATTCGCCAAGAGGCATTTGGAACAAATGTATATTATGGACTTTGAACTTTTTAATTATTCTTTCATGTGGATGTGGTAGTTGTTAGACTTAGTATTAATTAAATTTAAATGTGACTCAACTCCTTGGGATCCTTAAGGAATGTAACCTGTTATGTATGCTTATACTTGATCTTATGTTATTGCTTCTGCTACTTTATGTTTGATGTGTATGTTTTATCTTTCTTTTCTTTTTTAAATGTTTGGAAAACTTAGTAAAACTTTAGGCTAATTCTTTTGGATCCCTTGGTGGGGCGTTACATTGTGAGGATAAACTTGCTAAGAAGAAAAGACTCCACCAAGATATTAAACCTACCCCCAGCTCTATTAGCCCATCCCATGTCTCTAATACCCTAGAAGCTACCCTGGCTCATAGTGGGAGGGAGACATCACCTCTAGAAACAACCAAGGGAACTAGGAAGAAAGGTAAACATAGCCACACTAAGATGTGGGTGGAGAGGCTTAAGAAGGCCATGAGGACCTGGGGGATAACCATATCACTATCTACCATAGATTTGAAACCCTGCTTGAATTCTCTACCAAGGTAATGCACTCCATAGCTACAACTCTCTACTTCCTACAGGCTAACCAAGAGGAAAAGGACCTAGGAAAGACAACTAATACAACTTGTTCCATCTATGGGTTCCTAGCTAAGGACAGGCTAAAAACCATCTTGGAAAAACCAGTGAAAGAAAAGGAGGAGAATATGATGAGGGAAGCACTTGAGGAGCAAAAGAATGATAACCAGGAGAAGGAAGAGGACATCTAGTTGTTGTGTTTTATAGCTATTATTATGATTATGTTTTTGAACTTTACACCCCACAGGATTTTTTGGACTATGTTGATTACTTAGACCAATAGCAATGATGTTTTTAAATGTTATTGATTTATTATTTAATTTCTTATGCATAGTAGTTTAAGGACTATGGCTAATAACAATTGTGCTCTGAACATATTATGGTTTTTTATGTTTAAAGTTGGTATAGGTTAGATAACTGGGAAATAACCTCTAGCTGGATTCTTAGCCTTTTGTACTTCGGGGCCAACCCCCCATCTTTTTTGACTGCTATCAACTACTTCAAAAATGGTTGAAATGTCACATTAGAACATTATTAATATATCAAAACCCAATCTTGTTAGCAAGATATATTTTCCTATAAAAGATATTGAGGAAGCGTAATGCCCCACTAGAGAACCCAAAAGAAATTAATCTAAAGTTTCACTAAGTTTGCCAAAAAAAAAATTTGAAAGATAATAATTTAACAACAACAGATATAATATAGAAGAAGCATTAACATTCACATAAACACATACCATAAAGCAAATTATAATTCTTAAGTGTCTCATGATGTTGAATCACATTTAAGTCTTATTAATATTAAATCTAGTGCATAACAATTCCACATCATGGAAAACTACAAGTATGAATCCATTTAAATAATATACAATTATAGGATGCCACCTGGCAATAAACAGAATGCAGAATCATCCATTGTACAAGTCATAGGGTATGAGATGCTGAAATAATATACATCATGAAATAGATTACATCATCTTGTAAGACCTATAAAATAAAATACAATACAGTACAGTACAACCATCTATCATAGTACATAAGAAATAGAATGAAAGAGAGTACAGAATAGGGAACTCCAGCCATGACATCGAACTATCGAATCTCAATGGTATAGTAAAATGCACTACCACCTAACCTCATCGAACCTAAATGCCCCACTCCCACAACATTGAGGAGATAAACTCAAGTCCGAAACATATAACAAACTCAAAAGTCAAAAACCAAATTCTAGGTTCAAGCAATCACCTAAAAGTAAACTATCTCAAAGGGTACCAAGACACAAGTATCAACTAATCCTAGAGGCAACTAATCTAATAAGGCTTACTTTCATTCGAGATGTGGAACAATAATTATGGTGATTGATGGATTTTTGTTGTGATGAATCAACCTAGGTAAGAGATTGGGTTTGGCGTCTGAGTGCTTTGAAAGTCCAAATAGAGGTTTGGCAAAGGCTACATGCCACAAGGAGTAGACTCTTAGATTTTTGCATGAGTTTTCTTTGCATCCATTTTATGCAGAAGCAATCTAATATCTTATATTTGTAACTTGGCTCTGATACTATGTTGGATTTTGGAGGATCGTTGCAAATGTACCAAGCATTACCTAATTGTTGGTATATGATCCAAGTGTAACAATTTCTCTTATATATAATGAATATAAGTCATGAAGAGATATGTCCCTTGAAGGGAAGTGTCTATTCATTACTTAAATAATTAATAATAACAAATATATATATATATAAATATCATAACCAAAACATCATCATGACATCCCAAAACAAACCCCTAAGCCTCTGGTAAACATCCTAATTTGTAAAAGCTAAGTCAACCTCAAAATCCCAACACCAATAACTCAAACGTCACATAAGGTACATACAAAACTAGCTTTCATAATTCATTCTATTTTGAAAACGCATAAGTTCATTGTTCACTATAGGTTTTCAAGTTTTCATTTTCATTTTCGAACACAAAGATTCAATAACAACCAGGGTTTTCGTTTTCTTTTCCAAGTATGACTGTTTATAGAGTTTTCAATTTCAATCAGGGTTCACATTTTCATTTTGATGTAAGTTTTTTCAATTCAATAAAGTTATAAAAATCCCCATTTTACTTTTAAAATTGAATGTCTATCTACCAATAACTCACAAAACCAACATCTTTATAAGGATCATAAATTTAAATAATAAATTATAATTAATTAACTAGTAATCATTTAATAATATTAAATAATAAAATGAATTGCATTAATCAATTTACTTCTAACATCCTATTGACAAATTAATTAATTAAATTAATTGCTAATAACATAAAAAATTTAAGAAAATACTAAATAAATTAGCATACTTTAATAGTTAAAAGAAAACTATTAATAAAATATATTAATAATTAAATTTTAATTAAATTAAAAATTAAATATCATTTAAATTTAAATTTAATTAAATTTAAAAAATTTAAAACAGACATTTAAGGCTCGTCGACCAGCCCTTAAAGGGTGGGACTGCTATCGCAGTGGTCTGCAGCTGCAACAGCAATATAAAGAACTGTTGTTGTTGCCGCAACACCTGCTATGTGTAGCCACGACCAAACCAACATTGGGAGGCTGAGAAGGTGGGTGGGGAACGTTGGTGGCCCTTGCCCACCACCAAATTTAATTTATTTTAATTTTTAATTTGTTTAACAAAACAAACACCACACTCCCCAATAATTTTTTTTTTGATACATATTATTTTTATTTTTTTGGTAAAACTATGAACAATACTTTGACGGGGAAACCAAAAAAAAAATCAAATTTACAATCTAAAATTTGATTTTTTTTATCCCAAAACCCCATCCGATTAAAATACCCATTTGTAAAATTTATAGAATGAGGGTTTCAAACACTCCATTCCTCAAATAGAGATAACTTCAATGTGAAGAGAAATTAAGATTTACAACTAGATTTCATCCATGATATCAAACAAATCTATAAATTTCTAGGAACATATTTATCCAAACACAAAGCAAACAGAAGATTGGAAAAAGGAAATCTGTTGTGTAAATTAACCACAAGATTCTACCTGAATCTAATGCTAACATGCAAATGAAAGAAGCACGCGAGAAAACCCCTTCCTTCTGAAAGGCTTCCTTTTCTAAAAATCACTTCTCCAAATTCTAGTATTTACAAAATGAGCTCTTGATCTCTAATAAAGAGTTCTCCCCTAAAATTAGGGCTTTGAATGTACAATCACGCGAGGGAACTCATTGATTATTATCTTTTGTTATTTTATTATCTTTTTTACATTTTCATGCACAAATTTTTAGATATTTAATTACAAAATATCTTTATTTAAATTAATTTTCTTTCTCTCTTTAATTAATTTATTATATTTTAATTTCATGCATAAGCTTTATGCAATTAAATTAAAATAAACTTAATTAAATTTATGTTTTCTCTCTCTAGTTTTTTTTTTTCTTGTATCGGTAAAAGGTCAAAGCCTAGATCAATTACTATTATTTATTGTAATTAATTATTTTTATGTGTTGAGTGATTTTGAACCCAAGACCTCCCACATTAGATAATTACAAGTTACCATTGTGTTGTAGGCTCTTGCCTTGTTTTCTCTCTCTAGTTAATTATGAGATGTTTTAATAATATATTTATTAATTCAACTAATAATATTATTTAGAGTTAATTATTGAAATATAACTCCTAAATAATTATTATTAAATTAAATATATATAAATACGCCTAAATTATAACTTTACTAAAATCTTTAAATTTAATTCTTTTATTTAATTAATTTCTCAATTAATTTAATATAAATTAATATCAAATTTCTTTATAAAATTTCCATTAAATTAAATAATAAAGTACAAAATACCAAAAAAAAACTCTAGGGTCAAAATCATGAATTCACATCACTTGACGAATTCTAAAAGGTGAAACTAACTCAGATGCTTGTCCTACTTTCTAGGACAATTGGCTTAGGATTTGGACTCAAGAGTTATCCCCCCACTTATACCATTGAAATATTGTGATAGGGTATGCTCATCTTGGCAATTCAGGGAAGTTGATACCCGGTACCTGCAACCTACATAAAATCTACACATGCATATGCACTTATATTCTAAACTAAATAAGCAATGGCAGGGAGTGATATATCATGTAGATCCTGGCTAGTAAGTGACTACAACTCCCTCCCTCAACCATATCAAGAATGTCAATCATTAAGTAAAATATACACGTACACCATACACATGAAAGTATGGGATAAGTATCCATAAAACTACATATAAATTATTCATGTAACTGACATCATGAAATAACTTAAATTGATGTATGGACATACATATATCATAATAGAAATAAATCCTTAAACAACTAAAATAACTAAATAACTCAACACATATATCAATCGAATATGAAATACATTTAATCTAATCTAGTAATCAAGTATCGATAATCATAAAACACAATCAAAAAATTGGAATCCAGCAATACAACAGAAAAGTCAACTAGGGGTAGGCATCACATGAAGGGGAAATAATGGAGGAAGATTTGGATATAAGCCATGATAACAACTTTTGTCTCAATAGGATTGAAGATTCAATTTTGAATCTACTAGAAAATAAAGATCAAAGAGAGACTCTTGAAGGAATTTCAAGTGGGGATGATAGGAATATTTAGAAGAATAAGAAGTTTGAAGAAAACATCAGTAGACTACAAGAGTGTGAATATTGTAGACATCAAAATGTATATATAGAAGATAATAAAGAAAATATGAGTAAATATAGACTATAATTCAAAATGACTTCAGTGATCACTTAATTTTATGGGAAGAAATGCATAAAGAACATCTCCTAGTTAAAACTCAACCTTCCTCAATAGAGAACATAAAGAAACATGTAAATACCAATAACCATTACTCATCAGGAATGGATTTTAATCAAAGAAGAGAAGTAATGGAGTTAAGTGACTCGTCTAAATTATAGGTAAGATCTACTAAGATCTTTTTTTAAAGGTAGAAATAGAAGTTTTAGACATACAAAAAGATAAAAGTGATATTTTAATAGATCCATAGGTAGCCAAGGATATCAGTAATAACCTTCAATCAAAAAAATATAACATATCAAAAATTATGAGTATCATAAGATTGAAGTAGTAGAGGTAAATGTAAAAAAAAAAACAAATTCCAACAAGAGAAACAATAAGGAGGATATGATAGGAGAAAATATTAAAAAGATAGAGGACAAGAAAGTCTCTCTAAAAATAGAAAGGCAATCTGATAATACAATAAATAATAAGAAGGCAAAGAGAAAAAGAAAATAAATATGAAATACAATCAATTTTGGAAAACACCCAAAGAAGGTAAAAAAACTATTTGAGGACATCAATATCCAAAATGATCATCAAGAGGAGGTTGTGACAAAGGAGAAAACTCTTAATATCATTCCAAATGAAATAGAAACTCTCATAAGGAATTGTGGGACAATAGGTCAGGATAAGTAACTAA
The DNA here is from genome assembly GCA_028749045.1 of Cupressus sempervirens. Lineage (NCBI taxonomy): Eukaryota > Viridiplantae > Streptophyta > Pinopsida > Cupressales > Cupressaceae > Cupressus > Cupressus sempervirens. The sequence continues at coordinate 422,243,734 of CM053785.1, read as the reverse complement.
TGATTGGGATAAAGATAGAGCAAAAGAGGATTTGATAAATACTATCCAAAATTGGGAGGAATTTGGAGTCCAAAAAACATTAGGGAGAATACATGATTATAGAAATGGGTGTTGGAAATTCTTCAGAATAACTGAGAGGTGGGGTGAATCAATTATTCAAGGTCCAGATGTACAAATAGAACTGTTCACAACTTAGTGAACCCATAAAACATTTACCATTATGCATGCATCCATAAGATTATCCAATTACTTAAAAGTTGTAGGTTACTGTCAAATCAATTTGCAGAGATGTAAAGCATGAAACATAATAAATTCAACAACACACATAACACAATGATTTATGTGGAAACCCAATTTGGGAGGAACCACCAGTAACATGCTACAACTTTTTCACTCTTCTAAAGTGATGCCCTGTGAAAGGCCAACCTTGTTAAAGGTTACAATACACACTATTAAATGTGACTTAGTTAAAGGATTTCAATCACCCTATTAGGAGTGAGCCTTGTTAGAGGACTTTTGATCACTCACTTGGAGTGTCACACAATTAAAGGATTTACAAATGATTGTAAGGTCAACCTTAATCCAAAGGATTTTACCCAAACTAATTACAATTGCTAGAGAGTAACAGTAAGGCTTGATCTGATACAAACTTACAACTATACTTGCAGATTTCAAATCTTAGTGTTAGTCCTCCATTCTACTTGGCTTATACTCATTACAATTTTGATAGCTTGTTCACCCTTCAAGATTTCATCTCCTTAAGCCTTCTTTCTTACCATGCCATTGTAGTCTCTTCTCTTCAGTCACTTGATGAAGAAAAACCCTTGTGTCTCCTTCTCCCTTAGAATCTTGCATATGAAAACCTTTGGTTCTTGACTAGTCATCCTATTTATAGGAAATTAAGATCTTTTGTTGCTCATTCTCCATCATCCATTTTAGGGTTAGGTAGGATACAATGTATCTACCCCATATTCCATATCTCTTCTAGAAAGTTCTCCTTTTATCCTCTTTAGATTCGCCTAAAAATGGTTTGCATAGAATTCTGTGCCACTAGCTCATCATCCTTATCTTCCACCTAGTTCACAAAATCCAAGAAAATAAACTTGTCAACTCAAATTCATCAAATCTACGATCTTTAAAATAAAACAGCAACTCAGCACTATCTTAATTTTGATGCTTAGCACATACTAGGTTTCTCGGTACCAACCAAAGTTTACTGCTGTTCGACACCAACCAAAGTTACTTTACTCAGCATCAACTAACTTGCTCATCATGTACTAGAATTTTCATTTCCTTGGCTCCAATTGATTTTCTGCTTGGCTTGCACTAACTTTGCACAGCACCTACTATCCACTCAGTCAAGCTTAGTAGACAAATTATGTACTACATGTTCTTCTATTCTTTCTTAGTGTAGCCAAAATTTGTAACCTTAAGTAGATAATCAATGCATTATGTTACCATTGTCTTAAGTGATCCTTTTACTTCATTGCATAAGCATAACTCAACCTTTCCTCTAAATGCTATTGTTAGCTCTTATTGATCAAATCATTTTCATCAATCAACTAAGTGATAGTACTTGAATCTTATAAGCAGTTGTCTTACCAAAAAATAGTAATTTTAGTAGGTTTGACATTAGTGAAAAAAAATGATTGAAACATGTATATCAATCTCTCTTTGTCAATCTTACTCAATCAATTTCAACAATCTCCCTCTTTGGCATTGATGGCAAACCAAACTAATCAACCCAAAAACAATCAAATGATGAACATCTTGTCCAATCAATCTGACTAGGTTAAAACAGTAAAACAATACCAAAAAAGAAAATTGGATCAGCATTACTCCCTCTATCGGTAACTTCCATCTTCTAATTAGGTTACAAAAACGGTTACTTATAATGCTCTCTTATTTTCTTCAGTTGTATCTCCCTCTTACTAGGTAGATCAAGGTTGCTCCCTCTTTCATGTACTTTCTCCCTTTTTGGTCAGCAATATCAACATATCTCATTAACCTCTTTGTCAACAATCTTTGGATGTCTGCCTCTATTAATATTGTTCATTAGCAACATCATCTCCATCCTTGACAACAACACCAAAGACATATGCCAAAAACTTTGTTATCTTTAATACATGCAGATATGAACTTGTTCAATTTCTCCAGCTTCTTCAATTGCTCCCTCTATCACCTTACTAGTGACTGATTTGAATATTTCAGCTCTTTGTTTACTTTAGATAGATCCTAAAGTATGATCCTCTGCATCAATTTGTAACATATGGCAATTAGTTGATTTGTTACAAGGCAATCCCTTTATTACTTAGATAGCCTTAGATAGGGGTATCACCCCTAATTTACCTCTTAGATACTCATGAGCATCCTTAGGTTATGCTTTTGTGAAGATATTGTTTCTATTTATCTACAATCATGTTTGATTGCATTTGATTTTAGCAAGTCATCTAGACGATATGATTTTAGCATCAGAACCAGGTAGGTTATGGAGTTTTGTTCACCCAATTAGAATTATGTTATTTAGATAATCTTGTCTTCTTCATGACTGTGATTTTCTTGTTCAAATTCCCTGTGGCAAATCTTTCAATGTTATATTTTGGAATTACTAGAATGCTTGTGAGTTTCTTCTATACGCATGGAGATTAAAATAATGTTAAAACCCTCTTTCAGTAGATGTAAAATTGTAAATTAAATTGGGAAGGGTTTGTGATGAAATCAAAATTTTAACAAATAGATTTCACGAGTTTAATGTATTTCCCCTAGCAGAGTATCACTAAGACTTTTATTTAAAAATAATAATAATAATATATATTAAAATCTTAATTGGGCGAGGAATTGTTTTAAAACATATTATATAAATTTATAAATAAACAAAAAAAAATTATTAAAAATATATATAATAAAAGAATTTGGGGTGGGTGGGGCCACCAACCCCCACCCCCCTTTTCTCCTCCTATGGCAGTGTACTACACCGATGTGCACAGATTAGGCTGTTGCATGCTGCAACAATACTAATTGCTGCCAGTGGCAGCAGCTTAGCCTGTGGCCACATGACTACCATGGGCAATAGAGCTACCATAGTAGCAGCGCTGCCATGGGTAGCCGCAAGCCTTTGTATTAGTTAGCAGGCTTTAAAATGCATTTTAATATTTTCTTTTTAAAATATTTTTTATTAAATGATATTAATATTTTCTTTTGAAAATATTTTAATATTTTTTTAAATGATATTAATATTATTTATTAAAAGATTTTAAATATTAATTATTATAAATTATTTAATATTATTTTTATTAAATAAAATTTATTTTAAAAAATTAATAAATAATTAATGATATTTAAATAGTTATTAATTCATTTAAAATAAATTTAGTAATTAAATGTTATATAAATATATATTAGTTTATTTTAAAATAAATTTTAATTTAATTTATAATGAGTATTAAATAAATAGGAAACTTTTGTAAATTTGTTGAAGATTATTCAAATTCTAACTTTAGTAGAATCATAATTATTTTATCAGAATGCAATGTGAATTTAACTTAGCAAGTTTAAACGAACATATAATTTACCCTTAGTAAATATTAGGAAATTGATTTCATAATATGGGGGTAAATCCTTTTTTTACTTAAACAAATTCATAGGTTAACCATAGGGTAAATGGGGAATCCTTTTAACTTGAAACCTGCATTGGAATAAAAATGGAAACCTTGTATTTAACCCAACCATGTGATTCAAATCAAACCATGAAACCTACATTGTTGTTTACATGTTGTTTATGCTTTGGGCTTCGGGGTGTGACCTAGCTTTGACCAGTTTAGAATGTTTACCAAAGGCTTGGGGGTTATGTATTTGTGATGTCATGATGATGTTTTGATCTCAATTCTTTAAACTCAACCATGGTAATGTGATGGCATACTCTATGATGTGTGGATTATTGATTGTTATTGCTTTCCAGTCTTCTTGTGTGAAGCTAAGGTGTATGTTTATAAGATATCTAACTTAACCATTTTTGGAGTCCTCGATCAATTATATTTGGGTTTCTTCCTAGTCACCTTGATGGGACTAAACTATTTGGTTTTATCTTGGTGATGTCATGTTGTGACATGTTTGACTTAACGATTTTGAGTCATTGATCAGTATTATTGGGATACTTTCTAATTGCTCGTTGAGAACCGATGGGTATTGTGATTTATCTTAGGATGCTTTCTATTTTCTCATAGAGAACTGATATGATTACTATGAATTATCTTTTCATGCTTTCTAGTTGCTTGTATAGGGCTGAGGTGATTTTTATATGATTATTGATTTATACTTTTATGAGCCTAGGGTAGGTAATCTACATGTAATATCGAGAAGTGGCTTGCAATGGGGGTTGGGGTTGTAAGTGGCTACCAGGGTAACTCATTGTAAGTTTTTTAATAAGTGAAAACATTACACTAAGTGGGGAATTAAAATGAACCTAATAAGAGTCTTTGTATGTTCTCGCCCATGCCTCGAGTGCTAGTACAAACTAGGATGGGAGTAGAGAGAACGCTTGGTTGCGACCTTGCATTCCGTAGTATGCCTTGTCAGTATGAAAGGATACTAGTGGCCACATAGGGATCACCAAGGGGCCAGGGTCATCAGAGACTGCTAGGGTAACTCTAGTGTGATTCATGTGATGACACTTGCCCGCTTACATAGTAGGTTTCCTATGTGTCTTTGTGTGCCTTTGGGTCTAGATGTTGATCTATGTTGGAACCTTTGAGTTAGATACTTTTAGGATTTCCTTGACTGAGAGATTATTTGTGTTATGTGATTTGATATCATGTTTGGGACTTGAGACTACCTCCTCAGCATGGTGGGAGTGGGCCATTTAGGTTCCACGCAGTCGAGTGATAGTGCTTTTTACTCTTACGAGATTCGTTCATAGTCACTGTGGCTAGAGCTTCTTGTGATGCTTTTTTATCATGTTTTGATGATGTTATTTACTAACACATTTCCTTATATTGATGATTAGCATGTGAGAGATGATATTATCTACTTTGTAGGATCATCTTATGCTTTATTCTAGCATGTTAGATTTCCTTATGCTTATGTGTAGCATGTTTTTGTAGTGACGTCCCTATTATGATAGTACCAAAAATTTGATTAGTGGCTTGCAATGTTATGCATGGGGGATGGCTAGGGCCTACGATGGTCTTTTGATGCTATTGACAATTGGGAGGAACTACATAGTTAGTTGTGTTTTGTGATGGATAGTTGTATTTTATGATGGATGGTTGTATCATGTATGGTGGATGGTTTCATTTATTTTATTATACTTGTATCATGGATCTGAGGAGGATGATGTAATTCTATTTTTACATATGTATATTATTTTAGCCTTTCATACCCTATGACATGTAAGTGGATGATTGAGCATTCTGAATTTCATTTGCCAAGAGGCATTCGGAACAAATGTATATTTTGGACTTTGAACATTTTAATTATTCTTTCATGTGGATGTGGAAGATGTTAGACTTAGTATTAATTAAATTTAAATGTGACTCAATGTCTTGGGATCCTTAAGGAATGTAAGCGGTTATGTATGCTTATAGTTGATCGTATGTTATTGCTTCCACTACTTTATGTTTGATGTGTATGTTTTACCTCTCTTGTTTAAAAAAAATGTTTGGCAAACTTAGTAAAACTTTAGGCTGATTATTTTGGATCCCTTTGCGAGGCGTTACATTGTGAGGATAAATTTGCTAAAAAGAAAAGACTCCACCAAGATATTAAACCTACCTCCAACTCTATCAGCCCATCCCATGTCTCTAATACCCTAGAAGCTACCCTAGCTCTTAGTGGGAGGAGACATCACCTCTCCTAGGAAGGAAACAACCAAGGGAACTAGGAAGAAAGGTAAGCATAGCCACACTAACATGTGGGTAGAGAAGCTTAACAAGGCCATGAGGATCTAGGGGATAACCATACCGCTATCTGCCATAGATTTGAAACCCTAGTTGAATTTTCCACCAAGGTAATGCACTTCACAGCTACAACGCTTTACTTCCTATAGGCTAACCAAGAGGAAAAGGACCTAGGAAGGACAACAAATATAACTTGTTCCATCTATGGGTTCCTAGCTAAAGACTAGCTAAAAACCATCCTAGAAAAACCAGTGAAAGCAAAAGGGGAGGATATGGCAAGGGAAGCACTTGAGGAGTAGAAGAATGGTAACCAGGAGAAGGAAGAGGGCATCTATCTATTGTGTTTTATAGCTATTTTTATGATTATGTTTTTGAACTTTACACCCCATAGGATTTTTTTGACTATGTCGATTACTTGGACAAATAGCAGTGATGTTTTTAAATGTTGTTGATTTATTATGTAATTTCTTATGCATAGTAGTTTAAGGACTATGGCTAATAACACTTTGGCTTTGAAAATATTATGGATTTTTATGTTTAAAGTTGGTATAGGTTAGATAACTGGGAAGCAACCTCTGGTTGGATTCTTAGCCTTTTGTACTTCGAGGCCAACCCCCCATCTTTTTTGGTTTTTATCAACTACTTCAAAAATAGTTGAAATGTCACATTAGAACATTATTAATATATCAAAACCCAATCTTGTTAGCAAGATATATTTTCCTATAAAAGATATTAAGGAAGTGTAATGCTCCACTAGGGAACCCAAAAGAAATTAACCTAAAGTTTCACTAAGTTTGCCAAAAAAAAAATTGAAAGATAATAATTTAACAACAATAGATATAATATAGCAGAAGCATTAATATTCACATAAACACATACCATAAAAAAAATTACAATTCTTTAGGGTCTTGTGATGTTGAATCACATTTAAGTCTTATTAATATTAAATCTAGTGCATAACAATTCCACATCATGGAAAACTACAAGTATGAATCCATTTAAATAATATGCAATTAGAGGACGCCACTTGGCAATAAACAGAATGCACAATCATCCATTGTACAAGTTATAGGGTATGAGGGGCTGGAATAATATATGAAATAGATTACATCATCTCATAAGATCTATGAAATAAAATACAATACAAATATCTATCATAGTACATAAGAAATAGAATGAAAGAGAGTACAGAATAGGGAACTCCAGACCCAACATCGAATTGTTGGATCTTAATGGTATAAGAAAATGCACTGCCACCTAACCTCATGGAACCTAAATGGCCCACTCCAACAACACTGAGGAGATAAACTCATGTCCCAAACAAATAACAAACTCAAAAGTCAAAAACCAAATTCTAGGTTCAAGGAATCACTTGAAAGTAAACTATCTCAAAGGGTACCAAGACACAAGTCTCAACTAATCCTAGAGGAAACTAATCCAATAAGGCTTCCTTTCATTTGGAACATGCAACAATAATTATGGTGATTGATGGATTTTTGTTGTGATGAATCAACCTAGGTAAGAGATTGGTTTTGGCATCTGAGTACTTTGAAAGTCCAAATAGAGGGTTGGCAAAGGCTACATGCCACAAGGAGTAGACTCTTAGATTTTTGCATGAGTTTTCTTTGCATCCATTTTATGCAAAAGCAATCTAATATCTTATATTTGTAACTTGGCTCTGATACCATGTTGTATTTTGGGGGATCGTTGCAAATGTACTAAGCATTGCCTAATTTTTGGTATATGATCCAAGTGTAGCAATTTCTCTTATATATAATGAATATAAGTCATGAGGAGATATGTCCGTTGAAGGGACATGTCTATTCATTACTTAAATAATTAATAATAACAAATTTACTATATATAAATTATATATATATATATATATCTCATAACTATATATATTATTAGGTTTATCCGAATGACACTACCGAACATCAACAAGGCTGAAATAATATAAATCATGAAATAGATTACATCATCTCGTAAGATCTATGAAATAAAATACAATATAGTAGGGTGATCACACAATAATGGGTTCCACTTTTTGACCAATTTTGACATTGAAATCAATATTTTTGCAACAAATGTCACATTCAAGTGACTATATCTCCAAAACTATAAATAATTTCAAGATGACATAAACTAGTGATTTTGAGTACTTTGTTCGTACTTTGTAACCATACTTTTAATATAAATAAATAAAAAATTATATCAATTTTTTTTATCTCCTCTGAAAAGCGGTACATAATAAAATTCAATATTTTTAAAGAGTGACAGTCTATTTGACACACAACTTTTTTTTAAGAAATGATTATTAAGTGATTCTTTTGGCGTTAGATTTGTAACATCAATATCTAGAGGATGCATTTGGTTTGATTTATTTTGGTTGAATATTGTATAGTTTATGAAGTTTTGAAGTGACACAAATTGTAATTCAGACATACGTTCCGTTTGACACAAATAATTTGAAGTCAATTTATCATAAACCTTTTTTTTTTTTTTGAATAGAAAGGTATCTCAATAAGCTAGTTCCTACATATTTTTCAAAAAAATTTGGACCTAATTTACTAATTTTCCTGACGTGTCGAAGTCGGTTGATGTTCAATTAGTAATGAACCTATAATGAGTTAAACTCATATTTGAAAGTCTTAATGACTAAAATATGTATTACAATTATAGTCGTTGGAAAGCTTGCTCTGAGCATCACATTTTGATATTTTTTATTTTACACTAGGAGATCATTCTCCTACAATTATGGAAGTCAAAAGAGCTAAAAAAAAAAAAAGGAAAAAGGGTTAAACTTTTCCTAATTTTATGTGTTCGCGCGAACATAATGGGCATGTTCATGTGAACCCATGTTCACACGAACATATGAGAAAAATAATCTAACAGCTAGAATTTTTATTTAATGTGTTCGCATGAACATTTATAATAATTTGTGTTTGCATGAACATGCAAAAAGGGAAAATTTATCGAGATCCCAAATGGAAAAGTGGAATTTCAATCGCAAAATCACTGTTACTAATATGTTCGCACAAACATATTAACAAGTTATGTTTGCCCAAACATACCTTATTTAAACTTAACATGTTCACATGAATATACCTTGTTAATATGTTTGTGTGAACATAATTAGCACTTTGGGTGAACATATGCAAAATTCTACATGCAAAATTTTCATCATTTTGCAATTTTCTTCATCCCCCAAAAGTGGTACCTAGTATTGTGGGTTCACCCAGTACAACCATCTATTATAGTACATAAGAAATAGAATGAAAGCAAGTACAGAATAGGGAACTCGAGCCATAGCATTGAACTGTCAGATCTCAATGGTATAAAAAAATGCACTACTATTCAACCTCGTGGAAACTAAATGGCCCACTCCCATTGCACTGAGGAGATAAACTCAAGTCCCAAATAGATAACAAACTCAAAAGTTAAAAACCAACATCTAGGTACAAGGAATCACCTAAAAGCAAACTATCTCAAAGGGTACCAAGACACAAGTATCAACTAATCCCAGAGGCAAAAAAGACATGTAGGAAATTTACTATGAAAGTGGGCAAGTGTCATTGCATGAGCCAACTCTAAGGTTACATGATAGTCTTTTAATGCTTTGGCCCCCTAGTGTCTCTATGTAGCATTAGTATTCTTTTGTATATATAAGGCATACTAACAAGTCAACTCTGACGTTACCCTGGTAATCTTTTAATGCTTTGGCCCCCTAGTGACTTTATGTGGTACCAATATCTTATTAATTCATTTTAAACCTATTTAATGAAATGTTATCACTTATTAAAATAACCTACAATGGATTACCTGTCAGCATCTTTAGGGCCTCAACCTCCATTGCAAGCCACTTCCCTACATGACATACAGAAAACCTACCCTAGGCTTAGCAAAAGTAAAAGATCTCAAATGACTGTAAACCACACATAACTTCTTAAACAAGCAACTAGAAAGCACTAACATATCACTAATCGTAATCATAGATTCCACCAATATGATCATCCTAATAGGACTGATCCAAAATCAAGTACACATAAACCAAATACATGTGACAACATGAAATCACCAAAAAAATCATTTAATCACCTCAGTCCTATACAAGCAACTACGGGGCAATCATAGATAACTAATCAAAGACTCAAAGGTTAAACCAGAAAAGTCACACCATTCATTGAGTTCTACACAAGAGATACTAGAAAGCAATAACAACCATCTAAACAAAATTCCTCATAGAATATACATGACACATGATGCAGGAGCATCTTGCATCCAAAATAAAGGGGAAGCATGTTGAATGTAAAATAAAATAAAATAAAAATTGTAGGAGAGAGAAAGTGATGAAAATTAGAGGAAATAAATAAATAAAAAGGGAAAAAGGAGAAAAATAAAAAAAGGAGGAATTTCTATTTTAGAGGTGCATAGGTGGCATAAATAGAAAAATAAGAAAAATAGTTGTCATTACATTAATTGAGGTGTGTAGGTGGCATCTTAGAAGCTTGTGGAAATTTTCTTAAATCTTGCATTTTATATTTGTTGTGATCCATAAAGGAAATGTAATTTTCTAATTAGGCCACATGGTGGTGCTTAGTTGTAATTCTAGAAGGTTGTGGATATTGTAGAAGGTTGTGGATATTGTGTAGGTGGAATTCTAGAAGGTTGTGGATAATTTATGCATTGGGTGGTAAGTGCCTATTTAAGCAAGGCATATGAGCATTTCAAATCAAGCTCTTCAAGTAGAAGTTCTTGGTGAAGCTCTTGATGTGAAGACTCTTATTTGGGATTTCTCTTAGGTTCAAGAATTTGTAAAATTCTTTTTGAAGAATTCATATCTATGATATCATCTTGTGGGTGTTGTAAGGATTTTCAACTATAATAAAATTTCTTGTGAAGAATTTTTTTTATTTCTCTTGGTCTCCATATTGTTGCACTCTTGGTTATGAGTTGGTAGGCTGGTGTGGCCCTTCATTAACAAATTACCATGATCGGGTATAAAAGATCATAACCAAAACATCATCATGAAATCCCAAAACAAACCCCTAAGCCTCTGGTAAACATCCTAACTGGTCAAACCTAAGTCATCCTCAAAATCCCAACACCAATAAATCACACATCACATAAGGTACATACAAAACAAAATTTCATAATTCATTCTATTTTGAAAACACATAAGTTCAATATTCACTATAGGTTTTCAAGTTTTCATTTTCATTTTCAAACACAAAGATTCAATAACAACCAAGGTTTTGGTTTTCTTTTCCAAGTATGACTGTTTATAGAGTTTTCAATTTCAATCAAGGTTCACGTTTTCATTTTCATATAAGTTTTTTCCATTCAATAAAGTTATAAAAATCCCCATTTTACTTTTAAAATTGAATGTCTATCTACCACTAACTCACCAAACTGATGCCTCTATAATGATCATAAATTTAAATAATAAATTATAATTAATTAACTAGTAATGATTTAATAATATTAAATAATAAAATGAATTGCATTAATGAATTTTCTTCTAATGTCCTATTGACAAATTAATTAATTAATTAAATTAATTGCTAATAACATAATAAATTTAAGCAAATACTAAATAAATTAGCATACTTCAATAGTTAAAAGAAAAGTATTAATAAAATATATTAATAATTAAATTTTAATTAAATTAAAAATTAAATATCATTAAAATTAAAATTAAATTAAATTAAAACATTTTAAAACAAATGTTTAAGGCTTGCCAGTTAGCCCTTAAAGAGCGGGGCTGCTACCGCAGTGATCTGTGGCCACAACAGCAATAAAAAGTACTGTTGTTGTTGCCGCAACACCTACTACGTGTAGCCACGACCAAACCAACATTGGGAGGCTGAGAAGGTGGGTGGGGAAGGTTGGTGGCCCTCGCCCACCACCAAATTTAATTTATTTTAATTTTTAATTTGTTTAATAAAACAAACACCACACTCCCCAATAATTTTTTTTTATACATATTATTTTTATTTTTTTGATAAAACTATGAACAGTACTTTGATAGGGAAACTGGAAAAAAAAAAAACAATCAAATTTACAATCTAAATTTTGATTTTTTTTATCCCAAAACCCCATCTGATTAAAATACCCATTTTGTAAAATTTATAGAATGAGGGTTTCAAACACTCCATTCCTCAAATAGAGATAACTTCAATGTGAAGAGAAATTAAGATTTACAACTAGATTTCATCCATGATATCAAACAAATCTACAAATTTCTAAGAACATATTTATCTAGACACAAAGCAAATAGAAGATTGGAAAAAAGAAATCTATTGCATAAATTAACCACAAGATTCTACTTGAATCTGATGCTAACACACAAATGCATGAAGCACGCGAGAAAACCCCTTCATTCTAAAAAGCTTCCTTTTCTGAAAATCACTTCTCAAAATCCTGGTAGTTAGAAAATGAGCTCTCGATCTCTAATAAAGAGTTCTCCCCTAAATTTAGGGCTTTGATTGAACAATCACGCGAGGGAACTCATTCATCATTATCTTTTGTTATTTTATTATCTTTTTACATTTTAATGCACAAAATTTTAGATATTTAATTACAAAATATCTTTATTTAAATTAATTTTATTTCTCTTTTTAATTAATTTATTAATTTTCATGCATAAGCTTTATGCAATTAAATTAAAATAAACTTAATTAAATCAATATTTTCTCTCTATAGTTTCTTTCTTTTTTTTTGGATCGGTAAATGGTCGAAGCCTAGATCAATTATTGATATTTATTGTAATTAATTATTTTTATGTACTAATTGATTTCAAACCCAAGACCTCCCACATGAGAGGCTCACAAGTTACTATTGTGTTGTAGGCTCTTGCCTTGTTTTCTCTCTCTAGTTAATTACGAGATGTTTTAATAATATATTTATTAATTCAACTAATAATATTATTTAGAGTTAATTATTGAAATAAAACTCCTAAATAATTATTATTAAATTAAATAAATATAAATACGCCTAAATTAGAACTTTACTAAAATCTTTAAATTTAATTCTTTTATTTAATAAATTTCTTAATTAATTTAATATAAATTAAAATCAAATTTCTTTATAAAATTTCCATTAAATTAATTCATAAAGTACAAAATAGCAAAACAAACTCTAGGGTCAAAATCACGAATTCACATCACTTGACAAATTCGAAAAGGTGAACTAACTCAAATACTTGTCCTGCTTTCTAGGACAATTGGCTTAGGATTTAGGATTTGGACTCAAGAGTTATCCCCCCACTTATACAATTGAAATACTGTGATAGGGTATGCTCATCTTGGAAATTCAGGGAAGTTTATGCCCAGTACCTGCAATCTGTATAAAATCCACGCATGCACATACACTTATATTCTGAACTAAATAGACAATGGCAGGGAGTGATATATCATGTAGATCATAACTAGTAGGTGACTATGACTACCTCACTCATCCATATCAAGAACATCAATCTTAAAGTAAAGTATACACGTACACCATACACATGCAAGTATGGGATAAGTATCCATAAAACTACATATAAATCATTCATCTAACTAACATCATGAAATAACTAAAATTGGTGTATGGGCATACATATATCATAATAGAAATAAATCCTGAAATAACTAGAATAACTCAACACATATATCAATTGAATATGAAATACATTTAATGTAATCTTGTAACCAAGTACCGATAATCATAAAACACAATTAGAAAATTGGCCTCAAAGAATCCAGTAATACAACAGAAAAGTCAACTAGGGGTAGGCATCACATGAAGGGGAAATAATGGAGGAAGATTTGGATCTAAGCCATATAACAACTTTTGTCTCAATAGGATTGAAGATTCAATTTTGAATCTACTAGCAAATAAAGATCAAAGAGAGACTCTTGAAATAATTTCAAGTGGCAATGATAGGAATATTTAGAAGAATAAGAAGTTTGAAGAAAACATCAGCAGACTACAAGAGTGTGAACATTGTAGACATTAAAATGTGTATATAGAAAATAATAAGAAAAATATGAGTAAATATAGACTATAATTCAAAATGACATCAGTGATCACTTAATTTTATGGGAAGAAACACATAAGGAACATCTCCTAGTTAAAACTCAACCTTCCTCAATAGAGAACATAAAGAAACATGTAAATAGCAATAACCATTACTCATTAGAAATGGATTTTAATAAAAGAAGAGAAGGAATGGAGTTATGTGACTCGTCTAAATTATAGGTAAGATCTACTAAGATTTTTTTTTAAAGGTAGAAATAGAAGTTTTAGAAATACAGAAAGATAAAAGTGATATTTTAATAGATCCACAAGTAGCCAAGGATATCAGTAATAACCTTCAATCACAACAATATAACATATCAAAAATTATGAGTATCATAAGATTCAAGTAGTAGAAGTAAATGTAAAAAACAAAACAAATTCCAGCAAGAGGAACAATAAGGAGGATATGATGGGAGAAAATATTTAAAAGATAGAGGACAAGAGGGTCTCTCTAAAAATAGAAAGGCAGTTTGATAATACAATAAATAATAAGAAGGCAAAGAGAAAAAGGAAAAAAATATGAAATTCAATAAGTTTTGGAAAACACTAGGAGAAGGTAAAAAAATTATTTGAGGACGTCAATATCCAAAATGATCATCAAGAGGAGGGTGTGACAAAGGCAAAAACTCTTAATATCATTCCAAATGAAATAGAAACTCTCATAAGGAATTGTGGAACAATTGGTTAGGATAAGTAACTAATGATTGGGATAAAGATAGAGGAGAAGAGGATTTGATAAATACTATCCAAAATTGGGAGGAATTTGGAGTCCAAAAAACATTAGGGAGAATACATGATTATAGAAATGGGTGTTTTAAATTCTTTAGAATAATTGAGAGGGGGTGTGAATTAGTTATTCAAGGTCTAGATGTACAAATAAAACTATTCACAACTTAGTGAACCCATAAAACATTTACCATTATCCATGCATCCATAAGATTATCCAATTACTTAAAACTTGTAGGTTTCTATTAAATCAATTTTTATAGATGTAAAGCATGAAACCTAATAGATTAAAAATACACATAACACAATGATTTATGTGGAAACCAAATTTCTAAAAAACCACCAGTAGCTTTGCAGTTATATCAATCATATTTTTCTACAAGTTCTTCACTTGCCTATTCTTGTTGATGATCTTTCTTAGGGATGATATCAACTATGTTTGATCATAATCACCTGAACTAGCTAGTGTATCAAGGGTGAGAGACGGGTTGGGTTCACTTACATTCTTATCCTCCTCTACTTTCTTCTTCCTTTTCTCTTCTTCTCTTCTCTTTTCCTCATCCTCTTTCTTCTTCTCATCTTCCTTTCTTTTTATTGCTTCATCATTTTTCTTCTTCTCCTCTTCTCCTTCCTTCTTTTTATTTTCTTATGCTTCTTTCTTCTCTTCTTCTTCTTCTTCATCTTCTTCTTCTTTTCTCTTCTTTTCTTCTTCTTCCTTCCTTATCTAATCTTCTTTTTTCTGTTTCTTTTCATTTTCCACTCTTTTCATTTTCTTTATTTCTTATTCTTTCTTCTCATTTTATTTTCTCTTTTTCCTCATTTTTTCTCTTCTCCTCTTCCTCATCTAATATGGAGTAATCAATGATATTTCCAAATATGTTTGGCCCAAGATCCTTGAAAGGATCTTCTATGACATTTACTATCACCTTTGTGGCACCAACTCACATGTTATTCTGAATAGAGATCTGCGAAGGTGGATCTATCATTTGACTATCATTAACTTCTATTGATGTTGCTGCTAGAGTACTCTACTCAACAAACATATGGATTTTTCCCTCTAACTTCGTGCTTTTTTCTGTGATTTTGGGTACAGAAGTCATTTATTTGATAATAGTTTCTTCTATCTCTTTATTTAATTCTTCATAATTACCTCCCATAAATAGAATAGTTCTTCTTTTATTTCTTAGTAAGGGCTTAGCACCCTTCATTATCCCATTCATATCACCATCATTACTAACTTTGCAAAGTTTCTATATTAAATTTTCTCTAATTATTTTGTCCTCTTCAATGACTCTTCTTCTCCAATTTACCAGTTTGTTATACAAATCTTGTGGAATATTCTTTTTTATATCTTCAAATATTTTTTTCTTCAAAATCATATTCCTAACTACACCATTCTCTAATTGTAGTTTTTCAATGTTGTTATGTACCTCATCCTTGACCCTAGGTCCCATTTTTTATTTTTGGGAGTTTTGGGATCTCGGGCTTCAGAAAGTTTCTTTTCCAAGTTCCAAATCAGTTGTTTTACATTTTAGAATGGTAGATTCTTAAATTATATTTAATATATGTCCATTCCTAGGGGTTAAGGTTAAATGGGATTAGTGCTCCTATGTCAACTTTCTCTAGGAGTTTGTGTCCTAGATCTCTATATAAGGAAGCCTTCTTCCCTCATTTTGACATCTACATTGTATGCACAAGTTATCTATATATATTTCATGAGTGCTTCCATAATCTATAAGAAACTACCTACTTTTCATAAGGAGATATTATCAAGCAGTCTATCATTCAAGCATTCAATTTTTCCATTGAATATCAAGGATTGAAGCATTCAATTCTTTGAAGGGATTCGGTTCAAGCATTAAAGATTCATCATTTAAACCCCAAATCTAGCCATCATGGTGGTGTGATCTTCCTTCAATATCCTTTTTTCATCTTCAAGATCTATTCATACTTCTTTCAAGGTGGATTCTAAGCATACAATCATGGAAGTTTTTATTTATATTTGTTAATGTTATGTTCAAGCTTTTGTATCAATATATTTTTTTACATTTCAAATACAATTGCATATCTATTGAGTATCATAGCTTCATTATTAGATTTAGTTCTACTACTTGCTAGCATTCTCTATTTCAATTCCATTATTAAGGTTAATTCCAAACCAGGGTTTGACTAAGGCAAACCCCTCATCCAAAAAATAAACCATTTTTTCTTGTAGATATAAGTGTGGAACAACGAATTGAAGAGTAGATTTGGATACCCTTTTTGTTGAACTTGGAAAATCCATGAACAAAAATTTTGTTGTAGTAGTGCAGGTCAATGTCGACTTTTTGGGGTACAATTGTGCCCTGAGGTAAGATTGTGCCCCATTAACAAGGTCAAGGTCAACCTTCCTTCAAAAAGACAAAAAAAATTTGGGTTTTCTCCATCTTGACATTTCTAGTCCAAAATAGGTTGCAGATTTTCCAGAAACTACGTATAGACATCAGAAAGCAACATTTTCTAGATTCAAGATGAGTATTTATCTTTTGTCTAGTTTAAGATTTTTGCACATAGTCCCCCTCAATAGAAAGATTATATAACCTCCTTTCTCCCTAGTATCCATCACTTGATCCATTTATGCATCAAACACTTTCTTGTGCTTAATAAATTTGGATCATTCCTTTTGGAAATTAGGGTTGGAAGAGGGTTTCCATTTTCTTTCTATTCAATTATTATATGAATAATTTAGTTAATTATCAAACTTTAAGGTTAAATTTAGCCCACTTTAATTATTGTATAATTTCACTCCAAATTATTGAATTGTGGTTTTGACCCAGCACCCTATTATTTATAACCATTAGATGATCCTAAATCAATGACCTAAATCCCATTTTGGGCGAAACTTTAAAAATGATACCAAGTTTTGAATAAATTCCCAAAAATAAAGAAGTATGTCCCCAATCAATTCTATTTTGGGCCGAAGTGAGAAAGGATGAAAAGCTTCACGGAAAGTCTTTGGAATAGAGACACAAGTCAAATCTATGTACTTAACCTTATAACCTAACTTAATCTTTTACCAAATATTGACAAATATGATCATTCATTAAGAGAATACTTCAAAATTATATGCGAAAATATTTAATTTACCCTGTAAAAATATTAGATTCCATTGGCAAAGTTATCACTAAAATGCAAATACTTCTATATTATTATTAGTGATTGGCCTAAGCATGGGACCCAATTTTTGTAAAGTGCAGGCAACATGGCCACCTTAAAAGTACAAAAAAAAAAAAGCCAAATTTGGGGTCCCTAATGACTAAGATTAGCCAACTTGTGAATATTAGCCACTAAAAGTTTCCTTGCTTAGCTATATTGCCAACAGAATGAACAAGAATTGAAACACTATCATTATCAAGAAATATTTGGAAAGAGTTTCTTAAGGAGACTAAGAATGAGGTATTTGATCTATTATACCATAGAGGTAAAGAGAAATATGATCAATAAATTTTCCCAATAGAAGTGTTAAAATAATTAAGCCAATTTTTTGACTTGATCCCAAATGTTCTACAATGTCATGGGATACCTCCTCCTAGGGTCATCGCACATAAAATTTATCTTAGTTTAGGTACTAGAGTTTTGTACAAGGTTTTATATATATTGAATCCTCTAAAAAATGAAGAAATGAGAAAATATATTGCTAAGTTATTAAAGAATGAATTTATATCAGAAATCTTTAGCCCATGTACCACACTTTCTCTACTCTTACCAAAAAATGGGTATGGATGGGGATTATGTATGGATTCAAGAGCCATTTAGAAAAATATTTATTATGATATGTGTAGTATGGTGGCATGCCAAAAATTTGTGATGTGAATAAAAAACATTTTTTCACACATCCAAAAGCATTTTAGAAATCTTGTTGAATTTTTAGTAGGCTTGGATGTCAGTACACCTACCCAAAGTAATACCATCGCACCAAGTCTAATTAGTTATCCAATGATATCAAACATCCATAATACACCAATATTTCTTTTAATGAAGTCACAACCAATTTTTTTTTAATCACATTTATATAAAATATAGCTGATATATCCTATCCAATTACTTTCAAATATGAGAAATCACCGGAAAAAAAACCATCAACAACATAAGTTATATGTTTAAATTTTTTGGGTTATTTTTCATTTTTCTAATGATTTATATTTTTAAATTATTAAAAGTAGGGTTTTATGATTTTTTTTTATCATTTACTATAATAGGTTGTAATTGCATTGTAATCAAGCATATATTTAAACTAATCACATAACCCTAGAGTACAAGAATACATAATTGTACTGCTCCCAATGTAAAAGGTTCAGTCATCTGAATGTTTCCTACTTGGCCTCTCCAACCCTAGGTGGGATAGGCCCCTCTCCTACCTCCCTTTCCCCAGTGGGCCCCCCATGTGATCCCATTTATCTCTTTAGTTGGCCCTTAGAAGATTCCCATGGTGGTGCTTCCTTTTATCCCCCTTCTAAATCTAGTGCAACAAAATATCCAAGATGAGGTGACCATGAAGATCTAGGTTAACCTACATTCCTCTATTCTAGGCTCCTCCTACCTCTCTGACAACCCTATTCCAACACTTAAATTGATCCTATCTAAGGTCCTAACACCCATCTTCCCCGTATGACCTAGAAGACGTTGGCACTTTTAGATCTAGGGAGAGGCTCAAATCCTTGAAAATTATTTTTGCACTTTCCTCAACCAAGGAGCTAGAAGACAATTAAGAATATTTTGAAGAATGCAACATGAATATTGTGGAAATAAATACTATAAAAAAGATTAAATTGATCCTACAAAGGGATTTACAAGTTGTCAAAGGCCCAACTCTTTCTTCCTCTAACCATAATAGCAACAACAGTGAAAGGAAAGACAACAAGAACAAAAAAGTGTCCCACAAAGTTAAAGGTGGAATGAGAGTTCCTGAAAGATCTCCTTTTTGAAATGTATCTTATAATAGTTCCAAATTTTATCTTATTTTCAATGAGATACTTTTCTTGGAATATGAGATTTCTAAATAGAAATGAAAATAAGAGCATATTAAAGTGTGCTCTTCAAGAAACAAAACTTGATATGATACGTATATAGGAAACTAAGATGCAATAGGAGAGTTTTGATAGAATAGTAGGCCAGGTTTGGTCTATGGTGGATTAGATATCTATGGATTCCCAAGGGACATGGAGAGGTTTAGGTATAATGTGTAACAAAAATAAGATCTTGGATACTATGATCCTCTCCTCTCCTAACTCTATAAATCTATGTTGTCATGATATTTTATGTGGGTGGTCTTGGAATCTGGTTAACATTTATACTCTTAATAACAAAGGCCAAATGAAAAATTGTTTTCTCTCCCTAGATAACCAAATGGGAAACAACTATAATACTAAATGGATTGGTGGATTGGGATTTTAACTCTCCCCTCTATCCTTCAAAAAGGTTAGGGGATAATGAAGACTACTCAGAAACTATGACTAACCTAGAGGAGTTTCTACTAGATCAGGGCCTTCCTAATATAGATATAGTTGGATCTAAATTTACATGGACCAATAAGAGACAAGGTATTAGGATGATATTGGTCAAAATTGATAGATTCACCATTTCTTCTAACTGAAACAATCTGGATGACTTTCTCCTCATTGCTAAAGCAAAAACTAGTTGTGATCACAATGCTTTAATTCTAGAATGGAAAATAGGAAAAAGAGTTGTCACCCCCTCTTCAAATATGAAAAATGTGTATTTCCCACACCCTAGTCTTAAAAACCCAATACATGACTGGTAGAATACTAGGGAAGTTATCTCTTCTATGATCAACCTTTGCACCAAACTTGGTGAGATTTAAAAGTTAAAATTTTAACAGACGGAACAAAAAATCTTTTGGCAATCTATTTGAAAGGGGAAAAAGTCCAATGGTAAAAATGGAACAATTTCAAAATCAAATGCAAATAGAATATGAATATGAAGAAAAGAAAAGAACTAAATAATCCTAAGAAAAAAATTGCTAAAGATTTCCAAACAAGAAGAGGTGTTCTGGAAGAAGTCTAGGATTCAATGGCTTACTGAAGGAGAGAAGAATACTCATCTAGAATCCTAAGCTCCCCCCCCCAATATTAATTTCTTTTGGTAGGTTGTGATCCATAGGAAAATTGTGACCCTGGAAAATCTTTCTAAACGTGGGTTCTACCTAACTAATAGATGCATCCTATGTGAAAAAGAAGAAGAAACTATAGATCACATTTTTTTGAGAAGTTCCTTTTTTAATGACCTATGGAGTCTTGTATTTAAATCTCTCCAATATATTTGGGTTATGCCTAAAATAGTTAAATACTTCCTCATCACTTAGAATTACTCTTATCTTTCCCACCTTGTTTTGCTTAATCTTTGGCAACAATCTCTCCCAAGTGGATCTTGGAACCTATGAAAAGAAAGAAATAATATAACCTTTAGTGGGGAATGAAAATATTCTCTAGAGTTGTTTCATATTGTTAAGAGAATAGTAAGGGATAATGTTAATGCTTCTTCCTACCCAAAATGCTAGTTTTCCCCTCCCTTTA
Organism: Cupressus sempervirens; assembly: GCA_028749045.1. Classification (NCBI taxonomy): domain Eukaryota; kingdom Viridiplantae; phylum Streptophyta; class Pinopsida; order Cupressales; family Cupressaceae; genus Cupressus; species Cupressus sempervirens. The sequence goes on along the minus strand of CM053785.1, from coordinate 422,222,478 downwards.
TGAAACTAGAATTTAACAAACTTGGTATTTTAATCAGAAACTCACCAATCTAAACTAGTTAAACATATGGAGAAGGAGGAAACTAAATGGATCCCTCCAAAGAAAAATTGTTGTAAATGCAATTTGAATGGTTGCTCAAAACATAACCTAATTATCTTTGGTATAGGATGGCTAGTAAGGAATAACAAAGGAGACATGATCCAAGATTTTGCTAAAGATATAGGTATCAATTTAAATATCTATGTTGAAGGGATGACTATGTAGTAAGGTATCAAATTGCTTTAGGAGCTAAGGGCTGACAAACTCATTTTGGAAGTGGATTTGAAACTCATTGTTGATGTCCTCTTGTAATAATCGTTGGAAAATTCTCAACCTTATGCAAGAAAATATAAGTAGGCTAACTATGTTCATGATAGTAAAGATTAAAAATACTCTAAGAGAAAGAAATGGAGCTTTGGACTTCCTTGCCAACTAGGGTTTGGGCTTCTAGGAAGGGAAAGTGGTTATTGATGTTGATTTCCTAGATCAACTCAAAAGTATATTAATTGATAATAAAATTTAAAATGTTTAGAAATATGAGGATTAAATAGGTCTATTTTGATTGTTTTATTATGAATATCATTAATCTATTGTTTATGTTTATCCAAGACAACTTCAATTATTAAAGATACACCACTAATGGGAAAATTTTGATATTTACCAATGGGAAAGCTAAGCTTTCAAAGTTAAAAAAAGATACTAGTAAGAAGTGGATGATTGCTATGTTTAGGAGAATATCTAAAGTTTGTATGCAAGATAAGATCAACTTGGTCAATTTTAATTATAATGTCATCATTAAAAAATTCACCCTTCTCATTTTTAATGAAAATATATGGAAAGGATCTTACAGATGTAAGGATAGAGAGAAGTATGAAGAATTAAGAAAACTTTCTAATCCTTCATTAATTGCCAAATGTGCCAAAGATGTCAGTGTAGATTACATATGACTTAATGAAAATTATGAATTCCACTTATCGAGAAAGGCCTCACAAAGGAATTATTACAATCATGATTTATTAAGGCTAAAAAACTTACAATCCTACACTATTCTCGAAGTTTCTTGGTTCTCTGCTCTAAGAAAAGGGAATTTGGCAATGGAAAAAATGTTGTTGTGTGAGGTATCTCAAAGCTCCACCTTTGTTAACTATAAGGATATTTAGGAAGTTCTCTAGGATTTGGGTAAAACTAAAATCATGCAAGGACTACTTAAGAAAGTGGAGCCAAAAGATAATAGTGAATTGAAACAAAGCTAGGAAATTTGGAAGTACTTTCAAGATGTGGAGCTAAGTAGTTACAACATGGAGCTCTCTTATAGGTTTTCCAACACTTGGCATAAAGGTACTATGACAATTGGTAGCATTTATGCAAAGGCCACTAGTTTGAAAAGTAAAGGTTACCAAGTGGAAAGAAAAAGAAAGGGAAAGTATAGTAACAACAAGGAAAAAATTATTGGCTGCAATGAGAAGGAGGAATGTGTGAATGCAAAAAATGGGTATGAAAAACTTTCTCTATGTCCTCCTTTTTCTATTATATGCCTTTGGTTGATGAAATATTTTATGTGTGAAGGCATAGTTACCCTTCCCATGCCTACTACTTCCCCATATTGAGTTTTCTGCATCATGGGGAAAAATGAATGTCTTATTCTTTTTGGTTTCCTCTTTAGAAGGTAGCATTGACAATGGTGATAAGACACCTCTCCATCAAGGGTTATTATTTGTTTTACACCACCATGTGTTTTACCATCACCCATGTTTTAGTAGGATCCTAGCCCATGGAAAAGATTTCGTTGGGACCAACTCATCTGTAAAAATTGATGAGTTCAATCCTACCCTATCATAAGCCCCACCAAAAAGAGTTCTAATCTGAGTACACAAAAAAAATACCACTAATGAACTCCCTATATCTATTAGTGGTCCTAAAAATCCCTTGAGGAAGCCCTGTTTCAATAAACCCCTTGTAAAAGGAAGAATGCTCCCCAAAGTAGCCAAAGCCCCACCCCTAAAAAGAGAAAGACTAATAAAGACATCATAGATGTCAAAAATCAAGACACTGAGGATGAAGAGAGGAAGGATATGATTACTATGGAGAAAGGAGGCCAAAAAGAGGCTACCTCTACTAAGAGGAGATCAGAAAGGATTCATAAGAAAAGGGAACAAGAATAATAGAAGGATGAGAAGAAGGACATTCCTGTAGGTCTAGAGGAATAAAAATTCCTAGAGCCATAGACTGGAGAATAGAACAAAATGGAAAATGAGGACATGGAGGATGCAAACTATACAGAGGAAGAGAATGTTAGCTATGATGGGGAGGATGAGGATGTGGAAATGTTTGAAAATGAGGCTATTATTGAGGATGAACTGAGAGGGTTACTAAGAATCACACTAATCCTATTGAGGCCAAGGAGTAGAACCAAGGTGACAAAGGAAATACTAAGGAAGAGCAGGAAAGGAATATAGAAATGAAATCCATATTGTTAAGAGTTAAAGAACTTAAGGAAATTCCATCTAGAAAATTGGATGCTCTTTAGGCTAAAATTGATTCCTCGGATAAAATATAGAAGAATTCCTTTAACAACCTTGAGTTGGGGGTCCTTGTTGAGACTATCTGTTGTATCTAGAGGTAGATTGTGGAAAAAATGGTTTTGGAGGTGGTTATTGGCTAAAGTAGGTTGCACAAGACTAAGGAAGTGGACCTAAATGAAAAGGAGAAGGATAAGGAATAGGAGGCCAAAGACATCATAGATTGGCTACAGGAGCTCTCCCAATTGATCAAGGATTGGAATGATATTTAAAAAGTTTAGGTCTCCTTTCTTTTTTAGTATTTTGATCACCTATTTCAAAGATGTTATTTAACTTTAATTAGTATTAAGTTTAAAGAACTCTCTGTTATTTTGAACTTAGGTTGCTTTTTGATCTCTAAGCTTTTTGATGTTAAGAAAGCTCACAATATTAAGACTTTGAACTATAATGGCTTTATTATTTGCAAATAGTTTATATCAATTGGTATATTTTGGATTGATAAATGTGGTTACAAGATGTTTAGTAGTTTTAGTTTGATGCAATCTTTGATCACTTTAATTGATATTCTTGTGATTAGTATCAGTTACTATGGTAGTCCTAGGTATGTGTTTTTTATTATTTTATGGGAGTGATCTTTGTGTTGGTTCTAGTTTTTCTAGCTAGCTGCTTAGCTATAATGGACCTGGGTTTTTCCTTTTTGTATTTGTAACTTTTGGTTCAAGGCCCTCTCCCTACCTCCTTTATCAAAAACATCCTCACAAATTCAACCAAGATAAAATCAAGGAAATCTTTAGGTTGAATATATTTCTGAATAAAAAAAATTCTCTAAATAATGTAGAAATATACAATGGAATTGTAATGTGTCTTGATTGATGCCCTGCAGAGCATTGAGGTACAATACTTGTAAAATTAAGATACTTGTATCATAATTAGAAACTATTACCACCTTTTTATAGGTAACAAAGACTTGTGTTTCTTACAACTGCATTTTTCATAGTGGATCATTTATAATAGATGTTCAATTAAATACATAGTTACAAATACTACCAAAAAATTCTTCGTATACATTTGAATGTTGCACTTTCTTAGCTAGAGTGGCAAAAAACACAAAAGAATGCTATTGTAACTTTGTATCATTTATTTATATATAAACAAGTGCCTTCTACAATGATATATATTTTTAGGTATGCTATACATGTATTGTTATTATGTAAAGTTTCAATTGTGTTTTCAAATCTATTTTTATTATGTACAACCTAAGTTGGCCTAGTAGTGGAGAACATGGGCTCTTGGAAAGGTCACAAGCCACTAGGGGTAGGGTATGTACGTCTCATTTGTAGCACAATTAGGTGCCTCCTGAAAAGTAGTAGAAGGTAGTCTATATCACACCATATATCAACCCCAAAACTATAACTGATATTGTAGATTATAAAAGACACTTTACTTTAATCAAACACCTATCAACACACCCCTTACACAAGTACAAGTGGGGATTTAAAATCATTGAAATTTTTTAAATCAGGAAAACTGTGTTTTACTTTATTCGCAATCAATATGACGCATGCATAGACGGTTCTGTCATCTTGTGTTGAAAACGCGATTCAAAGTGCTGATTTATCCTGCAACGAATATTCCAGTCTTCCATTGAAATTGACTTGTTTGCGCCATCACGAGGCTATGGAATACTAACGTGAGCGAATAGGACTCTAATCCATTCTCTATAGAGAAATTTCCTAATAAGACAAACATTCACAATAGAATTCTTCTCCATTCTCATCCGTCCATGTTAGATCAGGGAAAATGCGTCCCTGCCCCGATTCACTCTCAAATATCTTGCATTAGAAGGTTTGGTATTAGCTAGGCATGCAAATACTCTTCTCTTGTATTACAGTAATCCTACTCACCTTAATCTTGTTTGCGCCCTTGTCCAGCAAAAGACGTGAGATTGATGGGGTAATCCTTTATTACAAATCAATGGTTGACGGTGAATAAAAATGAATGACCGACCATCCATTCAATCTCGTCCATCCTAAAGAGTCAAGATGACTACGCATGTGCATTGTGCTAGTCATTGGTTTCTTTTTGAAAATTCATTGACGCTGACTCCCACTTGGAATGAGCCAAATGTCATCGGAGAGACCGAGGACGAGGAGGCGGCTATCGGGTTGTTTTATACATGAAAATTCAATGACATTTTCCACGTATATGATTCTGGGAGGCAGTACTCATTCTTATCACATTTCATCTGAAGACTGTAGAGAAGTTCAATTTTTAATGCAGAGAACAACGATGGGAAAACATAAGCGTAATTATTACAACGATAAACTGATAACTGAAGAAGAGAGTAACTCTAGAACTGAAAATTTAGGCATAGAAGAACATAATATGAATTTCAATGTCTTAGCTCTCCACGGTCCTCAACTCTCAGATGACAGAACACACCTAAAAACTATCTATCAGAGAGTGTGACTCGTTAACTTCGAGATTATTTATCGAAACCAAAAATATATATACAGCAAGAAAACACACCCTTCTAACGCCTATACATGTTGATATATTCGTATTAGATTAGAGATCATATTTTAACGAGTTCTTGCTGCGTAACTTCGACGGAAGCAGAGGAAATGTATTTGACTCCTAGGTTTGAAAAAACCCATAACCAAAGCAGTATATCCACAAAATTCCCGAGGAAATCTTGAATTTCAAAGCGCACAATTATCGCTTTAGCAACTATGGAACGGAATGTCCTAAAAGCATTAGGAAATTAATTTTTATTCTTCCCAGCCAGAATACACAGGAACCACACGGACAGCAGTATCACATAGGATTCCCAAAGAAACGTTCAATTAAAGAGGGTATTTCTGCAGTCGATGTTTTAAATGTCAGAAGGATAGAATTTAGCATTAAACTATCACGAGCAACATAGTACTGTACTTTTTTTAATCTAGTCTAAAAGTATATTCTGTACCATGCTTTAAATACCAAAAATAAAAGAAAGAAAGAAACAACAAACAGCAATTGCCACTTAGGTCATGAGTCATTACGCCATAGGCATTCCCAATATGAAGTGAAGGCCCTGATTTAGAAATTGGGAGCTCATTCAACCATTCAACCGACCATAGGATCATAAGAAATTGGGAGCTCAAGAATGTACTCATCTTGGGCCCGCCTTGGAGATTAGACCTACAACAGAACCCAACACACCGACCTCAAATTTTTATTAAATGACTTCTTAAGATTTCCATTATCTATGATGGTAAAATGAGACAAAAGGCACAAGAAAACAGTAATGAAATAATTACTGAATTTTACATCGAACGGTGGACAATCTTGGAGGGAGAGTGACTACTATTGAAACAAGGGCTGTGTGAGCAGCCCGAGTCCCTACCTATTTTGGGGGAGCGGGAAGAAAGTGTGGAAGAGGGGAAAAGAATATGCTCTTCACCATCAAATCAATTGTTAGATAAACTAAGCTAGTTGTTAGATGAGCTAAGAAAAGGCAAAGACTTCAGTGCTCATAAGTTCAGAGTTTGAAGCAATTTAATTCCGATTCAACTTATAAAGACTTCTTGCAATGAAACTTATAATAGCTGCTTTGGGAATACATTGTTTTTTCTTATCTCAGTTATTCTATTTGATCTTATATGCTTTTAATTTTATAATAATATTCAAATCTTTAGAGAATGCAATAGATGAGTCAATAAGAAAGTTGAAGGAATGTGTGAATATCATAATTTAAAAAGTTTGAAATCAATCTTATAATTGCATAGTTGCAAGAGGCGGATATTTATAATTTTTAGTATATATAATACATGATTTAAGTTAAAGAATAAAAGAGATATGAGAATTATAAATGAATTGCATTGAAAAAAAAGGAAAGGTGGTTTTATAGTCCACGACAATATGCCATAGTTTTTGGGTTTACATATGGTGACAGTGATATAAGACTACCTTGTACTCTTTTTCAAGAGGCGCTTGGCACTACAAACGAGGCATACATACCCTACCCTCCAGTGGGATTTGAACTTGTGACCTCTCTTTCAAGAGTACAAGTTCTCCACCACTAGGCCAACTCAAGCTGTATTGGTAGGGAAGTAAATATAGAAGTAAATAAAAATCATGATTTTTGGTTATTAGTACATGTATTGGTAGGGAAGCAAATTAAAGTCATGTTTTTTGGTTAGTGGTACATCTATTAGTAGCAATATTGATGTAACAACTTATCGAGCTAAATAATATTTAAAATATCGAAAGATTCAAACTAAAAATTTATAATTGTACAATCCAAAGAAGAACACATGTAAGAAATTATTGAAAAACTTAATAGAATGAATGAAGCAAAAAAAAATTAAAACCTACACTTAGTAGAAAATTCACATATTAATGATTTAATATCATAAACTAGTCATTGTTAATATTCTCTTAACAACTTTTTTTTTTAATCAACTTTCATTTATTTCAACACCAATAATAATTATAAATAATATTTACAATGTTTATTTGTAATGTATGAATTTCAATTAAAAAACTTAAAAATATAATATACATAGAAACCAATAATATTAAATTTGTTGAAAATCAATGATCAGATTTATTTTAACTTGAAACTGAATTCTTAAGTTCTTGTATTAGATTTATATGTCAATATATAAATGATGTAAACTATATAATCAATCAATAGAATATGATTTATATTGATCACTTATAACACTTGTGTAATTCCGCCTTGCACTTTTAAATGTTTATTATATAATAATATTGGTAAGAAGTATTGATAATAATCTGAAACTCTTTCTATTTTCATGTCATAGCATCTCTTTAAAGTAATTGACATGTACTCTATTATATCGTAAGTGGGGAGCAAAGTAGAGGGGACATGACCGCTTGAGTAGCGTTACATATAACCGATACACCAATTGCCAACAAGGTTGGCGCGGATAACAATTTCAATGATTTAACAAATTAACGATAATTGGTCAATGTCGGTTCACACATCCCCATGCTACCTCAGGTTAACGTGGCAAGACAATTGAATATTAGATACTAGACCAAAAGTGGAATAAGGAAAATATGCGCTAGACATAACTGATCAATAAGGAGAAGAAGGTGAACATTTTGTCACACATAGGTGAGCCTCTTGTAATGTACTCGAGCCTAGGTTTTTATGACATAGAGAATAGAGTTAGAAACTATATAAATTAATAAGTAATAACAAATAATTATTTTAGGCATAATCTATATATATCATTTATTTATAAATATAAATATACTATATATGTGATACAAATATAAATTATTATTATTATTATATAGATAGATAGATAGATATAATAATCAATGAGTTAACTTTTATGTGTACATCTTATGTTTTATCTAACTGAAGCTATAAAACATTAACTCTCCCTCTTAGCTACGGAGGATAAAACACAAGAATAAATAACAATCCTAAGGATATCTCAGAAGATTTTCATCATTTGGTATGACATTTAACATCATAAGTATTGGCCTTCAGAATATCAACATATGATAATCACTAAATACTCTAAGTAATGGTCTCCAAAATATCAACACTTGATGTTTACCATGTATTCAATAAGGTAATGGTCTGCATAACATCAGCATATGATATTCACCATTATAATATCACATTTGAATATTGGTCTCTAGAATATCAACATATGATATTCACCATATACTCAAAAATGTTTATAAGGTATGTACACACGCATTCTCATAATGCTTACAATGTAAACATCCACCATGCAAGGTATAATCTATCATGATCTTCATAGACATTATAAGATATTCATCATAATAGAAAATTTAAGTTATTGTAAGATTGTCATGTCCCCTTTTCAAATAATAAAAAAATAATAATCTTTGCTAAGACAGGCAGGCCCAAGAAAGTGAAGTTTCGGAAAAAGGGAGTTAATCTTTGGAAACCGTTGGACTAATAAATGATAATTATTATTAAAATATGTTTCATTAACCTCTCTTGGATGTGAGTTACAGTTATTCCCTTTTTAAAGAGGTTTGGAGGCATTTTGGGGGAGATTCCAGACTTGATTTTCACTCATTCTTTGTTATTCTTCAGAGGCTGCCAAACCTGTGGAGAAGGAGACCCAAGAACGAGAGTTTGCAGGTTTCCAGGGAGACCCAAGAACGGGAGTTTGAAGGTTTCTAGGAAGGCTAAGGACGGGAGTTTGAAGCCATTCCATGTGCATGCTCATACAGAGTTTGCCTTTGTGCTGAACAGTGCAGATTTGTGAGTTTCCGGGTGTATTTTTGTAAGAGTTTGGTGTTTCCGGTTGAGTATTTCATATCAGTTTTGGTTGTTGCTGTATTTTATACTTTAAGCTGTTAAAATAGATCTGAATATATATATTGGGATGTGATTAAACTTCTGAGATAGATTATTAGTGTTCTTGTGGTGTTTCCGGGCATATTTTGTGCTATTTCGGGAGCCCGATGAGCATAGTTTTGGTCCTACATTTTTGAGCTGTTGTGTAAAGGCTATACGGATCTGGAAATGTCAATTTGTAGGCTGTTATGCTGCTGAAAGTTCTATAAAAATTTCCATTTTCAGATTTATTAATAATTGGTGAAGCTATGAAGCTTTTGGCACAATTTCTGGCATACCCGATTTGGGGTTTCTTGAGAAATTTGGAGGATCTTTGTGATATTAGTTGTTTGATCTTAAAGATCTGATTAAAGGTTGGAAATATCATAAAAAAATCAGAAAAGGGACATTTCAGTGGTATCAGAGCCATGATCTTGCCAGCCTGAGGGTTTGTAGAAGTTTGCAGGTCAGTTTTGACAATTACCCAGATCTTGCATTTCAGTTTTGAGAACTACCCAAATCTTGCATGTCATAATTTATGATTGCATGTTGCTTCTAATCAGCTGCATGTCAAAATTTATGGTTGAATGCTACTTCTAATCATTTTCATGTTAGTTCTTGGTGAATTTGGTGGTTGTAGAAGTTTGCATGTCAGTTTTGACAACTACCCAGATCTTGCATGTCAGTTTTGACAACTACCCAGATCTTGCATGTCATAATTTGGTGGTTGCATGTTGCTTCTAATCAGTTGCATGTCCAAATCTATGGTTGCATGCTACTTCTAATCATTTGCATGTTAGTTCTTGGTGTTTGAAGAAGTTATATCCTATTGGGGTTACACTCTATTTTATCCAGAATGGACAGGTATAGTACAGAGTCTCAGAGGGAACGATCTTGGACAATTGATAGCCAGAGTCAAAATAGTAGAAAGGATGGTTATTTAGACATTCGAGATAAACTTATGAAAATAAGCCATGACATGTCTAAACAGTTGGTTGAGCACCACCGTATAAATGACATGTTATCTGACCCAGCTAAGGTGGATAAGTTGACTGGATTTCTATTTGGCAGATTTTCTCACAGGACAGATGACACAATTTCCAAGAACTTGCATGAGGAGTTTGAGAAACTAGCTGATAGCCAGGTAGAGGTCTCAGATTCTACTCTGCCACAGGAGGTGGTGGGAAAGGATATTACACAGATTGATAGTAACGGTCAACTTGATACTCAAATTGAGACAATTGTTTACAGGTTGTCAAAGGGTGATGCCACAGGTATTCAAGATGGTATAGTTACAACAGGCAGTGACTACAGTGTAGTGGGTTCAGATGATGATTATGAGGATGTTGTTGTGCAGGATGGTGAGATACCTGGTAGAGATGAGCAGACATTGAGCATTCATGACTTTGCTGAGAAAGAGTACCAGGCACAGTTAGATGCTTCATCACATGAGGTTGAGGCTGGTAGTACTTCACATGATTTGTCCAACCAGCTGAAGGTGAACACAGATAGTATTGTGACTTCATTATCTCATCATGACAGGTATGTGGAGTTAGTTGGTATTGGTCATATTACTCAGGTGAGGAGTTTTCTTGAGTTACCAGTTGATTCTAGTTTACGGATATGGACTCGAGATTATTATATTGGCATTTGGGATTCAGTTGACTGGAGATCTTTAACACTTTTTGGTAGCAGTGTTTGTTTGGGTGCTATCATGGATTTGATTAGTAGATTACATGGTGTTGTCTTTTCTTGTGCCAGTATCTTGTCTAATGTTGGTATTAGTTTTTATACACCGGTGTTGGGCTTTGTTCATATATCCAGTCGACCATACTTGCTGGAATGTGTTGATGATCTTTCATATTTGGCAGTGTGTACAGATGAGTCCCAGGATCATATTGGCATTGATGACATCCAGGAGGATGTAGTGGGCAATTTTGAAGACTTAGTTTCTTTGGGTACAGAGGAGTTGGACAGCAGTGCTACAGTTTTTGATACTCTCTATGTTGATATGAGCTTTAGAGTTGATTCACGGGACATGGATGGTAATACTCTAGAGACTAGTAACTTTGAGGATACTCCTTTAGACAATGCATCAAAGGAGGTTTGTAGGAGACAGTCAAGCCAATGCCATCATGTGTCTAATCAGTTGAGAGTTAGTGACCGAGACATTGCTATCACTTGCCAACATTTTGATGCTACTCGTCAGTTATTAGCAGTTTATGGATGGGGTTCTCCTACTAGTGATGAGCAGGAAGGAAGTTATCTTTCCTTGACAGAGATCCACTCTTTATGGGAGGCTATTCGGATTTTGAGACAGAATTATATGCAGTTGGTATCTGACAGAGATTATCTTATGGAGTGGGGTAGTATAGCATATGATGCATTGTTGGCCAAGGAAGATGAGGTGAGTGAGCTTACTGAGCAGCTTGAGGTGATTTCTGAGATTCTTGAGAGTACACAGTTGGCTTTCAAGGAGTCACAATTTCATTTGGCTAAGGTGACCATGGAGTTAGAGCGACTACAGTCTTTATCTGATTCTATACAGTCACAAGCTATGGTGTTTGGTGATTCGAGGATGTCCATGGCTGAGATTGTCAGAGACAGTGGAGATGGGGATGCATCCATCCTTGATACTAACATTGGCATATCAGGTTCATTCCCACTAGAGTCAAGTTTAGTTGAGTTGGGTATTGTAGCAGATTATTGTATGCCTGACAGGGTGGTGGCCTCTAGTACTAAAGGCAGAGAGACTAGAGATGTATCAAAGGTCATGTGTGATGTTGGTGAGTCAACAGTTGGCATGGTTCCTGCTAGTAATACTACTCCCTTGGTGATATCTTTGGAGGTAGTAGTCAGTTCCAACATGGTTGATGATCAATTGCAGTTAGTTTCATCTAGATTACAGTCTGAGCCACTGACTGAGATTGGTGCATTCTATCGGCATTACACTGTGAGGTACGCTCATCAATTTACCTTTGATGACCATGTTGATGAGATTATGATACAGAGATGTACTTTGGTTCCTAGTGCTTATCATCAATTATGGAATAGTTTGATGCCTCGAGATGAGAGTTGTGATGGGCACGACATGGCGACAGGTTCTGTAGTTGATAGCTTGATAATACATGACTTAGAGCAGGAGTTTTGGAGTGATGCTTCAGCAAGTGTTGTTATTGATTCTACTCCTTTGGCTATGACATCTCCTGACTTAGCTAGTGATCAGTCACAGTGGGTTGTATCACTTGTTCATGGTGAGCTATTGACTGAGGTTGGTTTTTTTAATCAACATTATATTGCAGGGAATGTACATCAGTTAACAATTGATCCTTATGCTGAGGAGTTGATGGCAGGAAAATTTGGTTTGGGTTCCATTTCTTGTTGTTTATCTTGTGATGGCTTTTCACCATCAGGGGTGCATGGGAGTTATGATTATGAGACAGTGGCCAATGATCTACAGAGTTGTGTTGACTGCAGGAGTTGTACAGTGTGTGGATTCTCCATACTTGGTATAATTTCATTTGAGAGCATTCACCATTGTTGCAGAGTTGGATTGTACATTCCATATAGGCCAGTGGAATGCATTGATGGTATTTACTATGTTGGTAGTCCACTTTACTTGGGTTTTGATATTCTAAGAGTTTGTGTCTCATGGGTTTTTTACTGTGGTAATGGTGATTTTGGAGTTTGGTTGAGCTATAATTGCCAGTTTGATTATGGATTCCTCTTGGTCATATTGCAGAGGATCTTGCAGGAGTCTGTGTTAATTGGTAGTAGTATAGTTCATGACTACATTTGGGATCCAGGAGGATTGATTGGTTTATTGTTCAGCCATTGCTTGAGGACAAGCAATGTTTGGGAGGGGAGGACTTGTCATGTCCCCTTTTCAAATAATAAAAAAATAATAATCTTTGCTAAGACAGGCAGGCCCAAGAAAGTGAAGTTTCGGAAAAAGGGAGTTAATCTTTGGAAACCGTTGGACTAATAAATGATAATTATTATTAAAATATGTTTCATTAACCTCTCTTGGATGTGAGTTACAGTTATTCCCTTTTTAAAGAGGTTTGGAGGCATTTTGGGGGAGATTCCAGACTTGATTTTCACTCATTCTTTGTTATTCTTCAGAGGCTGCCAAACCTGTGGAGAAGGAGACCCAAGAACGAGAGTTTGCAGGTTTCCAGGGAGACCCAAGAACGGGAGTTTGAAGGTTTCTAGGAAGGCTAAGGACGGGAGTTTGAAGCCATTCCATGTGCATGCTCATACAGAGTTTGCCTTTGTGCTGAACAGTGCAGATTTGTGAGTTTCCGGGTGTATTTTTGTAAGAGTTTGGTGTTTCCGGTTGAGTATTTCATATCAGTTTTGGTTGCTGCTGTATTTTATACTTTAAGCTGTTAAAATAGATCTGAATATATATATTGGGATGTGATTAAACTTCTGAGATAGATTATTAGTGTTCTTGTGGTGTTTCCGGGCATATTTTGTGCTATTTCGGGAGCCCGATGAGCATAGTTTTGGTCCTACATTTTTGAGCTGTTGTGTAAAGGCTATACGGATCTGGAAATGTCAATTTGTAGGCTGTTATGCTGCTGAAAGTTCTGTAAAAATTTCCATTTTCAGATTTATTAATAATTGGTGAAGCTATGAAGCTTTTGGCACAATTTCTGGCATACCCGATTTGGGGTTTCTTGAGAAATTTGGAGGATCTTTGTGATATTAGTTGTTTGATCTTAAAGATCTGATTAAAGGTTGGAAATATCATAAAAAAATCAGAAAAGGGACATTTCAAAGATCGTCACCTTTCAATAACTTCTACAGTTTCAAGTGATGATCATTTGGAAGTCATCACTTCTTCAGGATGTACATAGGGGTTAGGCCCATCACATAGTCACAAGATATATATGAATTATAGTCCTCTTGAATACTATAATTTATTAATTACCGGAGAATCCATCACAACATGGTTTACTCCCTCTAAATCAATATGATGTAGATCATTGAAGATTGATTTAATCATATCCTCTATCTTCTCTCTCTCTTTCAATATGTCTTGAAATGTAAGCCTCACTCTATATCTTAATCTCCCTCATTTTTCTGCAAGAACATTCTCAAAGGAAAAGATCAAAGTACATAGCTCATCAATAGTATGCATAAACAAATAATTATGATTATTTTATATATTAAAAAATATGTTACAGTAAGTTGTTATTTTGAGAATCCATCTCAAAATTATTACCAAACTAAATTTATTTTAATGAAACAATTTACATTTATTTTACAATTTCATGAAGATGATAAGAAAATAGAGAACTCCCTCTTAATTCTAGTATTTCATATGCATTAAGGATATTTGAAGTTCTTTAGAATGGCCATCTTTCTGGATCTATATTAGAATTGTTGACTTTGGCAAAGGATGCTTGATGTTTTAGTCTATCAGAGCAATGAGATGCTAAGTGACCATAGTTGTCACATCTAAAGCACTGTATTTTAGAGTAATCCATATGTTTCCTTTTTCCTTTGAATTTGGGTTTTTCCCTTTTATTTACTTGGGTTGTGAGATAATCTCTTCTAAATGTTGGTTCTATTACTCAAGATGAGGTGATATTTTATTTTAGAATTATCAAATAATATTTCTTTTATAATAAACAATGAGGCATAGTTTGATGGAGTTTTTAAAGAATTAAAAATATATTAATGAAATAATCTAATGTCAAAAAGTTTAGGAGGATATTTAATGATACATATCAATGTAATTAGAAGCATAAATACTACAAATTTGAAGTGGAGAAAAGTGATAGAAGCAATCACCCATATTCTTGAAAAAATGTCAACCACCCTCTTAAACATTCATATGTTAAGTATTATGGCTGCAATATTCTTGACTAATATGAGTAGACCAAAAGTCATTTATAGTTAATGACCAATCAAATAAAAGTCTAAGAAAATATTTCAATCATCCTAGATGAAGATAAATAAAAATATTGTATTATGGAAGATTAAGTGTGAGAGAACCTATTACATATCCCCACAAAGTTATTTTTAAAATGCATACTCTCAAAGCCCAAAATAAGAGAATAAAAGCCAAGGAAAATGTGAAAAGATTCAAATGCACACCCAAAATCCTTATCTAGTGACTAGAGACTGAAAAACCCTAAAGTTGTGCAACAACAACATAGGACCATAAAAATTATATAGCTACCTATGCTTGAAATAAATCCCTAAAAACTCCATTGCATACTATCATTCACACCATGTGATGTATCATTTTCCTTCTTGCGTTCAAATCTTCAAAAAATAACTTGTGATTGATTTTTTCCATTCTTAAGCTCTATAATTCGCTTAATACATAAATCTAATTAATAATTAAAAATAGGCATCTCATTAATATATTGTAGGGTGTTTTTGACTTTTTTTTTAAAGATATATATCCTAATATCAATATGGTATATAAGCATAATATAGATAGATACATAGAGAGGGGAAAGAGAACACATAATAGATAGATAAAAATATTTCATTAAATGTTATCTTACTTATTTAAGAGTTTTCATATTTTTCTTTAGAAATAAATTAAAATGGTGGATTTGAATTAATTTACTAATTAAAAGTTATTTCCTTGTATATTGAATATACTTTAGTATTATTCACATATTTGAATATATACATACACACACATACATGTATACATGCATACATACATACATAAGACAAAAATGCTAGATATTTATGTTATTTTATTTTTTATTAAGAATTATATTTATTGCTTAAGATTTATTACATAAAAAGATCATATATATTAGTTGTGCTAGTTTAATAAAAATATATTAACTGTATATGTTATAAAGAAAATATATTTAAACATATGTATCAAGTATTTTTGTGAACTTTTTTAATATAATAATTAAACAAAATTTATTTTATAAATAAATAAATTATGATAATTTAACTATGGTGTTGCAATCCGTATTGAATCAAGATTGAAATGCTCTTAAAATGTTATTTTTTGAAATCTTTAAAAAAATTAGTTTCCCCATAAATATGATATTGTGGCATACATAGGTAGCAAGAATTGATTTTAAGTAGTAACTAATGTTTATGCTTAACCTCGTATATCACTAGAGGATTGACTTTAGCTGTTAACTAATGTTTAACCAGTAACATTGCTATCACTAGAGCTGTTTGTGTGGCTTTGGTTTTCTGGGCTATCCATAAGCGCTGAGCTCATAATCTGTGGTGTTTGAGGCTCCATCTTCCCTTCCAACATCTGCACCACTTGCCTCATACTTGGCCTCACTTCCTCGTCCTCCTGAATGCATAACAGTGCTACGATACATGCTCTTCTTACCTCTTCCATTTCCCCCTCCTCTAGAACAACACCCTCCTCCACAATATTTATCATGTTCGCCTGCTGAAATTGGCTTGCAGCCCATGTAGGAAAATATAGCTTACTTGAATCTTGCACAGTTAAGTCCAGATTTCTTCGCCCGGAGATTATTTCCAAAAGAGTCATACCAAAACTGTAGACATCGACCTTAGGAGTGATTGGAGTACCGGCGATCCACTCCGGAGCCAAGTATCCTCTCGTTCCTCTTGTAGTCGTCAGCACGCGGCTCAGATCTCTACCCATTAGCTTCGCCAACCCAAAATCTGCCAACTTGGGTGACATATTACTGTCCAGAAGAATGTTTTCAGGCTTGACATCACTGTGAATGATGCAACCTCTGCATTCTTCGTGGAGATAGAGCAACCCTCTTGCAGTGCCTAGCGCGATCTCAAATCGGGTCTTCCAGTCGAGCACCTTCCCCTCACCGATCGCGGAATTACTTCTGAACAGCAGGGAATTCAGAGAGCCGTTGGGCATGCAATCATAGATCAGTAACCGTTTCGATCCTTGCGCACAAAACCCTCTAAGCCTGACCAAATTGACATGTTGTATGTTTCCAAGGGAACTGATTTCTGCTCGGAATTGCTTCTCATCTTGTCTCGAACACTTCATCTTTTTCACGGCCACGACTGTACCGTCTGGTAGAGAGCCTTTGAACACGGAACCAGATCCTCCGCTCCCCAGCTCAGACCTAAAATTCCTTGTTGCAATTTTCAGCTCCTTGTAAGTAAACATTCTAAGAAAAGGGTCTAAAGAATCTTCACGCCTGTCCATCGATCGCTGCCGACCTCTCCGCCAAATGAAAACGGAAGAAATAGTTAGGGCAACGGTGAGTGCACCAACGATCCCGAGCACTGGGCCAATAATACTTCTGCTTTTGCGTTTCTCGGAAAGTTGAGAGGGACCCATTCTAATGAAGACATTTGTATTCCTTCTCGATGAAGTAGAGTTGCGCAGGTTGAGCAAATCTCCGGACCAGATTTGGCAGGGGCCTGAAGGCGGATTGAAAGAAAAAGCGGTGCACGAGCAGTTGCGAAGACAGGCTCTTTTGCAATCTTTCTCTGTGGATATTGCAGGGTTTGAGAAAGCGTAATCATCAGGCAACCTTACGCCAAGATGGAATATGAATCCGTCACTGCTGCAGTTTAACTTGTTCTTCCGAACACAGCCAGTGGACGCCCAATCTTGGGAAACCCAGGCGTGATTGTTTCTGGGTTTGAAGCCTTCGACGCAGCTGCAGAGCTGAAGATTTCTGGGGTCACAGATTCCGAAGGCACCACACGGACCATACGCGGCGCATGCATCTCTGGGAATGGACCAGAACATGCTCCATTTATTACTGCCATCCAATGCATGCTGTCGCCCTTGTCCGAACTTAGTCACGACGAAACGTGCGAGAGCAGTGATGTTAGGAACAAACATGTAAGTCAAATACAAACCAGAGCCATTACTTTCAATACTGATATTGAAAATGTGTTTGTCCTCAATTTCTGGAATTCCGCTGAAAATTGTGCCGTCCCAAAGTCCGGTCGCCCAATACTGTACAGAATTGTTCCATTTCAGCACAAATTGTTTGGCCCCGGATGGATCCATCTGCAGGGAAAAAAGGCCAGGAGCAGGATCCGTTGAGCTTTTCCAGGAGATTAGCTTTTGATGATATCCACCGAACCTCATCCCGGGCAACAAGGTATCTACTGGATTGTCGAAACTCTGCCAAACGGTATTAGATTGGCTGTCGTTCGTCAGCATTAAGAAATTACCAGAATCCAATAACACAGCCCGGGATGCCTTGCTTGTTGTGTTGGCTGACCAAATAGATGCACCCTCTGCATCGAACAGAACCAATCTACCATCTTTTGACAGCATCAGAACGCCAGACCGGTTTCTGGCCGGTGTCTCCCTGTTGGCCACCCAAACATAAGTCTTCTCTGGTATTTTAGGGTACCAGATGCCAATATACCAGTTGCTTCCGTTGGGGCTGAAGAATCCCAACTCAAATGTACCACTCTTTGAAATAATTGTCTGGTTTCCAGTGAGGGAGGCACCCAATGGAATAGTATCTCGAGCACCACTATTACCCTTGAGCTGAAAAAAAATGGCAACTGCAAAAAGCAGGCTTGACCATATATTTCTCATTGCTGTAAAAGTCACCTTGCAACGAATAAACTATTAACTTGAATGGCTGCCTTACTCTATATAAGCCGAAAACAAAATATTAAGTCGCAGATAGAATTTTCTCCATGTGTTGCGTGTCAAAGGATTCACAGACACGGTGCGTAGTGGACAATGCTAGTAATTTTTAACGCGTGAAAACAAAAATTAAAGTTGACTTGATTGTATCCAAGTTCTCATTTGTGGAATCGGTATTTCTATCTTGGACATTTTTATTTGTTGAATCGATTGTGGAGAAGATATTTTTTAGTTAGATGATATTTAGTTCATAGGCTATCTTGCATTGGCTTGGCACCGTCTAAAAAGCAAACTAAAACGCATATTTTATCAAGGGGTATACTAGTTTTTTATTTACATTGCATTATATACTTTACGATCTTCTAAACATTTGCATTTTAAAAACGATCTATAATTTTAGTACTTGAAGATTTGATTGTTATTTTGGATCAAATGCAGTATCAAGACCAATTTAATTTGCTGTGCTTAGATTGTAATCTTTGCAACAAAATCTTTTCCCCCGCCTATTTCACAACCCTAACTCTGCCGACACATACATTTCAGATAACAATAGATTATTTTACCTAGCAAATGTTCTCCGACCATGATAATAGCTATTGTCATAGATTTTGTACATATATATAATAAAAAAATTAGATTTATTCTCTAGAGTAACCTAAGATTTCTGCACAAACATGCAAATATGACAAGTTAGAAACTTAATTTGAAGAAAGTTTTGACATTGAAAAAATACAACATTTTACATAGGAGAGCAGCATGCTTATATGTTCATTTTGTATGCATTCTTATTAGCTCTAATTTTCTATTTTTCCATATGCAAAATGGTTTTCTTAACCTAATGATTGGAATGGTTAGAAGCAAACATTAGCACAGGTAATTGTATTTGAAACTTGTAAGCATGTGGACATTTTTTTTATTTTTGTTTATTCATTGCTCTACTCAAAACTAGATCCATTCTCTCTAGGATAACCTTGTGGGTACCAAGATTATGGGACAAAGCAAGAATAATCATTTTTACTTGAGTAGTGATACATATTCAATTGAATATAGAAAATAGAGCACTACAAATAGCCATACATAGAGTTAGGTAATCTCAAATTTATAACTTTTTCTTCTCCGCCTATTAATAATCATTATTCATCTGTAACATACATAAGATTTTTATTTTCTTAGAAGATTTATGAAGTTTTCCATATTAGAAAAATTATTGATTCCAGGTTTCATAGAGCGCTATGACTACAAAAGAAACTACCAATTCTAATGCAAGTGCTTGTAGGTTATACTATTAGTAACTTAATATTATATTTCATAAACAATGCTTGTTGATGGTTTATATGCTTTTTTATTTCCTTGGCTTGTTCTTTTATTGTTTTGATTCTTCATTTGTTGTGAGTTATCGATTTGAGCTTGGAATATATCTCTACACTTTAAACATCTCTTCTATTTGTTAAAATTTTAAACATACTTCTTTGACCTTGGGATGATCCTTCTTCGATATCTATTGCTTCAAATTCAATTTTTTCTTGTCCAGCATTTCCCTCATCGACTACTACACACATGATATCACAAATAAAATCAAGCAAGTTTGTAAGGGGAAATGTCTCTAAAATTAAAAATTAAAGTTATAAAGTTTGCCTAGACCTAGAAATATAGAGAGAGATTGTACTTGCGGGAGATACATGTGTACCTATTGGAGCTTGGGATGAACCTTCACCAACCTCGGTAAGTTGTCCTAGTTTACATCCTAAAAATTTATAATTCATAAAACCATAATTTAATTAACACTAATCTTAAATATTATTAATTTAATAAACCCTAATCTTTAGTTAATAGTAACCCTAGGTAATTTAATATTTTCCATATTCCTAATTGAATAAACACTAATCCTAACTAAATAAAATTCTATCTAGAATAAGATTGTACACTATAGATAAAAAAATGCACTTGAAAAAAAATTGTACATATATACCTATCCTCTTATAGTATCTTGCTAAAGTATTTCAACAATTCTCATCTTCTTGTTCCTCTTGTTATTTTTTGTGCATACTTTTTTTCTCTTTTTTCTTTATTTCCCATCGCAAATTCTTCATCAAAACTTCTATAGCAAATAAGCTGAAAATATTTCCTTGTTCTCGATTCAAATGTGAATTACTTGATATGTTTTGATTCTTAGAAAATGAAATTAATGAATAATTATATATATGGGAAGTAAAAAAAAAGAAAAATTTCCACATAGGGCCGACCATAGTTTTGATAGAAACTACCAAGATAGTTTTGATCAAAACTACCTTTGTAATTTGGTAGTTTCAATTGAAACTACCTTGGCTTGGTAGTTTCTATTGAACCTACCATGTGCTTGATTAACTCAATGTTAACCGGGCCTTTTAGTTTCAATAGAAAGTAACTTAAAAAAATTCTATCAAAACTATGTAAAAATAAAATCTATCAAAACTAGCAAAATATAAGTGTTTTGCATAGGATAGAAGGTTTTCAATTGTTTTTGTGACTTCCAAACTCAATTACTATGTTCAAATGAAACATTGAAGACATGTCATTCTAAATGACACAAGTACTTGGAATGATATTTCTAATGACTATGGATTTGATACATTTTGAATTTTCTAGGTATACATTTTTTTATGTTAATTGAATAGAGGTTCGTTATAAAAAATAAACCCATATATTGGACGCTCATGGAAAAATATTAACTAAAGGAATTAAAATTTTGAAAAATAATTACATTCTCCATATTTGAGTCCTCTTTCAATCAAAAATAAAATAAAAATTAATTAGGTAAATATATAATAAGTTACATGTGCCCAAAGCCATGTATGTCCAAATTAATGTTAGGTCAACTTTAAGCTCCAATAAAATATTAAATACCAAGGATAAAGACATAACAACACCTCCATGGTTTTGATATAGATGATAACAAATTAAATTAGAAATAATCACATTGATATCTATTGTAGAAAAAAAATTGTGTGTCAAAAATAGTGTCACTCTTTAAAAATTAGGTTTTTGATAACATAACAATTTTTGTGGGAGAAAAAAAAATCAATCAAATAAATTCAAAAAAACAAAATGTATTTAGAATCTACAAAAAAAATCTTAAAAGACTCTAATTTACTTCATCTTCAAATTGTTAACTGTTAAATGGAAATTTGCATTCGAAAGTGAAAGTTCTCTTGAAAATTCACAATTCAGTGTCAATTTAGGCAAAAAAGTGTAACCCATTATTGTGGGTCCACCCAAGCATTTATTTAAATATGAAGTTGTCCTATGTCTTTATTCTTTATTAAGATTACTTAGAAATTCCACCTTCTTCCTAAGTCATAAGTATTCTACAAAAATAACACCGCTCTTGACCAAGATCATTGTTAGCATGAAGTAACAAAATGTAGAAAATAATGATGATGATGATGATGTAATGTGTAGTTATGAACCATATTATTTATACAATAGAATATGAAAAAATGGAACTAAATCAGAGATGGTAAAAACTTAATGCCAATTATATTATTAAACTAAATTTGACCTAATAAAACTACTCTAGAAGTTGAAAGTGAGGGTATCTTCCCTGTTAGCTCCTAGATTGGTTAGTTCATCCACTATTTTATTACATTCCCAATATATGTGTTGTATTTGAATTTAATCAGAATTATCTAATAGGGATAAAGCTTCTTCTAGTTTTGAGATGAGCTTCTAGTTGGGTGTATATCTACTCCTTATAGCATTTAGGATAATTTGTGAATCCCCCTCTATGATAAGTTTTTTGAACCCAAAGTTCAGACTAAGTCTTAACCTTTTTAAGAGGGGCTCCATTTTTGCCATAAATACTTTTCCCTTTTAATCTACCAAGTATGTGTTGAGTGGATGATGCATCCTATACTTTCCCTTCTAGGATTTCCTCTTGATGCTCCATCAAAGTTCAATTTTTTCCTTTCCATGGGTGGCGTTCCCATTTAAATTTCCTCTAGCTAGCTTGCTTGTTTTGGTGTATAGCATTGGGGGATTGATAAGTTGACACCAATTTTTTCACATGTCTACATCTTAGCCTAAGAAGGCTCCTTCTTCTTTGATTAAATTTCTTAGGTCATTGTTCATTACTTTTTTTATGCATGCTTCTATTTTGTTGAGAAGGGAAGGTATTGTTAATTCTTGGTTTAAAAAGATTATCTAATTCCTCTCTTTCCAAATTTTCCAAAGTAAGATGGATGGTGAAATTTTCCAAAGATTTTTATATATCTTAGAGTATTCATTTTTGCGCCAACTCTTTAAGTGATCCCATAGTATTTTTGAAGAAGTAGAGAGCCAATTGGATTTCTAACAAAGCTAATGCCAACATGATTTTGCAAAGGAGCATTAATATAGTAGGTGTTTAACAGTCTTTAAGTCATTTTTGCAAAGGATACATCTTGACAAGCCTTCAAACCCTATTTTTGTAAACTTGCATATTGTAAGGATCCTTTTTGTATGGTTGTCCAAAGGAATATGCCAATTTTGGGAAGACAAACATGATCCCAACCCAAATTTGAGGGTATCTCTATCTATTCCCATCTTTAAGAGTTTTTAATTTTTTCATAGCCCTTTTTTGTAGTAAATTTCCCATTCTATGACATAGCACAAATTAATCTATCATTTCTCTCTTTATGAATGCTTTTTCTTTGTCTTATGAATTCATTATATGCTAATTTTTCTTGTTTAGTTAGATTAGGATCTTCTAGAGGTTTCCATTCCTAACTCGTTACTTGGTTGGTTTCTACTTTGTGTTTCTAGTTACTAACTAGTTTCCCCATTTTGTGGTAAGAGTATCTTTGATTCTTGTAGGAGGGTTGAGCTATCTGGGGAAGGCAATCCATCCCATGAGTCTTCCCAGAAAAGAGCCTCCTCACTATTTCCTATATCCCACGTTAGTTCTTTTCTTATAAGTGGTCAGCATTGCATCATGAAATTCCAAATTTTAGAACACTTTGGTGGGTTTTTGCATCAGAATAATGATAACAGGTCTTCATTGTTTAGGTATTTTTGGTATAATATTTTAGCCCTTTTTTTTCATACTCATGATACATTCTCCAAATTAATTTTTTCCCTAATGCTTCACTTCTCCAACTTAGATTTCTTATTCTTAAACCTCTTTTCTCTTTGGGTCTTCATATTTTGTCCCATTTTATTAATGCTTATTTTTTCTTCTCTTCAATCCCACTCCAAAAATAATTCTTAAGTTTATGGTTGATTTTCATTTTTGCTCCCTTGGAAAGTGGTAGGTAGGACATCTCATAGGTATGGATTGTAGTTAAGATTGATTTGATTTTTTCCCTCTTCTTGCTTTTTTCAACCATTTCCCTTTCCAATTTTCCAATTTTCTATCGATCTTATCTATTGTAGTATTCCTAGATATTTACATGGGAATATGCCTTTCTTATATCCCATGATGTTGTAATTTTGTATTTCCATCTATGGCTTGGTGTTTAGAAAAAAGATTTTTTATTTTTCTTTGTTGACTATTTGTCTTGAGGCTTCTCTATATGTTTTAATAATCTATTTGCAGTTTTGGGCTTCTACTATTATGCTTTGTCCTAGAAGGATAGTATTATCTACAAATTGTTGATGGTTAATGTTAGGGATTCCTTTTGTTATTGTGACACCCTTTATTATACCACTAGCTTGAGAATTTTTAATTGCTCTATTATGATGAAGCAGAATGGGGATATGGGATCCCCTTGTCTTATTCTCCTTGAAATGTTAAAAAATCCTTCTAGGGTACCATTATTTAGGATTGATATTTTAAGAGTTTTTATACAATTATATATTAAGTTGATCCATTTTCAAGAGAAACCAAAAGCTTCCAATATTTTATAGAGGAAATGTTAGTCTACCGTATTGTAATCTTTTTGTTTGTCTAGCTTCATTGGCATGAAAGCCTCTTTGTTTAACTATACTTAATGGATCATTTCATGTATTGTAATGATGTCATCTAATATCGATATACCTAGTACAAATAATGTTTATTCTTCTAAGCTTAGCTTTGGAAGGACTGTTTTGAGTCTATTAGCTAGAGCCTTTGATAATATTTTATATATTGTATTGCAGAGAGCTATTGGTCTAAAATCGCCTGGTTCTTTGTGCTTATATTTTTTGGGGATTAATGCTATAAAAGTTTTTTTAATTTCTAAAAATAAAGATCATACCTCTCTAGTTGCTTCAACAGCTTCCTAGGGATCCTTTCCTAAAATCTCCTAGTTGGTTTGGAAGAAGAAGGCCTAGAATCCATCTGGTCTTGGGGACTTATCTGAATTGAGACTAAACACCACTAATTTTATTTCTTCCATCATGAAGGCTTTATTTAATATTTTATAATCTTCTTTAGTTATTACATGAGGAATAGATCTTTTCATGGTGTTTTGAGTGATTAAGTTTGAACTCTCATAATTGTTAAGTATGTATAATAGTTTACAAATACTTCAGATGTTTTTTTTGGATCTTCTATTATCTATCCTATGTTATTTTTAACTTTAGTTATTTTATTAATATTTCTATTGTTAATAGCATTGCTATGGAAAAATTTAGTGTGATGGTCTCCTTCTAAAAGCCAAGTTTCCCTAGATTTTGCTTCCAGAAGATTTCCTCATTTGCTAATATATTTTCTTGTTTTATTAGGAGTTCCTATTCTTTGTTATATTTTTCTTCATCCATACCATTTTTTACTACCTCTTCATTAATTTTCTTTAATTCTTCTTCATTGTCTAATTCTTCTTTAAAAATATTGTTGAAGTAATTTTTATTCCATCCTAGGATATTTTCTTTTAAGTATTTAAGTTTAGATGCAAAATAGAATATTTTGGATCCCTCAAAATCACACTTTGTCCACCACTGCTTGATGTTACCCATAAATTTATCATCAAGAAACCACATTTTATCACATTTGAAAGGATTTCTTATGGGTTTGACTTGTTCTTATATTTCTAATTAGAATGGAAAGTGATCTAATCCTACATTTGGTAGAATTGTTGAATGTATTTCATAATTGAAATTACTTAGATCCCCTTTGAAGGTGAATCTATCTAACCTTTATGTAATGTGGTATGAGCGTGGTCTTTGGTTATTCCATGTGTATAAACCATTGGATAGCAAGATATCAACTAAGTTTTCTATGGAGAACCATTCTTTGAAGTCTATCATAGTTTGTGTTATTGTCTAGGTTCCTCCTAGTTTTTCATCTAGATTCAAAATTGCAATAAAGTATCCCCCTATGTAGTAATTTTTTTTTTTCTTTTTTTATAAAGATTTTGATCTCTTTCCAAAAATTCCTCTTATCTGTTGCTAGTATCAGCCCATATACATTGATAAGTATGAATTGAATATTATTTCTATAGCTCTAAATTTCCCTCCCATCCAATTTTTTGATAATTTTATTATGTTATAATTGATTTTCCTTGGGTCCCATAATATACCAATGCCTCTTGAGGCTCCTATTGATGCTATTAAATTTGTTTTCCAAACTCTGAGTCTCTTTGTTAATTTTTCCCCTTCATTATTCAACTTAGTTTCTTGGGTTATTAATACTTCTTATTCAAATAATGTTAAACTACACTTTAGAAAGTGCCTTTTGTTAGGGGTGTTTAGTCCCCTAACATTCTGTGTGGTTATCCTCATTGTTCAATGGGAAGGATCTTCCCCTTCCCAACTTGTAATATTTCTTCAATCTTCCTTTGATTGCCTTAATTGCCTAACTGATCTAAGTTCGTCAAGTGATTCCCTACTCTTTTTTTAAAAAAATTCCACATCTTCGGATTGGGATGCCTGCAATGTATTTGCTTCAATACCTAATTTTTCTAGATTTTCTCTTGTGTCTTCTAGACTTCCTTTAATTTCTTCATTGGGGATATCTTCCTCATCCTCTCTTAATTCATCTATAATCTAGTTACTTAAATCTATAGCTTCATTTTTCTATTCCTTTTGGAGATTCCCTTTGCTCATGATTTCTTTTTATTTACCAATTGCCCTTTTTCTTTTCTTGTGTGTCTTGTACCCCATATTCTTCCCAATTTTTTAAGGAATTCCTCTTATTCTATTGATTACTACCAATTCCTACATCTATGCCATTGTTTTCTTTGTTTGCTTCATTCCATTTACTCATTACTCCTTCTATCTCTATAGGTATATGTATGTTCCTAAGATTTATTGCTTGTCCCCTTTCTTCAATTTCTATTGGTGTAAGAGGGGTCATAAAGGGATCCTTTCCATCTGCTGGGTTTTTCTAGAATTTATAGCTTTTTCTTTTTCTCTCTTTTCCTAATTTTTATATTTTTCCATATTTTTGAGGATGTTGGAGGTATTTCACTTCCTCATTATTTATAGTTGTTTTTTTTTTCTTGTTGATTCTTATCTCTATTTTCCACTACCTCACTACAAAATTTGGGGTCAAACTGCGATGGTAATTTGTGACGGCAGTGTAATTTGTGGTGATTTTCATTTTTTTTTTGCAATTCTCCCTGGCATCATCGCAATATCGATGTTATAGTCACAATTGTGATGCCCCCAGGAGCATAAACAAAAAGAAAAGAAAACATGACATAAATCATTTTCCATTTTTTTTATGGAGTGTTGCATGTGAAAGAGGTGGAGAGCTATGAATATTATTGTGCCCTTGTGATCAGTACATTTGGTTGTTGTGCCCTTGTGATCTCTACATTTCATTGTCGTGCCCTTGCTTTTCAATTTCATTACCATATCGTGCCCTTTCTCTATGATTTCATTTTTGTGTCGTGCCCTGGCTCTGTGATTTCATTGTCATGGTGTGCCCTTGTGATCTACTTGCCCTTGCTCTACAATTTCATTTATGTGTCATGCCCTTGTGATCTATGTCCCCTTTCTTTTTGATTTTATTCAATGGCGAGAAGAGGTACATATGTAAACATTTTTTTCTTTTCCTTGTAAACATGTATGTCTTTATATTTCCTTCTAAACATGTATCTATTTATATAGTTAGAGAGATCTCTTTTAAGGTGCTTATTACATATTATCTCACAACAACAAAAAATGATCCACTTGCATACAAATTCCAAAATCCAAATAATAAACAATAAAACTCACTCAACCCTTGTTAAGTGACTTACCTCAAGATTTTGCACAAAAATAATGCAGACTACAAAAAATGGGCAAAGTTCGCAAGAAAGTTTACAAAAACGTATCATAGCAGATATTTTTAGAAAGAAACAAGCCATAACCCAGTTAAATTGGTCTAGTTGTCATTTAGATGGGTTGATTACAAACTCATGTAGAACTATCATCAAATTAGGTATAATAAAATGAACAATCAGCTTTACCAAAGATGATCCAACTACATACATATTCCAAAATCCAAATAATAAAACAATAAAACTCACTCAACCCATACTAAGTGAGTTACCTCAAGATCCTACACTAAAATAATGCAGACCACAAAAAATTGGCAAAGTTTGCAATAAATTTTACAAAAACATATCATAGTAGATATTTTTAGAAAGAAACAAGCCATAACCCAGTTAAATTGGTCTATTTGTTGATTAGCTAGGTTGATTACAAATTCCTATGAGTTGTCATTAGATTAGGTACAATAAAATGAACAATCAACCTTACTAAAAATGATCTAGTTGTATACATATTCTAGAATCCAAACAATAAAACAATAAAACTCACTCAACCCATCCTAAGTGACTTAACTCAAAATCCTACACAAAAATAATGCAAACCACAAAAAATGAGCAAAGTTCGCAAGAAATTTTACAAAGACATATCATAGCAAATATTTTTAGAAAGAAACAAGCCATAACCAAGTTAAATTGGTCTAGATGTTGATTAGATAGATTGATTATAAATTCCTATAGAATTATCGTCAGATTAGGGACAATAAAATGAACAATAAAGGGCATAATTCAGATCATGTGTATTATAGCTTTTTAACACATAATCTAATTTTTGGTAGGTTCTATTCTAATTCAGGTTGGAAAATAATTACTTCTAATTTGAGACTCTCAATTAAAAGGATTAATGTACTATTATTGATAGAGAAAACTTCATATTAGATTAGAAATCTTATCTTCATGACTTGTTCCTATAGAAACTGTTGATTTTCATTGGATACCTCTCCTTACATATGTAGATTTTTCGATATACAATATTATTTTCTAAGATAAAGGATTTGGATAGTAATATGATTAATTTTCTATTTACTACATATTCATTATATATGGTTGAAACCACATGGCTTCAATTTCTAAGATAAGCATTATCTTTCCTTCATTTAGAAGAAACAACATAATCTTGTGCATCATAGTTAGGGGTAATTAGTTTTAGTGATACAATATGTTTGAGACTAGTACTCCCAAACATAACTATCTCACTAGAAATGATTACTCTTGGATATTTCTTATTATATCTCAATGTATTCTCTCTCGTTGAGAGCTGGTTTTCCTATGTTTCTAGCTTATCCTCTAGTATAGATTCTAAGTTTAGTCTCTTTGATGTCTAATTTTTTTTAGAGTGAGATGATAGTTTTCTATTATTATTTTAATCATATAGAATATATTCTTTAAGTTTTTTCCTATCTTCATCATGGACCATATTGACCGAATGATAAAAAGATCAATATTCATAATAGATCAATTTGGATAGAACATGGGGAATTTTGCATCCTAGACT
The DNA here is from genome assembly GCA_028749045.1 of Cupressus sempervirens. Taxonomy (NCBI): domain Eukaryota; kingdom Viridiplantae; phylum Streptophyta; class Pinopsida; order Cupressales; family Cupressaceae; genus Cupressus; species Cupressus sempervirens. Next base: position 422,193,326 of record CM053785.1, on the reverse strand, counting down.
AGAAACCTTCCCATTTTTTTGGTCTATCGTGAGGGTGAAAACCCTTAGTATACACTAGAAAGGGTTAATTTACTTATTGTCCTTCAATATACTTCTCTCATAGAGATTATTTATCTTTATACCCTGCATTAGATATGAAGGTATTGTGTGTATTAAGATTCTTGGATAACCATCCATAAATTTCTAGGAAATGATTTTACTTTATTTAAAAGTTAGTTTGGACTATCTTATATACTTGAAACAAATTAATCCTTAGTCATTTTCAACCTTTCCACAATGACATTACCTATAAACCTCTAAACATATTGAGATACATTTTTTGATCGACATTGAGGCCCTTTCAAATGATGATCAAATAGGGCCCTAAGGAACAAATGTCTTGGACATTAATTTGAGCACCCAAGATTGTGATTAAGGACTTCAAAGTCATGAGGATGAACTAAGTGAGATCACCTCCCTAACATGGCTTTCAAAGCGAATGTGATGGGGACAAATAATAATAGCCCAACCCATTAGGAGTTAGCAAGGTAGATCTAATATCAACACCATGTTCTTGCTTTTGAGCTAACAATTCTTCAGATGCATTTTCTTATAAAACATTAGTTTTGTTTAACAATTGTAAACTCCTAGAAAATGCATTCTTGTTTTTTATTACCATTGGCAAGCTTCCCTTGAACAAAATAAAAATGAAGAGGCATAAATACACCAAATTTTTCTTTCAAAACCATAAGTGCAAATATAAACATTAAGTACAACATGTCCAATATTTTTGCAGATATACATCTTAATTACACCAAATGTTTATTTCAAAACCATATGTGTAGATATAAACATGAAGTACAACATGTCCAATATTTTTTTAGATATACACATTAATTACACCAAATTTTTCTTTCAAAACCATATGTGTAGATATAAACATTAAGTATAACATGTCCACTATTTTTGCAGATATACATATTAATTACACCAAATTTTTCTTTCAAAACTATATGTGCAGATATAAACATTAAGTACCACATGTCCAATATTGTTGTAGATATACACATTAATTACACAAAATATTTCTTTCAAAACCATATGTGTAGATATAAACATTAAGTACAATATATCCAATATTTTTGCAAATATACACATTAATTACACCAAATGTTTCTTTCAAAACCATATGTGTAGATATAAACATTAAGTACAGCATGTCCAATATTTTTTTAGATATACACATTAATTATACCAAACATTTCTTTCAAAACCATATCTATAGATATAAACATTAAGTACAACCAACTCAATAAGGGTACACAAATAAGTTATTCCAGTGAAGAAGGATCATGTCAGATAATAGAAGGAAGTTCGATCAAAATAGGGAAACAATTGCTAGATTGTTGTCTAACTTTCAAAGAGTAGGCAATGACAAATTTTATTATCCTTTCAAGTTTTGTAACGGCTTAAAGACAAGAAGAATCCAAATCAAAATAGCTAAGAGACATTGTAGGGAGAATGGTCACACTAAAGAGGGGTCTTATTATCATCAATTGGTAAGTTCTTTGTTATATTGTTTTCACAATTAATATACATATGAACCACAGAACGGGGGTTTATATTCATCATTTTTGTATAGGTCGATCTCCCTAGGGTAGTACATGATATGGACCAACACATCGGAGGAACATGGAGGTGTGAATATGAAGGAACATGGAGGTGTAAATATGGAGAAACATGGAGGTGTGAGTATTGAAGGAGAAGATCATGATCACATGGAAGATGATGATCATGTGGCAAAAAAAACATTTGAAGATGATGGTATGAATTCATTGATACATGACACAATTGGTACTATTGTTGTTGTTGTTGTATTTGATGATGATGATGATGATGATGATTAGGATGAAATTAAGGCCATCCATGATATACCTCTACTTGAGAAGGAAAACCTGAACCTTTATGAAGGATCCTAATCAACTCTTCTCTATATTGTATTATTGTTGGTGAGTTTGAAGGTTATGAATGGTTTTGGTGCAGGAGCACCTAGGCAAACATCTAGGCACACCTTGGATGCAAGCAAAAGAAAAGGATATATGGTATCCTTGAAAGTGGATTGAAATTTATTGAAGCCTATAATGGAAATATGTAATAATCAATTTAATGTAAACATTAAAAGTCCTAAAGGTCCTAATAAAGGATTTAGGCACAAAAATGATGTAAGGGTGGCCAATAGTGTCAATAAGGGGTCTAGATTGGTTAGAGGGATCAAATAGTTCCTAGGGGGGTATTAGAATAATTCCTAAGGGGTGGAAACTGGTAAAATATGAGTTAAAACATTTTAATAAGGTTTAAAATTCAAATTTGAATCCTAACGACTATATACTAGATTAGGAGGGAAAACCAATATTTGAGTGTTTAACCTTTTTTATGGATTCCAACCAATGGAATATGGTTTGGGAAGTTTTATTCCATCCTATATATCCTATTAAAGGCATAAGATCATCAGATTGAAGGCATTGTATGGATTCCATCAGCATTGTACAGATTTGGCAGTTGGAATGCAATAAAAACTCCATTTTTGAGCATTTTGCATTAGATCTTTTGATTGGATTGGTTTCTAATTTATTTTTTGATGTTTTGAATCCATTGGAATGATATATGACCCTTTTCTAGTGAATTAAGGCAAGTAGAAGATTATTTGGCCAAAAGTGTTGATTGCAAGCAACTTTTGCAACAAATTGTGCAAGTTTTGGGCATTTAGAGAGAATTTGTTCATTCCATGGATGTAGGAATCTTATCACCATGAAATTAACCTGTATTATAATATAAATAATCATTATAACAATGATTGGGTGGGATTTTACATTAATGGAGGCTTCTAATGGGTTTTTGGTGGTTGTAGCTCAATGAAATGCATACTTGGATTCTAGCAGACGGAGATCTATCCATTGGAGAGGGGTATTTTATGGTAGATATCATATACATATACCTTTTAAATGGTGAATCAACCTTGATTTTTTTGATATTGGCTTGGGAGGTCACACATTAGGAAAGCCCTAGATATGAGGGTTTGTAAGAGGCCAAATTGGGGGTTTCTTATTTGTAGAGGTTGGGGAGTTAAATTGATTTGATTTTTCTTTTATTGGGATAATTAGGACTGTTGAAATCTTGAAGCTTTGGAAGTATGGTTAGCATATATTTTCTTGGTAAAATCACCCTATTTTATGCCTAAAAAGGGTGCCTAGTTTGGCGATCTAGTTGTTGGTCCAAAATAACCTATACTGAGTTTGACACATGTTGAAGAAGGATGAAATGGGTATCTAAAAAAAAAAAATTTAAGGATTCTTTTAAAAAAATTTGGAGAAAAATTTAGATCTTTCTAGCTGCAAACCTAGTTGGGGGCAATTAGGCCTACTAGGCAATTTTGAAGGATTTGAGTGCTAGGATTGGGTTAGGGGTTCAAAACCACTTGGGACATCTTGATTTCATCTTAGATAAGTGAAATACATCCACTGTGGCCATTGGGAGGGTGTATAAGTTGTAGAGTGGATAGTTGTTGTTTCTAGGTTTGGGGAACATAGTGTTTCCCTTACACATTTTCACTTTGTGTACTTTGGTTGGCCACATTACACTTGTCCATTGCATAAATTGGTATCAAATCCTAGGAGAATCCTAGGATGAAGGAAGAGAGACTTATTGGTGCCATTTGTGTATTTGATCCTTACTGAAGCCTTTGAGCATCCCTTACTTTTCAAGCATTCCTAGTGGATCTTGTTACTTGAGAAGATGTTAGAAGGAGAAGATGAGGGGATCCCTTAGACGGTCACTAATGTTGAACTTGAAAAGCTTGTGAAGGAACAAATGGCAAAGAATAGAAGGATAAGAAAATCCCTTGAACAAGAAAGAAGGGAAAAGCTTGAGAAGGACAAGGAAATCAAAGCCTTGATTGGTAGATTGACCATACTGGAAAAGAAAGGAAAGTGTAGGCTGGAAGAGGAAGATGACTTTGAAGAGCATGATGAAGAAGATGTCGCTTTGAGAGAAGAGGTATAGTTAGATCATGAGGAGGAGAGGATGGATAGGTTTATGAAAGCCATAAGGAGTGGAGATGCAAAAGGAATATCAAACTTACCTTTCTATGTAGGCAAGATGGATGATGAAGAGCTCATTGATTGGTTTAGTGCTATGGAGAAGTAATTTGAGATTGAGAACATAGAGGACAAAGAGAAAGTATGGATTGATAAGACTAGACTGAAAGGGTATGCCTTACTTTGGTGGGATTGTATACAGGCAAAGAGATGGAGGAATAGTAGACCCAAGATTACTTCTTGGTATACTATGATGGAAAAAATGAAGGAAAAAAATTTACCTAGTGACTACAAGGTACAGGTGTACAATAAAATGCAAATTCTAAGGAAAAGAGACTTGGATCTACAAGGGTACATTGAAGAATTCCATAAGTTGGATATTAGAGTGGGTCATGATGTGGATGTAGAAGAGAATATTGCAAGATAATTTGGGGGGCTTAGATTCAACATCCAAGATGAATTAAGTCATACAACCCCTAGATCTGTTGAGGAATGTTACAAGTTGGTCATAAGGGCTGAAGAGAAGTTGAGAAGAAGAGAGAAGAATAGTGGTGGTAGAGGAAATGCAAACAAAGGTAGAGGAGGAAAATCTATGGATGAGAAGGAAGAAGATAATGAGGACAAGAGAAAGAATGCTGATTCAAAACAAAGAGGAAGTGGCAGATCTAGTTATGGTAGAGGTAGTGGTGCATTTACTAGTATGTTTCTTAATTGTGGAGTCATTTGGCATTAGTCCTTTAGGTTTCCTAAGAAAGAGGTTGATCACAAGAACGTAGAGAAGAGAGCTCACTTGGCACAGGGAAGGGAAGAAGAATGGGAAGACAAAGGCAAGGCTATAGAAATTGGACCATACAAGGAAAGAGAATGATTAATGGTAAGAAGAATGCAGCAGCAAAAGAAGGCTCCCATATCCATCTTTAAGAAAAATTGTGTAATTCATGGTAAGGTTTGTAAAATGATCATTGATTCTGGATCATTTGACAATTTGGTCTCTTATGATATGGTAAATAAACTGAAATTACAAAAGTTTCCCACTGAGAGACCATATAAGGCTTCATGGATAAGTGGTGAGAAAAATATTTTTGTTAGAGAGAAAGCATTTTTTGATTTTTCAATAGGGTCATATGCTGATAGAGTTCTTTGTGATGTGATTCCTATGACATGTTGTCATATTATTCTTGGAAGACCATGGAAAGCCTCTAGGAATACTATACATCATGGATTGGAAAATGTGTATCTTGTGCATAAGGATGGTCTAAAATTTCTCCTTAACCCTTTACCAAGTGATGATGGTGATGGTGGAAGGATTGTATGTGTTGATGAGAAGACGTATATCACTATAGAAGATCCAAAGACAAGTGTTGATCTAAAACACAAGACTTCATTGGTAATGATGAAGAGTCATGTCATTGATCATAAAAGTTATGATTTGCAGAAGATGGTGTGTGAAAAGAGTATATTAATTGGCTCTCTTTGGTGTCCATTAGTGACAATTAGCAAGGGTAATGGTGTAATTTCCATAAGGCATAGAGATAAGGGTCTTTTGGGTCCTCAAATTAGAGAGAAAGGGTAGATTGAGATGGAAAATGACAAATGTCCTAAATTTGATGTTTTTGTTGATACTAACATTTTGTATGTAGGAAATACATGTGGCACAAGTGGAGGATTGCTAAAGAAGAATTGTAGACATCCATCTAGGAAAATGGGTGGCTTGAAGACAACTCCCCTTCACTCTTGTGGCAAGAGTCTTTTTCAAGGTGGGGTGTATGATGCAGGAACACCTAGGCAAACATCTAGGCACACCTTTGATGAAAGCAAAAGAAAAGGATCTATGGTATCCTTGAATTGGAATGTATTGAAGCCTATAATGGAAATATGTAATAATCAATTTAATGTAAACGTGAAAATTCCTAAGGATCTTAATAAAGGATTTAGGCACAAAAATGATGTAAGGGTCGCCAATAGTGCCAATAAGGGATCTAAATTGGTTAGAGGGATAAAATGGGTCCTAGGGGGGTATTAGAATAATTTTTAAGGGGTAGAAACCAATAAAGAATGAGTTAAAACATTTTAATAAGGTTTAAAATTTGAATTTGAATCCTAATAGCTATGTACTAGATTAGGAGGGAAAACCAATATTTGAGTGTTTTAACCTTTGTTATGGATTCAAACCAATGGAATATAGTTTGGGAAGTTTTATTTTGTCCTATATATCTTGGTAAAGGCATAGGATCATCAGATTGAAGGCATTGTGTGGATTCCATTAGCATTGTATAGATTTGGCTATTGGAATGCAATAAAAACTCCATTTTGAGCATTTTGCATTAGATCTTTTGTTTGGATTGGTTTATAATTTCTTTTTTGATGTTGTGAATCCATTGTAATGATATCTAACCCTTTTCTAGTGCATTAAGGCAAGTAGAATATCTCATTTGGCCAAAAATGTTGATTGCAAGAAACTTTTGCAAAAAATTGTGTAAGTTTTGGGCATTTAGAGAGAATTTGTTCATTCCATGGATGTAGGAATCTAATCCCCATGGAATGAACCTGATCATTCTAACAATGATTGGGTAGGATTTTTCATGAGTGGAGGCTTCTAATGGGTTTTGGGTGGTTGTAGGTGCATGAAATGCATGCCTGGAGTGTAGCAATCAGAGATCTATCCATTAGAGAGGGGTATTTTATGGTAGATATCACATACATATACCTTATGTTGGGACTCAAAATTTCCTTCCTGATTTGAGTACTATTCCAAGTTTTTGAGCCTTATGAGCACATTTAATGCATGTGTACTCGATTGTCCTTTTGAGGTCTAAGAGATGTTTAATGTTTCTAGCACTTTTCATTATGTATATTCATGCATCTTGTGAAGATAAATTACCATTCTAAGTCATTCCATGAAGTTTTGTTTTGAGCAATGTTCAAATCTGCATTTTTCCTGAGTGTCAAATAGCGACAGGTAGCCTAGCTTGTATTTGAATACCTTGCACCTAGATACGTTTCATGACTGGCCACTTTGGAAATGTTTTGTATGCATATCAGAGAACCTATGTTTCATATTTCAAGTCATTTTGACATGTTTTGATTAGGTTTTGAATCCCTCGAAGTTGGTTGTTTGTTGTTGTCATGCTGATGTAAATTGTTCAAAATTTTGGGAGGCCCTATTACACCAGTTGTAACTTTGACCTAGCTGACCAAAATGAGAAAATTCCTTTTGTATTATATTTTAGAGGTCAAATAATTGTTATATTTTTTATTTGAGCTTATGAAGAATCTTTTTGATCAGTTTTTGAATGAGATTCCATATGCAAATTGTAAAGTTTTACTTGTGTCATAAAGTACAAATTGATCGGTACCCTTGTTCGAGAGGTCATAACTCTGAATCTATGATAGGTGAGATCAAATGGATTGTTCTACTCTAAAATATTATTTAATTGTGTAAGTTTGTAAGTCTTGATGAATCCATTTACACACTTTCCTAGGTCCATTCCATTTGTGAAAATTGCTTTTTTGCCAGTGTTTCCAGTCCTGTAAATCTAAGTAGCCCACTTTGACTACTCGCCAAATGCACCTAGTTATTTTTCATGAGCTCAAATCACATATTTATACTCTCTTCATGCCATTGAACCAATTCCCCAGTTCTCGTACCTCCAAGTGTCAATTTGAATTTATTTTTTAAGCCAAAACCAAATGTGATTTATGGTTTTTTGACATGTTTACTTGCAGGTAGTTCTAAGAAGGCAACTTTGATGGTCAATATCTTTTGACCTTGAAGTTTTCATGAGATGATATTTGAAAGGGTAAGAGATTGTTGAACTTAGAATCAGCATGTCAGATTTTAGAGCTCGGTTGTCAATTTTAGTCAATTTTTAAGGCCAGTTAGAAGACCCCTTGGCAGTAAATTGACAGGTTGCAAGAAGTGTTAACATGAGTTTTAAATAACTAATGGATGGTTGATTTTGATTTAGTTTGAATCTAGTCAGTCCAACAGGGAAAATCAATGGATTCTAGAAGTTAGGTGTTTGAGTTTGAAAAAAAATTTAGTCAGAGCCACTTTGGGGCCTGACTAATTCCATCAAGTTGAGAAAGTATTGCAGGATTTAGTAGTTTTTCAAAAGGTGGGATCATGAAGAGGTTTCAAAAGTTTCAATACAATTTTTACATGCTAAAGCATTCAGAATGCACATGTCATCATTTTCAAACTAAGTGGTTGCATGGTTTTGTAAATGTGATGAATGTTTCTTTGAGGGCCTTTGTTGGTCTAGACGTCTATGCACCATAGAGAAATTATAAAAAGGGGAAAGTGAATATATTAAAGAAGCCTAGAGTTTCAAAATTGATGGGATCCACTTTGTATAAAACTATTCATGAGAGATGTTTTTTACTTTCTTTTTTAAATGGATTGGATATAAATCCCTTTGCAAAGATACTTTTATTTTAAATATTCATTAGAAGAGCTCTGCCTAGAAGGTAGTAGGAAAGAGGATTCACTTGTTGTGCTTAAGGTCTCCCAACCTTTTTAGTATAAAATAAGAATGGGGTCATCGAGTCTACATGCCAAAATCCCTCATATTCAACAAAGATGTCTCCATCTCTACAGATCGTTTGATTATTTGACCTTTGTGGGGTGTTTTAGGTTTTAGCCTAATGTTTTGGAACAAAATCTCCATGGCTTATAGTGCACAAACTCTAGTGAAAGAGGGGATATAACAGTAGAGAGGATCTGAGTGCCATATGCACATCAAAATTTGGTTAAACGATCACAAGAAAGACAAAGGAGACAAGAGGTTGAAGAGATTATCATGATGGGCAACAATGTTGAAGGTGCTATTTTTCTTTACCTTTGCCATAATCTGGTGGAGAAATTGAAAAATCCTATGTTAGCGACATGATTTCCTCAAAAGATTAAGAGCCAGAATGTTCAAAGTTAATAGCTTAAGTCAAAACCTTCAGCACATCCTTAAAAGACATGATACCCAGTGTGGAAAGATTCATGGAGACATACAAAATGGGTTGCCTAGTTGCCCTAAATTGGTTTTTGGTGTTATGGATTCTAGCCACCATGGAACACAAGGTGCAATACTTTGACATGGGCATGGGTACCACTATGGCCGTGGAAGAATGCATACAATATTTTGCCAAATTCAGTTCAATTATTTCTACAGATACAAATGGAACCCACCCGAATAGAAAGCAGGGAGCATTGTTAGATGCATAGGAAAACATTATTGGTGTGTGTTGTTCATTTAGTTTAAGTGAATGTTCATTCATTCCTCCTCTATTGATAAAGGAAAATGGGCATTCCTTCTCAGAAAAGAGGAAGAGATAGTGATGGAGGATGACATGTTTAGCTTGGGGTGTTCTCTGGTTTGAATCTATGTTGGGGGTCGTGAGGTTGTAGTTGTTCAGATGCAAAGTCATCCATGACAAGTGAAGAGATCTTGATTATGGCATGAGAACATCCACCACAAAGGAATAGAGTAGTCCACGACAGGAACTGGAAGGGAGTAATACCAATGGAAAAGTAGGTCTCCCACAACATGCAAGCAGGGGCACCAAAGGAGCAATCCACATTGAAGATTGCCTTCAATTATTTATTCCACTTTCACTATGTTGTAGGTTTTGTATATGTTTAAATATTAAGGCACACAAATGTATTGTGTCTTAAAGTCACCATCATTTTTGGAAAGCCTCAACTAGCTCATATGGTGGGCTCGTTGACTTGGTGATATAGAATAAATTTTTGACCCAAAATATTGATGAGGAAAGCTGACATAGTGTAGATGACATGGTTAGATGCAAAAATCGCAATGCAACACCTAGCACGCATTTCAAAGATGATTACATGTGATGGGGAAACAACCCAAGCACAGAATGGACACAACAGGAAAGGGAAATTTTATTAACTTTGTAAATAAGCTAATACATCCAATATAGAGAAAATAGACTTCAAAACATGCCCTATGGGATTACAATAGCATAAATCTGGAGATAATTTCTCCTTTTAGTACCTCCTCTCAAACTCCACTCCAAACTACCTTTTACAATGCCAGAAATCTCCTTAAATAGACCTCGGAAGGTTAAGGACTAGGAATACATTCTAGAAAGTGCTAGTAGGCATCCACCGACCAAATAGAAGGCTCCAAAATCTGCGTTAGAAGTCGATGCAAATCTAGAAGAATCCAGAAACGGTAACCAAACTTTCGAGAGGCATAACTTTTGAACTGTAGCTCCAATTGACGAACCGTTTACATTTTCGAAAATCTCTCGAAGCGCTCTATAGCCCTATGGACCAGCTTTGCTCATCTCCCATTTTTTGGCCCTTTTTGAGGTCATTTAATTCCCCTAACCTAAATTTGAAGCATTCTTAGGAGGTCTCCAAAACCCAAAAAATTGCAATAACTTTCAAACCGTGGGGCCTTTTGACCTGATTCTTTTTCTAGAATGCTCTAAATTACAATTACATTCATCTAGCCAATTTACACCTTCTATTTTACCAAAATGATGGCCCAATTACATACTCCTATTTTTTTTGGCATTTACACATATCCCAAGGTGTTCAAATACTCTATCCTAGAACATTGATAGTGGAACTGTGAGAGTTGGAACCTTTATTTGACCCAAATGGGTATCCAGAAATGAAAACACATGAAATAGAAACTAGGTCTGAGTACATTTTTTTTGGGTGACACAGGATTGCCCTTATACCTCTAGATGCTCCTGCATCAGACACCCAGGGTAGATTGAAAAGTGACCCTATCACTTTATGAATGGTAGAGGAAATCCCAAATGGGAAACCTCAGCTACTGAAATCCAAGTTGAGTCCTCTATCAGCTGTCCTTTCCAATTGACCAAATACTCTTCATACTACCTATTTCTGGTACTCCTACCCACACGATGATCTAGAATGTCTTCTAGCTCCTCCTTCTTAGAAGCAAGAATCGGACATGGCTCTAACACCAGCTCCTCATCTACACCATCATCATGATACTCTGTTAAGTTTGCAATGTTGAAAATAGGAAAAATGTGAATACCATCTAGCAGCTTCACCTCATATGCATTTCCTGAGTCATGTTTCTTCAGAATTTTGCAGGGGCCAAATTTCTTCATTTTCAGCTTGTTGTAAGTACCGGCTGGAAATCATTCTTTTCGTAAGTGTACCATGACTAGATCCCCTACTTGGAATTCCTTATGTCTTCTCCTTTGATCAGTCCTGGTTTTATACTCTTGATTCATCTTGGTAATGTGTGCTTGAACCTCCTCATGTAGACGATTGATATGTTCAGAAAATTCCTCAGCTTCAGCACTTGTCCTCTCCCCTTGCTGTATCTTCCTCAATTCTGGTGCAGTCCTTGGGCTACTTCCATATACAATTTGAAATGGTGATTTTTTAGTACTCCTATTTACAGAGTTATTGTAAGAAAACTCTGCTTGTGGTAGAATCAAATCCCATCCCTTGGGCTTATCCCCAACTAAACATCTCAGCAAATTGCCCAGACTTCTGTTTACCACTTTTGTTTGGCTGTCAGTCTGCAGGTGATGTGTGGAACTAAATTTCAAGTCTGTTCTCAAAATTTTCCACAATGTTCTCCAGAAATACCCCACAAATTTAGTATCTCTGTCAGAAACTATACTCCTTGAAAGACCGTGTAGTCTTACCACCTCTCTGAAAAACAAGTCTGCAGTATGGACAGCATCATGAGTTTTGTGGCATGGAATGAAATGTGCCATTTTGGAGAACCTATCAACCACCACAAATACTGAGTCATTACCCCTTTGTTTCCTTGGCAATCCACGAACAAAATCCATACTTATGTCCTCCCATGGCTTTGATGGAACAAGCAATGACTGATATAGTCCAGTATTGTGACTAAATCCCTTGGCAACTTGAAAAACCTGGCAACTGTGTACAAACTTCTTCACATCCTGTGAAATATTAGGCCAAAAATAATGTTCTCTAAGAACGGCAATGGTCTTATCTTGACCAAAATGTCCTGCCATCCCTCCACTATGTTTCTCCTTAATCAGATTTTCCCTCATGGAACTCCTTGGAATGCATAATTGACTGCCCTTGAATAACATACCATCCTGAATCAGATAGTCTAACCACTTAGTTCTACCTACAGCAACAGGCTCTTTACAAGCTTTCCATGCTTCAGCAAAATCAGGATCCTCAGGGTACAAATTCTTGAGTTCATCAAACCCAACTACTTCAACCTGCATTACTGTAAGAAACAACTATCTCCTACTTAGTGTATCTACAACCCTGTTAGATTTTCCACTTCTATGCTTCAACACAAATGTATAGCTCTGCAAGAACTCCACCCACTTCATATGCCTCTGATTCAATTTTGCCTTGGCTATTTAGGTACTATAATGCCTGGTGATCAGTATACAAAACAAATTTCTTTGGCAATAAATAATGCCTCCATTTCTTTAAGGCTTGAACTATTGCATAGAACTCTTGATCATAAACAAAATACTTCTTTTTTGCATCATTCAATTTTTCACTAAAATATGCAATAGGCTTACCTTCTTGGCTTAATACAGCCCCAATAGTGCTGCCACTAGCATCACAATCCACCTGGAACACCTTTCTAAAATTTGGAAGTGCCAACACATGTTGTTATGTTACCTTCTTCTTCAGCAATTCAAAACTTCTCACAGCTGCTGCAGTCCATTTAAACTCTTTTCTATCCCCTCTTATTGTGTCGGTTAGGGGTGCACATATGCCACTAAAATTCTTAATAAACTTCTTGTAAAAACTAACCAAACCATGAAATGATCTTACCTCAATAGCAAACCTTGGAGTAGGCCATTCCAAGATGGATTTTACCTTCTCTGGATCCATTTTAAGACCTTCAGGTGATATAATAAACCCCAAGTAGACTAACTCCCTTTTTGCAAAGATACACTTCTTCAAATTAATTAGCAGTTTCTCTTCCCTCAACCTCTCAAGAACACTACGAATATGCAATAAATGTTCTTCCAAAGTCTTGCTGAAAATTAAAATATCATCCAAATAAACAATAAAAAATTTTCCCAAGAACTTCTTAAGTACCTCATTCATAAGCCGCATGAAGGTGCTTGGGGCGTTCGTCAATCCAAAGGGCATGACTAACCACTCATAAAGACCCTCCTTGGTCTTGAAGGTTTTTTTCCACTCATCTCCTTCTTGATCTGTATCTGATGATAGCCACTCTTGAGATCTATCTTTGTGAAGTATTGAGCTCCACTCAAGCAGTCCATAAGATCATCCATTCTTGGCAAAGGAAATTGATACTTGATGGTTATCTTATTTATAGCTCGAGAGTCGATACACATCCTCCACTCTCCATCCTTCTTTGGTGTGAGTATTGTAGGTACTGCACATGGACTCAGGCTCTCCCAAATCAAGCCCTTCCTCAATAGCTCCTGCACCTATCTATTTAGGTCCTCAATTTCAATAGGAGTCATCCTGTGAGCAGCCTTGTTAGGAAAACTAGCTCCTAGGATTAAATCTATCTGATGACTGATTTTCTTTACTAGTGGAAATCCTTCTGGAACATTATCAGAGATAATATCTCCAAACTCACCTAGTAAATCTAAAACTTCAAGTGGTATTTCACTACTACCTTCTTTATCTTTCCTAGGAATCAAAGCATAGCACATATGGTAATGTTTCATGCCATCTAAAAACTTCCTTCCATCAACAAGACAAATCCTGGCACTGCTACATACCTTTTTGCCTTCCCTTTTCATGGGCTTCAATTTGTGGTGAACTCCATCCTTTGTTAGAAAGTATGTATTTGCATGTCCATCATCTACTGCATGTCTATCAAACTACCACAGTCTTCCCAACAATAGATGGCAAACATCCATCGGAATAACACCACAGAGAACTTCATCATGGTAACTCCCAATTTTGAATTTTACTAAACATTGTTCACTTACTAGGACCTTATGATCATCTTTCACCCAAGCAATCTGATAGGGCTGGGGATATCTCTCCCTCTTGAGCTTCAGTTTAGAGACCATCTCTTCTGATACCAAGTTATTAGTGCTACCACCATTAATGATCACGTCACAACATTTATCCTCACACTTGGATCTAGTATGGAACAAACTCCTCCTTTTTCCTAGTTCAATCTCACCACTTAGTAGGACCCTTTAATTTACCAAGGTCTCTCCTCTTTCTGCATCCTTTGAATGTGATGATTGTGCATCCTCATCCACATGAGCAACCCTAGCTTGTCCCTCAACTCTCCTATCTGTCCTTCCTTGTCATTGAGGGTATTCAAAGGCACGATGACCTTCTTCATTGCAATGGGAATAGGTACCATGGAAGCCTCCTCTTCCTTGTCCATGTCCTCTACCTCTTCCTCTCTAGTTTCTAAAGTCTTGATCATGGGAGCAATTGAAACCCTCATTCCTCTGGTTCCTGCTAGTACCCACATCTTTATTCTTCTTTTGGGTTTCATTGCGACCTCCAGATGACCTACCACTACCCCTTCCTCCTTGACCACGCCCTCTCTATCTCCCTTCAAACCTTTTATTCAACTTCTCTTCAACTCGTAGGGCAAACTGGCATGCCTCTTCAACGCTGGTCATTCTTACTAGACTTAATTCCTCCTGGATGCTAGGTCGCAACCCACTGATATGACGAGCAACCTTTTCCTTATTTTCTTCTGCATGCCCTACTCTAATCAAAAGTCTATAAAACTCCTCTATATATTCTTGGACTGATCTTCCTGCTTGCTTTAACCCATGCATCTATTTAAACAAATCAAGCTCGTAGTCCACAGGAATGAACTGCTTCTTCAATTTGTCCACCATGCGATCCCACCTTGTGATCTTTTCCTTTCCTCTTCTATTTCTTTCCAATTGAACCTCTTGCCACCAAATTTTGGCATGGCCTTTCAGTTTGTCCTTTGCAAACTTAACCCTATCTGGGTCCCTGATATCCTCATACTCAAAGTATTCTTCCAGTTCATTGATCCAATCGATCAACTCATCTAGTTTCAGATTTCTTGAAAATACACCCACTTCAATTGTAGGTCTTTTCCCAAACTTAGTAATGGCCCTTAAAATCCTTTCCTCTGCCTGATTTGGAACTTCCCCATCAAATTCCCCTTCTAGTCCAATCTCTTCTTCTTCATTGTCATCCTCACTTTCGTCACCTATGGCAACATTTGTTCCTCTACAGAGCTCCTCCTGCAATACTTGGACCTGCCTTTGGAGGGCTCTAACCTCCTTAGGATTAATAGCTCTAGCCCTTTTGCCATGCTCTCTTCATGGAGGCATCTTCTAACTCAAACCCACAACCACACAGTCCTGGTGCAAACTGCCTCACAGTCAGTGCTCTGTCTACACACTCAGGAAAACTAGCTCTGATACCACTTGATGGGGACACAACCCAAGCACAGAATGGACACAACAGGAAAGGGAAATTTTATTAACTTTTTAAATAAGCTAATACATCTAGTACAAAGAAAACAGACTTCAAAACATGCCCTATGGGCTTACAATAGCATAAATCTGGAGATAATTTCTCCTTTTAGTACCTCCTCTCAAACTCCACTCTGAACTACCTTTTACAATGCCAGAAATCTCCTTAAATAGACCCCGGAGGGTTAAGGACTAGGAATACATTCTAGAAAGTTCTAATAGGCATCCATCGACCAAATAGAAGGCTCTAGAAGCTGTGTTAGAAGTTGACGCAAATCTAGAAGAATCCAGAAACGGTAACCAAACTTTCAGGAGGCATAACTTTTGAACCGTAGCTCCGATTGATGAACCATTTACATTTTTGAAAAGCTCTCAAAGCACTCTATAGCCCTATGGACCAGATTTGCTCATCCCCCATTTTTCAACCCTTTTTTAGGTCATTTAATGCCCCTAACCTAACTTTGAAGCATTCTTAGGAGGTCTCCAAAACCCGAAAAACTGTAATAACTTTCAAACCGTGGGGCCTTTTGACTTGATTCTTTTTTTGGAATGCTCTAAATTACAATTGCATTCATCTGGCCAATTTACACCTTCTAGTTTACCAAAATTTTGGCCCAATTACATACTCCTATTTTTTTTACATTTACACGTATCCCAAGGTGTTCAAATACTCTATCCTAGAACACTGATAGTGGAACTGTGAGAGTTGGAACCTTTATTTGACCCAAATGGGTATCCAGAAATAAAAACACATAAAACAAAAACTAAGTCTAAGTACATTTTTTTTGGGTGACATAGGATTGCCCTTATACCTCTGGATGCTCCTGCATCAACATGGCAGGTTTAAAATCAACAATTTAGATTTCCCCATGTGGTAAAATCTGACGGTCAGCACTTCCCTACATTATGAAGTTGCTTGACCATTAGGCAATGCAAGGAAGTGCCTAGCTGACATGTGGCAGCAAACCTTGGTCAGTTATTATATGGCATAGGTAGGTTTCTGGCATATTAAGAGGTGCCACATGGTAGTGATGTGGCAGGAAGCCCAGGAGGAGTGACATAGAGTAGTGACTATGTAAAGGGGGCTAATAGGAGACTGTCATGTGGCAAACCAATGGACTAGTCAGAGAGTTCCACATGGTGCCCACTAACAGGTGATAGAGTAGGTGACCAACCAATGGTAAGGTGACATGTGTCAGCTTGATCAAACTTGAGTTGACCCAAATTGCAAAATAAGAGGGAAATATCAAAAAAGGTGCACGAATATGTTTTAAAAGGTTTTTCTAAAAAAAGCATGTGCACATGCATTTTAAATCAGAAAGGTTATTTTCTAAAGTTTTAACTTTAGAATATGATCAAATTTTTACATAAATTTTTTGAAAGCATATGTAGACTTGTGAACCAGTCCAAGGGCATGATTTTCAAATTGATCCTTTGGGCATTCTTAATATGGCAACATAGCACTATTATATATCCTCAAAACTAGGAGAGAACAAATTTTCTATTTTTTTTGTTTGTTTGTGCATAGGAATCCACCTATCGGAGTCATTCAAGGTTTTGTATCAGGTACTCAGTTTTCAGTCTCATTTAGGTATAATAGTTTAGATTTGATTTTTAGTAAAGATGGTGAATAGGGTGAACACCAAAGGTAGTAGGGATGCAGTTAGGAATGATTTTTCACTCTCATGGTCAGTTTAGTGAATGATTTATCAGCACTCCAGTTGCATATGTGACATTTTTGTCAGAGATAGGGTTTCTCATTAGCTAGAGGAGATATTTTCAAGTTTGTTATAGACAATTATTAGAATCATATCAAATTTTGGTTGTAGAGGGATGAGAGATGCTTTGCCACAACAAGGAATGAAGATTCAAGTGGACACATGTCACTTCCAGATCAGATCTAGGATTTTATTCATTTCCTATATCTTTCTCTTTCTCATTCATTGTAAGGGTTACAGTTTCTTGGATTTTTTTCACTGTTGTGATACCACAAGGATGGTTCTAGTTAGGTTAAAACTTCTATCATGATTGTGATACCATTCTCTTCAACATATCTCTTTGTTATGAATAGTAGTAAATGAAGCTAACATAGATAGTTATGATCTATGTAGTGGTTTTAGGAGCTATTTACATGCATCTTGTATGTGTAGTTTCAAAGAATTGAATACAATGAGAAAGAATCTTCTTAGTTTCATTATGATTCATGTCTCCTATCTCTGTAATCTACAATATTTTGTGGTTTAGGGACAAAGAACTTAGACCCTTTTGCATCCCCTTAAGGTTGTATGTCTCATATGTTTTGTTGTTGGAACAAAGAGCCAAGTAAATGATCTCACTCATCTTATTATTCCTCATCTTTAAGATAGGTTCTTTGTTACATCCCCATTATTCCTCATCTTAAACGATTATTCAGGTCCAATAGCTTGGCACAATTTATAGATTATCATGGATACAATAAAATTTGAGATGACATTATTTGAATTCCTATAGATGGTTCAACATTTAAGGACATAGAGGAAAAGTGGCCACACTTTAAAGAAGAACCTCAAAATCTTAGGCTTTCTCTGGCAACTGACGTTGTCAATCCATATGGAGAGATGAGATCTATTTACTTTGTCTAGCCTATTTTTGTTATCAACAATAACCTTCCTCCATGGATGTCAATAAAGAGGGAGCACATTATGTTGGAAATGATTGTTCTAGGTATTTTATTATTTTATTGTTACCCAGATGTAAGTATAATTCTTGGAGTGAAATGACCACAATAATTATCTGATGTTGTTCATTCAACTAGGTAAGTACCAAGTGAAAGATATGAATGTATATATTGCACCTCTTACCAACGAGTTGTTGGTGTTATGGAATGGTTTCACTACACATATGATATCTCTAGACCAATCAGACAAAAAAATATTCAATTCCATGCAATTCTTGTTTGGATAATTCATGATGCCCCAAGTTTGACACATATCTATGGTATGTTATGCTGAAATCTAGTTATACATGATAATACTAATTCCAAAAATGAACATATTTAATCCAATTGTATCGTTATCTTGTAGATCTTCAAACAAAGGGAAAATGTGCATGTCCAATGTGTGGTCCAAAGATGAAATCTTGTCATTCCAAAAGTTTAAGAAAGTAGGTGTTTGATGATAATAGGCACTTCCTCCACAAAAGACATAACTATCAAAGTGTTGAAAAACATCTTTTCAATGGGAAATAAGAGACTACATCAAAGTCGTAAAGAATGACACCTATGGTAGTTAGAATATAATAGAATTCAAGGTCGTCGAGGCATCAGTACTGACCACCTTCCCAAGGGACTAAAATGTTATCCCATAGAATTTAGTAGGTTTCCCTACTACGAGAAGCTACAAATTGTGGAAAGAATGTAACAAAGACATTGTAGAAAATATTAGATGGAAGGCATGACAAAGAAAACCTGCCAAAATTTGTAGTGACATTCGTGATTCCAATCATGCAATGAAAAA
This sequence comes from Cupressus sempervirens, assembly GCA_028749045.1. NCBI lineage: Eukaryota > Viridiplantae > Streptophyta > Pinopsida > Cupressales > Cupressaceae > Cupressus > Cupressus sempervirens. The sequence continues at coordinate 422,174,332 of CM053785.1, read as the reverse complement.
TATCATTGAATCAAATAGAAATGGAGACCAGATTAATGCAAGTGCCTTCCTTGGTTATTAACGGAGTAGCAAAGTAATTCCATAAAAGAAGTCATACAAAAAAATTGATTTCCTACAGGATTTTCTATGAATATAAGCAATCTCATATCAAAGAAAAGTGAATTTGGCCCAAGGCTAAAAATGCATAATTGGCATACCTTCATAAAGGTAAGTCATAATATTTTGTATTTACTTGATATATTTGTGAAACTGCATTTAATTTTCATTGTATTACATTAGAAAAAATGAAATGATTAGTTGACAATTGTTGTAGTATGTACTACCCCTATCGCCCCCAAAAAACTTCGACAACAATATTGTTGGTGTAAATAAGTATTCACTTATTACACTTACTTAAGTTTACTTAGGTTAATGCATTATTTAATTATTTTGCATTATTTTATTATTTTTATTTGTGAGACACTTAGGAGTTTGCGCACCTTTGTGAGTTGTCATGTAGACAACATAGGAGTACGCAACTCTATTTTAGCACATGGTGTCTACAACACTATTTTGTGTGTCACACCCTTGTAGGCTTATCCTCTCATCACCGCACTTACTTTCATGCTTAATGGAGGATAACCCATATCTGGTGGACATGTGCTTGGTTGTATGGCACATCATGGTGCTAATTATGAGACATTTTAGATGTATCTCAAAGGCCTTTATATTCAGGCACTCCTAGTGTACTCTCAACCAGTTATTGAATACATCGTCATTCTAATTATACTCTTTCTCTCTTTGGTCTACTATATGCTTGTGTTTGAGTTCTTAGTTCCTAGGTGAATTTTTCCCTTAGAAAAATTCTTATATGGTATCAGAGCAACTTGGAGATTTTCTCAACACAAGCTGTTCGAGACCTCTCATTTGCTTCATCACCTCAACCCAAATCTGGAGTGCTATAGAAATTGGGAGTGTCCAGCATCAGATCTGCTCTTGCCATTGCATCTGGAATGCTGAACTGGTGAAAATCAACTATAAACTCAGCCACCTTGGCCCAAAGTCGACTGTGAGGCAAAAAAATTTTGCAAATCGAAACTAGGAGGCTCGATTTGCAGTATGGGTATCGTAATTTTTTTGCAGATTTAATTGATTATTCAGATCTGCATTTTTTCATTTCTCTATATTTAATTTTTGTCAATATATTTCATGGAAAAAAAAAATTTCCCTTCAGGCACATGACAGAGAAAATTTTTTGAGCAAACTCGGGCAATGACACCCTTGATCTGCCATTTTTGGAGGTATTTTATTACTGTCGCAGGGGATATTATATTTATCTCAGAGAGCCATGCGGAATAACCCGACAAGTTTCGTCACAAATTTCCCAACGGCCTCGGCTAGCCTAGCTCGGCCACATCCTCCACCAGCGGCCCTTTCCTAGAATCTGATCTACCAATACACAATTGTTTCCCTCTTCACACAACCCTGACGGCAATGCTTGCTTTCTATAAATCTGCAGGTTGAGATTTTTGAACAGCATCTTTACCACCCATCCCATCAATGTGGGATTAATCTACGAAGAAAATCAATAGCGGCATGTTCATTTTTTGGCATCGATGACTTACTTCTTGGCATGCAATTAGACCCTTGTCTCAGGAAAAGGTGCATCAAATTTCTCGGCACCCACTACAATGACTCTGGCTATGTCAACGATTCTGGAGGACTATTTTCTGTCATCCATAGACTTTTTTGCCTGCCCGCAGAAGTTCTTCGACATTGGCTTCAAATTTTGGCATCAGTTTAATTCTATGGACCATGTTTTCTAGCCCTGCGCATTTTAATCTCCAGTGACCTCTTTTTTCGACACCGTTTGAAGCATTTTCGAGCGGTTCCATCTTTCCCGCCCAACGACTAGAGTCACAACCACATGAATGAATCAAGAGCCACCATGTGGCACTTCCAGACTTCCACGCAGCCTCTTCTTCAATCGCCAATGTGAACAAATAGCTCAACTGTACAATCAGTGTCCACCACGACCTAGTCAGCACAGTCATCCAATTTAGGACTGCCACATCACCCGTGGAACTTGGCATTTTGACATGTATCAAACCATACAAAGCCATATGTAAGGAAACTTGGCAACAAACAATATAACCATTTCCACATAACCCATAATAGATCTAAAATAAACACAAAATTAAAATCTACATGCAAGAGAATGGACAACATACCCACAAAATTGTGACACAAGATATACCCTGGGAAACCCTCATTGAGGGAAAAACCTAGCCTCCAAAAGCATCCATCACCATGTATTATTTAGCAAAAAATACCATTGACATACAACCATGGAAGCCTTCATGGCCATAGCCACAACTGAGAAAACTATGTGAACAAGCATGAACCTACACATCCCATGCCATGCTTCCAACCTTCACAAATGCTCCCTTGGCTAACCTATCAAGCCTTGTCCCACTCAACTCTTGCCTTTCTCACTCTTACTTTTCACACAACAACTACCCTTATGGCTACTTATATAGTAGCAAGTCCCACAAAACCACTAAGTGGTATTACATAAACTATGTGCTAAAACCATGTGCTACCTAACCCACTGACCCCACATTTAATATTGGGCATTTAATTCTTTTCCCCGATATTAAATAATTACATTAAATGTTTTCACAATGTTACAATACAACTCATCAAGAATATTCTATGGGAATTTTTACATGTTGCACATCCATCTAGGCACAATATTATATGATAAAATAAAATAATAAAATATAACAATATTATGCAATGTGTGCCACACCCATTATCTCAACAATCTCCCACTTGTTGTATATATTGCATAGGGTCAATCCGTAGCCACATAAATGAACAAGGGAACAATCCTTTCCAGCACATCTACCATCATGGATCAAAATACACCAAGTGCTCCATCCTAATACCTACAACAAAATCAAAGTATCCAGCATCTCAAACATGAATGATCTCACCTCCTATTGTGCCACTACCACTGGACATACATAGAATCCATCCAAAGAGAAAGCCACCCAAGCTGTTGCATTAGAAGATCATAAAATCCTGTACCAACTAAAATTCCAAGCACAAAAAACCTGATCCAAAGGTAATCACATGTATCTATAGTTGTCAAAATATCCATAGCTGAAATAGCACCCACAGCAAGTGCCAAACCCATCCAGCTATCCATACCTCCAAAGGTATAACAAGTAAATCTCATATCACTGACATATCCAATCTATAACCTACAATCACAAGCCTCAAGAGAAATACCTACCACATATATACCAAGAAGCTCCCACTGCAAAAGATAATGTCAAATCTATAACCAATCCACTCACAACATCTCAAAAAAGTGAATCCATGTAGTATCAAGGACATCCACAATACATAAACTAATATTCTGCAAGAACAATTCTCATAACAAGTCTCCAATGCTCTCTCAAGTTCTCCACAACCAATAGAGGAAAGAGATAAAGGAATAACCATGTCATCTCTCACATGACATACATGAGCACAAACTAGTGATCACAATCTCTAACCAATCTCAAATCCAATGTAGAAAAAACTGAACATCCTGGAAGATAACCAAGACTAGAGAAACCATGCAAATCATAACCAGTATCATGTCCTTCTACACACACCTCTAGATGTAAACTGTGCAAGTATGATCTCCTCTATAAAACCCCAACAAGAAGCCTCAACAACACCCAAACCATACCATATAACTAATCATGGGTGTAAGCCTCTCACAAGAAGATCAAACTCATAAAACCATTCCTAAACCAAGGAATATGCCAAATATAAAACCATCTCCCAAACTCAACTAGCATAACAACATATGCAAATAGAGATAACCAATGCTAAACCATCTCTCAAATGAACCCTCCAGAACTAACTCATGTACCATAGCTTAAGATCCATATCCATGAAAGACAAGCATAAATATAATGCACTTGAGAAAAACAATGGGCTATACCTCTCAAGTAGCAAACCGCTGAGTAGACCAAGAGTGGAGAATGAGAATGCTCGTCAAGGTACCTAAGTCTCCAACCAAGACTCATCTAAGAACAATCTCCTCTCAAGTCCATATCAGGTGACTGCCCCTCAGACTTCCTGCTGAAACCATCAATCGTCCCAACAAATAATTCTCTAATCTAAGAGAAATTAGCATCACCACCGTCTCTAAGTATCTATGAGCACCTGTAACTAATCAATCCATGCCAACTCCAAATGAAACATAGCAATGTCATAAAGTATCCAACTTATGATTAGTGTACTCAATACCAAGAAACTAAACCAAGATCAATGTCAAAGTTCCAACCATGGCCTCAGGAACATAAACATGACAACATAATTGAACCATCTCAACCAAAGAGATAACATGCTCCACATGAACATACTATAACATGTCACAACTCTAAATGTGTATCAAGAGTATATCATGACATAATAATGAAACCATCATCATACCAAGGATAACATGCCAAATAAAAGCATAAACCACACCTTTTCCAAGAACCCTATGAGTTCTCAAGATGCAACCATCTCCACACACCATGAAGAAAACCAAGAACTTCATGAGTCCTCAAGATCTAATCATCTTCACACACCATGAAGACAACAAGTGCACCATGCAAATGTCAAAGATGCTTCTGCAACAACTGGATCTAAGACAAACCTCCAACATCTGCAAACACTCAATAAATATATCAATGCCAAAAAACTCCCACCCAATCGTGGTACCAAGTCACCTATGGCATCATAAAATCCATCTCCTACATGAAGATCCAAACCAAACTAGGAACTAATCCTGCACTATCACATGCTCCTACTAAACCATGTATCTAAGCTATCCATGACATAATGATGAAAAAAAATCCATCCTCTAACCATGAGAATCAACCAAGGCATCAAACCATCAAAGAACTCAAAGTGCACATCATGAGCTCCTCAAAAGAAACCAAATAACCATGATCCTCAACCATGAAGATATACCACCATAACTGAATCAAAAATCCAAGCTAATAAACATTAATAATGTACTTGTATATCCAATCATGTCATGCCAAAATCTATGGCACCATGATCACATCCATGAACTAAGCATCTAGCTCTCAATATGTCCAACCTGTCAACATAAAATAGTCAAGCACAATTTTCCACCATTATTATACCTGGCAACAACATCTCATCCCTTCTACATGAAGATAAATCAAAAAATCATGTGACTTAGGGCATAGACAACCCAAATCCAAGCCACCAATCTAAATATGCATCAATAATGAAAGATCAATGGGCAAAGACAACCCATAACCAAGCCATAAATGCAACCTATAAGTATAGACCACTTACAGCACTACACAACTTGTAGATCCAACAAGTCATCATACATATTCAAACCAAACACTAATAACCATATCATAATGAGAACAATCTGAAATATGAACTGAGTATACAATGACATCAAATCTTAAATCTCTAATGCCATAAACTCACAATTTTACCATAGTTAAAATATATACCATAAACTGTTCAGATCAATATAACACAAAATAAATCATGCCAAACTTGAAACTAATGTGTAGAACTCTCCAAGAGCTTTTCGTTGACTACTTGAAGTCCAAAATTTGACTCCATATGCTCAAGTTTTTCCCTAATCCGTGCTCAAAATAAATAACATTTGACTTTAGGGCTCTTAAAACTTGATAAAATCTCAAAGTCACAAAACTAAACCTATACCATGTTGTAGTGCTCTGAATTAGCTTTCCAACGCCTATAAGAACTCTGAAATCCAATATTTTGAGAGAAACTTATGGCCATTTTACTAAGATAGTCTTTTTACAATTTTCACTACGATTTTTCATTTTTTATTTTTATTAAATTTCTGACAGGATTAAATTTGATGGCCATCATGGGTTGAAACAAAAAAAACTCTTTCATTTCTTTTAAACATGGTCAAACTAAGGCATATTATATATCAAAATTTATGGAAACGTCGACCCGGATCCAATGGTGAGGTTTGTTTTTACCTAGGAGGTCATTTCTGCAAGCTCCCCCTAAAACCCTCATTTAAATGAAACATCCAAAAAAATTCTTTTGTCCAACAATTTCACATGCCCAAATATTTTAACATCCCATCATAACAAAAAACCCAAAACCCTCAAATTTGCAATAAACCATTCATATATCTTGCCCTTTCTTTTATCCTCTAATGCATTCCCATGGATTCAATCTAGGGTTAGAATAATAAAACTATAGCTCTGATACCACTTGTAAGGAAATTTGGCAACAAAGAATATAACTGTTTCCACATAATCCATAATAGATCTAAAATAAACATGAAATTAAAATCCACATGCAAGAGAATAGACAACATACCCACAAAATTGTGACATAAGATATACCCTGGAAAACCCTGATTGAGGGAAAAATCCACTTATTCACTTATTACACTTACTTAAGTTTACTTAGGTTAATGCATTTTTTTTTTTTTTTTTGGTGAGACACTTAGGAGTTTGTGCACCTTTGTGAGTTGTCATGTAGACAACACAGGAGTATGCAACTCTATTTTAGCACATGGTGTCTACAACATTGTTTTGTGTGTCACACCCTTGTAGGCTTATCCTCTCATCACTGCACTTACTTTTATTTTTAATGGAGGATAACCCATATCTGGTGGACATGTGCTTGGTTGTATGACACATCATGGTGCTAATTATGAGACATTCTAGATGTATGTCAGAGGCCTTTATATTCAGGCACTCCTAGTGTACTCTCAACTAGTTATTGAATACATCGTCATTCTGATCATACTCTCTCTCTCTCTTTGGTCTACTATGTGCTTGTGTTTGAGTTCTTAGTTCCTGGGTGAATTTTTCCCTTAGGCAAATTCTTATAAATATCAAACAAGTGATATATGATCTAGGAAAATACATGAGGTAAACAATGATATTTTTTCAATATATCAAACAAATAATATATTGTAAAGTCTCGTATTTATATGTTTCTATGTCTTGAATCTCTTGTAGGTGGCTATCATCTAAAGAAATCCATAAAGAAGATATAAAATATTGGAATAAAATAATTCTTCTACTAATATGTGAAATGCAAAAGTGTTTACCTTCAACTTTTTTCAATGCACAAGAATACTACCTCATACACCAAGTTGAGAAGAATGAATTGTGTGGACCTATATAGCCTAGTTCAATGTGGATGGTTGAGAGACACTTGAAATTTTTGAAGGGTTTGGTTTGACAAAGAGCATTTGCTAAGGGTTCTATGATTGAGAGATATATGGCGTACCAGATAATGGTGTACATTACTTAATATCTTCCTAATCTTGTAGCAAAGACCCATATGAATTGCATTTGGGATCTCGACTCCATTAAAAATTTAAAGGGGGGTACTTGGTGGGGAAAAGTAGATTTAGGAAAGTGAAAGGTAATAAATTATGATTTGTTATTATAGCTAATTAATTCTTAATATTCAAAATAAATCTATTGTCATCTATTTACTTTTGTGCAGCTGCTAAAGATTGTGATGTAATACATTTTTGTATTGTAAACAATCAAGATTGGATGATGGTATGGATTGAATGATGTCAATTTTTTGGTCATGGATTAAATGAGAATAAGTGGACCTTCATTGGTTAAACAAGCTCATTTTAATGTAGATTCCAATGTTACACAAAAGGAAATAGATTTAGCATATGGTTTAAGATATCTTCAGGTACTTATAAGTTTGTTAATCAACCGTATGTTTATGGACTTGTGATGGAATAATTTATAAAAAACATTGACATTATTGTAGGTGAAACACCACAAGACTATATTTTGAAATGGTTATAAATATCACATCAAAGATTTAGATGACATGAAGAGAACTTATGATTCTAGGATAAGTACAGTATTCCAAGTGACCCATATTTCATCTAGAAATGACTTCCATCCTCGAGAATCTAAAAGTCAATACTATGGAATTTTGGTTGATATACTTGACTATGATTTTAATTCCTTCAAACTAGTTCTCTTCATCATCAAATGGTATAGACTACGACTCAATCAAAATGATCCTGATAGAACTGTTATTGAGCATGAGAATGGATTTCCAATGATTAATACAAGGTTGTTTGAGCCAGTCAGAGATGAGCCCTATGTTCTTTCAAGCTAATGTGAGAAGGTATTTTACTCAAAGGTTCCACATAAACCAGGTTGGTCATTTATTGTTAGACATGATCCAAAGGGAATGCTGATAAAGTATAATGCGATGGAAGAATAATATACCAAGGAAGAGCAAGAAGTGGATCATGATTGAGAGTTAGTCGATGATGCTCTTGATGCAAATGATGTTGCTACTAATCATGAAGATGATGATGATGAAAATTATGACAAGAAGGATAGTGGTGGTGACAATTTTGATGATGATGATGATCTTGATGATTAGATGGATGAAGAATAATATCAATGTATATACAAGTAAATATTTTCTATTCAATTTTTTATCTCTAAATTATTAATACAAGTAAACATTTTAAATTGAATTTGGTGTATTAATACAAATTTAACTATAATATGTGTTGGGATTAAGAAGGTATCTTGTATTGCAGTTATAGGGGATGCAGAGATTGTTCCCAATGAGCATGTTGAGGTCTAAGCCAATGAGCAAGTGTTGATATAAAGGTCAACTTGTCTATCAGTGACTCAACACTTAGTCAAATGGTTACATTGCTACCAAGCCTATCATTTAGTTTTTTGTGTTAACCAAGTGTTTCAAATACTACCGATCCAAGGAGTCATTTTGCAATGTTTGTCAAGCTACACAATGTTCACTAAGCTTTATAAATAATGTATAGTGCAAACTAAGAGTAGTAGAGGCTACCAAGATATTCAATGGAAGTGAAGAAGATCATCGTGTTAATTGAGATATTGTATGTTAACCAAGTTATACTGTGTCTACCAAGCTCATAGTGTTAAAAGTTGAATCTAGTGTTGATCGAGTAATGCAGTGTCAACCAGGTGATTCAGCAGCTATCGAGCTTCTCAGTGTTCACTGAGTCACACAGTACTAACTGAGTTCAAGCTACTTGGAAGTTATTAGTATGGACCTAGCTTCAAGTTAAACTGAGTGCCAAATTTTTTTGAGCATTGACAGTGTTTTTTGTGTATTAAAACATCACCGAGTTTTTCTTTCGAACCTGAGTTATAAAATTTGGGCTGACTTTGTGAATTCTGATGAAATTAGTATTATAGCTAACTCCAATAAGTTATGATTTGGATTGGTATATATGTAATGCATTGTATCAAATCCAATAATATATGTGAAGAATATATGATGAGAAGAAGTATGAATTAAAGAAGGCTAAAAGAAATATAAGGGACAACAAAGATTTATCTATCATAGTCAAGTGATCATTAGAATACAAGGAATCTCAACCAGCAAATCAGAGTTGCAGATCATAGATTAGCCATTGGTTCATCCTAACAAGTGCCTTAGTCAAATCCTTTAATACGGTAGACTTAACAATCTTTGCTAAATATCTTAATTGAGTGCATACTTCATTGTATGTTTGTAAATCTTTTAACAAAGTTGACCTCATAGTCCTTATTGCTCCTAATAGGTAAGATCACTAGAAGTGGTCAATTGTAAGCCTTAATAGGTTAACTTTATACTGCAATACTAAAGCTTGTGGGTATCATCCCCACCCTAGTTTTACTTTCTAATTGGAAGGTTTATGGGTCACCACATCTTGTGTCAAAGTGTTATGAATGTTTATTTGATTTCATTCTTTCATGCATGCAATTAGATCAGAATATTATATGAAGGATTAATTGATGAAGTAAGATAAAGTTTTATTGGTTCCTATTCACCCCTCCCCTCTCAGTAACCTTGCCTACCTTATATTTCCAACATCAAGATGATGTGGTTAGACAAGGTAAAAAGTGCTACAATGTTCTATAAAAACTTTAAAGTCTCAATTTTTTAAAATTTAACCATTTTATTTGTTATTGTAGAGGACCAACCTTTGCAAAGGATAGTGAGTGCATGTCACGGGGAAGATGATGTGGTTGGACAAGGTAAAGAGTGCTAAAATGTTCTTTAAAATCTTTAAAGTCTCAATTTTTTAAAATTTAACCATTTTATTTGTTATTGCAGAGGACCAAACTTTGCAAATGAAAATGAGTGCACATCCATGGGTGAGAATAAATATCAATGACAACATGGATATGCCTCTGTAACAATATAGGGAAGGACAAAAAAAGAAAAAAAGAAAAAAGAAATGATTCATGTGAACTTATGTAACTTATTTGATAATGATTGATGTTTATGTATAGATGTTTTATTTATGTTCTATTGAATGTTCATGTGAATGTTCTAATGAATCTTATGTTTCAATGTTAATGTGAATGTTCTAATGAAACTAATGTGTTAATGAATGTTATCATGTGATATTCATTAATGTTAGATTTTATTAATAGAACGAATGAATTTTAGATGTTAACAAGGAATATAGATGTTTGTAGGGGGGGGCACAAATGAGCTTCCACCTTCACATGGTTGGCCCTGATTAGTAGAGAATATTAAACTATTCTCAAAATCAAGTGAAGATCAATATTAACCTACGATTGCATGACAACTAACTATGTGAATTTATTGGTGTTAGGAAATGTAAAAGAACACCATAGTCAAACTCATTTATTTATGAAATTTAGTTGCAGTATATGAAGTATTCAAAAGAATGGATTTCTATGGGATTGCCTCAAATTATTCCTCTCTAAGGTATTCTATTGTTTATATTTATTTGCAATCATGTTTGATTGCATTTGATAACTTTTTTTGTAAATTGGGAGACATGAAGAAGAATTTTAATAGTGGAAACAATGATATTATCATTCTAAAGTATATAGTGATTCATAAACTATTCTCATTATTTCTTTTGAGTGTGTTGATATGTTGAATAATATTACAGGGAGGAAGCAGAGGATCCTAAATTCTGGTCAAAGATTTGTCTTCAAAACATGGCCAAATTAGCAAAGGAGGCCATCACAATACATTGTGTACTTGAGCCTGTGTTTCATTTTGTTGATAATGGGAAACACTAGTCCCTTCAAAATGGACTTGCACTATGTGTTCTATATGGCATGCAATGCTTAATAGAGAAAGCAAGTAACATTTATATTTCAGTTACTATTTCCAAATGCCAGGTTCACCTTTTCATTTTAATATTTTATAATATTTTGTGCTTTTCTATTGGTCAATTTTTAGACCATTACAGGGTTTGCACAACTCTCATTTCCTACCAAATAACAACACCACAATGACCAATCTTCAATTATAAATGCCTAGGTTTTGTGTTGAGAAAAAAATATAGATCTAATTTGAGTTTTGAAATTCATTTTACATATTTTCAATCTAAATACAATCAAAAGAACAATAGATTAGGAAAAGTTAGAATCTAGTTTCTTACCTATAATAAAGGGCATAATTCTCCATCCACCCTTATAAGACTCTTTCTTTTGCACAAAATAATCCTCATTTCTTGAACATGATTCTTTCTGCACTCTCAATGGGGACAACTGCACTGATATATCCATTGGGTCCATTACAAAACATCTTCTTCTTGGGTATATAAAGAGTGTTGTTACACTTCAATTTATGAACAAATCATTAATATTCTTATCACAATGTTGGATTACTAAATGCAATCTGATATATTCATGCAAACTAACCTATTATACAATCTAATTGAGAAATAACATTGCTCAATCACTACCCATAATTTATATTTGTACAATCTAGAACAACCACCATTCAACCTTTCAAATTCTAAATTTGGTTGATGGCATTGCTAAATCAAGTTATGTGATTGTTATTCTTAAATTATTGCTAGTTATTTTGAACATCAAACTCAATGCAATGAAATTGCCTTGTCAAGGTTTTCTCAAGAAACATATTTATACATATAAACAACTATCATGTTAAAATTCATCTCTCTCTCTCTCTCTCTCTCTCTCTCTCTCTCTCTCTCTCTCTCTCTCTATATATATATATATATATATATATATATATATATATATATAGCTATCATATCAAAATTCGTTCCTATATATATGAACATATTTAAATATATATAAAAACAACTATCATTTTGGCATCCATTCTTGTATATAGGGGCACGAAAGAACATGGCCATTGAAAGGCCTACATTTGAAAAATACTTTGTACATAGGTGCGTGTCTTTATGTCTTCTCTCTATAGATTAAATTCATTTATTTTTGCAAGCTTTTTAAAGGATTTGGACTGAATTGTCATACAGATTATGGTAAGCATGGAAGTAAAATCATTTTACTTAAGAAACTATAAATTTATTGTATCATAGTGTCTTCCATGGGATTTTTTTTATTAAAATCAATAACTGCAGTATGAGATGTAAAGAAGCTTTAGTTATGTGTTATATAATTAATATGTCTTTTTAATATCCTATAACAAATGATTGATTTCTAGCAAATATTTAACTTCAGTATAGCATATTTGTATAAGCTTGAAGAAGAGATGCACAACATTGTACTCATGCCCTTTCCATTTGATAATCTAGACATTTTCAGTCCTTGGGATACCACTTTCTCCATTGGCTAAGTACTGAGATAAGAGTATTGTATTGTAATATTTTTTGTGATCTATTTCAATTAACCTTTATTGACTATTAGTTTGATATGTGTTATGTTTAATGAGTCTTGTCACAACATATTAATTCAGAGATGGAATATACATGCTTGTAAAGTTCAAATCTTAGCAACCACAAGAACAACCACACCAACAGAAGTTGTGACCAAAACCATATGAGAAAGAGGAACCTCCAAGAAAGAGATGAGCAAGGAAGATACACATCCCCCATTGAAACACCAATAGGCAAAGTGGACATGACATTGCAAGGACCAAGGAAAGGAGCTCTAGTGACACCATCAATAACAACAAGAGGAACTTGAACCATGACAAAAGCAATTGGAACCCTCACAATGGGTTCTTGAATCACGCGATCTTCTACATAATGTTTTGAGTTATTAAGCATGATTTTAAGATCATACTCACAATATGCTAGTTTATTTAGTATCTCGGATATATTTAGAAGAAAATAGTTAAAGTAGACCTTGTACAATTGAGGATGTTTGCAATATTAGGTAGACCTGCAAGAGAGAAAATGAAGTGTTCTTTAGAAGGAGGAAATTTGTGCTACATGAATGAAGTTGCACCATATTGAAAGGGCCTTATAAAAGAAATGTTAAGAAATAAAAAGACTAAGTAAATCCCTTGAGAGATGTGTAGATAAGTAAATACAACACAATATCTCATCATATGTCAAGACATGAGATATAACAAACATTGAATGATACCACAAGAAAAACATCTAAAGAACATGTCACACTAATAATATTTCACTCAACTCTTGAGGATACACCCATGGCTAAGTAGCCAATTAAAACATATCTTTTATAAAGAGAATGATGAGAAAAACTACTAAGTGTCCTATACATTTAGTATGTTTTTTAGACCTACACCTCATCTTTTATAAAGAAAATGATGGTAAAACAAATATTGTCTTCTTTGTTAGAAATATATTTTACTATGTTGATCAGAAGCTTACATTTTTTAGTGTAGGTCATGTAGTTTCATCTTTGGCCCCTCTCACAAAGATTGTCTTTGACATTCTTCTAAGATATCTAATTGATATTGCTTCTGATCATGCATTTCACAAATAGTGTTGCATTTCCATTTCCTTTTTATATTACTATGGATAAGAAGCCCAACGTTGTGATTATTTGTCCATGCAAGTAGTCATGGATTCAACATACATTTTGTGTGTAGCATTAGTTTATTGAGGACTTGACATGAAAACTAGTGGACCACCACTAAAAGGCCACTTAGAAACATTTGCCCCTACCACAACATTCAAAATCAGATTTCTCATTCTATCATTACTAGGTTACAAAGATATATTTTGAGGAATATTGGAGGCACAACAATTGTAGAAAATTGTGACTTTCAATTTGAATCCATGGGTGCAAGACTTTATTGCTCCTACAATACAATACATGACTCTCCCTCTACACTCATACACTTTCCCAAGTTCCCCTCCAACAACAAATGCAACCTCACGAATATCATACAATATTGTTCCAGCTTCATTCCAACCATAGATAAATTATGTTCCACACATCATGAATTATATTCTAGCAATCTCTCCACCAATTTTCCCTCTCATGGGTTTCCCAATTTATTTTCCTCCTATAAGTACTCCCTTTCCTAGTGGAAGAATAGTGGAACCATCTAATTCTCTGCCCATTTTTTTTGTTTTCCTTCCTCATGAGTAGCAAGGTTTGAAGGGTCCTCCTCCACAACATCATTTTCTTCATCAGCATATGTTATGAGATATTGCACATTTGGATACAATTGAAAGAGATCACAAACATTGGTTCTAAGTCCATCCAGTAAGAGGTCCAAATTACCATCTTACCTTGCATAATACATAAACACTGAAACATACTCTCAATGTATTCTCACACTTTACCTACAATAAAATTAAAGTAAACATAGTATGATTAAGAATATCAATCCTTCAAGAATTTCTCAGGATAAGAAGTTCTGAAAAGCCTTACAAACCATATTCTAGATATAAGTTCTACCTACTACACCATGATTAGATGATGTAAAAGCATGGGAAAAAAATTTAATATTCTAGCAATCCATAGCACCAGCAGCATACCGATGGATAGCTATCAAACCCACATCACTATTGTCATAATCATCTCACTTGTTACAACCTTTTCGATGGATGACCATTGGTCATATAGTGAGGGTGTCTCTATTGCAACAAAGGACTAAAAATATCATATGTCATAATTGTGATGGTAGTCTATTGCAATTACAAAAATGTGACAATGAACTCTTGGCCTTACTTTTTGCCAAATTATGATGCCAAAATCCATCACAATTATGAGGAATGAGCTTGCCATTGCAATTAAAAGTTTGACACCCATCTGACGGGAGCTAATTCTTGGTACTATCGCTTGGGTGATAAGCAGTTGTCATAGCAATTCAAGTCCAAATGTAGTAGTGGCTCTTTATTCTCTTTTTCTTAGTTTGGAGTATGCATAATTTCTTCTAATAGAGCTCTTATTAATATCTATCTTCCTTAGCATATTACCAACTTTGGAGGTATTTTTGTCATCATCTTCTATTATGATTTTTTCTCTTGTTTCATTTTTATTTTTCCAAAATATTTTTTTTTTTTTTTTGTTTATGTCTCTATCTTCTTTTGGTTCTTTTCTTGTGCTTATATTTAGGCTATTGCCTCTAACTGGTTCCTTCCTTTCTATATCCAAAGGTTGAGGTATAGTTTTATTTTCTAGTGATTTTATTTTTGAAGTCTCGTTTACTTTGTTGTGTTTAATTTCTCTTTCTTTAGTTGCCCCTTTAGTTAATAAGGCTTTGATAGTGGTTAGATTACTTCCCATTGTTGCTAGCTTCTGATGATATATGTGAGCTTATTCCCAAAGTGTCACCAAATCTTCTAAATCACTTTCCAGTGGTAGCTTCTCATATACATCAGTTGTCTATATCTTTTCAAATTTTCCTTGGTTTCTTTGGTATAAGAGTTGTTATCTTTACATTGCATACAATCTTGAATTTCATATGTCCTTTTTTCCACATATTTGATTATACATCTTTCTCTTTCATAGTCTTATGTCATTCCTTCCCTTTTCTAATGGCTAAGGTGTGTGCCTACTTCTTATAATGTTGTTGGTGTTTATAGCTATGATCTCCTTCCTCAAATTCTTGATTGAAATTACATGTTGGATTATTTTTATGCTTCCTTTGACTTGCCCTTATATGTGAATCCTTGTGTCTCTGTTCTTCTATGGTCTTCTAGTAAAATTATTTCATGTATGCTTTTTTCAGATTTGGAGTATTTTTGGTTGTTTATTGATCTATTGGTTATTATTTTGATATAATTAGGGTCTTTTATGCTAGGTTTTAGATTGATTAAAATGTTAACCTCATTTGAATGTGTATAGTTGGCATCTATGTCCAGAAAGTCTCCTATTGATGACCCTATTTTATAAAGAGTATGAAAGTTAATGAGTCCTATAGGGATTTCTTTGAGTTATATCCATGTTGGCATTGTTAATGTTTTAATTACATCTTCATTAAATTTTGGCATCCATTTAGAAAATCTTATGTTATAACATTTGAAAAGCATAAAGGTCTAGAAAGTAAACTATTTTTAAATGTTATACTCTTACAGTGAATGTAGATCAAGCGATTTGAGAGGGAGAGAATACTTACCTGTTAACCACATAAATCTTTGAGTCATTCAAGTAACTTAATATTTTTTATGGGTGATTGTTCCAATTGGCAACTTGACTCCCAACTTTTTGCATTATGACCAATGATGCTCACTTTGAGGGTTGCTGATAATGATTGTGTTCTGAGTTTCCTTAGGGTTCTAATAGGTTGCATTTGGGGCTCGAATAGGAATTGGGGTGACCGTTGTTTTCCAATATGGTCTTAGGGTTTTGATTTATTGTATTTTTGGCTATCTTGTTGACTGGTAAAGGCCTTTGTGCATATAAAAGCCATTTATTGTTGCCTTAATTGTTCTGATAATTCATTCACAAGATCAATATTTTTGGCAGACAAAATATGTTATGGAAACTATGGTGCATGCACTGACTGTTTAAAAACTACTATTTTCATATGCATTTCTTCTAATTAATTCGGTGCATGCACTAACTATTAAAAAAAAAATTGTCCCCTTTTCTATTCACCTGCATTGTCAATAGATCAAGTTAATCTATTTACTTGCATTATTCATTTACTTCTATTTTTATTCTATGCACTTCTTGATTCTTATTTCTTCTATTCAAATCAATATTAACTGCTTAGATTTTTTTTTTTAATGTTAAATGAACTGAGAAAAATAGTTAGATGGTGACATTTGTTTTTGAGTTACCCACAAAGATCTTCAATTCAATAGGGAAGCTTTTTCACAAGGTTGTTGATCTTTAGACAATGGCTCTACACAAAGTTAAGAATATTCTCAACCTCAACCATTCAAAATTTCCTGAATATATCATGTTTTCAGGGCTCCCCACTAGAGTCATGTTGGTTTCTCATTAATGATGAAGTCATGGGCACCACCTTGGCCTCTGTTGCTCAGCACTTATCCCCAATATTTTTTGTACTACTCTACATGTCTTTTGGTTCATGCAATGGTCTTTAAGCATTTAACAAAAAGTTGTCAAACATAAAAAGGACTTTCCACTTTCTCACTATAGTGAAAACCAACAATTGCATTATGGTTATTAAATTTTGAAACAAATCATTCGAACAAATAATCAATTTTGTTTTTGTTGTTATTGTTTTATGTTCAATTGAATTTCTCCTAATTTTGATGTTCCTCAGAATATTTTTTCCATTCATTCCAATACAGAAAATAAAATTGGAGTAATTGGAGGTTGGCTTTTAAAGAAGATCAAAGTCAGTTTCTCGGCTATTAAGATTTTGTGAATTATTTCCATGAGAATTTTCTACTGGTGTTCAAGCAAGTAGTTGGTAAATCATATTTTCCACTCTTTATCATTGATCCATTTACTTTCTCACTACCTTCCTTCTTCATTGAGAATAGATAGTGTTAGAATAAGTTACATGAACAGACATAACTACAAAAAAATAGGATGTGTTTGGGAAATGCCTTATGTGTGGCTTTAATATAGCCTGGGTTTCATAATTATACTCTTTTCGAACATTTTTGGCCAAATCGTAGACAATAATGGCATGTACAAACCACAGTTGCCAAAAGAACCATGGTTGTATGCCATTTTGCATTTCAACTGAGGAAAAGTAAGAAACACATATTTCCATATTGTAAAAAATGAGTGGGAGGGTAAAAACATTGGAGTGAGAAATTTTTTAGAGGAATTAATTAAATGTTTTGAAACATTTATCCTTACTTGAGTCACTTCAGTTTTCCACACTCATTTCTGTAGGAATTAAGTAAATATTTTGGAACATTTTTTTTACTAAAGGGAACTCATGTTTGTTAGGACTAAATTTATTTGTAGTTGATTTTTAGGTAACATTTAATTTCATTATATTATTAATAATATTGTTTAATTTTTTTTATTAAATTTATTTATAAATTTTCAACTTTTATATGTTTCTAATGAGAAGAACCTCCTTATAGCAATACCGTGAGAATGCTCGAAATAACAGAATACAAAGTGATAGCAGAACTCAGAATAAATCTACTGATCGCAGGCCACTTCGAGGGGGTAACCTCCTTTGAGCAAGCTCAATACAATAAATTCGTTCGTGCCCATCAAGGGCCTCAACCTATTCTTATATACTGGGTACGATCTAGAAAAGTAATACTACCTATGCATGTGGGATAATAAAATAAACTCACGGGACGACTTACAAAGCATATGCGTCCAACAACTCTACTGTAACAAAATAAATAGAAGGAACACACAGGTTCCTAACATCCCCTCTCCCTTAGAAAAAAGCTTTGTCCTCAAAGCTTAAGGTGTGGAAATTGTTGTTGAATCTGAAGAAGGGGTTCCTAGGTAGCATCCTCTGGTTGCATGCCATGCCACTGAATCAAGACCTCAGAGATGGAGCGAGAGCGAAGCTGGCGAGTGCGCTGGTCAATGATTGCCACCGGCTCCAGGATAATGGATCCTTCCGTATCCATTTTAGGGAGAGTAGTTTGTGCTCTGACAGTGGTACCCAAAACTTTCTTTAGACAAGAAACATGAAAGACTGGATGAATGCGGGAAGAAGGAGGAAGTTCCAGTTTATAAGCAACTGAACCAATCTTCTGCAGAACCTGATAAGGCCCATAAAATTTTGGGGCCAGCTTATGACGCCCTTTCAGCTTTAGGGAGGATTGTTTGTATGGCTGTAGACGAAGAAAAACCATATCCCCAACTTGAAATGAGCGCTCAGAACGGTGTTGATCTGCTTGCTGTTTCATCCGATTACGGGCCATGTGAAGATTATCCTGTAAGGTACGAAGAATCTGATCCCTGCTGCGGAGAACTATGTCAACTGCCTGGACTGGTGAGCTATTGGGAGTGTAGGGAAGGAGCACTGGAGGTGCCTGACCATAGACTGCTTCATATGGAGTCATTTTAGAGGCAGTGTGGTAAGAGGTATTGTACCACCATTCAGCTAAAGGGAGCCACTTGGCCCACTGATGTTGCTGTTCGGAAGTGAAGCAACGAAGATAAGTTTCCAAGCATTTATTGACAATTTCCGTTTGACCATCAGTTTGTGGGTGATAGCCCGAACTCATCTTCAGTTTGGTGCCAGTTTTTTGAAACAGTTCAGTCCAAAAATGACTGGTAAAAGTTGCATCACGATCAGAGACAATGGAAGAAGGGAGTCCATGAAGACGAAATATCTGGTCCATGAAGATTTGTGCAACAGAGGAGGCAGTATAGGGGTGGCTGAGGGCACAAAAATGACTATATTTTGAGAGACGATCAACCACAACCAAGATCACTGTCTTGCCACCGGATTTAGGAAGCCCTTCAATAAAATCCATAGAAATATCAGTCCAAATCCGTGTAGGGATGGGCAATGGTTCGAGCAAGCCAGGAAGGAGGGTCGTTTCACCCTTGTGGCGTTGGCAAGTATCACATTCAGCCACCATCTGTTGAATCATCTGTTTCATCCCTTTCCAAAAGAAGTTTCTCCTTGCTCGCTCATAAGTTTTGAGGAAGCCTGAGTGCCCTGCTGAAGGAGAAGCATGGAGTTCATAAAAAATAGCCTGATGTAGAGCTGGGTTCTGAGGAAGCACTAGCCGACCCTTGTATCGAAGAGAAGCACCATCCCAAGAGTAATGTGGTATAGCAGAAGGATTATTGGCTAGCTGGTGAATGATTTGAGATAAAGAAGAGTCACTGTCATAGCCCTGCTGAACAGACGCTAACCAATTGGGAATGGGCTTAGAAATAGCGGAAAGGGAAGCTTGATTATCAAATGTGCGAGAAAGAGTATCTGCCACAATATTCTCCTTACCCTTCTTGTAGGTGATCTCATAATCATACCCCATGAGTTTGCTGACCCATTTCTGTTGTGTAGGAGAGGATACCCGTTGTTCCAGGAAGTATTTCAGACTTTGGTGATCGGTTCTGATGCAAAAATGACTCCCTAAGAGGTATGGCCGCCACTTCTGTACAGCATGCAAAATAGCCATCATTTCTTTTTCATAAGTAGAGAGGGCTAGATTCTTACCAGAGAGGGCTTTGCTAGTGAACGCAATAGGATGGTCATCTTGCAGGAGAACAGCACCCAATCCATTGCCGCAAGCATCACTCTCAATAGTGAAGGGTTTGGAAAAATCTGGCATCGCGAGAACAGGTGTACTGCACATAGCCTGTTTCAGTTGTTCAAATGCAGTCTCAGCAACAGGGGTCCAGGAGAAGGCATCCTTTTTTAACAGAGCTGTCAATGGTGCTGCAATTTTCCTGTAATCTTTGACAAACTTGCGGTAGTAGCCAGTCAACCCCAAAAAACCCTGAAGGCTCTTGAGAGTTTTAGGATGCGGCCAAGTTTTCATGGCATCTATTTTTGTAGGATCCACCCGCACTCCATGGTGGGCAACAATATGCCCGAGATACTCCACTTCCTCCTGGCCAAACACACATTTAGATAGTTTTGCACAGAGTTGATGATCAGAGAGAAGTTGCAAGACAAGCTCCAGATGATGGAGATGCTCAGCCCAAGTTTTGCTATATATGAGGATATCATCAAAGAAGACCAGAATGAATTTCCGGAGGTATGGTTGAAATATGTTATTCATCACTGCCTGAAATGTTGAAGGAGCATTCGTGAGGCCAAAGGGCATGACTAAAAATTCATAGTGACCATCATGTGTGCGGAAGGCAATTTTAGGTATATCCTCCTCATTAACCCGAATTTGATGATACCCAGAACGAAGATCTAACTTGGAGAAAAAATGAGCCCCATGAAGTTCATCAAGAAGTTCATCAACAACTGGAATGGGAAACTTGTCCTTTATAGTGAGATGATTAAGTGCTCGGAAATCAATGCAGAGTCGCCATGACCCATCTTTTTTGCGAACAAGCAGAACTGGAGAAGAAAAGGAACTGGTACTAGGGTGAATAATACCTTGCTTCAGTAAGTCACGGACAAGTATCTCGATTTCGGTCTTCTGATGAAATGGGTAGCGGTAGGGCCTAATGTTGGGCGGAACACTGCCAGGAAGGAGCTGAATACGGTGGTCCTCTGGACGAGAAGGAGGTAATCCCACAGGTTCAGCAAATATACCAGAATACTTGTCCAAAATGTGTTGGAGATCGGCAGGAGTGCTAGAGACTGCTGATGGCTGCATCTGAATGGAATGGAGCTGAGCGATGACACCATGTGAATTCTTCTTAAGAAGTTTTTCCATACGGTGTGAACTGATGATGCTGAGAGACCCTGGTTGTAAGCCTTTCAAAGTGTGTTGGTGCCCCTCGGCTGAAAACTGCATCCAAAGTTCAGTAAAATCCCAGAGAATGGGGCCAAGAGTGCGTAACCATTGGGCACCCAAAACCACATCACAACCACCTAAGGGTAAGGCAAACATGTCAGAGCGCATGTTATAAGCTCCAATAGAGAGACGCACATTGCGACATTTCCCTTTACAAGGTAAAGTGCCCCCATTGGCAATCATGACTTCAAAGCTAGAGCAGGGATGGATAAAGCAATCAGCCTGTTTGGCTATTCGTGGATCAATGAAGTTATGAGTGCTACCAGAATCAATGAGTATAGTAAGAGGGATCTTCTTGAAGAAACCCTGGACCCGCATGGTTTGTGGAGTAGTGACTCCTGCCAAAGCATGGACAGATATCTCTGGTGGAGCTTCTGGGGAAGGAGGTTCAGGCTGGTGAGGCTCAACCTCAGCATCCACTGTTTCCTGAGCATCTACATATTCTTCCAGTTCCGGTGGAGAATCCACATCCAAGAGATAGAGCTTTTGCTGAACACATCTATGGCCCCGAGACCATTTCTCATCACAATTATAACAAAGCCCTTTGTCTCGCCTAACCCGCATCTCTGTTTCAGACAAGTGCTTGATCGGAGTAGTTCTGGGAGCTGGTATGGCTGGAGGGTTGGGAGAACCTGTATTTCTGAATGGAACAAAATTAGATCTGGAGCGTTGTAGAGCACTAATCTTGTCTTCCGCTAACTTAGCCAACCCAAGGGCTTCCATCATTGTAGTAGGTCGAAACATTTTGACTTCTGAGCGAAGTGCATCCTTCAGACCACTGACAAAACAACTACGGAAGAATTCATCAGACAAGCCCTCTGTGTGATTAGCTAATTTTTCAAACTCTGTCTGGTATTCTCTTACAGTGCCTGTTTGACGCAGTTTAGTGAGTGCTCCTGTGAAATCATCAAAGGAACTAGGGCCAAAGCGCTCCAAAATGAGGGTGCACAATTCGCTCCACGTTGGGCCTACATTAGCCTTGATGTACCAACGGAACCATTGAAGAGCTTCATGTTCCAAATGAAAAGATGCAAGGGAGACTTTGTGGTTATCCAAAGTATTATGCAAGCTGAAATACTGCTCTGCCCTATAGATCCATCCAGTCGGATCAGAACCATCGAAGCGTGGAAAATCAAGCTTTGGTCCACGGAAATTGCCAGAAGAGGACCCAGTATCTCCTGAATGGTTTCGGCTCATGGCTGACTGCTGAAAGTTAAGACCCAGAATTTTGTCATCCAGATCTTGAAGTCTGGTTTTGAGGGATGCAATTTCCTCTTCCATGATTTTTGCTCCTGTACGCGTAACAACCATAAAACAAGGTTTTTTTTTTTTTTTTTTTTTTTTTTTTTTTTTTTTTTTTAACAGTCGACTTAGAAAAATTCACTCACAGACAGAGCAACGGAAAAGAGTTATTGCAATAACAAGAGATATTAGAAGTGAGAGGAACCTGAAGGCCACGACAGAAAAAAAATTTGATGTAATTTCCACCCAGCGAGCCCAAGAGAGTGCTCTGATACCAGATGAGAAGAACCTCCTTATAGCAATACCGTGAGAATGCTCGAAATAACAGAATACAAAGTGATAGCAGAACTCAGAATAAATCTACTGATCGCAGGCCACTTCGAGGGGGTAACCTCCTTTGAGCAAGCTCAATACAATAAATTCGTCCGTTCCCATCAAGGGCCTCAACCTATTCTTATATACTGGGTACGATCTAGAAAAGTAATACTACCTATGCATGTGGGATAATAAAATAAACTCATGGGACGACTTACAAAGCATATGCGTCCAACAACTCTACTGTAACAAAATAAACAGAAGGAACACACAGGTTCCTAACATCTAATCAAATAAATTTATGATTTATGAATGATTCATATATATAATAAATTTATGATTTATGAATAATTTTTATAAGCAACTTTTAGATATTTCATTCCTCATTACATTCTGTGGCTATTTCAAATGTAGAATGAAATCTAAAATGGAGATTTACCTAAATACTAGTTAAACCAGTACCAAACTCACAACCCAAGCTATGATTTATGCTATGACATCTCTTGCAAAGAGGGAAGATGTCACAAAAATGGGAAAATAGAGCACAAAACAGAATTAATGCCCGAGAAAATGTTTTTTAAATTATATTGGTTGAGCATGAAGTAGGAAGTCCAGGAGAATTGATGAATTTCAAGACTTGGAGACGAAATCATGTCATGATGCAAGAGTGGGGAAGCAAGGCGCTGAAAAAAATTAGGGCAGCAAAAACATGGGATACTGGTAGAACTACAATTGAAACTTTAAAAAAGGGGCAAATATTGTAGAAAACTCGTTGCAAATTCCTTTGCAATTCCCAAAGCATACAGTACAAAAATCATTCATTTTCCTCACCTTTCCAATTGTAGCTTTTGTAAATTCTACTAGGAGCATTATCTATGTAGGTGGTGAGATTCGAACCCTTGCTACGTAAACAAATTAAGGCTCTTGGTAAAGTTTAAATTAGAAATAGATGTAATAAACAAGTTTCTTGTATAAGAATGAAAATATAAAAGCATAGAGATGTAGTGAAGGTAGCAACCAATCAAAAAATGAATATAGAATCACCGGAAGGAAACACTTAGCATTTCAATTTCAAAATTTTCATTGTCAAATGGAAAGGCAAAATAATCTCTTTAAATGTCACTATAAGAACTGAAATTTTAACCAATTTCTTTCTCACAAATATTATTGGACACCTGTTTATAGTTCTTTTTATGAATAGATTTTTTGACTTTCTGACTATTTAAAAAGTAATCCCTCAAAAATTATCAGAGATCTTGAAATATGTTGTTTCGTATTAGAATTTGACTAATTCCATTTCTGAAATAAAAATTTATTAAATATGAATGCTTGTCCTTCAATATTACATGTTTCATCAGATATACAGGTTAGATGATAATCAATAAGCAAACAATTTGTCTCATTTGGACCACTAGATTACTTAACCTCTTCTTTACCTTTCTCCTATACACTTTCAAAACATAAATCAGTACATGGATTAAAAAGTTGTGGCCAACATATTTCATTGCACAAGAATCATAAGCACAATCTATCTATAGGGTAGATAGGCTCTTCCAAATGCTCTAATTCTTCTCTCTTTAGCGACACAAGTATTTGGAATATTTACGCAATTTTCAATTATAAAGGTGAAGTTTCATTGAGGAATCTGTAATTTCCCTAATACTATTTGTAAAACTGGTTAGAGTAGATACTCCTAGATCCTACACTTCTTCAAATAAGAATATAATAAAAATATTATATATACATATGCAAACATAGACATAAAGTTTTATATCAATATGTACATTTTGTAACAATATAGAATGATTGTTCAAAATAGTACACTTAACCTACTTTCTATTAGCACAATCTATTTCTATTAATTCAATTGGGATTCTTCCTTGGATATGCTCCTTCAAGGTTCATCTGTGTTACATGTAATTCAAGCTCTAAACTCTTTAGCTTATACTTTTCTTGATACTCTTGGAGATATCTTTCCTTGTTAGCTCTACTCTCATGCAATCCTTTGAAGTAATACCCATTGGAGTGTTGTAATATCCATTGGGGTGTTGTAGAAAAAAGTAATTTCTCTTTTTAGAATCACATATGTGATAGAGTTAGTTTGTGAAATATTCCTAAGAAAGTTATCACAAGTTTTCTTGGGGCTAGCACTAGAACATCTGAATAAAATGTCCATAGGAGCAACTTTGCATGATTTATAGGTTGTGATTGTATACGAGGATTAGTAATGAAAAGAATACTAAATATCAAATCAAAAGTATTCACAAAACTAAATAAACATAACTTCAAGATAGACTAAGATGAGCTCTCAATTGAGAATATGAGCCATTAATGGGCTCTCTCAATGAGAAGCTCTCTTGTTGAGTAGCTTTGTCTAATTAGATAGGATGTATGCTCGATTTTCCAAAGGCTTCAATGGTCTTCTTGATGGATTTTGGCTTGGGTGAATGGATTTGATGTAAAATGGCTTCTCAAAAAATGGCATTATGGCTTTACTTCATGATCAAAACGGCATTACTTTGTTACTATGGGTGATTGTGTTAAAATGGCTTGGGAAAGGATTCCTTAAATAGGAAAAGGGCTTGAGGGATCAAGGGCTAGGATGCAAGGATGGGAGAAAGCTTATGGAAGGTTTAGATTGAATGAGAGGAGAGCACATGGATTGTGCTTCCTTACAGCCAGTCACAGGGTCATTGGTTAGAGCAAGAGGGGTTGAGGGTTCAACAAAGGAGGCTCAAAGCTCATAAAGACCCTCATAATGTCTTGTAAGAGCAATGAATGGGCTTGTAAGAGTCATTTATGGCTTTGTGGGCTTCATAAAGTTTTATGGTTGGGATATTTGTGAGAGAGTTGAGATATTTTGACTTGGGTTGGATTAAGAAAATCTTAAGCTTGACTTAGGAATGTGCAAATGATTAAGGCTTGGATTAGGCTTTGGTTAAGATTAGATTAGGCTTGTTAAAGATGAGCAAGTGGATGACATTTAATGAGGGTGGGTGAATGAGGAGATATTTGTTGGCTTTGGCTTGGGTTAGCAAGTCTTAACCCATGTTTAGGGAATGTGACAAGGTTGGGGGGGGGATTAGGATTAGGGTCAAAGATAAGGATTGACATCTTCTAGAAGAGTTTAGGCTTTGGATGAGGATGAAGACTTTCTAGAAGAGTCTAGAACTTCCTAGGATGAGGATAAATAAG
The DNA here is from genome assembly GCA_028749045.1 of Cupressus sempervirens. Lineage (NCBI taxonomy): Eukaryota > Viridiplantae > Streptophyta > Pinopsida > Cupressales > Cupressaceae > Cupressus > Cupressus sempervirens. The sequence goes on along the minus strand of CM053785.1, from coordinate 422,148,015 downwards.
ATTTTTAGGAAATAAATAAAGTTTTATTTATTTCAAGAGTTTGGGTTGAGGAGATATTTATTAAAATATTTTTTAAAAAAATGAGGATTAATATTTAATCTTAATTAAATATTTTGAGTTGGGATTAGGGGTAGGAAATGATGGGATTAGTCTATAATCAAAATTAAAGAAGGATTAGAAGATTTTGGAAGAGGTTAGTGGTCTTAAGGAAATTGGCCAAGTTTTGGGCAAAAAATAAATTATTTATTTATTTTGGGATTTTTGGTCAATTTATTAATTAAATAATTAATAAATAAGAAAATAATGTTTAAATAAGATTTAAACATTTTTGGGAGGGATTCCTTAATTAGATATTTTTAATTAAGATAAAGGGATTTAATGGCATAAAAATAATTAATTAATTAATTAGTAAATGATGATGTCATCAGAAACTTTTTTAGAAAATAAAAATACTTTATTTTCTAAAGGATTTTTTAGGTGTCTACAGTGATATGCATATTAAGCAGTGCAGTTTCCATGAATAAGATTTCTTGCACATGGGATTTTATTAATTGAAGACAAAGCTTCCTCGTATATTTTCTATAAAGCTCATAGTATAGGTATCATTAATTTGTAGTCCTACATTCATAGATGTAAATTGGGTGTCATGAATAAGCTCACTCTCTACATGATATTGTTTTAACAAAAAAGAAAATTTGTATGTGGTAAGAACTCTGTTGAATGGTAGAATTAAAAATTATGGTAAAGGTATCAATGATTTGCATTCTTGTATTGATATATTTAAAGTCTTGTCTAGATTTGGATACATCATGTACAGACCAACTATTATAGTGTATGAAACTTCTCATTTCATAAAATGGTGTAAATTTGTGGAGAGATACATTATATAAAATGTTATATAGGCATATACATAGACATAGAGTTGTTACTTTAATATAGATATTTGTGTGTTTTGTAGCACTATGATGAATGACTCTTTACTTTTGGAGTTGACTTAAAAAACAAGATGTAGACAGATGGGTAACATGGACTACAATATTTTCTTAGTAAATGACTTCCAGTTGGCAGAAGAGATTATTGAGACGATACTTACAACTCATTGCACAAAACCATTTCTAGGTTTCTCTGCCCATACTAACAACAACATGTTATATATTCATTTCGGTAAATTGCAAAGGTAAGCTATAGACTCGGCATGCAAGATGAGCCACATTTTATGTGACTGGTTTTTAGAGTAGCATTTTGTTAAAAACCTTATTAACTAATACTTCATTGTGTGCTCTTATAAAAGGTGTTGTCCATGCAGGGGTCAAAGTGCACTTTTATTAATTAATGTTAAAACTATGTATAACAATTTTATGAATTTTAATTTATTAAAATATATAAACAAATTTTAAAGCTTCCTCTTATACAATGATTTTGTATTAGTTACTTTTGTAAACTTGTAGTATGAAGGCATTCTAAAAAGAATAAAAGTACCTTATATGTTAGATTTATTATGTAGTTTGCTACGCTTGTAACTCATACACTACCAGTAAATTTCATGCTCTTTCTTCTACTCCCCACCTTAGGCAGGGACTCAAGCTACCTGCAGCCCTTGTTTTAATTTATTTTTTGCTCTTCAATTTATACATTTTATTTTTTCATTTTTAGTATATGATAAATTAAATCAATCAATAATATTTATTTAGTTTATTTAAAAAATAAAATTTATTTTACATAAATTATAAATTAATTTTAATTTAATTTATGCATATTAAATTATAGTTTTAGAAAATATTAGTAAACACCTATCGATTTATCATTGCAAGCACAAAAGCTTGCAATTGCTAGTATATTAATTCTTATCAATGTTTAAAACTGCATACAAATATTGTATTGTTGATTATAATCGCCTTAGGACAAGTCATCATTTTTTAAGGAATGTATGTTATATAGGTCACAAACTTTCAATCTTTGTGTTTATTATAATATGGTCACTCTGAAATATAACATATTAAGGAAAAAATTAAGCATGGAAAAAGTAAGTCAAGTTTGATTATTTGACACTTTTAGCCTACAAATCAAGCCTTAATCTATGATTTTTAAGTGGTCCCTTCTAATATAGTCCTTTTTAGATTTTTTAAATACACACAAAATAATTAGATCTCATGCATTTTTCACATTTAAAATTAAGATTCCTACAAAGACAAACTGAATATGTCATGTCATATTTATCATATTCATCTCTACAAGATATTATATTGTAGACATTTTTCTTCTTTGCAACTTGAGGTGAAAAGTACACTTCATATAATATAATGATTCAAATAAGTGACAAGATTAGATATGCTCTTAAAATATGAAATAAAATTAAATATCAGATCTACGCTTTTGTACATTCAAATAAATGAAGATTGTTGTAAGTAGATTTATAAGTATACTAGCTTATATATATATATATATATATATATATATATATATATATATAATGTCGAGAGTAATTGTTCTCGAGGCACCTATTTTCATTTAATCCCAAGGTTATTTTAATCACAGTTGGGATTTATGAAAGTGAAAATAGGCGCCTCGAGAACGATTACTCTCGACGTAATATATATAGAGGTATATATAAGCTAGTGGCAATCACAGCGCAACAGGAAAAGTATTTTTAAATTTTTTTCTATTTTTTAAAGGTTAGTGTTGAATTATCTATTTCTTTTTAAATACAATTGTATAAACTTACTATAAAAATGTAATAGTGTAAACTTACTATAAAATTATTCTTGAATATTTTATTTTTGAATTCTATATATGGTGTTTATTTGCATCACTTTAATTCAATTTTATTTTAAGCATATTGTTACGTAAAATGTTATATTGAAGAGTAGACTTATAGTTAGGGTTAGGGTTAGTGTTAGGGTTGGGGCTATTGTTAGGGTTTGAGTTATGGATAGGGTTAGAGTTATGGTCAAGAATAGAGTTACAATTAGAGTTAGGATTAGCATTAGGGTTAGGGATAGGGTAATTTTTAGGATTACGAATCTTGTTAGGGTTATAGTTAGGGTTAGGTTTAGAATTAGAGTTAGAGTTAATGTTAGGATTAGGGTTAGAATTTGGGTTACAAATATAGTTAGGGTTAGGATTAGAATTAGAGTTAGGGTTTGAGTTAGAGGTAGAGTTAGAATTGGAGCTTGAATAAGGGCTAAAGTTAGAGTTGAAATTAGGGTTAAAATTAGGATTAGGGCTAGGGTTAAAATTAGATTTACGGTTAGAGTTAGAGAAAGGAGTAGAGAAAGGGTTAGTTTTAGGGTGATGGTTAAGGTTAGGTTTATATTTAGAGTTAGGGTTGTATATAGAGTTACATCAGGGTTAAGGTTAGGGTAAGAGTTTGAGTTAGGGTTAAGGTTAGGGTTAGGGTTAGGGCTTTGGTTTTCGTCTAGATTAAAGTAAAGGTTAAGGTTAGAGTTAGAGTTTTGAGTCAGGGTTAAGGTTAGAGATAGGGTTAGGTTATGGTTTTAGTGAAGGTTAAACTAAGGATTAGGGTTAGGATTAGAGTCTAATTATAGTAGAATTAGATTTACAGTTAGGGTTATATTTAGGGTTAGAGTTAGGGGTAGGATTATGGTTTTAAAAAAGGTAATTTTCTTTTTGGCATATTGTAATGTAAAATGTTATACTCAAACATAGATATATGGTTAGGGACAAAGTTACCATTACAGTTAATGTTAACCTTAGGGATACAATAAGGGTTAGGGTTAGCATTAGGGTTAGGGTTGGAGTTAGGGTTAGGGTTTGAGTTATGGTTAAGGTTAGGGTTAGAGTTATGGTTATGGTTAAGGTTCAGATTAGAGTTATGTTTATGATTAAGGTTGGGGTTAGAGTTATGGTCATAGTTAAGGTTAGGGTTAGAGTTATGGTTAGGGTTAGGGTTAGCGTTATAATAAGGCTAGGGTTAGGGTTTGGGTCAGGGTTAAGGTTAGAGTCAAGGTTAGCATTTGAGTTAGGATTAAAGTAAGGGTTAGGGTTAGGGTTAGATTTTGATTATGGTAGAGTTGGATTTAGGTTTAGAGTTAAGGGTTAGAGTTATGCTCATGGTTAAGGTTAGGGTTAGAGTTATGGTTATGGTTAGGGTTAGGGTTATTATAGGGCTCGAGTTAGGGTTATTGTAGGGATAGGGTTAGGGTTTGAGTCAGGGTTAAGGTTAGATTTAGGATTAGGGTTAGGGTTTTAGTTAGGATTAAAGTTTGGATTAGGGTTAGGGTTAGAGTCTAATTATGGTAGAGTTAGATTTAGGGTTAGAGTTAGGGATAGAGTTATGTTTATGGTTAAGTTTAGGGTTAGAGTTATGCTCATGGTTAAGGTTAGGGTTAGACTTATGGTTAGGGTTAGGGTTATAGTAGGGCTAGGGTTAGGGTTAGGGTTAGGGTTAGGGTTAGGGTTAGGGTTAGGGCTTAAGTAAGGGTTAAGGTTCTAGAGTTATGGTTAGGGAAAAGTTTTGAGCCAAGATTAAAGTTAGGGTTAGGGTTATGGTTAGAGTCCAATTATGGTAGAGTTAGATTTAGGGTTAGAGTTAGGGACAACTTAATGTTTATGGTTAAGGTTAGTGTTAAGGTGAGGGTTAGGGTTAGAGTTAGAGTTAAGGTTAGGGTTAAGGTTAGAATTAAGGTTAGGGTTAGTTTTAAGGTTAGGGTTAGGATTAGAGTTAGAGTTAGGGTTAGCATTAGGATGAAAATTAGGGTAAGGGATAGGGTTTGAATTAGAGTTAGGGTTCTTGTTAGGTTTAGGTTTACAATTAGAGCTAGAGTTAGGGTCAGGGTTAGAGTTACAGTCAGGGTTAGAGTTAGAGTTAGGGTTAGGGTTAGGTTTAAAATTAGAGCTAGAGTTGTGATTAGGGTTAGGGTTAAAATTAGGGTTAGAAATATAGTTAGGATTAGAGATAGAGTTAAGGTTAGGGTAAGGGTAAGAATTAGAGTGAGGGTTAGAATTAGGGTTACAAATATAGTTAGGGTTAGTGTTAGGGTTAGAATAAGAGTTAGGGTTACGGTTAGAGATAGAGTTAGAATTAGAGTTAGAATAAGGGTTGGAGTTAGAGTTAGAGTTAGGGTTATATTTAGGGTTAGAATTAAGGTTAGGATTATAATTAGTGTTAGAGTTAGGGTTAGGGTTAGTGTGAGGGTTATGATTAGGGTTAGCATTAGGGTTAGGGTTAGGGTTAGTGTTAGGGTTATGGTTAGGATTAGCATTAGGGTTAGGGTTGCAATTAGAGTTACAGTTAAAATTAGAGGTAGTGTTAGTGTTAGTGTTAGTATAAGAGTTAGAGTTAGAATTAGAGTTAGAGTTAGGGTTCAAGTTAGAGTTAGAGTTAAAGTTAGAGATAGAGTTGTGGTCAGGGTTAGATTAGGGTTAGGGTTAAAGTTACCTGATTAGATTTTGGATTAGGGTAAGAGTTAGGGCTAGGATTAGGATTAGAATTAGGGTTAGAGTTAGAGTTAGAGTTATATATAGTGTTAGGGTTGGGATTAGGAGTAGGTTTATAGTTAAAGTTAGGGTTAGGGTTAATATTGGGGTTAGGTTACAAAAAGAGTCAGAGTTAGAGTTAGGGTTAGAATTAGGGATAGGATTAGAATTAGAGATAAAGTTAGAGTTAGAGTTAGATCTAGGGTAAGAATCAAGGTTAGAATTAGGGTTAGGATTATAATTAGCATTAGAGTTAGAGCTAGGATTAGAATTAGGGTTAGGGTTAGGGTTAGGGTAAGAATTAGAGTTAGAGTTATAGTTAGGGTTAGAGTTAGGAACAAAGTTATAGTTAGGGTTAGAATTAGGTTAGGGTTAAAGCTAGAATTGGGGTTAGGGTTAGAATTAGGGTTAGAGTTAGGGTTATATAGGTTTAGGTTAGGATTAGGGATAGAATTAGAGTTACAATTAGTGTTAGAGTTAGAATTAGGGTTAGGGTTAGAATTAGGGTTACAAATATAATTAGGGTTACAGATTGAGTTAGAGCTAGAGTTAGGGTAAGGGTAACAATTAGGATTAGGGCTAGAATTAGGGTTATAAATAAAGTGAGGGTTAGAATTAGGGTTAGGGTTAGGGTTAGATTTAGAGGTAGGATTTGAGCTAGAGTTAGAGTTAGAATTAGAATTAGAACAAGAGTTGGAGTTAGAGGTAGGGTTAGAATTAGGGCTAGGATTATGGTTAGCATAAGGGTTATGGTTAGAGTTAGGGTTAGCATTAGGGTTAGGGTTATAATTAGTGTTAGTTTTAGTGTTAGTGTTAGTGTTAGTGTTAGGGTTAGAATTGGGGCTAGAATTGAGGTTAGGGTTAGGGTTAGGGTTAGGTGTAGGATTAGAATCAGAGTTAGAGTTAGGAATCAAGTTAGAGTTAAAGTTCGAGATAGAGTTAGGGTTAGGGTTAGGTTTAGGGTTAGGGCTAGAGTTAGGGTTAGATTTAGGTTTAGAGTTAAAGTTAGGGTTAGAATTAGGATTGGGTTTATAATTAGAATTAGGGTTAGGATTAGAGTTAGAGTTACATATAGTGTTAGGGTTAGGATTAGCATTATATATAGTGTTAGGATTAGGATTATGGGTAGGATTAGGGATAGATTTAGGGTTAGAGTTAGGGTTAGTGTTAGGGTTACAATTAGAGTTAGAGTTATAATTATAGTTAGATTTAGAGTTAGATTTAGGGTTAGAATTAGGGGTAGGGGTAGGGTTAGGGTTAGAGATAGAGTTGGAGTTAGAGTTAGGGTTAGAGTTAGAATATGGGTTAAAATTAGGGTTAGATTTAGGGTTAGAATTAGCATTAGAGTTAGAATTAAAGTTAGGATTAGAGTTATAGTAAGGCTTAGGGTTAGGGCTAGAATTAGGGTTAGGGTTAGAATTAGCATTAGATTTAGGATTATAAAGGATTAAGGTTAGGGTTAGGGGGAGAATTAAAGTTAGAGATAGAGTTAGAGTTAGAGTTAGGGTTAGGGTTAAAATTAGAATTATCTAGTTAGAGTTATAGTTAGAGTTAGGGTTTATGTTATTATTGTGGTTAAGAAAATTTTTGGGTTACTAATCATATTATAGTTGATGTTAGTGCTATTATTACACTTTACCTTGGTGTTAGGATAACTGACAGATTAAATTTTAATATGGGTTAGTTCTATTATAGTGCCCATGATTAGTGCTATTGTGATATAAGTTATTAACCTTTTTAATAATGTAATCCCTCACCCCCTCTCTCTCTCCCCTCTCTCTCTCTCTCACTACACCCATTAATATCTCCCCCCACTATCTAAATATACCCTCTCTCTTTGTAGTCTCTAGTAATGCCCCCTAATCTGTCTCTCTAATCTCTAGATACACACACTTATCTCTCCCACCCTACTTTCTAGATACTCCTCCTAATCTCTCTCTCCCTTTATGCTCTCTAGATACACCCTCTCTCTCTCTCTCTCTCTCTCTCTCTCTCTCTCTCTCTCTCTCTATGTGCCTGCTCTCTAGATACACCTCATAATCTCTTTTTCTCTCTCTCTACATAAAACATGCCTCTATAAGAAACATAATATGAGATCCTTCTTTTCTACAGGTATGCTCTCTCTCTCTCTCTCTCTCTCTCTCTCTCTCTCTCTCTCTCTCTCTCTCTAGGTGTATGTATATACATATTATCACTTATAAAAAATATAATATTATTTCTAGTTACTTGTACATATAGGGTTAGGCTAAGGTATATAATTTACTAAATGATTAGTACAATCATATATAGAGTAAGAGTTACAGTTAGGATCCAAGGTTTACAATTTCATTTATATGACACTCAGTGTTATGGTTAGGGTTAATAAGTGGTTAAATGTTACACTAAAATAAGGGACAGGGTTAAGGGAAGTATGAGATTTAGGTGTAGTGTTGGAGTATTTGGAGTACAACTATGGTCAAATTTGGGATATATGTTATACAAATGACTCAAATAGTGAAAAAATTAGTTCATGAAAGGGAAGTTATAAGTCCCAACACAATAATTCAGATGATGTTAAAAGTGTGAAAGAATATATAAGAGTCAATTTTATGAAAATGATTTCTCCATGATGATGTGAGAACATTATATATTGTTGAATTTTTAATAATGCTAATGCAATTTTTATTGCAATGATTAAGAATTGTAATCAATAAATCTCCCTATCATTAAGGAATCTATTTAGACTTATGATTTTCTTTCTTAATTAATATATTTAGTAGCCACATCCATTGAAAGTTACATTGAACAATGGGGAAATAAAATTGCCAATACAACTAATTAGAAGTAAAAATTTGAAACCGAAGACAAGAATGAACTATATACAAAAAATATATCTGTGATGGTCTAAATACATGTCACATTCTTCAATGATTAGGATTATTTTGTGACCTTTATTTGAACAATGATTGTGAAATACTTCTTTCATCATTGAGGGAAACCCATCCACTTTTGTAGATGTGTCACACAGAAATTTTTATGCATCTTCCATATGCATTTCTTCCATTTCCTCAACATAGTCAATTGGAAATATTGCTTATCTACAACTTTAATTATAGTTGTGTGTGCCTCTTTAATTATTTGTAGGCATTTGTCAAACTCAATGTTGAAGAAATCATTTGAGATCATTGAAGTAGTTAGGCTCTAGTATCCAATAATGTTTGATTCTCTATTCGAGGTACCCATAACTCAAATAGTAACCTGCAAACTTATAAACAAAAATCAATGTATGGAAATAATCATAATGAAAAAGTATTAATAGTTAACATAAATTCTTTCAAATGAATAATATTCAAAATAACATAAATAAAAATCAAAACTATTTCAAATGAAATAGTTAGATTGTAATGTTTGAAATATGGTGGTATTGTCTTCCACTTTTCATACATTACAAACATAAATATTAATAAAAATCTATATATAGTATGAAAAATATTTAAATAAAACACATATATAATCTAATTAAATAATGACAAAATATAAACTAAATATATGATTCGTTTATTTTAAGTTAATCACTAACTTTAATAAAATACAAATTTTATTGATAAGGTGACCTTCTTGTCCACATCAACGATTAAATTTAATTATGAAACATTAAAAATATAAATATTTTGAAACATGTGAACATAAAACTATTATGAACATACAAATCTAAAACATGGAAACCAAAAGTATTTTGAAATATGCAAATCTAAAACTAATGTAAAACATGGAAATGTAAAACTAAATTGAAACATGCACATTAAAAATCTACAAAAGAAATGTATTATCAAATATCTAAATCAAATAGTTTTTGAATCCTAAATCTAAATCAAACGTACAAGGCTAAACTATATGGAACTTTAATCTACTCCTATTCAAATACTCTAATTGCTCTAATAATCTCCATCTCTTCCTCCCTACAAAAACACAATGAAAATGAAATGAGAAGACTTTATTTTATAATTTATGAGAGAACCCTCATATCCCCCAATAGATGTCTTTTGACATTCCACGAATTTGTTTCAAATTCCCCCACTCCTTACAAAAAATAAGCATGAATGTGCATGCAAAAATATATTTAACAAAAAGAAAATGTTTTATATTTAAAATTTTAATTAAGTTATTTCAGCCCTATTTTCTTGGGTTCTATTTTTTTGGCCTTATTTTTTCAGGTCCTATTATTTCAGCATCCATTTGGCTTAATATTATTTTGGCTAGCTATTATTTCAAGAATTTTATTTTATTTTATAATTCAATAATGATAAAATATATACTAAATATATGATTTATCTACTTTAAATAAATCATTAACTTTAATAAAATATAAATTGTATTGATATGGTGGCATTCTCATTAAAATTAATGATAAAATTATGCTTTGAAACATGAAAATATATATACTTAGAAACATGCAAATGTAAAACTATTGTGAAACATTCAAATCTAAAACATGCAAACCAAAACTATTTTGAAATATGCAAATTTAAAACTAATATGAAACATGCAAATATAAAACTAATTTGAAACATGCACTTTTAAAATATGTAAATGAAAAGTATTATAAAATATATATAAATCAAATCGATTTTGAATACAAATCTAAATCTAAATCAAACATGCAAGACTAAACTATTAAATGCAAGCCTAAATAGTTATGAATAGAATTCTAAATCTAAATGAAATTAATTAAAATTGAAATCTAAATCAAAGTAGAATATTATAACTAATTTTGAATTTTAATTTACATCTACATCTAAATCTAGATGAAAATGTAAAGAAAAAATAGAAATCTCACCTACAAAAATGTTACTCCAAAACTTCAATCTACTCCTATTCAAAAACTCCAATCTAATCCTCCAATAACCTCCACCTCTTCCTTCCTACAAAAACATAAAATGAAAATGAAATGAGGAGCCTTGGTTTTATAACTTCTGAGAGGCTTCTTATATCCCCCAATAGACGTCTCTTCACATTCCACAAATTTGTTTCAAATTCTCCCACTCTCCACAAAAAATAAGCATGAATGTGCATGCAAAATTATATTTAACAAAAAAAAATCATATTGAAATTATTTTGCCCCTATTTTTTCGGGCCCTATTTTTTCAGGTCCTTTTTCAGGCTCTATTATTTCGGGCCTATTATTTCTACCTCCATTTGGCTTCCTATTATTTTGGCCAGCTATTATTTTAGGAATTCTTTTTTAATATTTAATTTGGAAGTTTGTAACCGCTCTCAATTCTTTTTTATTGACGAAGAATCTTTTTTGACATATTCTCGTGCTAGGTTTTTGTGATGTGATTGTATAGAATGCCTCTCGGCGTAATGATAGTAAATATAGAAAGATATATATGCATATCGAAAAAGAGGTATAATTTTTTGATAGGAAAGGATGGTAGATGTGTTTATAAATACTACAGTGGCTGTCCATTTTAGTAAATATACAAAAGAACTCTTCTACAACTATTATGTTATAAGAGAGAATAAACTCGAATAAAAACACAACCTTGAATGTGATCAGATTTTGAAAGAACATGTTGCAATCTTTTGATCAAAGTAGCAGATGGAAATACGTACATCTTTAAGAGTAAACTTGCAACCAAAATTTGTGATAGAATTTAATTGTGTCAACTATTATCATGAGTATTAAAAAAAATCTAATGTGATTGGGAAAGAAGAATTATTTTTTGTTCTAGCATCTTCATGTGTGAAGAAAAGAATATATGCAAACTTGTGAGAAAGATACATATGTAAAATAGATTTTGTAATACTATATAATCTTTTAGACATGGAAAATATTAGAACAAAGAGTAAAAATGTGGAGAAATTCATAATGAGAACAAGGGATGCAAGCCTCAAAGTTCTTCTGTTTAATGTAGTGAGTTTTGAATTAAAATTTTAGTTCAATGAAAAAATTGAATCACATTGAATCTAATCAAACTAAAAATATAATCTAATCTTCACACAACAATAGTGTAACACTTTATAGACTAGCTTATATATATATATATAAAGCTGAGAGATATCCTTCTCTAGGCACCTTTGCACTATGACAAATTAATGAGAAACGGTGCCTCAAGGAGGATATCTATCAGCTTATTATATATATATAAACTAACAGGAGTTGTGGCATAATATGGGAGACACTATTATTATTTTTAATAATATCTTGTTGTATTTTATTATTTTAATTGTTAGTATAAATAAGTATTTACTATTTACACTTTACTTAATTTTACTTAAGTTAATGCATTTTCATATAAGTTGTCATGTAGACACCTAGGATTTTGCATATTCATATGAGTTGTCATGTAAACAACACATTAGTTTGCACTCATATTAAGAACATGTTCTCTACTACATCTATTTATGAGATACACCTTTATATTCTTATCTTCTCATCGTTTCATGTACATTCATGCACAATGGATGATAATCCACTCTTGGTGGACATGTGCTTAGTTGGTATGCTTATCTCTTGTATGACTCCTAGACATATCAGTTATCTTTGGGTAAAAGTACAAAGTTGTGTCACCTTTCATACTGTCTTATCAGAACGACAGAATTTGAGTATTTCTATCAAAAAATCATTTTTTCTGAAACATATGACCTAGATAAATTCATTCTAGCTAAGTTATATATGGTCTCACACTTTTCCAATTGAAAATGTTAATTAAATACATGTTTTATACTAGTTTGTATCCAATTACTAAAGAAATAAAATTATTTTAGAAAACTAATGTTTCAATAACTCTTATTTTATGATTTTTTTTAGTAACATATAAACACCATTTTATAGAGCTCAAAGTTAAGAATATCATCATATAGAATTTATAGTGTTTTAATTAGATATAGTATATTGTAATTAAAAAATTCTACAAGCATGTATTTTAACACTTGAAAATATGTTGATTTTGAGAAAGAAAAAAATATTAAATCATATCAAAAAAATTTAAAATTATATTATGTTCTACAAGAGAGAGTCTTTTTTCAGAATGTATAGTTTTTCTTTTGGTTAAATTAGATTTGTTTTGAAAAATGTGGTGGGAGGTGAAAACTATCGATTTCACATGAGTTAAAATTTGAATCATTATAAAAGGGAAAATGTCTAGATCTAAAGTAAATTTTTATTTTTTATTGTTCTAGATATATATGTTATCTATAACATAGTCTAAGTTCAAATGGAAATAAGTTTATTTCCATATAGTTTTGTGGTGGAAACAAAACTCCTAATTTTTCAGCATTTTTCAGCAACTAAAAAATTCTCTATAAAAATGAGGAACATATATCAATTTTTATTCCAAATAATTATTAAAAATTATAATCCTAAACTTTATCCATTTCTACACATTTCATTAGTTTACTTTAGTTTCAAATTCTAAATAATAATATCAGGTTTCTATCATTGAAGGTGAAAAGTTATACTATTGTTAGCATTTTCCTTTATAAAAGGGTGGCATAGGTTTGTGATTTTAGCCCTTTATATACAATGCACTTCTATGATGTAATCATCCAATTATCTGAAATCCATTATTATTTGATCATTATTGAGATTCTCATTTGATCATCTCTCATCTCTCTTGTGATATCTTTTGTGCTTCTAGATCTTGGTGTTGCATTATTGCCTTACAAAAATTCTTACATAGTATCAGAGCTATACCAAATTCTTACATGTGGTATCAGAGCCATAGGAGTTTCATTACATAGCCATTGGAGAGATTTTTTTTGCAAGTCAAGATTGGAGCTTGCTAGTGCAAATCAAATATTGGTATCACATTCAAAAGGTCAAAAAAAACCCTAAATCAACTTTTGTTTCATCAAAATTGGACATCTTAGGAAAAATCTAGAGTCATTTGATTCTTAGAGGTGTGGCGGCGGTGATTTAGGAAAAATAATTACAGAGGTGATTTGCAAACAACAATATCTCCCTCATACGGACTCCTTTTTCAAGCAATTTATTTTGTTTTGGGGTAGAATTTCGTGATTTACACATTGGTGCAAGTTGTTTGTAATCTTTGTTCTTGAATTTTTCTGAAAATCACAAATCCTAATTTTTGCAACTTCAAAGGCTTCATTCGGGTTCATATGGACACATATCCGAATGCTATTTTTTTTTAAGGACATAATTTTCTATCGGTTTTCCTAATTTGGTATTAGTTTTGAGTAATGTTGAGTGGACATAGTACTTTCAGCATTTGGTCATTTTTTACCTATTTTGGCACTTGTAATTAATTAGATCCTTTAGAGGTCTTCTTATCTTTTTGAGTCATATATAGATTCATATTTGTTGTTGTAACCATCAAAATCAGAAATCACTTTGGTTCATTTTGACAAGTGGTAAATAGTACAAGCACTAAATATAAAGTGTCAAAATCATCTATTAGGGGGATTGCATTGATTAGTACATCATGGATGAGGATGATTTAATTACCTTGACAACACAAAACTATAAGAAATGGATTTAATTAGTTCTCACTTATCTTAGTGAGCATAATGCATTGTCATATGTGAAAGGACTTTCATACAATGGTGGCATTGTTACAATCATTAGTTGTGTACTCTATCTACATATAGATATGGAGGTTATGGATTCACTTGATGAAATGAAGTCAACTAACTTTTATGCTATGAGGTCTTCTTCTCTTTCATTCTATTTTATTATACTTATCTCCCTTTTTGGAGGGGGGGTTTTCCCATGTGGTTTTCCCTCTTTCTCTGCTTTATGAGAGATTTCATTGCATATCTTTTGCACTTGCATCTTGTACATGGGTAACTATCATGGCCTAGTAGTCAAGACCCATCTTGCATTGTTATCTAGTTTTTGTGAGCTTAAGTACATTTTCCTAAGTTGCACTTAAGGGGGGGTGTTGGTGTAAATAAGTATTTACTATTTACATTTTACTTAATTTTACTTAGCTTAATGCATTTTCATATTAGTTGTCATGTAGACACCTAGGAGTTTGCATATTCGTAAGAGTTGTCATGTAGAAAACACAATAGTTTGCACTCCAATTGAGCATATGTTGTCTACTACATCTCTTTATGAGATACACCTTTGTATTCTTATCTTCTCATTGTTTCATGTACATTCATGCACAATGGGGGGTAATCCACTCTTGGTGGACATGTGCTTAGTTGTTATACTTATCTCTTGTATGACTCCTGGACATATTAGTTACCTTTATATATAAGGCACTTCTATGATGTAATCATCCAATTATCTGAAATCCATTATTATTTGATCATTATTGAGATTCTCGTTTAATCATCTCTTGTCTCTCTAGTGCTTCTAGATCTTGGTGTTGCATTATTTCCTTAGGCAAATTCTTACACTAATTATAATATTTTAATATTTTAGTAAAATAATAGTATGCTTAGATAGTTTATATATTTCTAATGTAGAATACTAATTTACAATTAATATATAATATTATTTATAATGTTATATTAACATTAGTGGAAAAGTTTAGAATTAGATTTAATATTATTATAGTTAAGGTTAGTGTTAGGACTGAGGCTAGGATTAGGTTTACAATTAAGATTGGATTATGATCAAGGTTTTGATTAGAGTTAGGTTCAAGAGATATCATAAGGTTAGGATTAGAGTATAGGGTAAATATATTTAGAATTACTATGTTGGTTAGGGTTATAGATAGGGATAGGATTAGAGGTAGGATTAGGGACTTAGTTATGATTACAATTATGATTTATTATTAAGGTTAGGTTTATACAGGTAGTTAGATTTAAGGGTATGGTTATGTTCTTAGAAAGGTCATGAATTTAGGGTTATGATTAGGTTTAGTGTTAGGGTATGGGTGTACTTAATGTAGGGTTGGGGTTTATATATATTAGGGTTAGGTTTTAGAATTTAAATTAGGATTAGGTTTTATGATATAGGAACAAGATTCAACAATCAAGATTAGGATTCAATAGTTTTAATTTTAGGATTGGGGCATAACATTTAGGATTAGGGTTTTACATGGGGTTTAAATTAGGATTTAGGATTTAACACTTAAGATAAGAGTCTAGAAGTTAGAATTGATGTTTAAATTAGAGTATCAAGTTTTATATTTAGGATTAGGGTTTATCATTTATGATCGGAGTATAGAAATTAAGTTCAGTATTAGGGTTTAAGATAGGTTTTAACATTATGGTTATGATTTAACTTAGCATTTAGGGATTAGAATTTTCTATTGGGTTTTATCATTAGGAATATTGTTTAGGAATTAGGGTTATTGTTAACTTTCGCCATTCAGAATTATGGTTTAGTATTTTTTTTTATAATGGTTCATAGTTAAGATAAAAATTACAATTTAAGGTTATGGTTATGTGTTCATATAAGAATCAAGATTTGGCATTAACATTAAGATCAAGATTTCACAATTAGGATAAGAGCATCATTAAGGGTTGCTAGTAGAATTTAACATTTTGGAGGTTTAATTCTATTTGGTGTTTGGATCAATTTTGCATATGTTAAGTTTGAACAAATTTAACATTGGGGTTATAGTTTCAATTTTGTAATGTGAGGGTTTAATTGTTTTAGTGTTGGGTGAGGGTTCAATTGAGTATATAGTTTGATTTAAAAATTATTTTATGTTAGGGGTTTTTATTAGGATTAAATCTTAACATATGGGGATAGGGAATGAATTAGGGTTGGATGATAGTGTTTATGATTTTATAGGTTTGAAAAACAAATTGTATATGTTTAAATTTTTACCTATTTTAGAGTCATGGTTAGGGGTCCATTTCTTTATGAGGAGGCATAATTTGGTTTAGTGTTAGGTTTAGGGTTCACTTTAGTATAGAGTTGAGATTGAAATTGGTTTAATATTAGGTCTCAATTTGAACCCATTAAGTTTATAGTTAAGGTTAAATTTAATTTGTTGTTTAGTTAGGTTTAAGATTGTGGTTTCTAGTTTAGTTTAGCATTAGGTTTATGGTAGATTGTATCTTCTAATTAGAATTTATATTTAATTTAGTTAAGTATTTTTTTGGATTTAGATTAGAGTTATAAAAAAAAATTAAGGTGATGGTTCAATTTGGGTTAGTGTTAAGGTTGGTCTGGATGTAGTCGAGTTCAGTTTGGATTAGAACAATATTTCAAGAGACATCTTGATTTATTTTTCCCATATATATAGGTTATGGTGTGATTTGAAATATTAATTCAAAAAATTAAATACTAATTCAAAAATATAATTAAATTTAAAAAGTTACAATAATTATAAAATCCAACGCGGTTCATCCACACAGATATTTGACTTGTGCATTAAAGTCAAATACATCTTTGGCATTTTCGCAACTACCACCAAGCTCTCATCATAGCCTGATCAAGAATATCCAGTGACTTGACCCACATTGACATTGAACTAGAGATCACATGATTTAGGAGCATGATAGAAAAATAGGATTGTCTTCTTCCTTGGCCAAATCATGTGGAGACATTGGCTCGTGTTTGCAGCACAGAGCTTGAGAGACATTGACTTCATATTGGCATCACTAATAGGGATCTAAAAATAGAAGGGATTTGGGAAACATTGAATAAATTGTGCAGATAATAATATCAAAGAGAAAGATCATGAATTTAATACAAAATCAGAAAAAATAGTAAAGGAAGGGAGCAAACTCGATCTGGAGTGAAAGTCTACCTATAATCAGAAGTCCCAGAAAAGCAGCAAATTTCTGTGACCTTAAGTTCTTGAATTAGCAAAGTTGTGGCTTCAAAGCACGGGTAGGGAATGATCTACGATAATCACCTAAAGGGAATGAAAATTCCTCAATGTAGCAAATTATTCCTCAAATCAGTGAACTATTCAAGGCAGCGAATATTATCAACTATAAGGCAAAGAGTTGCAAATGGTTCTGCAAAACCAAAATACGAAATACAACATGAAAAGTAATTCATATTATGCAAAAATGAAGTATGCTATCCATAATACAATTCTCATGACAAATAAGTTTGACATTTTGAGTTTGATCTTAGAATTTCCATCAGCAGTGAGTCGAGAAACAAAGTTATTTCCAAAGCAAGTAGAGGTTGACCCTGTTGAGAAGAAAAATTTTCATTTTGCAATAATGAAGTATGCGAAGAACAGATGGGATGTGGAACCTAATATCCAATCGACATTGCAAAAGTGGCAATCATGTGAGCAGGGAAAATAATAATTCAGTCACCATAGGAAAAAGGATCGATCTCAAGTTATTGACGCTAATCACACAGATATTGGCAATAAATATGTTGAAGGATAATGGAAAACTATAATAAGTAGAAAAGATCAAAGAAAAGCTCAGTGTTAGTCAACAACAGTAGGAGTAAGAAAAACAAATAATATGTCAGAGTATTCTAGCGATTACCAAAGTAATAAGGACAGTATATATTAATCATTAGTAATGAACATAGCGAAGGATGTTGGTTTGAGTGTAAAAACTTTGGAGTTTTTGCATATTGGAATGGCCCTAAATCAAAGAAATCAGATCTAGCAAAATGGTTGAAAGATTTTTATTATGATCAGGTAAGTATTTCCTCACTTTTAAATTGTTTGGCATACCTTCATTGTAGAAGCAAAATCATTAGATATTATTTTCTTTATGGGCCTCTATATTTTCATAAAGGCTATAGTGTGAATTTCACTAAATCGAGTTTAAAATTTTAATGATAATTCTACAAAAAAGTTATGCTTTTTGAAATAGGTTATTATTAGAGATTTACTAGTAGAACTAATACATTTTCATATATTGTAATGCATTGACAATTACAAGGAAGCCAATGAAATTAAGATCTTAATAAATATAAAATCATATTTACAATATTTCAAATCCATCAAAATTATAATAAATAGATCATTATACAATATTAGATACACAAAATTTGAAGGTCACATACACAATATAACTCTTTTAGAATCTAGAATTAACATGAAGGATCCTAATACAGTACATTTCAAAAAGTCTAGCAGAAATTCTATATTAAACAAGATATTTCTAGGTATTACCAATATGAACAAGGATACAGTGATCGATCTAGCATTATAAAATAAGGATCATTGGGCCAAAATAACAGTTGAAATGTCACATCAAAACATTATTAATATATCAAAATCTAGTCTAGTTAGCAAAATATATTTTCCTGTAAAAGATATTGAGGAAGGAAAAATAATGGAGGAAGATTTGGATCTGAGCCATGATAACAAATTTTGTCTCAATAGGATTGAAGATTCAATTTTGAATCTACCAACAAATAAAGATCAAAGAGAGACTCTTGAAAGAATTTCAAGTGGTGATGATAGGAATGTTTAGGAATGTTTAGGAGAACAAGAAGTTTGAAGAAAAAATCAACAAAATACAAGAGTGTGAACTTTGTAGACATCAAAATGTGTATATGGAAGATAATTAAGAAAATATAGACTATTGATTCAAGACATTGTCTTAATTCAAAATGACATCAGTGATCACTTAATTTTATGAGAAGAAACACATAAAGAACGTCTCCTAGTTAAAAATCAACCTTCCTCAACAGAGAACAGAAAGAATCATGTATATAGCAATAACCTTTACTCATTAGAAATAGATTTTAATCAAAGAAGAGAAGGAATGAAGTGACTCATCTAAATTATAGGTAGGATCTGCTAAGATTTTCTTTTAAAGGTAGAAATAGAAGTTTTAGAAATATAGAAAGATAAAAGTGATATTTTAATAGATCCACAACAGCCAAGGATCTCAGTATTAACCTTCAATCACAACTATATACAAAACATATCAAAAATTATGAGGATCATAAGATTCAAGAAGTGGAGGTAAATGTAAAAAACAAAATAAATTCAAGCAAGAGAAACAATAAGGAGGATATGGTGAGAGAAAATATTAAAAAGATAGAGGACAAGAGAGTCTCTCTAAAAATAGAAATAGAAAGGCAATCCAATAATACAATAAATAATAAGAAAAGGCAAAGAGAAAAAGAAAAAAATATATGAAATACTATAAGTTTTGGAAAACACGAGCTTAAGGTAAAAAAACTATTTGAGGATGTCAATATCCAAAATGATCATCAAGAGGAGGGTGTGACAAAGGAGAAAACTCTTAATATCATTACGAATGAAATAGAGACTCACATAAGGAATTGTGGGACAATTGGTTAGGATGAAGTAACTAATAATTGGGATAAAGATAGAGTTGAAGAGAATTGGATAGATACTATCCAAAATTGTGAGGAATTTGGAATCCAAAAAACATTAGAGAGAATACATGATTATAGCAATGGAAAGGGGAAAGAGGACCAAATTGAATGTCTGGATTCTATTACCAATAAAGGGCTTGATAAGTTTTTGGATTCTGTAATAAGTGATAGAGTAATGCAAGAGATAAGAGATGAAAAGGAAGATAATGAAGATGTATCAATAGAAAATAGTGTGCATGGCAAGTGATCAAAAGAAGATTAATGACTTACTTACAGAGAAGCGGAAGTTCCTTCCCATAGAGCCATGAAAATCAAAACATGGAATGTTAGGGGCCTTAACACCCCTAACAAAAAGCACTTGTTCAAGAATAATTTATCTTTATTTAAATCTGATATAACTCTAATACAAGAAACCAAACTAAATAAATAAGAGGGAGATAAACTAAGCAAGAAATTGGGAATTTGGAAATGGTAAAATCAGTAGGGGCTTTTGGAGGTATTAGAATTATTTGGGATCCTAGGAAGGTTGAGTTTAAACATGTAACTAAGAGTAGTTGGATGGAGGGCAGGGAGGCAATTAAAAGTTTTAAAATTGAAGTTTACTTTGTGCTTATAAATGTTTATGGTCCATTTCCAACAACGGAAAAGAAAATAGTATGGAATGAAATCAATTATTTCATGGAGGCCAACCCTAAAAAGAACTTGTTTTTAGGAGGAGATTGCAATGCTCTCATAGACTTAGAAGAAAAATATGGAGGATCACAAGTAATTATGCATTTAATTATTGATATTAGATAATAGTTTTCAATGAACTCTCTTATAGATATATAGATATTCCTACCAATAAAGAGATATTCACATGGAACAACAGAAGAAAGGGGTTCTTACATATAGTAGAAAGACTAGACATATTAATTTATAAAAGAGATCTTAGCACATTCAATAACTCTGTCAACTCTATCATTCTTCCAAATGCAGGTTCGGGCCACTTTTTGGTTAGGTTAGAAATAGAAGAATAACACAAACCAATCAGGAACCCTTTCAATTCTGACAAAATATAGTTCTTGGATGATAACTTTCTTAAAAATATAAAGCAATGGTGGTCTAAGGGTAAATTCGAAGGGTAAAATCTGTTTTTTTGTATCAAAATAAAAAATGATAAAAGAAAAAATAATAAAATTAATTAAAGAACATTTTAGTAACATATTTAAAGAAAATTAGATAATGAAGAGTTGAAAAATCTTAACTAACAAGTTATAAAGAATAGAATGGATAATGATAAATATTTAAGAGGAAAAGAACTCTTAATAGAAGGAATATTAATAGAAGGGGGAAAATACACTTTTTTTATCAATAGCACTCTTAATAGAAGGAATATTAATAGAATTACGAAAAATCAAAGACAATGTTAGAGATGAAATGGAAAACCCAAACAAAATAGCAAAATTTTGAACATTAATTCTTACACTGATCTCTTAAATAATTTTTCTTGTTCTAATCTAATAGCTCTAAACAAGATGAAAAGCACAATTCCCAAATTATTCACAGTGGATGATAATAAATACCTAAATAATAAATTCACTTTAGAAGAAATTAAAGAAGCTCTTTTCAACCTCAACCCAGAAAAATATCTGGGTCTAGATTAATAATATATTTCTAGCACTAATCCCCAAAAAACTAGAACATGAAGAACCAAGGGACTTTGGGCCAATAGCTTTTTGAAACCCATCTATAAAATTTTCTCTAAAGCTTTAGCAAACATGATGAAAAAACTACTACCTAGACTAGTTTCAAAAGAAACAATTGGTTTCATTCTGAGTAGGTCAATCTTTGGTACTATAATTAGTATCCAAGAAGTAATAAATTAGGCTCAAATCAACAAGGAACTATGTATGCTAATGAAGCTATACATACATGAGGGTTACAATAAAGTAGATTGGAGGTTTTTATGTGAAACCATGGAATCCTTTTGTTTTTCACACCAATGGATCAACTTAATATATAATTGCATCTCAACACCCAAAATCTCCCTTCTTATTAATGGAACACCTAAAGGTTTTTTTAGCATATCAAGAGGAATTAGACAAGGAGGCCCAATTTACTTTTCCTCTTTATTATTATGGTTGAATCATTTGGTAAAGGCATAAAAAAAGGACCAATCAGATGGAGAAATCAAGGGAGTCATAGTAACAAAGGAAGTCCCTAAAATAACTCATCAATAAATTTTCATATGACACCATCCTTCCAGGAGAAAGTACAATAGAAGAGGCCCAAAATTTTAAATAAATAATAAAAACCTGTATAGAAGCATCGAGTCAAAAAGTAAATGCAGATAAATCCAAAAAAAAAATTATCCATACTCACTCTGAAATATAAAGAACTATGTGCAATATAATGGCATGTAGAAAATGAACCTTTCCATATAAATATCTTGGTATTCAACCGAGAAAAGGCATCAAAGAAGGTAAGCTATCGAATCTATCTGAAAAATTAGATTAAAAAAATATAAAGTTGGAAAGAGAAATGGTTAGCTAAAGCTAGAAGAACAACCATGATTAAAGTAATTTTATCTACTATATCTACATACTAGATGTCATGTCTTTCACTTCCAAAAGGAGTAAAAAAATCCTAAATAGCAAGCTAAGGAAGTTCTTCTAGCAAGGAATAGAAGGAAAGAAGAAACAAGTATTAATCAATTGGGATGGGATGTTAGCATGAATGTTAATAATATTACATTAGGGGAGTATCCTAAGCATTGGAGAGTATTGACATGTTGCATTCATGACTCTATTTATCATTGATGTCAACATAGCAATAAGTATATGTAGACTGGCAAAGTAGTAGATAGAGATCTTAGTTGTATGGATAAGGTTTTGATTTTCTGGTGATGTGTGTTCATGGACATGTTCAATACAATTTCCAAATGATGAGGTTTGATGTACAACATGTAAATCAAAGACGTATGGTAGTTGTACCTAATTTATAAAAAGTGGTATAGAGATAGAGTATCTAAGAATCCATTTCTAATGTTTGTATTATATATTTCATCTGAGATGTAATAAGAAGATGTGTGGTTAGCTAGTGACATAGGATAGTTTGATGGTGATATCAGCAAGTGTACAAGTCCTAAAGTTTCAATTGTGAAGTTTTGTATATACTATGAGTCGAAAGTGGTATTTTAATTTTAATTAATTAATTATCTTCTTATAATTAATTGGGAAAGCCTCAAGGCCAACTCAAAGAATTCTTTTGAAGATATGGTATAAAGGAAAGATGTTTTCCTTGTTTTTAATGTGTTGTGATCATTGTATGAAGTGCAAAGTGTGAAAAGGAGAAGAGTGTTCACTGAATGCGAGTAAGCGATCTAAGGGATTATTGGATGCAAGTTTTGTAATCTGGTTACAAGATTAGAAGGAGCATAAGTATGGTTGATAGGACAGAGAAAGATGAATCTAGTACAATTCATTTCTATTATTTTGCAAGGAATAATACAAAGATTATTTGGACAATGGGTTCATTGGTCTTTCCCTTGAAGCTATTTAGGTAGTGGGTCTAACTATCTTCCACTACTCCTTACAGGGTTGGTAGAACTCCTAATAGGGTTGGAATCTCCTAACAGAGATTCAAAGTCTCCTAATAGGGATTGATATGTACTAAATGTTGTTATAGACTCCTAATAGGGTCCATCCTCTAACAAGGAATATTTATATTAGTACATCATCTTGTGGGTACCATCCCCACCAAAGTTTTCCCTCTAATCAAGGGTTTCCCTAGTTAACATATCAGGTGTTATTGTGCATGAATATCTTGTTGTGTTCTTGGATTACATTTCTCATATGGTTAAAGTTTAATAAGGTTGATAATATTGATATTAGTTGGATAACTAATTCACCCCCCGCACCTCGCACCCCCCGCCCTCTCTCACAGTTATATTGGTGGACTATATATTCTAACAATCAATATCAGAGCATCGGGTCCTTGAAGGATAAGCTTAACTACTTTGGGAGATTGATGGAAAATCTTTTCAAAAAGGATAGTCCTAGATTTGATGGGGAAAACTATGATATTTGGAAGGAGAATGAATACAAATGTATGGGTCTGGGTTACTGGCTCTTGACAAAGAGTGAAAAGACAATTGTCAAAGAAAAGAAGATTGAAGAATGCAGTGAAGCAGAGAAAATTTGTTCATGTGCAACATGAGACATAGAGAAGCTTTACTATCAGCTCTTATAGAGAATGAATACAGATAGGTAAAGTCAATTGAAACATATCATAAAATTTTAAAAGCATTAGAATCTATTTTTGAAGGAGATAAACATATGAAAAGAATAAGATTGTAGAATTGGATATGTACATTTCAAGATGCTAACATGATGGAAGATGAATCTATAAGAAGTTATGTTGGTAAAATTCCAGAGATTCTTACAAGAATCAAGATATATGGTGGGAAAAAAAAAAAAAGATGAGGTTGTATAGAAGATCTTAAAAACTTTGACACCTTTGTTCAGACAAGTAACTCAGATGATTCAATAGCTTATACCTTGTACTATAGAGTTTACCAAAGAAATGTTCCTTGAAAGATTGGAAGTAGTAGAAGTAGGTCAGAGACAGTCAAGAGAACTAACAAGAGTGGAGACAACTTTCAATGCCTTGAATGTTCAACCAAGTTTGTCTAGAAGTGCAGGTACACATGGAGATTTTGCTACTAGTAGCAAAACTAGATCTGATGAAAACAAGAAGATTGAAGAAGGTATAGCACTTCTTCTGAGAAGAAGAAAAGATGGGAAGAATATTTTAAAATGTTGGACATGGAATGAGTTTGGTCATTATACATCTAAATGTCCTAAAAGAGAGAAAATTTATAAAGGAAAATTCAATCCTAGGAGACTTGGGAATTGGATGTATGTTAATGAAGAAGAGGAATCTAATGAAAAATGTTAGAGTGAAAGTGATGATGAGCTAGGATTTGTAGCTATTAATGAAGATGATCTTGATAGAGAAATTAGAGAAGAAAAGGTTGTAGTTTCCCAAGTTGAAAAGAAATTTGATTGGATAATAGATAGTGGTTGTTCACATCACAGGACTCATGATATGAATAAGTTTGTTAAATTTAGAAACTATGATGGACGTATTGTTAGAGTTGGTAACAATGCAATCTGTCATATTATAGGGATTTCATCCATTACTTTAGATGGAAAAACTACAATTGATGATGTTTATTCTATTAATGGATTAAAGCATAATTTTTTGAGTGTTAGACAGTTGCTGGACAAAGGATATCAAATTCAATTCATAGAAAAGACTTGCACTATCTATTAGTCTCATATTGGTTTTGCTAATTGAGTGTCAACACACTTAAGAAAATTCTAAGGTTGATGTTGAGTCTAATATAGATGCTAAGTATAATATAGATGTCAAGCTATAGTATGTTCTAAGCCAAAAATTCAATAGACGTCAATAAAGTTTCAAGTCTCGAGTCAGTATAGGTGTTGAGTCATAATAGGTGCCAAGCAAAGTATAGATGTTGAGTGAACAAAGTTACTATAGGAGCCAAGCAAGATAGAAATGATATATGTGTTGAGCATCAATAATCAGTAAGTGTCAAGTAACATAGAATCAACATATGAGTTTGTACCTTGACAAACTTAGATGTAAACCATTTTTGAGCTGACCCAAGATGAGTCTTGAAGGATCAAAAAGATAAGATAGAATCTATTACATTCCCTATGCAATCAGCATGCAACCAATCAAAAAAAAGGAGAAAGCATGTGACCAATAGAAAAAGTGTAAATATTTGAGTGGGAAAAGATGGATGAATATTGATCATGGATTCATACCTAACCCTAAGTCTCAAAAGCCTTTATAAGGAGGTCAAAACCCCATAATTCATAGAGAGGATGTATGTAAGAGGTCGAGTGGAAATGCATGAAAGAATGCTAGTGAAGTTTTGAAGGAAGTAAAAAGGGGTGTACAAACTTAGAGGAAGAGTAGCATTGTAGAATCAAGTTGATTAGAATAGAGTATCAGTACTACGAATAGAGAGTTATCAGATCAGGAAGGATCAGATCAAATTGAGCAGAACAAGGATCTAAAATCAACAATTGAAGATTTTAAGTTATCAAGTCAAGACATTCTACTATACTTTCTAACCATTGTATTAGAAGAATGAAAATCCTATGATGATAGGTTGGCTTAATAGCTATATTATAGCTCCTTAATAGTGTTGTAAATCCTTTAACAGGGTAACATTCCAAGTAAATGTTTGTAAATCCTTTAGATAGGTCACTTTTAACAAGGTGTAAAGCCTATAATAGGGTAGGCGTTTCATAGGGCAAATCATTGATGATGGTCAAACTTTGTAACCTTGACAAGTTACATATTGCTACAGTGATAAGTTGTGGGTGTAATCCTTGCCCCAATTTTACCTTCTCATTTTAGAGGGTTTCTGGGTGATCAAATCTTGTGTTATCTATTTGCATGCATGTCTTTACTTTCATGTTAATTAGATGAGTTAGATGCATGTGATTGATTTTAGTTAAATAGTTTTAGACGGTAAATTTTGTTACTTCTGATTCACCCCCCACCCATCTCAGAAGTATTCTTCCCACTTGTAAATTCCATCAATTGGTATCAAAGCTTAGTTATCACAAGGAGAAGCCTTATAGCTTGGAGAAAAAGATCTAGAAATGGAAGTCTAAAAACTTGGGAAGATCATAGAAAACTAGGAGATTGAGATACATCTCATTCTACACTCTTTGGATGAAGCCAGGGAAGAATTGAGAAAATCCTTAAAGAGAAGAAGAGAGATTGCCATAGCTGATAATGATACACAATACAAGGAGATTGACACCTCAAAAGTGTTTGTAAATGAAGATTCCAAAGAGTTTGATGCAGCAATATCAGATCTTATGGAGAAGAATAGAGCTCAAGTAGAAGAAATTAGAACTCTCAAGATTGAACAACAATCACAAGCCATGATGCTTTATGAAGTGACTAAACAGAAGAAAAGAGCCATTGAAGATAAATCTATGATAAAAGATGAAAAAGATGATAGGAGAAACCTTACCAATAGATTAGAGGAAAAGATAATCAAGTTTGAAATAATTTCCAACATGCAGCTAGACACCCTAAGCTATATGATGAATGCCCATCATGAGCTGACTATCAAGGACATTGAGATCTCTACACTAAAGATGCAAAATGAACAACTAAAAAATGACTTGAGAAGAGAAAAGGAAATTTTAGAAAGCTTCAACAAACCTAATGAATCCATCAAGTACTTTGAACAGCTAATAAAATCACCAAGGTCCAACAATGACACTTCAGGACTAGGATACACTAGCACTAAAGAAGGAGAGTCATCCAAGACTGTAGAAGAAAGAAATAACAAAGGTAAGAACACAAAACCCACTTGTCATTTTTGTGGTAAGAAAGGACATATCTCCAATTTGTATAGGAGCAAGAATATCAATTAGCATGACAAACCTAAAAAGATGGGTCACTATCACAAGTGCAACAAACAAGGTCATCAGGCACATGACTGCAAGACTAGAACTATCAGGAGAACAAGATTTGAAGGTCACTGCTACAATTGTAAGAAGTATGGACATAGAGCTTTTGAATGTAGATCAAAGCCTATGTGGGCACCAAATTAGCTAGCAAAGAAAAATAGTCATGGATGTCATTACAATTGGGATTACAATACTTGGCATAGTTGTCACTACTGTCAAGAGTATGGACACATTCCAGAGAAACGCATAAGAACTCATTTTAGTGGAAACTATAGTAGATGGTTGGTCCAAACTACATGCTTCAGTTATTTGAAGACTGGACATATCAGCAAAAATTTCTCAACAAGGTCAAAGGCACCCAATTCAGAGTTCAAAAAAGGAAAAGGTAAAGTTAATGTTGAACACATCAGAGGAGAGATGAATAAAACATGGAAGAAGAAAGATGGAAGTATCACATCCAATGAAGAGATCACTTCACCTAAAATGTTAAGTGATCACACTTCATCCAACTAAGCAAAAGAAGGTATGTGGAACTAATTTACAAAGCTATATCATACATCAGTTCCAAAACAAGTAAATATTGAAAAGGATAGATTAGCATGAATAAAGATGCAAAGCTAAAACTTCAAATTTTTCACATTGTTGCCAAGTAAGGAAAATTTCTTTGCAAAGTTAGTAGGAGCCGAGTTAGTAGTGGAAGCCAAGTAAGGGAAACTCTAGTGTATGTCGAGTGTTTGAAAGCCAATAGAAGCAGAGTAAAATAGAATTTCTTAAGGAGTCGAGTGGACAACTGTACAAGCACTAAGCATTAATTGCTATTTATTGAAGGTTATATGATCACATTTTCAATCATTTTTCCCCATCACGAGAAAAAAACAAAAGACGAGAAGAGAGATGAATGATTTCTAAGTAGTGTTCCAAGGATTTGAGCAGATTTCTACAAAGATGCAACATGGTTTCTTTGAATCCAAGGTAATTATACTAGTGTTGAGCTACACAATTTCAAATTTTCTTTGCGTTTAAACCCTAGTTCAAAGAAATGGCCTCCAATTCTAGGAAACCTCAAGAGAAATAATCATTTGAAGTTCAACTAGTATCAAATGAAGTTAAGCAACCTAATTTTTGACTTATCCCTGAAGTTGCCTACAAGAATGACCCAACTGGAGCCCTATCCATAATTCCTCCTAAGGTTGTAATGGTGCAAGATTTTAGGAGATTCTATTACTGTAAGATATGTGTTATAGGAGATATGAAAATTAGGGAAACATATGATATATTGTGTGAAAATGGAGTCTTAAAGGAAGAATATTAAATTGCTAAGAAGAAGGGCTTAACCCATGCCCTAGAGTTCCCTACTATTTTTAAGATTGAATGGATTAGAATTGTGCATAGTAGGATACATGACAGTATCTTGTGGTTAGAACATGGGCCAGTTAAATTATCAAAAAGGATTATTCATAGGGTAACAAGGTATCCAACCCTAGATCGGCACAAGACACTGAGGAGTGACTCCAAAGAGGTTATTGAAAAGAATACTAGAGCCAAATGGAATAAGAGAGGCATGATCATAGATACTATTAAGGATCCTCTTGTTGATTTTGCAATCAGAGTCATATCCCACAAATTTTATCAATCAAGTAGACTCAAAAATGTTCCATGTATTGTAGTAGATGTTGGCTATAAACATGTTAAAAATGGATCATATGTATGATCTAGCAGAACTATAATTACAGCAAATCAATGAAAATTTGGGAGCTATAAGAAGAACAAAGTGAGCCTAATGTAAATTTGGTGCAATTTTGATATGTATATTTTTTAATGTTCAGAATGAATTTCCATCTTTTGGAAAAGTTGGCTAGAAAACAAATAAGTTCATTGTAGCCCAGGTGAATGAATACATTGAACAAATGGGGGTAAATTTTGAGTCATTAATGACTAGTTATTTTGAAGATTTCAAGAATTCAATGAAATAGAGACTTAGGATCCCAATCTCACTTGTGGAGAATCACACAAATGACATTTGTTTTCTTGTTGATATTGATTACACTTACATTCAAGCAGCCATACCAAGGGTAAGATGGTTAGACCTCTTGGTTATGAAATAAACATTGATGAGGCATCTATAGCCATAATAGCTCTACTAGTAGAGGAAGTAGATAAGAGTGCCCCACATTTTGGCACATATGATGTGGTAAGATCTAAAGTAGATATGGAGCTAAAGACTAGCTCCACATTGAAGAAAAAGGATAAACTAGTGAAAAACCTCATGGCCAAATTTGGAGAAGGCATAGCAGAGGTAGAGGAAGAAGATGATGAAGAGGCAAATAATGATGAAGAGGAACAGGGGCAAGGACCACTAGCATTAACCCAAGGCATGGGTGATAATGTTGAAGAAGAAGAAGATGTGAAGTAGGAGGCACCTAAGGGAGAGCCCATCAAGAGGAAAGCACAAAAGCGGCCTGCTACACAACCTAAAGAAAGCTACAGAGTAGGGAGGACTAGTAGAGAAAAAGAGAAGAAAATATATGGCACCTCTAGAATCAGATGAGGAGAGGATAGAGTCTGATGATAATGAACAATTCAGAGTGGTAAGTCACACCACTAAGTCTAACTTAGAAAATATTTGTGACAATATTAGGGACAATGCAGATTTTTCAAGGCTAAAAAGAATTGATTTTAATAAGTTAAGTAGAGAGGAGTATAACATAGTGGAAGATTCAATTTACACTATGATGGCCAAATTCAAGAGTACTCCACTTGAACTTGATAATACTATGCCTAAGGAGCTATACTCCATTGTAGAAAATAAATGGCATTATTGACTAAAAATGGAGAAGGAAATAAGAGAGTCAAATTTGGCTCATGTAATGCCTAATCTTAGTAAAGGCCAAATAAGCAAGGCAAGCAAGAAACATGGGAGAAAATTTGCACCCAAATATAGAGCCTTCAACATTCTACAAAATAAGATTGAAGAAGTTGTGAAGAAATCTGCTATCATGTCGAAAGTGATTTATGGCCTTTAGACTATCAAGGAAGGACAAGAAGATCCCTTTGAGGGAAGAAATAATGATGAGGAAGAAGAGGGAAATGAAAAGGAGGAAGAAGGAGAGAAAGAAAAAGAAGATGTCATAATGGAGAAGGAAACACAAAAAGGTGATATGGCAATAGTTGAAGAGCAACAATAGGAACAAAGCAAGACACACAACTGCCATCACCTAGTCCTCCACATGTAACTCCCACACCTATAGATATAATAACTATCAAGGATGTTCCTGACACTTCTAGTTAGAACATTAACCCATTGACTATAGAGGACCTTAGAAAGATCCTTCACCAGACTACTTTGCAAGAATAGTTGTGTACCAATCCAGTTTTGGTGAGTGTAGAAGAATTTTAGAAGGCAGTAGCTAAGATAACCATGGAGAATGTGAATTCACAAGAACCACCTTCACAAACTCCAGCAGCAACAAGTGGAAAACCACAAGAAAAACTAGCACAAGATGTATTTGCTAAAGTTGGTTCCACAGTGACAGTAACTTCAACTACCAAGGAGCTAGCAAAGAATAAAATAGGACAGAAGGATACTTCTACTCCTATAGCACACAGTCAAGGTGCACTTCCTTTGATTACAATAATTGATCAAGGAAGAACTAAAGAAAACAAGGAAGAAGAGGAGATCCCTAAGGAGAAGGAACAAGAGGCAATCCAAATGTTGGTTAATTTTCCTACTATAGGGACTCCTACTATAATAGCACAGTAGCCAAGAACTGATGCAGTACCACTACAACTATTAGCACCAAGCTCGAGTTCTATAAGAGTTGCAAGGGTACTTCACTATGGAGACCCTAAATTTGATGAGGATATAGTCATACCAAGCTATGACTATAAAATAATGAACATAGAATAGATCAATGAAGTGCAAGAGGCACTGAAGAAGAAGAAAAAGCAAGAGATACTCAGGAATGAGTATAGGCAAAGGCAAGCACTAATTGAAATCAAAGACATATTTCTTGATGCATTCATCTTTCAAGTACCTTATGAGACAAGGCCCATCATGAAGCAATTATCCAACATAGTGGACTAGGTACAGAATGAAGACCTAGACATCAATGTCAAATTACTTGAATGGTCTAAGAAGAAATTCCTAATGAAGGTCAATGAGAAAATATCTAGTGAAATAGCACTTTCTCAAGTAGAACTGGCAAAGAAGATAGAGAAGGTAAAAATAGTACTTGAGAATATATTCTCACTATACTCCAAACTGTGTGATTCCTCATACTCCACACAAGAAACAAGCCAGAGGATATTGAGCTTGGAAAGGAATCTCAAAATATCTAGCAAATAGCTACCAAAGGATCCAACTCAAAGTGAGAAGCATTTTGCCACAATGCTTCACACTCAAAAGGAATTAGTTGTACTCATAGAAGATGAGGCTAACACCAAGGCGAAGTTGATACATATATGATCTGCCATAACCCCTCACATGGAAGTTTTGCACAAAGAAATGTCCTATGTAGAGAATTTCTTGAAGAAAGATCCCAATATTTCTACATTGGAAGGCCTAGTACACCTTGTAGTAGAGACAGCCATCCAGCTCAACCCACTAGAAATTGTATTAGACAATTGGGATGCTTCTCTAAAAATCATTATGGAGGTAAATAAATCTTTTTTGGCTAAAAATTCAATTCATTTATAGAACCCTTTGACATAAGTTTAAAAAATGGGGAGATATAAAATTGGGGGAGATAATACATTATGGAGATAAACTAAAGGAGGAGATAATAAAATTTTGAGTTTTGAGGAGAAAAAAGGAAATAAAGCCAAAAACTACAAGGGAAGATGTGTGAAAGGGGGAGCAGAAATAGAGTAGATAGAAATAGAGAAGAAAAGGAAAGGAATGACAAGGCAGAGATAAAGAGTATCAAATTAAACAGCATGAGACAAATCCAACATAAGGAATTTTGGATACAAAAATGGCACATCAGCTTAGGGGGAGTTACAAGTTTTTGAGGTATATAGTCTTCTACAAAATTTTGAACAAGTTTTCAAAGTTTTGTACATATGACAAACAAGTTGTATATTATACTCATAGAGATCAAATTCATAATGTTTAGTTAAATTTTTTTGACACTCATGTCAAAGGGAGAGATTGTTGGTCTCGGATGGGTTTTGACAATTGAGTCTCAACACACCTAAGAAAATTCTAAGGTTGATGTTGAGTATAATATAGATGCTGAGCTAC
This sequence comes from Cupressus sempervirens, assembly GCA_028749045.1. Taxonomy (NCBI): domain Eukaryota; kingdom Viridiplantae; phylum Streptophyta; class Pinopsida; order Cupressales; family Cupressaceae; genus Cupressus; species Cupressus sempervirens. The sequence goes on along the minus strand of CM053785.1, from coordinate 422,115,638 downwards.
AGTATGTGCCGAGCTAGAAATTCAACAGGTGTTGAGCAAGTTTCAAGTGTCAAGTCACTCTAGGTGTCGAGCAAAGTATAGATGCCAAGTGAACAAAGTTACAATAGGAGCTAAGCAAGATAGAAATGCTATATGTGTTGAGCATTAGTAATCAGTGAGTGTTGAGTAACACAGAATTAGTATATGAGTTTGTACCTTCACAAAATCAGATGTAAACCATTTTTGAGCTAACTCAAGATGAATCTTGAAGGATCCAAAACATAAGATCGAATCTATTACATTCCCTATCTAATCAGAATACAACCAATTACAAAAATGGAGAAATCATGCAACCAATAGGAAAAGTGTAAAGATTTGACTGAGAAAAGATGGATGAATATTGATCATGGATTCATACCTAACCTTAAGTCTCAAAAGCCTTTATAAGGAGGTCAAAACCCCATAATTCATAGAGAGGATGTACATAAGAGGTCGAGTGGGAATGCATGAAAGAATGCTAGAAAAGTTTCAAAGGAAGTAAAAAGGGGTGTAAGGACTTAGAGGAAGAGCAGCATTGCAAAATCAAGTTGATCATAATAGAGTATTAGTACTACAAATAGAGAGTTATCAGATCAAGAAGGATCAAATTAGATTGAGCAGGACAAGGATTTGAAATCAACAATTGGAGATTGTAAGTTATCAGGTCAAGACATTCTACTATACTTTCTAACCATTATATTAGGAGAATGAAAATCCTATGATAATATGTTGGCTTAATAGCTATATTATAGATCCTTAATAGGGTTGTAAATCCTTTAACAGGGTAACATTCCAAGTGAGTGTTTGTAAATCCTTTAGACAGGTCACTTTTAATAGGGTGTAAAGCCTTTAACAGGGCAGACTTTTCATAGGACAGATCATTGATGATGGTCAAACTTTGTAACCTTGTCAAGTTACATATTGTTGCAGTAATAAGTTGTGGGTGTCATCTCCACCCCAATTTTACCTTCTCATTTTGGAGGGTTTCTGGGTGATCAAATCTTGTGTTATCTATTTCCATGCATGTCTTTACTTTCATGTTAATTAGATGAGTTAGATGCATGTGATTGATTTTAGTTGAATATTTTTAGAGGGTAAAGTTTTTTACTTCTAATTCAACCCCCTCCCCCCTCTCAAAAGTATCCTTCCCACTTGTAAATTCCAACACTATCAAGGATAAGGATGGTAAGATGATTAGATATGGAGCTAGGTCTAGAGGTAATGTATTTCAGTTGAATCCCACTAAAATGACTTGTTCGGTAGCTAAAGTGGATAACAGTTGGTTATGGCATAGGAGATTTTGTCATATAAATGTTGATAATATTGTAAAGGTTAGTAGCACATTTATAGTCAGAGATTTTCTTAAAATAATAAAGCTTACTAATGTATTTGGCAAAGAATGTATTATGGCTAAGTAGAAGAAGGTATCTTTTCCCAGCAAGAAGTTCACAACCACAGAGAAGCTAGAGATTATTTACACATATCTGAGTGGTCCCTCTAGAACAAGAGGATTCTATGGTGAAAGGTATTTCATGATTTTTGTTGATTTCACTAGAATGATCTGTGTAGCATTTCTTACAGAGAAGTCTAAAGCTTTTGACAAGTTTAAGATATTTAAGAATAGAGTTGAGAATGAATCTAGTGTTAAGATAAAATGTTTGAGATTACATAGAGGAGGATAATTTACCTCTAGAGATTTTAACATATTCTGTGAAGAGAATGGAATCAAAAGATAGTTATCTTCACCTAGGACACCTGAAGAGAATGGGATTGCAGAAAGAAGAAATAGATTAGTAGCAGAAGCAAAAAGAGCAATGTTTTTTGAGAATGATGTATCCAAGACATTTTGGACAGAAGTAGTCAATACTATAGTGTACATGATGAATAGAGTACATATTAGAAATGGTATGAGCAAGATAGTTTATGAACTATGGTTTGGTCATTCACCATCAGTTAAGTAGTTCAAAATATTTGGAAGCAAGTGTTATATTAAGAGAGATGATGATGTTAGTAAGTTTGATCCAAGAAGTGATGAAGGAATTTTTCTTGACTATTCATTGAAAAGAAAGGCATACAGATGTTTCAATCATAGAACTAAGACAATAGTTGAGTGCACAAATGTAAAGATTGATGAAAAGTTTGAAACTAACAAAAAGATGTTAGATTACAATTTAGATGAAGAAGAAGGTATTATTAGACAAAATGTTGAAGTTTTCTTTGAGACTAACAATGATTTGCAAAATGATGCACAAATTGTTGAGCAAAGAGGAGAGTAGAGGTCTGAACCTAAAGATGAGATAAGAGTTGAGATGTTAACTCCTACCCCTAACAACAATATGAAAAATAATCACCCTCCAAAGTAGATAATTGGAAGCAAAGACAAAGGTTTGATGACAAGAAATGGAGTTAATGAAGAGATATGTTTGATTTTTCAAGTTGAACTTGTGGTTTCACAACACACGCCTCATTACTCTTAGAAATGGGGACCCCCTAGTAAATTTTTTGTATCCTAGACCCCTAGTCTGGGGCCTAGGATCATTTTTGGAACTCCACCTAGAGTCTGGGTCAAGCCCTAGTCCTCTAATTGAGAAAGTCTAGTGCCAAAACTAAGAATTTTTTGAAGAAAAGGGTGAATTTTATGCTAAAGTGTGCACTAGCAGACCTAGCACACATGCACACCTACCATAGGTGCATAGGTGTGTTATATGTGTCAATGCACTTTTATCTCCCTTTGGAGGTGTGGCTCTGCCTATGCCTATATATAACAAGTCCCCCTCCCCCTTCTTCATTATTCTCAACAAATTCCTCCAAAACTACACATTCGCACCCTTTAAGTTGCACAATCTAGCCTGCAAACACAAAAACAACCAAGTGTTAACACCCAAAGGTTTGCATATGCAAACCTATTAAAGGTGTGCACATCCACACCTATTAAAGGTGTACATGTGCACACCTTTGTTCACAAACTGAAAACCTAAAAGAAACCTAATGAACCTAAAGAAAAGGTGGGCATGTGTGCACCTCTTCAAGGTACACACATGTGCACCTTTTTATACTAAGATAAAGACACATAAGATAATGGTGTGCAAATGTGCATCTTGTCAAGGTGCACATCTACACACAATTTTTCCCCCTTGCACAAATATTATTAAGGTGCACACCCCATCAGGGTGTGCACCTGTGCAACTATGCACAAAATGACCATGTAAGGGTCATTAAGTGCACCTAGCACACCTATGAAGGTTTGCAAGGTGTGCTAATTTGCATTTTAGAGCTCTAAGAGGGGATTTTAGCTGGTTTCTAAGGTTTTGGTGTTCTAGGTTTGATTTTTTAGCAATTAGGGTTTGTTTAGGGTTTTATTTTCAGCTTTCTAGACTAATGATTTTCTATTGTGTGCAGATAAAATAGCTTCCTCATTATCCTCTCTTGTAGAAAAGATTGCTCCAAAACCCATTGTCTTCAAGTTTCAAGGTGCACCAAAGAAATCATGTTTTTAAGATGGACATTTGGAGATCCAAAATATTGAGTTGGGACACATAGACTGGAATGCATTCCTCATACTCTACAATAAGCCTAAAGAGAGGTCTTTAATGATTTTTACACTTATCTGATCTAGGTTGGTTAGTGCAGCATCTCATCCTATATTAGTGCAATCCTCAAAAATTATCATAGCATTGGCAAAAAACTACGTGTCAAAAGAAAGAGTTGTTAAAAGTGTCACAAGGGAGACAGTCCTTGACCTTAGACCTAGGAATATTGAGAAAGTATTCCATCTCCCTAGAAATGATCATTATGTGAAGATAACTTATGATCAAGCAAAAAGATGGTATAGGGAGAATGATAAGAAGGCCACAGAGATCATACAATTGTAATTTTTTATTGATAAAACACTAGAGGGATGCAAAGTTGGAAAGGTAGACATGACTAGGGGGTATATGAAGGACAAAATCATGTACTTTTGAGCAAAATTATGGGTCTACCAGTAACAAGGCATCTTCATATTTGGATGGTCCATTTTATAGAGACCATCAGAATGGCCAAAATGCCAATTGATTGGGCCACAATGCTAAGTGAAAACCTAGATGAATAGTTGGTAGGAGTTAAGCTAACACCAAGCTTTATATGACATCATATTTTGTGTACTTATTGGTGGCAAGGACAACTAATTACGTAGGACTCTATCAGAAGGGAAGCATGCAAGATGCCAATGCCTAGCCCTATGTAGCATATCCTGAGTTGGTAAAGAAGAAGCTCTCAAATCAGAGCAAGGAGTACTGAATAGTAATGATGCTTTTATATTTACAATCATCTAATTAATAGAGGGTGATTATGCTAAATAGATGTCAGTATAGGCAGCAACAACGATCGCAGAGATTGGTGCCTACTACATCCAGTAAAACATTCATTTACCTAATGGTAGCTGGTATTGTGGTGAATCTAAAGAAACTCTCAAGATGTCCATCGGATAGGCTCATCTTATTGGAGATTGCTAGACAACTCACATTAGCATATGAAAGAGTGAGAAAATAGCATAAGAAGACATGGGTATGGCCTATTACTATAGGTGCATTTGAGGTCAAGTAGAAACAAGATATTCTCACCTTTGATTTAGAGTGGGATCAATATCCCTTAGAAGATTACAATTTCCCTCACCCTTATTTTGATAATATTGGTAGAGTTCAGCATTTGGTAGGGAAGTAGTTTGTGCACAAAGATGCTATAGAAGACCTTTGGATGAACACAATGATGACTATGATATATTGATAAGAGATTATTGTAGGATGACTCTATATCTAGAGGAAAAGACCTTAAAGATAAAGATCTCACTCAAGGCTATTCAGAAATATCCATTGTACAACCATGACAAAATCTATGATAGGTCAATAATGAACATAGAGATAGATAGAGATGAAAATGTGGATATAAATCACAAGGCACATAATTCAATTGATGAGGGAATGGATCCTGAAGCCTTTTAACCTTGACCCAGTTCCATAGGTTGTTACCCTTCAAGCCACAACATGCCCAATTAAGGGTAAAGTTGCAAAGTTACAGTACCAACTTTCCCTGCTCAATCCCTAGTTAGGTCAGAAATGGTGCATCAACATGAGAGGGATGTTGAGTACTTTAGAGTAGATAAAGGGAAGAATAAGAGGAAAAGAGAGTCTCCAAAGAGAGCTTAGCCCTAAACTGAAGAGCCTCAAGATGAAGAGGCAGTTCAAGCCCAAGATATTGAACAAGTGCCCCCACCTAGACAAGAACAAGAACAGGAGCTAGAAGAAGAAGCCCAAGAAGTAGCACTAGTTGGGCCTAAGGAAGAAGTCTCCCCTTAAATTTCCAAGAAGGCTAGGGTTGAGCCTACAGTGAAAGGACAAGAAAAGGGAAGTTATAGAAGAAATTCATTCCCATCCCTCAAATTCCAGAGACCATCCCTGGGTAGATGCAGAAGAAGATGAAGATGAAAAAGATAATCTCCCCTTGTGTTAGAGGACTCACCTAGCAAGGGCTACAAAGGAAGAGCTAAGAAGGATCTCCACTATGATGCTACCATCTATTTCTAGGCAACCTATTTAGGTTATGACTTTAGAAGATGAGCAACAACAATGGATTGAAGAATAGGAAGGTAAAGAAATAGATGTCTTTAACATTTTTGATTTCAATTGTATGTATGTGGGCACTGAAATGATGGGTGATAAGATACAAGATACACCTATAACCAACCTTTGGGAGAGGATTGGAGCCAAATGCCATCTCTACCACAAGGGTCTCTGAGTACACCACCACCGCCATTTCAAGACTTGTCTTTCTTCGACAAAGGATCAACCACTTCTCTCCCTCCTATCCCTAATGAAGAAGAACAAGCAATGGATGAAGAAGAGCCCAAATATATGCCAACCAATGAAGTATCAAAAGAGGGGAAAATACCTAAAGAACCTTAGCAAACTTCTTAGGATATAGAGGCAAGGACTTTGGCTACAATAGATACAAAAACTCCCAACATAGATCTCTCTCTGAAGGAGAAGACTCCAAAAAGGAGTGATAAGGGAAAAGGGCCAGCAATTAAAACCTCCTCTTCAGCCAAATACATGTCTCCCATGGGCACTACACCAGCTTTACTAAAGAGGGCGGTTATGGTTTGACAAAAGAGGTAGATAAATATGATTGTAGAGGAGGGAATGGATGAGCCAGTGAAAGCCATCAAGAAGCCTAAGTCACCTATGGGTGATGTGCGAACATTAGCCTTTGTAATGAAGAACCAAGATCAAGACTTGCTTACACATATAGCCATCCCTCCTCCACATGCTAATGTTGAAGATTTGACTCCTAGTGATTACCATATCAAGGAGGTCCTATTAGGAAAGCCCATGGTAGATACTACAAAATTTTTGATCACTACAGATGTAAAAGAAGTGTTCAAATAAATAGATAGAAATGAGTCGATTTGATAATGGTAAGGAGACAAAATGAGCTTATGAGAAGCTGTTTATATGGAGTAGTTGGCCCCATTGACCTAGATAATCTAGAGATTACTCTTGTTGTGATATTTGAAAGGAGAGATAAGGGGAGCGTACAAATAGATTCATTTTTGGGTGCATGCTAGAAATGGCATGATAGTTTTGAGGATAAAGGTGTATAGATTATACAAGCTGATTTGAACATGTTGCACCATGTTTAGGCTAGTTCAAAAAAGCTAGTGTCTATATTAAACCAAGATTTTGGGCTATTTAATGAGGTACATATATAGGGAAAAGACCTCCAAGCACTTCAAGAAATAAAGGGTCAAAGGTATTGTACGCTTATGGAGGTGTGCTCAATTGAGGAACTAGATCAGTTAGAGGATTGGATTGAGAAGATAGCAACTAGTAATAAAGTAATGGAAATTAAACATTACATGAGGGTATAAAGAAGCTAAGAGATCAAACAGAAGAGTGGATTTTGGAAGCTAAGAAGTACTATAGCAATGCTTTCCTTGATATTTTTGAAGATGAGTCAAAGACTAACCTCATTTTGATGTAATCGATTGTCCAACAGTTCTAAAAAACCTTCAAAGATGCATCATCAAAAGAAGATATCAAACAAGCATTTAGGACTAAAGAGGCATTGTTGGAGCTAGACACTAAGCTTAAGAATTTTGTGGATATTCATATGGAGGTTAGAAATTATCAAAAAATAGTAAAAGATAAGTATAACACTTTGGATTTTCCAGATGCTACCCAAGTGATGAAGATTATAGATAAATTCAAGAGCAAACATCCAAACATCGCTTTTGTATAATGGGGAATAAAACCTAGAAGCTAGAATTTCAATTTTGACACTTGGGAAAATTTTAGATTTTTTGAACCTGCTATCAAGGTGTGCTTTTCTCAGAGGTGCACTGAAAATTTTTGAAGAAGAAAAAATATGCTGACAATTAATTGCTAGTTGTTAATTTAGAGCTTTCCATGCACCAAAAACACATTCTAATGGTAGTTTAACTCCTAGAAACACCTAGAGAAGGTTAAGCTTCTATTTTTAGAGCCTCTAGTGACTCTCAGATCCTCTTGTAGCTTCCTTCTTCTTATCTACTCATTCTTTTTTTTTTTTAAGACATATAAAGGCTCATGCACCCATTAATTGATTTTTAAAATGGTGGAGTCCTACTTAGCACCATTTAGAGAGTCAATTTGTATATAATTAGATTTTTTTATTAGTTTAGAATAATATGTTTGCATTTAGAGATCTCTCACTCTCAACACAAATTGAGGAGATGGTTTCTAATAAATTCAAGAATATAACATGTATTCCAAGCCATTATTTTGATGCAATAATATATGCTATTAGTGCTCTCATTTTTATTGTAGTTATTCTTACTGGAGTGTGTTATTTTTTTGAATTCTTGTTCATGAATAATAATGGAGCCAATGGTTTTTTGTGTTGATTTAATTGTGCGATCTTTTTGTTCTGGTGTTTTTTGTGTGCTAACAAATTTTGCTAATGTACTGAGTTGGAGAAGAGATCACCCTATTGTTCCTACATAGCTTCTTGTATCACATGAGTGCACTTTTTGTGGCCTTACAATTCAATGAGAAGTGAAACATCCTTTAGTTTTTACTAAGATTCTCATCGACAATTGCATCAGTGGATTTGAGGAAGTGTTGCTCCTATTTTCATTGGTTTCCTAACTGATCTTTTTGATGATTTAACTTGTAGATGTGTTGTTACCATGGTTTATGTCCGTTAGTAATTTCCCTTTCTAGTTATTTTTTTTAATCTCTTGTTACCTTATCTTCATTATTTTCTTTGCTAACACTTGGTTAAAATAGGAATTCATATAGTTGCATTGTTAGATTGCATTCATCATAAAATAAAAAATACTAAAAATATATCTCTTTTGCAGTTACTTTTTTGAGATAGCAAGCAGATTGAACATCTTATCCAAAATTGGTTAGAACTAGCAAAGGCCTCCCTATGAACAAACACATTTATCTTCAATTGAGTGGATTTCAATAGGTCGCAAGATCTCCCAAAACCTTGGAGTTGATCCTCAATTAGTTTTTCAAGAAAGGAATTTGCAAGGATTCTTGTCATTAAGCATCGTGCAAAATAATAGCACAAAAAAACCTAAAAGTGTAGATGAAGCATGTAAAGATGATCATTAGATTCAAGAAATGAAGGAAGAATTAGATCAAATCATGAAGAATGAAACATGGGAGTTAGTTCCTAGACCTAAAGACAAGAATGTGATAGGAACCAAATGGGTATCTAGAAACAAGATGAATGAGCAAGGCGAAGTTGTGAGAAACAAGGTCAGGCTTGTATGCAAAGATTACTCATAGCAAGAAGGAATAGACTATGAGGAAACATATGCCCTTGTAGCCAGAATGGAAGCAATAAGAATGTTGTTGGCTTATGTAGTGAATTAGAAGTTCAAAGTATATCATATGGATGTTAAACCAGCTTTTGTGAATGGAGAACTTGAAGAAGAGGTATATATTGAGTAGCCTAAAGGTTTTCCTCTAACAAAAGATAAAGATATGGTATGAAGACTAAATAAAACTCTATATGTTCTGAAGCAAGAACCTAGTATGCAAGGTTGGATAGTTATTTGGAAAAACTTGGATTTGCTAAAGGTATCGCAGATAGTAACTTATATTTGAAAGAAATTAAGAATGGATTTTTGATAATAGTAATATTTGTTGATGACATCATATTTGGAGGTAATGCTGAAGCAAGTGATAATTTTGTTGAAGAAATGAAGAATGAGTTTGAGATGAGCATGATAGGAGAAATGAAGTTTTTCCTAGGATTGTAGATTATGCGAAACAGTGATGGTATTTTCATCTCACAAGCTAAGTACTTCAAGGATTTTTTGAAAAGGTTTGGATTGGAAAGTTGTAAGCCTATTTTTATACCTATGATAACTGGTCATGAGTTATCTAGCAAGGATGAGATGCCTATAGTTGAGCAGAAGAAGTATAGATCCATGATTGGAGGTTTGCAGTATCTCACTCACACTAGACCAGATATAGAAAATCTAGTTGGGATTGTAGCTAGATTTCAAATTGATCCTAAGGAGTATCATTATGAGGTAGTAAAGAGAATATTTAGATATTTGAAAGGAACATCTATTTTAGGATTTAACCATGGATACAAATAAAAATTACATGCAAATACAAACAATATCAAGAAAAAATAGGTCGCAAAAAAAAGAACACAAGACACCAAGATTGAACATGGTTCACCCAATCCCTAGGTTGCATCCACCAAACAAAAATTCCAATATTATTACGATCCAATGATTACAACCTAATTACAATCTATAATCCCTTACAGCTCAATACTGCCACAAGAACCAATTTTTGAATCACACACTATGAAAAAACCCTAACCCTAAGCTCTTTTATACAAGTATTTTTACTACTATAGGACTATAATTAATAATAATTGTATGTACAATATTTCCTTGATTAGTCACCACAAACTAAAAATCTAACCATAGAATTTGGTAAGATAGATTGAGTGATTTCACTCTATGTGCATATACTAATGTGGATTAGGCAGGCAGTATGGATGACAAAAAGAGAACTACTAGTGGAGTATTATTTCTTGAAGGAATATTGGTTTCTTAGCTGAGAAAGAAACAAGATTGTATTTCACAAAGTATAGCTATGGCAGAGTATGTTGTACTAGCAAAGAATTATAATCAAGTGATGTAGATGAAACAAATGCTAAAGGATATCAGGATTGAGTTTATAGAACTTGTTATCATATACTATGATAACACAAGTATAGTAAGTATGTCTAAGAATCTTGTATTGCATTCTAAGGCTAAGCATATATCTATTAAGTATCATGTCTTGAGAGAGAAGGCAATAGAAAAGGAGATTATATTGGAAGATGTGAGTACTAAAGATCAAATTGCAGATATCTTTACAAAGCCCTTACCTAAAGATACATTTGAGTACTTGAGAGGTGTACTTTTGGTTATTATTAGATACAATTGAGTAATTGTGCATTGTCTTTGATGTTACACAAATGTCATATCATTATCAGTTAGTGTATGCCAAGCTCACTCAGGCAGTGAAGATAGTTTTATGTGTCTACCGAGTTTACTCGAGCATTGAAGGAAAGTCTGTAGAAGATGAGTGTTAACCAAGCTCACTCGGTTAATGAAGGAAATATTGGATGGAACTAGTGTTAACTGATTTCACTTGGTTACCAAAGAAACTTTGCAAATATAAAATTTTAACCAAGTTCACTTGGTTAACATAGGAAAATCATTTCTAAGTTAGTGTCTACCGAGAAGGGTCAGTTAAGGAAGGATTTTCTTGTTTTGGCATATTGATTTATCTATTGGTTCTAGCCAACTGAGAAGATGAATATAAGTTATTCAAAGTTATATTTTAGCCAACCTGATAGTATGGATGATATAAGTATAAGGCCAAGTTGTGGGTTAAAATACAAGTGAGAAGTTGTGAATACATTGAAGATTTAATGATGAAGAGAGGAAGCAAATTTGAAGGATAAGTAGAATATCCTTGTGGAGCTGAAAATATATATTCAATCAGAAAGGATCAAGTATACAAGATAGAATAGAGATCTGTAATCAACAATTCAGTTGCATCATAAATCAGGTCATCTCATTGTTACTCTCTAACCATTATAGCAGTAATCTAAATCTCTTAACAGAGCTAGCTTAACAACTATTTGTAAATCATCTAACAAGGTGGCAGTTCTATTGAATTGTCTAAAGACCTCTAACAAGGTCACTCCTAACAAGGTGATTAAATCCTCTAATAGGTTCCCACCTAATAGTGTGTTTTGTAACTTTTAACAAGGTTGGCTCCTAATACAGCTCAATTCAAAAGAGTGAAAACAATAACTAGTTGTAATTGGTAGTTTTTCCCAAATTTGGTTTCCATGTTAAATCTTGGTGGCAAATGTGTTCATTTTATTTTATGCATTTGCAACTAAGTTAAAGTAATGGTAATCACATATAACATTTAAATATTTGCAATGCATTTGTTGAGCATCAGCAGTATTTATTTCTCAAATTTTATTTTGTACTAACATTTAAGGGATCTAGGATTTATTTTAGTGGTAACTAATTCACCCCTCCCCTCTCAGTTACTCCTCTTATATTTCCAAAAATTGGTATCAGAGCTTTTGGTGCTTGTAGAGAAGGCTTTAAAGACCTAAGCTAAAGATTGAGATGTCTTACAGAAGAGAGATTCCCAAGCTGAATAGAGACAACTTTGCAGCATGGCAAGGACTTATGAGACTACATCTGGCTACCATCAGTGATTCAAGGTGTAAATATCTTGATTCTAAATACGAGACTCTCACTAGAACATTATCAGTTTAAGATATTACTAAAAAGAAGAATCATAACATCATGATGATTGACATTGCATCTGCTATCAGTTACACTAAATTTGATGAAGTAAAAGATTGCAAATTTTCTCATGAAATGTGGACCAAACTGAAAGACATTAATGGAAGAGATGACAATGTAAGAAGAGCTAAAGTTAAAAGTCTTAGAGATCATTTTAATTAGATGAAAATGAGAGAAGATGAAAACCTTGCAAAATATGTAGAAAGAATCAAATCAAGTGAGAGTGTAATCAAAGCATCTGGAGGAGACATTGAAGAGAAAATAGTTGTAAGCAAGGTACTTAGAACTCTTCTTCCTATTTATGCAATTAGAGTGTCTGCTATTCAAAAGATGAGATGTGATCCAAATAATAAAATATCTTTGGATGATCTAGTTTGAAGATAGACATCTTTTGAGTTAGATAACTTTGATAACTATATTCCTAGTTCAAAAGTTATTGAGTGATGCAACAGGAGGCAACAAAAGTCTTCAAATAGCAATGAATGGTGGAAACTTATGAATTCCCTCAGCACCCAAGGTGAAGGGTCCAAGTTTTGAATACCTATCACAATTATGGAGATGGGCTTGATAGAAGGTTATCAGAACCCCACAAGACAAGGTAACCTAATCACTAGGTCTACTCAAGTTCAAAGCACCAAAAATTGAATATGCACTACTGGATTCCCTTAGCCAAAAGAGGGATCAAACCCCAAAAATTGAGAATAAATACTAGGGGTGGACAATAACACTTGATATGGCCTATTTAGGTCCTAAAAAACATGAATCCGTGATTCATTTCTGTTAGAAGTTGTAATCTTTCCTTGGTCTATTTATAAACCAAGGTTAGAACTCCTTTCTTTATTGTTATAATATATTAGGATATAAGCCAAGGTATCCTAATATATTTCTTTTTTGTCCTTTTTCCACTACATCTTATTTTGTCATCTAGTGGAATATGTGAGGAAAAATATATATTGTAATTTCTAATTTTAGATTATTCCTCCTTAAGAGGAATCTCACACTTGGCCTCACACACTTATGAATGGTGGCATTCATAGACATGGGAGTTACATTCTAACTCCTCTCTCTCATCTCTATTTAAGAGATGACCCTCCTCTCTCATTCTACAACAATGAGGATTCTTCCTCTTCTCAAGTATTGTATGAGCCATAGCTCTCTTGCTCTCTCTCTCTTTCTTCTTAGGCTTTTCATGCCTCATTCATAATATCACAAGAGGTTTTCTTTGCTTTCCCCTTTCCAAATATCTTGTCTCATGGTGTTGGAGCTTGAAGCTTTCTCTCTCCTATTTTATGGTAATATCCTTTCATGCATTTACTCACTTAGATTCTTTCCTGGTATTGTTTATTTACAAATTTCTTTTTCCATTTCTAACAATTTCATCAAAGACGACTTATAGCATGAAGTTGCTTTGAAAAACCAATAAATTGGCTTGTAGCCCTCCTAGAATGAGAAAGAGGTTTTATTTTGGATTCTTCCAAAGGAAATGGTTACTTGTCTATTGATTTTGATACCCTTTTGGGTCTTATGAAATATGCCAAATTTCCCAAGCATGGAGAGGAATGGAGGTTGTTTTTGTTGTAACATTAGACCGGATTTGAAGGCCTAATTAAGGCTCTATTTGCAATGTAGGTATACTTTCTACAAGGGTTAAACATAATCCAACAATTAGGATATTTGGGGGCATGTAAATGAGACAATTTTCCAAAATATTAGCCTCTAGTGAACCCAAGAACACAATCTAGAAGGGACTGTTATGATTGTTGATTGGTGTACTCTTCATGATGCACACCTAGGGTATGGTGGAAAATCCATCTCCTTGCATCTTCTAGAAAAATACTTACAAAATATTAAAGTACATACTTACACCTTGTATTCCACTAGAGGGCATCAATTTCTCATGGTGGAATGTGCCAAAAACACCCAGCCCTAGCAAGTTGCTGAATTTTAGGTTGATTCCTAGGCAATAGATGAGAAAATTTGATATCTTGAAAAATATAAAGAGTTAGACCATGAAACCAAATGAAAATTAAAGTATCAAAGTTTCTCCAACTTTTAGATCCAGTGAGACATGTCCTTTCTTCTATACAAGTCTGTACCAAGGTCTGCAACACTTGTTTTGCAAGGAAAAAATGTTGATTTTTATTGCTTCAATGCCAAAATTACAACTTGTTATCCAATCATCAGCCTAGAAGGCTTAATAGGATTTTCCCAATGGTTAAAAGGTTTTTTTTTAACCAACTAGCCATTTTGGAGAGGGTTTTTCAAGTATTTACAACTTTTTAAGAAGTTGCTCAAAAGTTGCTTGACAACTTTTGAGAAACTTTTGCATATTTTGCAATTTTACATATCTAGTGACCAAAATTGGTCCTAACCTTATTTTTATGATCCCTAATGGATCTAAACATGAAAAAAATTCAAAAACCTATGGCTAGGATCATTATTGACCAATAGTTAAACAAGGGCTTATAAAATGCCAATCTTGTAACTATGGCCTTACAAAGAGATCAAAAGTGAAATCTATTATTCCTAAGCATGCCTAAAGGCCACAAGGACCTTATTTTGAAATATTCATGGTGCTTGTTGAAGGTAGACTGGGTGCTCCTACACCATACTCCCCTAGATTTTGAAAACTTAAGTCCCTACTTAAGAGTAGGTGTTCCACTAAAGTACCATGATGTTGTATTTGGTATTCAGTAAGCCATGTGGCATCAATATTTAGGAGGCCCTTCCATTTTACTAAGTACTGCATGTACTTCCTTGATCTGGTTTGTTTGTGTACCTTAGAGTCCAAAATGGCTTCAATATCAACTAGTTTTCTTTGTGGAAGGTTAGTGACATAGTCTCCATCCTCAAGGCTTGTGTCCTCACCCTACTAATTGTTGGAACCTACTACAACCTTGTATGGTGTGAGGTCTTTAATGTTAAAAAATGGAGAAATTTGCAAAGTTTGAGGAAGGGATATCTCATTGGCATTGTCACCTTTTTTTTTCATGATACTACAAGGTCCCACCTTCTTCATTTTCAACTTGGAGTACCTACCCTTAGGTAGTCTTTCCTTCCTTAGAAATGCTTAAACTTTGTCTCCTACTTGGAAGTGTACATCTTTCTTTCTTTTGTTAGCATTTTCTTTGTACTTCATGGTAAATTTTTGTAGGGTATCTTTCACTTGTTGCTGCACTTTGGTGATAATTTCTACCAACTCTTGACCTTATGTACTGATTCTAAAATTAGAGGTAAGTTCCATTAGATCCAATCGTCCCTTGGGATGCAAACCATACACTACTTAGAAAGGAGTTGTACCAGTTGACTTTTTTATGGAGTCATTGAAGGCACGCTTTGATTGGGGTAGTATTGTATCCCAACTTTTTGAATATTGCTTGGTTAGACATCTTAAAAGATTATGTTGGGACCTATTTATACCCTTGGTCTACCCATCTATTTCAGGGTGATAGGTTGAACTATATGTTAGATTTGTGCCCAACTTTTTGAAGAGTGTCCTCTAGAAGTGCCCTTGAAACTTTACATCTCTATCTAATGTAATTTTTTGAGGCAAGCCATGAATTCAAACTACTTCCTTGAAGAAGAGATTGGCTATATGAGATGCATCATTTTTGCTCTTACATGGCACAAAATGGGCCATCTTGTTGAATCTGTCCACAATGACATATACACTGTCATAACCTTGTTTTGTTTTGGGTAGTCCCATGACAAAATCCATTGATATGGATTCCCAAGGCCTTGAAGGGATTGGTAAGCATTGGTAGAGCCCTTGATTTGTTGTCATTCCCTTAGCTTTTTGGCAAATAGTATAAGATTCAATGAACTTCCTAACATCATTGTTCAACTTGGGCCAAAAATAACTCCTTTTTTCCATCTCTATTGTTTTTTCAATGCCAAAGTGACCTCCTAAGCCACCACAATGTTTTTCCCTTATTATATTTTCTCTCATTAAGCATCTTGGGATGCATAGTTCTACTCCTTTGAAGAGAATACCATTTTGAATCAGATATTCAAAATAATCAATATGATATCTGCCCTCCATCTTTGTACAAATTTGATATATCTCTACAAAATTAGGGACATCCAGGTACAAGTGTTTGAGAGATTCAATTCCAACACTTTGAAGTTGTACTTCTTCAACAAGACCAATCCTCCTACTTAGTGCATCAGCAACTTTGTTTGCTACACCCTTTTTATGCTTAATATTGAAGGTAAAGGCTTGCAATTGTTCTACCCATTTAAGATACCTAACTAAAAGTTTTTCTTGTGAGTTTAGAAAACTCAATGCATGATTGTCCATATAGACAAAAAATTCCTTTGGAAGTAGATAATGCCTCCATTTCTTGAGGGCTTGGACCATGGCATAAATCTCTAAGTCATATGTAGAGTATTTCCTTTTAACCTCATTCAATGTTTTAGAGAAGAAAGCAACTATTTTGCCTTCTTGGCTTAGGATAGCACCTATAGCCAGATTACTTGCAATAGTCTCCATAGTGAAGACTTTGTTGAAATTAGGGAGAACCAAGACAGGATACTAAGAAATTGTGTTCTTCAAGTATTGGAATGCATCATTTTCTTCTTTTGTCCATGCAAACTTGGTTTTCTTCCCACCTTTTATTGTTTCCAACATTGATGCACACACATGACTGAAATTTTTAATAAATTTCCTATAGAAGGTTGAAATCCCATGAAAGATTCTTACATCACATAGATTCTTTGGTGGAGGCCAATTAATGATTGCATTTACCTTCTCAGGATCCATCTTGAGAGTACCTTGTGAAACTACAAATCCTAGGAACACAAGTTCCTTTTTCATAAACATAATTTTTTCCAAGTTGATTACCTACTTATGCTGATGGAGTCTTCCATGCTATGGCTGAATATTAATATATCATCAAGGTAAATCACAAAAAATTAGCCAATAAAATCTATGAATATCTCATTCATAAGCCTCATAAAAGTGCTAGGGGAATTTCTTAAACCAAAAGTAAATCCTAACCATTCAAAAAAACCTTCAGTTGTCTTGAATGTTGCCTTCCATTCATCTCCTAGCTTGATTCTAATTTGATGGTAACCAGATTTCAAGCATATCTTGGTGAAGTAGCAATCACCTCCTAGTTGATCCAATAGGTTTTCAATCCTTGGCATGGGAAACTTGTACCTTATGGTGATTTTTTTTAGAGGCCTATTGTCCATACATAACCTCCATTTGCCATTATTTTTAGGGGCCAAGACTAAGGTATGGAACAAGGGCTAAGACTCTTTTGAATGAGTCCTCTTTCCAACAATGCATTACTTGTTTCGTAATCTCTGCATGCTAAAATGGTGTCATCTTGTATGGTGCCTTATTAGGAAAGGATGAACCTGGTATAAGGTCTATTTGATGGCTAATGTCCCTAATAGGAGGGAGGCTAGTGGGCAAGTCACTAGCAGTGACATCTTTGTACTTTTTCAATAGTTTAACAATCTCATTTGGTATAGGTTCCTTTTGATTAGACCTAATGCTATCCTTGGGTTTTGAAATCAGAATAAATGAATCCATATCTGATTCCTTCAAGGTTTTTAGCATCTCTTTTTCTCCTATGATAATCATAGTGGGCTCTTTTTCAGACTTGTTATCAGGCAGGGGCTTCATAGTGAAGGTCTTCCCATATTTGGTGATGGAGTAGGTGTTCTTCCTACAATGGTGTATGAAATCAACATCAAATTGCCAAGTCCTACCTAAAAGGATGTGTGAGGCATCTATCTCAACTACATCACAAAGCACCTTGTCCTTAAAATTAGATATAGAAAACTCTACCCAAGCTTGTTCTGTGACTAGATTTTTTTGGCCTTTGGTTAACCATGACACATGATAGGGGTAAGGGTGTGGCTTCTTAGGAAGATTTAACTTCTACACCATTTCACAAGACACAAGATTTTTAGTTGAACTAGAATCAATAAGAACATTGCATGCCTTTCCTTGACACTTGATCTTTGTCTTAAAGAGATTCTTCCTTTGTGGAGGTTCTTGGGTTTGTGGCACTTGAAGGACAACTTGTCTCATCATAAAACATGCTCCTTCCTCTAGTTCCAATTCTCTATCATCAACATTGTCTTCTTGTTTATCTTCTTGGACAAATGTTGCTTTCCTCTCACCTTGATTGTTATTGTTCCTCTTCTCCAAGCATCTTCCTACATGGTGTCATATTTGATTACAATTGAAACAATTCAAAGGTCCATTACCTCTTCCTACATTTTTTCTTCCTCTATAGTTCCCTCTTGCATTAGAGTCACTATTCTCTTTATCTCCTTGGTCAGAGATCCTGTCATTGCTGCCACTACTTTGTCCCTTATTCCAAGAAATGCTCTTGCCTCTAAAATTCTTCCCACTATCATTGTTCTTTCCTTTGCCAAAATCTTTCTTTCTCTTCCATTTTTCCTCTACATTTAGTGCTATTTGATAGCACTTGTTAACTCTGGTAGGGAAATGTAGGCTAAGTTCCTCTTGAATGGGCACTTTCAAACCATTCATGTATCTTGCCAATTTCTCCTCCTCATCTTCTACCATATTGGTCTTCATACATAGTTTTAGGAACTCCTCTATGTATGTGCCTACATCCATGTCATTTTGTTTCAGATTTTGCTTCATCCTATGGAGTTGTACTCCATAACCCTTAGGTACATAGGCTTATTTGATCAAATCTATCATTATATTCCATGAATTGATCATGTTTTTTCTATTCTTCATCCTCTTTGTCTGGATGAAGTTCCACCAAGTTAGGGCTTCCCCCTTCAACTTAGATCTTTCCATCTTTACCCTTTGATTTTTAGGGATGTCCTCACATTCAAAGAATGTGTTCAAAGCCTCTATCCAATCCAAGGCTATATCTACATTCATTTTTCCATTGACAACTAGCAAATATATCTTCTCTTCCATGGTTCTTCCCATGGATTTCAAGGCATCAATGAGATTCCTTTGGACTATAGGGATGCATTGTTTAGAGTCATCCTCCTCTTCATTACTCCCTTCTTCATCTTCATACCCATTTTGTTTGTCTTTGTTCTCAAGCTTCTTCTCAAGATCCTAAAGCCTTTGAGTTAAGGCCTTATTTACAAAGTTTTGTTCTCTCAAAATCTTTTCTAACTTACTATTTGTAACCCTTGCAAGGATCTCCTCACTCTCAAGTTTAGACATGGCTCTGATACCACTTGATGTAGAAATAGGCAGCATAAGACTTTAAAATGTAAGCAATGGTGGAAACTTAAAAATTCCCTCAATACCCAAGGTGAAGGGTCAAAGTTCCAAATACCTATCATAGGTATGGATATGGGCTTGATAGAAGGTTATCACAACCCCATAAGACAAGGTAACCTAATCACTAGGTCTACCCAAGTTCAAAGCACCAAAAACTCAATATGCACTATTGGATTCCCTTAGCCAAAAGAGGGATCAAACCCCAAAAACTGAGAATAAAGACCAGGTGTGGCTAATAAACATTGATGTTTCCTATTTATGTCCTAAAAAACATGAATCCATGATTCATTTCATCAAAGACAACTTATAGCATGAAGTTGCTTTGAAAAACCACTAAATTGGCTTGTAGCCCTCCTAGAATGAGAAAGAGGTTTTAGTTTGGATTCTTCCAAAGGACATGGTGACTTTTCTAGTGATTTGGATACCCTTTTTGGTCTTATTAAACATTCCAAAGTTCCCAAGGATGGAGAGGAATGGAGGTTTCTATTGTTGCAACATTAGACCAGATTTAAAGGCCTAATTAGAACTCCATTTGCATTGTAGGTATACTTTCTACAAGGGGAAAACACAATAAAAAAAATTAGGATTTTTGGGGGCATGTAAATGATATAATTTTCCAAAATCTTAGCCTCTGGTGAACCCAAAAACACAATCTAGAAGGGACTGTTATGATTGATGATTAATGTACTCTTCATGATGCACACCTAGGGTATAACGGCAAATCCATCTCCTTGCATCTTCTAGAAAAATAATTGAAAAATATTAAATTACATAACTTACACCTTGTATTCCATCAAAGGGCATCAATTTCCCATGGTGGAATTTTCCAAAAACACCCAGCCCTAGCAAGTTGCTGAATTTTAGGCCGATTCCTAGGCAGCAGATGAGAAAATTTGATATCTTGCAAAATATGAAGAGTTAGAACATGAAACGAAATGAAAATTAAAGTATCCAAGTTTCTCCAACTTTTAGATCAACTGAGACATTTCCTTTCTTCCGTACAAGTCTATACCAGGGTCTATAACACGGGTTTTGCAAGGAAAAATGTTGATTTTTATTGCTTCAATGCCAAAATTACAACTTGTGTATCCTATCATTGGCCTAGAAGGCTTAATAGGATGTTACCAATGGTTACAAGGTTTATTTGAACCAGCTACCCATTTGGGAGAGGTTTTTTCAAGTTTTTACAACTTTTTAAGAAGTTGCTCAAAAGTTGCTTAACAAATTTTGAGCAACTTTTGCATATTTTACAATTTTGCATATCTAGTGACCAAAATTGGTCCTAACCTTATTTTTATGATCCCTAATGGATCTAAACATGACAACATGAAAAACATTCAAACACCTATGCCTAGGATCATTAATGACCAATAGTTAGACAAGGGCTTATAAAATGTCAATCTTGTAACTATGGCCTTACAACGAGATCCAAAGTGAAATCTATTATTCCTAAGCATGACTAGAGGCCACAAGGACTTTAGTTTGAAATTTTCATGGTGCTTTTTGAAGGTAGAGTGGGTGCTCCTGCACCATTGAGTTTGCATTTGAAGCTAAACTCTCACTCAAGAAAAAGAGTAAGAAATCAAAGTCCAATCAATTAGGAAGTGAAGAAGAAGAATCAGAAGAGAGTTCAAACAATGATCTTGAAGTTGTTGAAGCCCTACTTGCAAAGAAATATTCCAAAGGTAGATAGAAAGTACAAAGGTAAAGTTCCTCTTATATGTTTTTCTTCTAAAGAAGTTGGTCACATTGTTTCAAGGTGTCCAAATAGAGAAAAAAAAGATGAAAAGAAAAGCAATAAGCACAAAGGCAAGAAGGATTTCAAGAACTACAAGAACTTCAAAGAAAAAGGTAAGAAATCTTGTTTTATAGCTAAAGATTTTGATAACAGTGAAGACTAAATGGTATATATTGTTGTAAAGGATGAATCTAATGAAGAAGGAGATAAGATGGCACTAATCTCTCATGTTAGCAAAAATGATACATGGATTATTGAAACTGGTTGTTCACATCATATGACTAGAGATTAAAAAAATTGAGCACATGGAATATTATGATGGAGGTAGTGTAAGATTTGGAAACAATGAACCTTGTAACATAAAAGGAAAAGGATGTATTTCTTTGACTAAAGAACTTGTATGTGACAATACTTATTGGGTTGAAGGATTAAAGCATAATCTATTGTGTGTGGCATAGCTAAATAACATTAGTTTCAAGGTAGAATTCATGGATGGACAGACCAAACTACTGGATGGAAAAGGAAATCTAGTTGGATCTGGCAAGCAAACAAAAGGTAATCTATTTTATCTTGATCTCAATGAAATTTCATGTTTTGTTTCTCAAGTACAAGAATGTTGGTTATGGCACAAAAGACTATGTCATGTAAACTTTGATAATTTGGTTAAGATAAGAAAACATAGAAGACTAAGAGGTATTCCTGGTTTGGAAAAACCCAATATGGGTTTATGCAAGAATTTCCAAATTGGTAAGATGCGAAAGACTAGTTTCAAAAGAAAGAACTATCAGTTAGAAGAAGTCTTAGAAATTATTTGTACTGACTTATGTGGACCTTTTGGAATAGAGAGTTATAGTGGAGAAAAAAATTTCATTCTTTTTGTTGATGATTATTCTAGAATGATGACTATAATGTATCTAAAAGAAAAATCAGAAGCTTTTCAAAAGTTCAAGTGGTATCTAGCAAGAGTAGAAAAAGAAACTGGAAAAAAGATTGAAATTTTTAAGATTAGACAGAGGTGGTGAATTCATTTCCAATGAATTCAATAATTTATGCATTGAAAGAGGAATTAAAAGACAAGTATCAGCCCCTAGTACACCTCAGCAGAATGGTATAGCTGAAAGAAGGAATAGGTCCATCATGGATTGTGCAAGAACATTGATGATAGAAACTAATGTTGCAATCAAATATTGGATGGAAACAATCAACACTGCAATTCATACCTTGAACAGAGTATAGTTGAAGAAAGATTCAAATTGAACTCCTTATGAATTATGGTATGGCTACAAACCTATTGTGAGTTACTTGAAAGTATTTAGTAGAAAATGTTGTAAAAGAATCTAGAAAAGGAAAATTTGATATAAAAGGTGATGAAGGCATATTTCTAGGATACTCCTATAGAAGTAAAGCATACAAATGTTTGAATTTGTCTACTCATAAAATCATAAAAAGTGCACATATGAGAATTGATGAGTTTGCAAAAAAGAGTGAAGAAGAAAGGAATAAAGAGCCAATGGATTACAGAAGATTTATATACTATGAACCTAATACCCCAGAAAATCTATTTGAAAGAAAGGAGGCTTCACTTCCTAAGTCCCCAAAATCTCCAATAGTTACCAAGTTGCAAATAGTACAACTTGAGTCACAAACTAAAGGACCCGAGTCAAAGTCAGAAGCTACTGAGTCTAATGGACCTGAGTCATAAATAGTGGGACCTGAGCTTGATACTAAAGTTCATGATAAAAATAATGGAACTCGCTCCAAATCTAAAGAACCTATGTTAGCAAGATATGTCAGAAGGCATCATGCACCTAATCAAATCATTGGAGACAAATCTAATAGAACAATGACAAGAAGCAAATTGAAAGGTACATGTTTACTTGCTGAATTTGAAACAAGAAATAATGAAGATCCATTGGGTAATGAAAATTGGGTTGAAGCAATGAATGAAGAGATAGAATAGATAGAGAAGAACAAAACTTGGACTCATGTTCCTAGACCCAAGGATAAAAATGTAATTGGCACAAAGTGGGTGTTTAGAAATAAGTTGAATGAAGATGGAAAAGCTTTCAAAAACAAGGCAAGATTGGTGTGTAAAGGCTATTCTCAAGAAGAAGGTATTGATTATGGTGAAACTTTTGCTCCTTTTGCAAGATTAGAAAGTGTTATAACTTTACTAGCATATGCAACAAATAGAGAATTTAAAGTGTATCAAAAGGATGTCAAATGTACATTCTTGAATGAAATTCTTGATGAGGAAGTCTACATTGAACAACCAAAAGGTTTTGTAGATCCTAGCAAAAGAGACATGGTTTGCAAGTTGCATAAGGCATTATATGGTCTCAAGAAAGCCCCTAGAGCTTGGTATGAAAGACTACATAACTATTTGGTACATATTGGCTCTCAAAGAACAAATGATAATAGTAGTAGGTGTATATATAAGAAGGACTAGGAAAGAAGATTGTGTTGGCAGAAATATTTGTTGATGATACTTTATTCATAGGAAATGACGACTTGTGCAAGGCATTTTCAAAAGAAATGAGCAAAAAATTTGAAATGTCCATGTTTGGTGAGATAAAGTTCATTTTTGGGTTACAGATTCAGTAGAATAAAAGTGGTATCTACATCACTCAATCTCCTTATGTCTACAAGACATAAGCTTTCTAAGAATGATGATTCCAAAGAGGTAGATCAGACCACATATAGATCAATGATTGGAAAATTGCAGTATGTAATGCATAAAAGTCTTGATATTGCATTAGCAGTTGGTATGGTGGCAAGATTCTCAACAAATCCTAGAGAAAATCACATGATGAAAATCAAGAGAATCATGAGATATTTGAAAGGTACTAAAGACTATGGCTTATGGTACAAACTTGGAGTCAATTTGGACTTAAAGGTGTTTACTAATGCTGATTGGGTAGGAAGTCTTGATGATAGAAAAAGCACTAGTGGTGGAGCATTTTTTCTTGGTAAAAAACTAGTGTCTTGGACAAGCAAGAAACAAAATTATATCTCTCAATCCACACTAAGGTAGAATATGTGGTAGTAGTAGTTAATTGTTCAAACATTGTTTGGTCCAAACAACTGTTGGAAGGAATGAAGAGAGATCAAGGATCTAGTAGTCATATACTATGATAACACTAGTGCAATCAATATATCAAAGAACCCAGTGATGCATACCAAAACAAAGCACATTTCTATAAAATATCACTTCTTAAGAGAATTGGTCCACGATAAAGAAGTTGGATTGGAATATGTAAATACAAAAGAACAAATTGTAGACATATTCATCAAGTCATTACCTAAGGATGCATTTTTGTATCTAAGAAGTAAGTTAGGGTCATTCCCCTATCTGAAGCTCACTAAATGAAGTTTAGTGATGCATCAACCAGAGCATGTTGAAGATCAATCAGTTGATACAATATTGACAAGGGCATACTACAAATGAATCAGTACTTAAGGTACATTGATATTAATAGAGTTTTTATCTTTGGCATGTGTTGTCAAAGAGGGAGAAGTTTACTATCATATCTCATAGAAATTTTTAAGAAGAAGAAGTTTTTTGTAAGAGGGATAAGTGTGCTATCATAGAGATGTCTATGAGGAAGAATGAACTTGGCAACAAAAATAAATAAAAAATTCTTGCAGATAGAAGTTTTTTGACAAAGGGAGAAAACTGAAGGTAGAAATATTTCACACTAATAGAGGGAGTTCTCATGGATAAAACTAAGGATATTTTCCTTACTTTGTTCTTGTTCCAAATTTTTATTGTGTTATGACATGTTGTGTTGCCATCAATGCCAACGAGGGAGATTGTTGGATACAATTGATTGATTGTGTATTGTCTTTGATGTTACACAAATGTCATATCATTATTAGTTAGTGTATGCCAAGCTCACTCGGGCAATGAAGATAGTTTTTTGTGTCTACTGAGTTCACTCGGGTGTCAAAGGAAAGTCTACAAAAAATGAGTGTTAACCGAGATCACTCAGTTAATGAAGGAAATGTTGGATGGAATCAGTGTTAATTGAGCTCACTTGGTTACCAAAGGAACTTTGGAAATATACAGTGTTAACCAAGTTCACTTAGTTAACATAGAAAAATTGTTTCTCAGTTAGTGTCTACTGAGTAGGGTCGGCTAACAAAGGATTTTCTTGTTTTGGCATATTGAATTTAATTGATGTATCTATTAGTTCTAGCTGACTAATAAGATGAGTATAAGTTATTCAAAGTTGTATTTTAGCTGACTTGACAATATGTATGATATAAGTATAAGGTCAAGTTGTGGGTTAAAATACAAGTGAGAAGTTGTGAATACATTGAAGATTTAATGATGAAGAGAGGAAGCAAATTTAAAGGATAAGTAGAATATCCTTGTGGTGCTGAAAAGATATACTCAATCAAAAAGGATCAAGTATACAAGCCAGAACAATGATCTAAATCTCTTAACAAAGTTGGCTTACTAGCTATTTGTAAATCCTCTAACAAGATGGTAGTTTTATTGAATTGTTTAAAGACCTCTAACAAGGACACTCCTAATAGGGTGATTAAATCCTCTAATAAGGTCACACCTAAACAATGTGTTTTGTAACCTTTAACAAGGTTGGCTCCTAATAGGGCTCACTTCATAAGAGAAAAAATAGTAGCTAGTTGCAATTGGTAGTTTTTTTTCAAATTGGGTTTTGACATTAAATCCTAGTTGTAGAAGTTGTGAAAACCAACTTCACAGATTGCCAAGATCACCTACATGCAAATAACCTGTTGAAGAGAAACCAAAAAAGAAGGAAAAGTAGAGCTTGGAAGAACTCAACAAGATTAGAGAAAAGTTGTATTCTCAGATTGATTGAATGAATGCTTGAAAAAAGAATTACAAGAGTTCAACCTTAAAGGTGAACAAAAGCCCTAAAGCCTAAAAAATCTAGGTTGCATAATATAATAAATATAAAATATTAATTATATGCACCTAAAAGAAAGCTTAAGAACTAGAGTAATAAATCACTTAATCAACTAAATCAAGATGATCTAATTAATAAGTGAAACAAAATAATTACTCTAACACCCCCCTTAAGCGAACCTCAGGAGGAAGCTAACCTAGCAAAGCTATGAAAGTAGGAAAAAATGAGTCCCGACAACAAGGCCTAATCAAGTACCCAATACAAGAAAATCTCTATAAACTGGAGACAAAGGAGAAAACCCAGTGGGAAAAACCCCTCTCCAAAAAGAGATAGGAAAGAATGTTCTAGAAGAAAGGAACAAAGAGAAGATCATGAAGAAAATACTAAAGTAGAAGAAGCCGCAAACTCTGTCAAAAAGAAACTGATGATCTGAAGATCCTCCACGAAAATAGAAGGCACAAACCGAGAGAGTCTATATGGTAGGTGATCCATCTCACCAAAATGCATAGGTAGTCAACCACTACAATCGCCTAGTATATAGGATCAAATACTGAATACATAGCTCATTCCAATGAATGATCGAACCAAAGAAGCATTAGAACCAACAATATAACCCCCCCTTAATGCAGACGGGGTGAGGTGACAGGCAACTAAAAAGATGGGCCAAAAATCTCCTACAACACAGGAACCAAACACATCGAGAGTGAGGTACAGACACTTATAAAGGCATGTGTCATTGACACTGCATGAGGCAAAAAGAAGAAGAGAGCACAAAATTAGAAAACAACTATCTCCCCCATGGCACTCTATAAAATGGTGTGAGTACAACAAACCACAATGATGAAAAGGATCCCGAAACGCAAGAGTGGCACTTTATCTCAGTGTGTTTGCATAAAGATTCTTATAATGAATATCAATAATAATCAAAATACAAAAAAAGTTTATACAAAAGATAGTACAACTCAAAAGAAGAGATCACATGCTAAGAAAATGATCCCCAGACCTGAAATACCCAAGATATCCATCATAGGGCAAAAATGTCAAAAACATGATAAAAAGAGCATGGGGCAGAATCTGGAAGAAATTACATCATTTCTAAAATGTAGACAGAACTAGCTTTCCAAAAATATGACATTTTCAAAAAATAGAGATGGGACACACAAGAAACGCTTGTCGGAGTCAAAAATAGAACTTCAAACTTCAATTGCAAAAAAAGGAAACTAAACTAAATCAAAACCAAAAAAATCCTACACCACTATCTTCGTCTTGGAACTAGTTTTTTGGGACTTCTTTTGGATCGAAAAAATACCTCTGTATGCTCAAGATATGGCCAATAAATTGTGAGTAGGTCAAAAAAGGACCTAGAGTGCTGGCAAGGGTGCTGATGTCAGCATTTCACAGGCCAAAAATTGACGGCTTGGAGGCTGTCGAGGCAAAAAAAAGTGCCACATGGCACCCCCATTGTAGTGCAGTGGCTGACATGTCAGGTGACATGGAAAGGTCCACGTGGCACCCCTACCACGTGTCACCTGCAGGTTGCTCCAACTATGCAAAATCTTCCACACAGGCTGCTAAGTAGGTGGGACTATGAATGAGCAGAGGTTGCTAGTGGAAGTGATGATAGGGGTGGTGAGATTCGACGGTGTTTCTTGAACGGTGGTAGGCAGGTGGCGAGACGGTGGGCATAGGGGTAGTGGCCAAGCAGCGGTGGTGCACCGGCAGCGGCTGCAGACAGGCCGGGCACAAGTGGGCCTCTAATGGCACGTAGGTGGCACGCAAGTGACCACTAGGCAAAGCAGCCCAAAACAAATTTTTTTTTTTTGAAAACTTGCAATAAATGCGTCTATACGACCTCCCGAGGGGCAAAAAAAATTTTGCCTAACGCTACTAAAGCCAAAAAAGACAAATTTTATATGGATCCTGACTGTAAATAGCCTTCTGGATCCAATGGCAGTGTCTGTTTGGGCCCAAAGTGCTCTAAAAAATTGCTCTTCCTCTCGATTGAAGAAAAAAAAATTTTAAAAAGCTGAGGTTTCTAACTCCAAATCATGGCTTCAAAAATCATTCGACAGAGAAGCAGCAGGGAGGCTCTGATACCATGTAGAAGTTGTGAAAACCAACTTCATAGATTTCCAAGATCACCTGTATGCAAATAACCTGTTGAATAGAAATCGAAAAAGAAAGAAAAAGCAGAGCTTGGAAGAACTCAACAAGATGAGAGAAAAACTGTATTCCTAGATTGATTGAATGAATGCTTAAGAAAAGAATTACAAGAGTTCAACCTTAAAGGTGAACAAAAGTCCTAAAGCCTAAAAAAGCTAGGTTGCACAATATAATTAATATAAAATATTAATTATATGCACCTAAAAGAAAGCTTAAGAACTAGAGCAATAAATCACTTAATCAACTACATCAAGATGATCTAATTAATAAGTGAAACAAAATAATTACTCTAACACTACTGTCAAATGTGTTCATTTTCTTTTATGTGTTTGCAACTAAATTAAAGTAATGGTAATCACAAATAACATTTAAAGATTTGCATATTCAGTATTTATCGAGTTACAGCATTTCATGTTTTTTTGCTGAGCATCAGCAGTATTTAGTTCTCAGAGTTTATTTTGTACTGACATCTAAGGGTTCTAGGATTTATTTTAGTGGTAACTGATTCACCCCTCCCCTCTCAGCTACTCCTCTTATATTTACAATAATGCCCCTACCTACTTCTAAGTAGATGATGTAGAGATTGCATCAGTGTAGTGGTACAGAGCACTATTGTTAGACTGGACTAAATGTTGATGCTTATTGTATGAGGGAGTATCTATGATGTGTTGAGTCATTAAGGACTTGTGCTATTTGGTCTTGAATAATGGCTTTGGACATTTGACCTGGTTGAAGACTTGGAGTAGTAAATTGACATAATGAGGCCTTTTTCATTAATGTCAATGGGGAAGAATATGCATGAAAAACATCTCTTAAGTATGTATGGGGAGAGTGTATGGATGTCTCTACTTTATTAGGGAGATTTAGAAAGATTTGTGTAAAGAAGAAAGAGGAATATCTCTATGGGGGAGATATATAGCATGAGGTAGTCTAATGTATGGTTAGTTGTTTATTGTGAACAATTGTTGCCGATCTTAAACAAGATGCAGAACAGAGTAGTGTTCTAGAGGATTTCATATTTTATTAATGAAAAGGATTTAAGAAGATGAGAACAACAGCAATAGCAATAGAGTACATTGTTTTGGTACTCATGGAACTTAGATATTTTTCATCTATGTTGTCATCAATGCCAAAGGGGGAGATTGTTAGCATGAATTATGATGATACTACATTAGGGGAGTTTCCTAACCATTGGAGAGTATTGATATGTTGCATTCATGACTGTGGTTGTCATTGATGTCCACATAGTAGTAAGTCTTTGTAGACTATTAGAGTAGCAAATAGAGATCTTAGTTGTATGAACAAGGTTTTGAGTTTCTGTTGATGCATGTTCATGGGCACATTTAGTATAGTGTCTTGATGGTGAGGTTTGATGTGCAGAACGTAAGTCAAAGATGTACAAAAGTTGTACCTAATTTATAGAAAGTAGTATAGAGATAGAGTATCTAAGAAGCCATTTTTTATGCTTGTATTATATATTTCATTTGAGATGTAATAAGGAGATGTGTAGTCAGCTAGTGGTAAAGGACAATCTAATGGTGATGTCAGCAAGTGTGCAAGTCCTAAAATCACATGTGTGAATTTTTATATATACTATGAACTGACAGTGGTATTATAATTGTAATTAATTAATTATCTTATTATAATTAATTAGGAAAGCCTCAAGGCTGACTCAAGGAATTCTTTTGAAAATATGGTATAAAGGAAAGATTTTTTCCTTGTTTCTAATGTATTTTGATCATTGTATGAAGTGCAAACTATGAAAAAGAGTAGAGTGTTTACTGAATGTGAGTAAGTGATCCAAAGGATTATTGGATGTGACTTTTGTGATCTAGTTACAATATCAGAAGGAACAAAAGTCTAGTTGATAGGACAGAGAAAGAGGAAGGTAGTACAATTCATTTCTATGATTCTATAAGGAATAATATAGAGATCATTTGGACAGTGGGTTCATTGGTATTACCCTTGAAGCTATTTGGGTAGTGGGTCCATTTGTATTCCACAACTCCTTACAGGGTTGGTACAACTCCTAATAGGGTTGGAATCTCCTCATAGGGATTCAAAGTCTCATAAACTGAATGTGTTGGAAGCATGAATATTGATGATATTCCTATGGGGGATTATTGTAGAAATATGTGTTAAAATTCTTTAGAATAACTGAGACAGGGGGTGAATCAGTTATCCAAGGTCTAAATGCCCTAATAATACCTTTTCACTAATTATAGTGAACCCATTAAACTATTCATCCATCCAAGCTTAAATCAATCATCTTAGCAAGTTATAGCAAATCAACATGTAGAAATAAAACATGCAAGATCAACACATGACACAGTGATTTACGTGGAAACCCAATTTGGGAAAAACTACCAGTAACATGCTACTTAATTCTCACTCTTCTAAAGTGATGCCCTGTTAAAGGCTTACAACACACTGTTAAATGTGGCCTTGCTAGAGGATTTCACCGTACTGTTAGGAATGGGCCTGGTCAAAGGACTTTAGAACATTCACTTGGAATGTCACCCTATTAAAGGATTTATAACATGGCTATTAAACCAACTTAAGTCCATAGGATTTATACTAACTATTACAATTGTTAGAGAGTAACAATAATGACTTTTGATTTGATACAACTCACAACATATCTTGAAAATTTCATATCACACTTCAGTTCAATTCTTTGCTTGGCTTTAATCACTTCAGCTCTAACAGCTTGTCATCTCAAGCTTCATCCCTTGAGTCTTCTTGCCCATCATACCAATGCAATCATATCTGTGGTCATCTAGCAAAATAGAGTATCTGTGCTCTCTTTCTCCTTAGCACCTTTTTCAGCACTTCATGCTTTCATGCTTGACCACCCACTTATGTCATGACCTTATGACTCCTTAAATAGAAATTTGGAATACCTTTCCTGCTCTATTCTCCATCTCCAACTTTAGAGTTTCAATAGATTAGGTAGGATACAATGAATCTACCTCATATCTCTTCTTCATCTAGAAACTTCGTTTAGAGTCCAGTTGTATTCGCCAAAAATGTTTTACATGGTGTTCTGTGCCACCAGCTCATCACTCTTATCTTCTATTTGATTCGCAGAATTCTAGATAACTACCATGTCAACTCAAATCTGGCAAATCTTTGATTTTCAAAATAATGCAGTAACTCAACATTATTGGTTTATTGATGCTTGGCTTCTTCTATGTTACTCAACACTTGTATCCTGCTCGGCACCTATATCTTCACTCGGCACCTATTTCTTGCTCAGCACCTGTTTCTTGCTTTGCACCTGTTTCTTGCTCGGCACTTGATATTTACTCAGCACTTGAAGATCACTCAGCACACTCTAAAGGTGAACTTGCTCGACTTCAACTGAGAATCTATTTGGCACTAACTAGCTTTCTCGGCTCTCTCTCTTTAATGAACTTAGTTAGGCTTTACAAATAACTTAGCTAAACCCTTAAATCTTTGATATGTTTTAGTGTGTCCATTCTCTATGTCTTAGAATATGTCATCAATACACTATTTCATCAATGGCTTAGTTGATCCTTGTACTTCATTACAAGATCATAACTTCAACCTTTCTCTAGGTACTCTAGTTACATCTTATTGATTTCCTCCTCCTTGTCAATCAACCAATTGATAGTATTTGGATCACTAAAACAATTATCATTCTTGCAAGTAGCAAGTTTGACATCAATGACAAAATAATGATTGAGAACATTCTTTGCCAGTTCCATCACTCTTCATTCTTGAGCTTTTTCAATCATTTCCAACAATATGATTAGATCATTATCATGATGATATGTTACATTCATGATTGTGTTCAGCATTGATGTCAACATAGTAGTTTCCTATGGTATCTAACAGAAGAACAACGAAAAGATCAAGTTGGTACGGACAGATCATTGAGTAGTTTCACTAGCAAGGTAAAAGGGAGATACTACTAAGTGTCTAGTATATGTAGCTAACATCAAAATCATAAGATATTAAGTCTAGAATAAGTTAAGTAAGTTTCAATGAAGACTATTCTAAGATAGAGTTTACAAAGGCATGTTCTAGTAAACTTGTTATATCTCTTAGCAAATTTGTTATTCTGAGAAGCCAAGGTTAAAGATATGTAGAAGACATGTTGGAGATGATGTGGCTAAGCTCACTCATGATAATATTATGCATACGAAAATTTATTCAAGTTACAAGTAAAAATATTAATTTTATCACTAAGTGTAATGTGTTCTTAATTAGGTCCTATAATAATTAATTGAGAAGGTGTAACAACTGATTTAGGGAATTGTTGTATGGATTTGGTATAAAGGAAGGACATGTTCCTTTATCATGTATGGATGTAAGTGAATGATTGTAAGTAGCACAAAGAGAGGAATGCAAAGATAAGTAGAGCAGAGTGAAGATGAAGGAAACTTCATTGCTGAGGTTTTATTATGTGATCTGAAGTTTGATACTTGGATCTAAGGTTCGTTACCTAGTCTACAAGGTCTAACAATGATTAGTCTCGTTGACATGATAGAGGAAACAAGTTAAAGTACAGTTTAAATAATTATTCTTCAAGGAATGTTTGAGAGCTATTTGGATAGTGAGTTCAGTGGTCTTTCCCTAGAATTTGTTTGGAAAATGGGTCCTTTTGTCTTCTACAACACCTAATAGGGTTGGAATCTTCTAACAAAGATTCAAAGTCTCTTAACGGGGACTCAAATGTACTAAATGTTGTAATAGACTCCTAATAGGGTCCATCCTCTAACAAGGAATATTTATATTAGTACATCATCTTGTGGGCATCATTCCTACCAGGGTTTCCCTCTAATCAAGGGTTTCCCTAGTTAACATATCTAGTGTACAACTTTGGGAGATCCATGGTGAACATATTTAGGAAAGATAGTCCCAAGTTTGGTAGAGGAAATTTTGACATGTGGGTGGTGGAAATTTTTGGTGAGTTATCATATTAGTGTAAAGAATAGAGCATTGAGTTTTCAGATCCAGAATCCCTCTATTATATACAAAAGAATAGAAGCAATAAGGTTATTCTTAGTATATGCAGCGTATAAGAAATTAAAAGTGTATCAAATGAATGTCAAATCACCATTTCTAAATGGAGAACTTGAAGAAGAGGTATACATAGAATATCTTAAAGGTTGTCCCTTAATAGATGACAATGACATAGTATGCAGATTGAAGAAATCATTGTATGGCTTAAAGCAAGCACCCAAAACCTAGTATGCAAGGTTGGACAAGCATTTAACAAAGCTTGGATATACAAAAGGTATGGTAGATAGTAATCTATATTGGAAATAAATTGATGATGGATTGATGATTTTGGTAATATTTGTTGATGACATCATATTTGGAGGAAATGATGATGAAAATGACAAGTTTGCAAAAGAAATGAAGAAGGAATTTTTATTTCTCAGACTAAGTATTTAAAAAATCTACTAAAAAGGTTTGGTTTGGAAATATATAAACCTATTGGAAAACCTAAGGCAAATGGACACAAGTTGTCTACAAAGTATGAGACACCTACTATTGAGTAGAAGAAGTTGTTGGAATGTCTTAATGGGAAGAGTACTTCTGAGAGGTGGGCGGGGGGGGGGGGTGAGTGAATCAGAAGTACTGGCCTTTTCTCATATTTTAAATCCTTAATAACATATAACTAAAATTAATATGCATGCATATAAATATTAAACAATCATGTGAAACAAACATGCATCACCACATAACACTTAAGATTTTGGTGACCCAGAAACCCTCCAGGAATAAGAAGGTAAAACTGGGGTGGGGATGATAACCACAAAATTACTGCAGCAATTGATTTCAACCACTTCTGATGGTTTTCCCTGTTAAAGGCCTGCCATGTTAAAGGCTACAACACACTATTAAATGTGACCCTATTAAAGGATTTCTACACCCTAATAGGAGTGTGCCTTGTTAGAGGACTTAAGAACATTCAACTTAGAATGCCACCATATTAAAGGATTTACATAAGGCTGTTAAAACCACCCAACTCAATAGGATTTCCAAATTCCTAATACAATTGTGAGAGAGTATTAGAATAATACACCTGATCTAATGCAATCTCTGATGTTGATCTCAGGCTCTTGATCTACTCTTATATCACTGATCTCTACTAGATCTGATCTATTGATTGTGTTCCTTGTTCTGTTCTGATCAACTAGATGTGTAAATGTCATCCTTTCCACTAAATATTTTACACAAATTTTTTGCAATGACCTTAATAGGCTCTACTTTTTCTTCTTCTTTTGACTCACCTCTATGTTCAATGGTGTCAAGACTCTCTTATAAAGATTAGTGGTTCGTTATGCATCCTCGATTCAAGTGTTCCTACTCAAATCCTAAAAATTCACTCATTGGCTGCATGCAGTCTCCAATTTTCTGATTGGCTACATGAAGATTGCATAGGGAGATGAAAGGATTTGATCTTATCCTTTTATCCTATCATGAGTCATGCATAACCATTTTACATATTTGTTTGTGATTTGCACAAACTTTCATGTTGATCCTGCATTTCTCAGCAAATGAATTAATACTAATGCTCGGCACCATCTATTTTGGATTACTTGGCATCCTCTATAGTTCCTACATTACTCGGCACCTATTAGTTTTTTGCATTGCTCAGCTTCTACTGATTCTTGAATCACTCAGCTCCTATTGACTTCGCAATGCTCAGCTCCTGTTAACTTCTTGTGTTGCTCAGCACCTATTAATTTCCTGTGTTGCTCATCACCTATTAACTTCCTATGTTGCTCAGCACATACTGTCTTTTGATCTACTTAGCACTATTTGTAACTTGGCATGTGTTAGAGTTCTGACTCGGCTTCCATTATATACTCAGCATGTATAGTGAAGATGGTTAAGTGTGTTGACACTCATTTGTCAATCTTACTTATTTGATCAATAGAAGTACAGATCTATGATCAAAGGATTGCAATATCTGCCTCACACAAGGTTGGATATAGAAAATGCAATTGGAAATGTTGCAAGATTTGAAGCTAACCCTAGGGAAGCACTTTATGTAGTAGTCAAAAGGATATTTAGATACTTGAAAGGAACACCAAAGTTTAGATTATGGTATGACAGATCTAATGATTTCACTTTATATGGTCATACTGATGTTGATTGGGCACGTAGCATGGATGACAGAAAGAGCACTATTGGTGGAGCCTTCTTTCTTGGAGGAAGTTTGGTGTCTTGGCTAAGTAAAAAGTAAGATTGTACCTCATAAAGTATAGTAGAAGCAAAATATGTTGCAACAGCAAACAATTGTAATCAATTTGTTTAGATGAAGAAGATGTTGTAGGATATAAGGATAGAATTCAGTGAACCTGTTGTCATACATTTTGATAACACAAGTAAAGTAAATATGTCTAAGAATCCAATGTTGCATTCTAAGACTAAGTACATTTCTATCAAGTATCACATGTTGAGAGAGAAAGTTGTAGAAAAGGAAATTAGATTGGAGTATGTAAGCACTAAAAAAAAGATTGCAGATATCTTCATTAAGCCTCTTCACAAAGAGATTTTTGATTATTTGTGAAGTATGCTAGGGGCTATTCCCCTTCCTACATTAGATTAGATGATGTAAGAGTGCATCATTCCAGTGTAATAGAGCACTATTGTTTGTCTGGACTGAATGTTGATGCTTCCTATATGGGGGAGTACTTATGATGGACAGAGTCATCTAGGACTCTTGTTGTATGTTGTTTTTGAAAAATGTCTTTGGACACTTGAGAAAGTCAAAGATAGTTGTTATAGAGATTGGTAGTTGTTGAAACCTTTGACATTGATGTCAATGGGGAGAAGTACAAGCATGAAAAATAGTTTGGAAGAAGTAACAGGTTGGGAGAAGTAATAGTTTGTGACAAGTACAACATGGAATAATTGTTTCATATAAATCATGTTGAGGTATATCAATGGGGAAAAATTATTGATGAAGAGGATTTGAAAAGAAAGGTTAACAATCTTTTACAATTGGTATTTTTGGAACTAGATGTCTTTCATCTATGTTGCTATCAATGTCAAAGGGGGAGATTTTTGGAAGCATGAATTCTAATGATATTCCTATGGGGGATTATTATAGAAACATGATTAGATCATTATCATGATGATATGTTTCATTCATGGCTATGTTTTTCATTGATGTCAACATAGCAATTTTCTATGGTATTTGACAGAAGAACAGCAGAAAGATCAAGTTGGTATGGACAAGTCATTGAGTACTTCCACTAGCAAGGTTAAAGGGAGATACTAATAAGGGTCTAGTATATGCAACTAATGTCAGAAGCATAAGATATTAAGTTTGGAAGAAGTTATATATGTAAGTTTCGGTGAAGACAATTCTGAGATAGAATTTATAGATGCCTGTTCTGGTTAAATTATTATATCTCTTAGAAAAGTTGTTATTTTAAGAAGACTAAGTTAAATATGTGTAGAAGACATGTTGGAGATGACATGGCTAAGCTCACTTGTCATAATTTTACATGCACAAAATTTTATTCAAGTTACAAGGAAAAAGATTAATGTTATTGCTAAGTGTAACATTTTCTTAATGAGGTCCTATAATAATTAATTGAGAAGGTGTAACAGCCGACTCAGGGAATTTTTGTATGGATTCAGTATCAAGGAAGGACATTTTCCTTTATCATGTATGGATGTAAGTGAATGATTGTAAGCAACACAAAGAGCAGAATGTAAAGATAAGCAGAGAGAGCGAAGGTGAAGGAATCTTCATTGTCAATGTTTTATTGTGTGATCCAAAGTTTAATACTTGGATCCGAGGTTCATGACCTAATCTACAAGGTTTGACAGTGATTGTTCTAGTTGACAAGATAGAGGAAAGAAGTTAAAGTACAGTATAGACAATTATTGTGAAAGGAATAGTTGAGGGATTAATTGGATAGTGAGTTCAGTGGTCTTGGTCCAAAAGTTGTTTGGACAGTGGTTCCTTTTGTCTTTTACAACTCCTAATAGGATTGGAATCTTCTAACAAGGATTCAAAGTCTCCTAACAGGGACTTATATGTACTAAATTTTGTAACAGACTCCTAATAGGGTCCATACTCTAACAAGGAATATTTATATTAGTACATCATCTTTCTCGTGTAATTGTGTATGTGCATCTTCTTATGGTTGTTGTTTAATTTGGTTGAATGGTTAAGATTATTTAAGGTGGATAAATGTTTCAATTATTGGATAACTGATTCACACCCACACCAACCCCCCCTGGTCTCTCAGTTATCTTGGTGGACTAATGTTTCTAACAAAATGTTGTTATAGACTCCTAATAGGGTCCATCCTCTAATAAGTAATATTTATATTAGTACATCATATTTTCGGTACCATCCCCACCAAGGTTTTCCCTCAAATCAAGGGTTTCCCTAGTTAACATATCTAGTGTTATTATGCATGATTATCTTTTTGTTGTTTCTAATTACAATACTCATATGGTTAAAGTTTAATAAGGTTGATAATTGTGATATTAGTTGAATAACTAATTCCACACCCCCCCCCCCGAGTTATATTGGTGGAGTATATATTGTAACATGGGATATGTAGACCTAAAAAATATGGAGGTCTAGACATTAAAAAAATTGGAGCTGGCAAAATGAAGCTTTAGGAGAAAAACTAGTTTGGAGAATGTATCAAGACCACAAAATCAAATGGGAAAAAAAAAATTCACAAGTATATGAATAGTAAACAAATTCTTTATCTTTATTTTATACTACAAACCCACCCAGAGGATCAAGAACCTAGACATGATGCATTATCATCCCCTTATATCCAATAATCTTACTTGGGACATTGATCAAGGTTAGAAGGCCCTTTTTTGGGAAGCTTCTTAGGATTGGTTGCCTTCACCCAATAGTTTGAATCTAACAGATAATATAAAAAAAACTTCAATAAATTTTTGGGGACAACATGTAAGCAGTTACAAAGTCATAATTAACAATGATCAACATGGTGGTTAGAAGTGGAAATCCACTAAAAAGACAAATTTATCAACTTGGGAAAAAATAATTTTTGAGCTTTTTTTAACAAATAGACAAGTTAATCACAAACATAATAGGGATAAATTAATTTGGAGTGCCTCAAAGAGCGGGAAATATAGTGTCAAAAGAGGATGTGACATGATAATTAATTCTTGGTATTGGAAAAGATAGCCATTCCTCTGAATCTTTGTTGGGATGCAGCATGCCTTCCCAAAGTAAGTATCTTTCTTTGGGAAGCTCTACAAAAAAGAACTCTTATGGCTAATAGGTTTACCAAAATTGATTTTGAGGGGCCTTGAAGATGTTCTCTATGTGAAAATAATTCTAAGATGGTTGAACACATGTTGTTCCAATGCATTTTTGCTAATAAATGTCTGTAATGATTGTGTTAGAAACTTAACTGGTCATTAGATTTTTCTAACAATTTACAAAATCTTCTAAAAAATTGGCCCAAACATGGAAACTCTAGAGTATATATGTAATTTATGGAAAATAGCCCCATCTATACTTCTATGGAAAATATGGAGAGAGAGAAATAAGAGAATATTTTCTAACAAAAGTATGGACTTAACTTTGTTCCTCAATAAAGTAGAAGCATACATAATAGAGGTAGAAAATCATAATCTTAGAATTCTCAAAAATAAAAAAGTTCTTTCTCTAAGTGGGACGTTGCAATGCACAAAAACTAGTTCAAACTAATTAGCCCACCTATGATCTGCTCAAAAGAAAATAAACAAACTAGGGTGGATTGTAAATGGGAACCCCATCCAATAGGATGGGTAAAACTTAATTTTATGTTGCTTCAAGAGGCAATTCAGGACTTGTTGGATTGGCATTTATTATTCATCCTGACAAAGGCTCTTGGATAATTTGGCTATCCAATCTCTTTAGGGTACTCTCTAATAATCTAGCAGAATTAGAGGCCTTGATCGAAGGTCTAAATCTTAGCCTAGAAATGGGCATTAGAAAGTTAGTCATAGAAGGGGATTCACAAATTATTCTCAATGTGATAAGGAAAAAAAAACACTCCTAATTGGATATTAAACTCCAAACTTGAAAATGCATTAAACATAATTGATAAATTTGAAGATATTAGTATTAAACATATATATCGAGAAGGAAATAAAGAAGTAGATACATTAAAAAACTAAGGAGTATATGGAGAGGACTTTCTCCTAAGGTATAACTAAGTCAACTAATCTAAAACTTCTAACCCCAAAAAAATAATCTTATTCTTGAAGAATAATTCTCAATTCTCTAGCTCATGGTATGATAATATAAGATACCTTTCCTAAGGACTAAAATTATCCTAACACTTAAGATAGATGTCCTTACTATAGGGGTTTTATGATCTTTATTTTTTTGTAAATAGGTTGTCTATTATAGTGTTAATTAAATCATAATGTCAAAAGCGAAAATAAAAATCAGTCACTTTATTGAAAATTTCATGAATTTTCCTTGCTTAAGTAAATTAAATGTTGTAAATAGACTAACACTCCTATAATCAATATTTCAATCTAGATGAGAGGTTAATATAAATAATTTATATTAAATTTTATCAATTAATGCTAACAATGATCTTCTTTCAAAGGTAATTGTTTCCAAGCTAACTAAAACTAGAATTCTACCAAGAAGATAAAGCAGCTCAAATAGAACATTGATTGAAGGGAAAATATAGGGGTTTTCAAAAGAATGATAGATCAAGAAGTAAATATTGTGTAAAATAAGGAACAAAATTCACAATTGCATTATAAATAGGAGAATGCCCATGTATTATTGTCTCTATCTATAGTGGGCACAAGTCCCCAGGTAAGACTGGAGGTTTCCTTATTTTATTCTATCCTACTAGTGCCCATTTGAATAAAGGAACAATGAAAAAAAATTATTAATTATTAATAAAAATTATTGTCCTCTGCCTTTTACCAATCAAATAAAAATTATAATAATTATATAATACATATTTTTTGAACTAAACTAAACTGAGATCTGAAACTACAAAGTGAGTTGTAATCATACAGATCAAACCCTACCATTTTATTTCTAATCATTATAAATAGTTTGCATTGAAATCCTTTTAATCAAAGGTTGATCTAACATTCATTGAAGGACATAACAGTCTATTTAAATCCTTTAGCAAGGTGACATTCTAATGGAATATTCTAAAGTCCTCTAACAAGGCCACTCCTAATAGAATGATTAAATCCTCTGACCAAGAAACATTTAACAATGTGTATTGTAACCTTTAACAGGGTTGGCTCCTAACAAGGCTCACTTTAGAAGAGTGAAAAAGTGGCGACATGTTGCTGATAATTTTTCCCAAATTGGGCTTCCACATCAAATCCTAGTGTCAAACTTGTGTTGAATGTTTTACGATGTTTTCCATTTTAAATGTTTACATTCAACAAGTCTAATGTATTAGGACAGTGCACTACTAGTAATTTTGTTTATCAATATTAAGTAGAGATTGAGCTATAGTAGGCTAAGAAGAAAAAATAATGTTTAATGTTCAAATGGTACTTATGGACCTTGAGTAACTGATTCACCCCCCCCCCCCACCAGTTAGTCTAAACATTCTAACATTTTTTAGTAGACTAAAAAATATAATATAATATAAAATATTCTTTTGAAATTCATATAAGAGTGTTGACCTTATGGTCAAATCATTTGTCTATTAGTACGTTAATACTTAGTTAGTTGGTTTCATTGCTACCGAGCTCTACAATTGTTGCCAAGCTTATCCCACTTCTAGCAATAATAACCAAGTGTTACAGTTTCTACTAAGCTAAATAGTTAGATTGTAGTTCATGTCGAGCTTCACAATGTTAATCGAGCATTTGAGATAGAGTAAAGTGTCTACTAAGCTTGTAGTGTTAAAGAAGTGAACAAAGGTAGTGTTGACTGAGCCATGTAGTGTTAACCAAGTAATTCAATATCTACCAAGTTTCCCAATATTCATTAAGTCATCCAATACTAATCAAGATCTTGTTACCCCAAGTGATCAATATAGATAGAGCATCTAGATCAACCAATTGCTAGATTTTTTTGAGTGTTGATAAGTGTTTCTGAGTGTTAGAACATCACTTAAGTGGTCTTCAAAACCTAAGTTACAGTAGTGAGCCAACTTTGTGAAGATTGTTTGAATTTGGTGTTTTAGCCAACTCCAGAAGGTAATTTATTGGATTGGTATATATGTGAAATACATCTTCTCATATTCAAAGTAATCAATAATAAGAAAATGAAAATCAAGCAGATGAGT
Organism: Cupressus sempervirens; assembly: GCA_028749045.1. Classification (NCBI taxonomy): domain Eukaryota; kingdom Viridiplantae; phylum Streptophyta; class Pinopsida; order Cupressales; family Cupressaceae; genus Cupressus; species Cupressus sempervirens. Next base: position 422,074,450 of record CM053785.1, on the reverse strand, counting down.
GCAAATTAAAGAAGGCTATAAGAAGTATAAGGAAAAAGCAAAGACTTTTCTATCATAGCCAAGTGATCATTTTTATTCAAAGAAATCTCATTCAGCAAACTAGGTTGCAAATCATAGGTTAGCCATTGATTTATCCTAACAGGTGCATTAGCCAAATCCTTTAACAAGATGGACTTAATAGTCTAATTCCAAATATCCTAATAGAGTGCATACTTCATTGTATGTTGTAAATCCTTTCACAAGGTGGACCTAACAGTCCTTATTGCTCCTAACAAGGTAGGTCATCAAAAGTGATCAATTGTAAGCTTTAATGGGCTAACTTTATACTACAATGATAAAGCTTGTGGTTATCATCCCCACCCAAGTTTTACTTTCTATTTGGAAGGTTTTTTTGTTACCAAATATTGTGTTAAGGTGTTATGAATTTTTTTTCCTTTCAATCTTTCATGCATGCAATTAGATCAAATTACATGGTGAATTAAAGTGTAAGTTTTATTGGTTCCTAATTCACCCCCACCCCCCCCCCCCCCAACACTCCTCTCTCAATCACCTAATCTATACTACATTTCCAAAAATTGGTATCAAAGCATTAGTTCTCATATCAAAAGTTTAGCAGCTTGAGAAAAGATTAGAGACAATGGAAGTTTATAGATTGGAGAAAGATATTGAAAAAGTAAAGTTGGATCTACAATTGGCTGTGGATCAACTCAAGAAAGTGAAGGAGTGACTTGCTCAATCTCTGAAAAGAAGAAAAGATCTTGTAGCACAGACGAATGAAAACCTCTATGCTGAAGAAAGAATTGAAGACATTTGTCAAAAAAGAAGTTCAGATGAAGTTGATGCAGCAATCATAGATCTACTTGAAAAGAAACTTACTCTTCATGAATAAGTCAAGAAGTTGAAAAGAGAATAAGAAATTCAATCAGTCAGATTATGTGAAGTCATGGAACAAAATGGTAAAGCTAAATAATAAATAGAAGAAAAGGATAATGAAATTAATCAACTATCTCTTCAAGAAATAGATCTGATTGATCAACTCAATGATGCAAATCAAGAGTTTATCAACTTGAGGATAGATAATGAAAGGTTGTAGAATGACCTTAGCATACAAAAGCAAACCAATGAGAGGATGATGAAATCTCATGAAAGCATGAATCAATTGGCTAAGAAAACTCAATTTAGACACAAAGTCAAAGTTGGATTACGATACACAGAAGAAGGTGAATCATCTCAACAAGGAGCTCAAAAGAACAAAAGGCCTACATGTAGTCATTATGGAAAGATGGGACATACATCAAAAAAGTGTTAGAGTAATGGTAAATCAAAGATCAGTGGAAAGTGTTATAGTTACAAAAAACTGGGACATAGATAAAGTGAATTCATAGAGAAACCTAAGTTTGAAGGAAAGTGTCACAATTGTAACAAAAAAGGACATAAATCTTTAGATTTCAAGACCAAGAAATGGAACCTAGTAGAACAAATTGTCAAAGCTATTTTTGGTTGGGATTACAATACATGGTGCAAATGTCACTACTGTGGTGAGTTTGGACACATTGGAGAAAATTGTATAAAACATCACATGAAGAAGAGAGACACTACAAAGAGATGTTTTGTATGTACAAAACATGGACATCTTGCCAAGAACCGTATGAACTGAGGAAGAGTTGAAAATGAAAAGAAGGCAAAAGTTGATAATGTCAGAAGTTAGATGAGGTAGAAATGGGTAAGGAAATCTCTTGGGGATACAAATCAGAGTAATGAAAGTGTTGATACCCAAGTCAATGAGTTGGGTGACTCAACCATTTCAACCCAGTTCTATATGAAGATTATCGGAACTATGATTCAGAAGTAGACATCTAACATTAGTTCTAGTCAGCTAGTAGAAGATTCATATCAACATTCAAGATGCATAAGGATAATTGAGTTAAGATGATAGCTAAAGACCTTACTGAGAAAGGTTAGGTTGTAAGACCTTACCAAGAAAGGTCAATTGCATAACCTTATCAAGTTTTGGATGCAGATGCCAAGTTGGTGACTCTACCAAGTACCTAGTTCAAACTGAGTGGTGGTAGCCCTACCAAGTTTGAATTTCTCTGTGAGTTGGTAGTTTCTATTGAGTCAAGAGAGCTTACCAAGTTGAAGGTGTCTTGTAAGCATTAAACACCAAACTAAGTGGAGGACACCCTATCACTAAGCAAACATTTGTACCAAGCATTAATGGTGATCTTACAGACTGAATTTTGTTAAAAGGAGAAAATTGATTGAATCATTTCATCGTGAATTTTCAGATTTAAGAGAGAAGAACAATTCAGAGCCACTAAGCAATTTGAAGCAGAAATTGTTGAAGTTTTCTTCCATATTTGAAGCTTAACCAAGTGAATGGAATCTTCTAGCAGCAAGGTGAAAAAAGGTTCAAAGATGTTGGTTTGAGGAGTTGATGGCAAGGCTCTCACATTCAAGTTGTATCCGAAAATTGTAGAAGTACTTGACCTTGTTGGTGCACAATCACATATTTCTCAAAGGTACTCCTTATTTATGATATCCAATCATTTTACCACTATTCAATTTGAGAATTGGGGACCCTAGTAATGAACTAGGCATTCAATGAGCTATGTGTGGATGGTGTTTTGAAACTTGAGCATAAGCATCTAGAGACAAAAGGGTTAATGCATATCTTGCATATGCCAAGGGATTTCCAAGGGAAATGGATTAGGTCCATCTTAATTCAAGTCCATGACATGCATTTGTGGTTGGATCACCCTATTTTGATAACAAAGAAGATGAAACATAGAATTAATGGGTTGCTAATGCTAAACAAGGTGAAGACCACCAAAACCCTAGGTTGGGTTGAATTGGCTAATAGGACTCTTGTCAAGTGGGATATGGTAGAGGCATGAATTTGAATGGAGTAACTGACATGGAAATTAATTTTGGCATCCATGTTATTGTGCACAAGATATATAGCTCAAGCCATATAAATAGTATTTCTTGTGAAGCTGTTGGCTTGGCTTACAAGGTGGTGAAGAGCAATCTATCCTTCAACCTTGCCAAGCTACAATTGAGAAAATTCAGAAAGAACATGGAAACCATTCGAGTCTCAAAGAATAATCCATGTAACAAGGTTTAATCATATGGATGCTTGAAGGGTGAATAAGCTATCAGAGGTTAAGTGTGTAAAAGCCAAGCAGAATGGAGGACTAAAATAGAGATCTATAATCTACAAATGGAGTTGTAAGTCATTATCAAATCAAGCCTTACTATTACTTTCTAGTCATTGTACCAGTCTAGGATAAATCATTTGGATTAAGGTTGAACTAATAGTCATTTTTAAATCCTTTAATTGGGTGACATTCCATGGGAATGATCTAACGTCCTCTAACAAGGCTCACTCTTAATAGGGTGATTGAAATCCTTTAACCAGGTCACATTTAACAGTGTACATTGTAACCTTTAATAGGGTTAGCCTTTAATAGGACATCACATCAAAAGAGTGAGAATGAGTAGCATGTTACTCGTGGCTTTTTCCAAATTGGGTTTCCATATTAAATCATTGTGCCAAATGTTTTATTGAATTTTTTATATTTCATGTTTACATTTCTACAAAGTTGATTTGATGGTAACCTACAAGTTTAAGTGATTGTATGACATAATGGATGCATGCATGATGAAAATTTTTTATGGATATGGGTTCACTAAATTATGAAAAGTTTTATTTGTACATCTGGACCTTGGATAACTTATTCACCCACCCCCCCCCCCCTCTCAATTATTCTAAATAATTCCAACACAAGGTACCTAATGAGGCTCCTTCAAAACTACTAACCATCACTAGTACATTTGAGACCATTTTTTGACCATTAATGGTCAAAATTTCAACCCAATTTTTGACCAAACTTCGACCAACTTCAACCAACCGATTGGTCAGAATTTTTTCGATCAAAATTTTGACCAATACATTGGTCGAAAAACCTCAATTGCCATTTGCAAGTTCTGACAGGAATTGGTCAAAATTTCGACCAATAAAGGTAGAAATTTCCACCAATGAAGGTCAAAATTTTTGACCAAGCAAGGTAGAAATTTCGACCAACAAGGGTTAAAAATTTTGACTAGTGAAGGTCAAAAATTTTGACCAATGAAGGTAGAAATTTTGACCAACGAAGGTCAAAGAAGTTGAACCAAAAAAGGTAGAAATTTCAACCAATAAAGGTCAAAAATTTTGACCAACGAAGGTAGAAATTTCTACCAACAGAAAGGTGTAAATTTTTTTTCAGGCATTCTATAAAAAAGTCACATGTCTTGCGTATGATATGACATTTTGCATGCATCCTGCACTCTCTCATCCGGCTGATGATGGATTACAAAGAGTGATCTGAAACCATGATGCTAAAAAACAGAAACAATCAAATCCAAAATGAACTTGCATTACAAATGGATTGTGGAAATCTGATATTGTTAATTTTGCATGCATGTCTACCTGGACAAATATATGTTTAAGTTGTGATTGTCCTGGTAGACATGCATGCAATTTTACCAATATCAGATTTCCACAATCCATTTGTAGTGCATGTTCATTTTGGATTTGATTGTGTTTTTTTTAGCATCATGGTTTCAGATCACTCTACGTAATCCATCATTAGCCAGATGAGAGAGAGTGCAGGATACATGCAAAATGCCATATCATATGCAAGACATGTGACTATTTTATAGAATGCCTAAAAAAAAATTTACCAGTGAGTTGGTCAAAATTTTGGCCAGATAAATTTTGACTTGGTCAAATTTGGTCAAAAATTTGATCAATGAAGGTCGAAAAATGAACCCAAATGCACTAGTATGCTCGCCAAGTTGACTCTTTGAGTTTGGTCATCAAGTCACCCCACCAAAGTGCCTCAACAAGGTCAATCTTTAGGTTTGCTCATCGAGCTTACTCACCAAGTCAGCTCACCATGTCACATCTCTAAGTGGCCTCGCTAAGTTGGCTCGCCAACTTGCCCCACCAAGTTGCCACTTTAAGCCCACTCACCATGTTAGATCGCCAAGCCGGCTCCCAGCCAAGTCAGCTCACCAAGCTGACAATTGAACTACGCTCACCAAGTCGACTCTCTAAGTTCGCTCACCAAGTCCACCCCCTAGGCCAACTCTCCAGGTCAGCTCACCAAGACACCCCCACCCAGTCACCTCAACGAGTTGACTCATTAAGTCAGCTCACGAAGTCAACTCGCCCAATGGTTTTACCACCTTGCCCCACCAAGTGGGCTCACTCAGTGTGCTTACGAAGTTGCCCCATACAGTTGCTTCTCTAAGCTCGCTCACCATGTAAACTCACTTGGTCGGCATGCCAAGTTTTGTCATCAAGTCACCCCACCAAAGCACCTCATCAAGGTTAGTCTTTAAGTACACTTAGTAGGTCATCTCACCAAGTTGCTTTGTGAAGTTGCCTCACCAAGTGGCCTCGATAAGTCAGCTCACCAACTTACACCACCAAGTTGCCACTTTAAGTTGACTCACCATATCAGCTTGCCAAGCTGACTCTCATAGTCAGCTTGCCAAGCTGACAATTCAAGTACGCTCACCAAGTCAACTCTTTAAGTTTGCTCACCAAGTCTACCCTAGGTCAACTCTCCAGGTCAGCCCACCAAGTCACCCCCACCGAGTCACCTCAACAAGTTGACTCTTTAAGTCAGCTCACCAAGTCTACTATTCAAGTACGCACGCCAAGTCGGCTCGCCAAGCCCACCAAGTCATGTCACCAAGTTGATTGTTCCAGCTTTGTTACTTTTATACCAACTAAAGCTTGTGCTTGGACTATTGACTTGACCTATCAGAGGCTCTGCAAATGATTCTTCTTTTACATTGACTAAAGGAAGTGTATAGCCTGAAAAAAAATTTGTACTTGCAGAGTTAAGGGCACTACTAAAAAATGGCCCAATTCCTGATGTTGATGGTTGAACTTCCTAAAATAAGAAAAGACGACATCAATGCATCAAGCAAATTGTTATGTGCTCTACTTTTCTAACAGAAATATTGGAAAAGCACCCAAATGCTATTTTAATAATCAATAAAGCACACAAAATAATAATATGAAAGATTAAATTGTATAATGAACATATAACCCAGTCAGACTTAAGCCAAGAAATATGACATAACTTCACATTTCATTACTTTGTAAGTCCAATAAGCAGGAAAGCCAACCTGGTTTAATATAGTTTTTCCAATTATAGTTACCTTTTGGTCAACTTAACTAAATTGCTAATATAATAATATTTTTAGCTCAAAAAAAGGACATGTCCTCTTCTCAATCTTAATGTATATTAAAAACTTGCTATATGCAATGTAAAGGCGGAAGGCGATTCAATTATCATTAGCCATGCCATTCAAAGCAGGAGATTTTCAAACTGGACAAGCATCAATGTTAAACAAATCGTCAGAGCCCTTTCCCTACACCATGTATATAGACTTTAGAGAAATCAATGATGAAGCAACTAATCAACTAATTATACCATTGATAAAGAAGTGGAGTGCATAATTGACAAACATGTAGATGCGTAGAAATCTTTTGATACTACGAAATTATTAAAAAGTTGTTGTCTCCAGCATTGATCTTCAATCATATAGTTTGGTAAAGGGTAAAATTTCATAGGATTTGGCCTTACATGATAAATTATTGATGAGCAGCATTGGTGACTTGAGAAGCATGCAAATAAACTGATTTCATAAAGAAACATAATGGATGAGTACAAAAACTGTAATGACATTTATGTAGGAAGAATTATGAACATTAAGTTGAAAGTGACATCTATGCTAGTTGTGATATTCATATCTGTTGATATATGACAGCTTCAATCAGATTATCTTCATAACAAGTCTGAAACTATACTAGCTTCATATCTAAGTAAGTTGAATCATGTGCATAATATATATATTCAATATCTTGTATATGGATCAATTATATTGGATTCAGTGAGTTACTGAACACCAACTAATCGTGACCTTTCATAATTAAGAGCCATGACCGATCCTAAAGTTGCTATTGAATATAATATATATATGCTTTCCTGATGGGAAGATACACATTGAAATCAATAAATGTGACATACTTCCTACAGTTCGAAGATCATCATATTTGCAGAACAATACTTATCATCTTAATCAACTATCTCATTTTAGCTGGTATCAGAGCAAAATCTGGGAGACATAAAAGTTACAGTAGGATAGTCAATTGGTAGGTGAAAAGGATTCTAGTTGTCCTATATGAAAATAACTTCATGAAGTGATAATGGAAGAAGGGCGTTAACATTAGAGGAAGTATTTCAACACCTTCTTAAAATTGCAATATTAGAGCCACTCGATCTTAGGGGTCTTTCGAAGGACTAAAGTTGAATAAAAAATGGATTGCTGATAAAATTGAACTTATTATGAATATTTGGAGCACAGGTGGTGAGACAAGGAAGTGAGAGCACATGTCCCAAGTTTCAGATCTCCTGCACAGTGTTGTGAGATCAATGTTTGGACGTGTACTTGTGTAGGTCATAGTATAGGATGGAAAGCTTCAATGATGAATCAGAAGTCTATGTCGCTCATGAATGTATATACAATGCTTCTTCACTCTTCGCATGGATGTCTTAGCATCTGTGGCACATTTTGGGACCACTTGTAGCTCCCAATCCATGTTCAGGTTGTTGACCACTACAAAACTCAGGCGAGTTAGGCAATCAATTATCAATATTGTGATAGATGCAAAATATGTTCAACATTCTTGTTTGCACTTCAATGTTGCTGAACGTCAGAGGGAGGTAAGATGGACAATGCCAAGAAGAGATATTGGAGAGTGTTCAATGTCAATGCTCATGGGCACCACGACTTGGGAATGTTAGAATGCCAATGGTTGATTAATGTCAGTGCTCAAGTCAGCACCAAATGTGGGCACTGTTGATGTTTGATGTTTGTTCTGGCATTGTAGATTAATCAAAGTTTGGATCACATGATGCTTGAATATGGTTGCTTCAAGGAAATGTCACATGATGTGTTTAATCTGCTGATACAATGTTCTGGGAACATTCTACACATCAAATGTCTAGTACAATCAACATTGAGATGATTTCTTTCAAGGCGCAGTAGAATATACTGAGCACTCCCTATTTAAAGATGAGGATTTTCAATGAACATGGTAGATGCTTGCAGATGATGCAAATTTAAGAGAAATACTCATCTTTCCAAGCACTTGTTGAATGGACTTTAGGGATGACACGACAGTGCTAAGCTGGAGATGTATCGTTGGGTTTGATGGATCTATATGCTATTGGGGGATTGGGCTTGCTAGGTGGATGTGAAATGCTATGACAAAGCTCTACAATAATTGACTTCTCTAGATTGAAGATAAAGATTCATGGTGGCTTGGTGTAGATAGCTCAGCCACGATATGAATGCTACCTATGTGACTCAGCTGATCATTTGGAGTAGATTGGGTGGTTGCTAGGAGAGATATAGAGTAATAAACTTTGCATCAAATCAACCGGAGCTCTTGATTAATATCTTTCTTGTGATTTGATTGATTGCATTTGTACCTACTGAGAAATCACCATAACATATGAGGCAATCATTGTTGGGTAGTATGAGCAGTCATCTAAGAAATTATTGCCATGCAAGATTACAGAATCATAATCAGAAGAAACAGTTTCATTTTTCAATAATGTTGTCCAATCTACAAACTTAGTGTAAGAGAGGTCACAGGGAAGGACTTCCATCAAGCCAACTAGCCTGGAGGAGAAGTAGGAAATGAAACTAAGACAATTCTTGAAGAAGCGTCTGATGAAAACTTTCTTTCAAAATCACAGGCTCCTGTGGCATTGAATGAAGAAGAAGTCACTGTTGTAACTTTGAGGGGGTTTGGGATCTTGCATTTGAACACCCTCATTCATTTGAAGGCCCAAAGATTTTTTTTTACAGGCACTGTACTTATGAGGCCTATGCCAAGTTCAAGATGTATCCAAAATTTTATAGTACAGAGGAAGTGAATGAGATCAGAAATGATGAGTATGGGTTATCCAGAAAAGACTGAAAAGACTTTGAAGGGTTACTTGGCTTATTGTGGATTTGGACTATTTTCTTACCTAAAGCAGTTGCAGCATTGGGAATCTTCTTCATTTGGTTTTATCAGCAATATCTACAAACTTGAGCTCACATGCACTAATTGAGCTGCCTAAGGAAGGAATTGTGGAGCATGATATCAGTGATAGGATAATGGATTATCTTAGTATTCCTCAGATGAATCAATTAACTGGATGGCACAAACTGCAAGGGAATGAGCCTCGTGATAATGGAAAATTGATGATAGTGTGATAGGGAAGAGAATTCAATAATAGAGTCTAAGTATACTTTATTTTCTAAGTATACTAACTTCTACTAATTCTACTAACTACTACTGATAATGGGGCTCTAGGACTGCCACTCCTTGTCCATGCTTGCATTGTATTATTCTTAATGAGAAGGGTTCAAAAAAGAAGACATTCCATCCAGGTAGACCAAAAGGTCAAAGGAATAACCTCCAACTCGAGCACCTGAAACAACACAAACAAAACTAAAGTAACATAACAAAGTAGAAAGTCTACATGTAAAACTAAGCAAATAGAAGCTAGCAACAAGTATGTAAGGAAGGGTTGGGTACTCCTAAAGCAATATCTCCATGTAGATAAAAATGTTCCTAGTCTAAAACTCATGGACATGTAACAAATATTTTGGAACTATTATCCCTTGCTTAGCCACCTCAAAAGCATGCATACAAGTGGCTTTGTCAATAGCCCTTTTCCTTCACTTGATCGTACACTCTTTTTATTATTTTCCTTTTATGTTCTTGGCTATTTGGATATCTATGATAGCTTGAACTTCTTTTCTCTTCAGGGGCAGTTATCATACCCAACTTTTCTTGTAACCTTTTGAAGCTGCTCCTTATTTTCACAATTTTGTTCTTGCTAACAATAATATGAATCAATATAATGATCATTAGAAAGGACTAAATTTACTAAATCATATTAACGAAGTAGAATTTTCTAAAATACAATGTTGTTTCACATGATGATACTTTATATAAAAACCCTACTCAAATTATATTTTCATCTAATACAAACTAATTCAACTCTCTCTACCTCAAGAAACTTGAAGTTTGGTTGAAGAGTGAAACAGATTCCTTCTTGAGTCAGCAATGAGCGAATAACAAGAGAAAACCTTTCAGGTATGCATATTGGATACTGGTACATGAGTCTGTTGAATTTTTCTGCAAATAGAGACTACACATTAATTTCATTAAAAATGAGATTGCCAATAGGAGTTACAACACATGAAAATTAAGAGAATAAATATAAGACTAAAGAGAGTGGAGGACATGAGGATCACTCTTTGCAATTCTAAATAATATCTTTTGAATTAATAAATTGATCTCCATGCTGCTGACATCAACAAGGAATACAATGGAAGAGGACACATTTGATGTCCATGCTACTGACATCAATAGGCATATAGTCTGGCATTGACACAATGTCCATATTGGTGTGCATCTAAAACCATTCACATTCTATAAAAGGAGATTTTGCATCACTACATAGAGTAACTCAGAGAAACTAAACTAAACAAATCCAAGGGTCTTTTTTAATACATTGAAGAGAATAGAGACACTCCAAATCTATTCTGTTATTGAAGAGTACAATATAGATAGAAAATGAAGCTATGGTGCAGAATTTATGTAGAAGATACTGACCTGATGTTAATTATTTATTAACAAAGTGCTCTAGTCGTCAATATCCTTAAGACTGAATCATAAGCATTTTTGTAGTAAAATCATGCATCTAGAATTAGAAACAAAACAAATTAGAGAAAATGTCTTGTACCCTAGATAACTATGGTGCCTATTTGCAAAAAAAAACATTGTAAATTACGATTTTGTACTAGACCATGTTGATTGTTGCATAACAAGAGAGTTTTTTGAGTTTCTATCAGCGCTCTAGATTGCAAGTTTAAGTCAAGGAATTTCTCATCTGTCTCATATAATTCATTTGATGTCATATTATATATCATAAACACAATCTTATATACCATTGTATTATTTACACATTTCTAGAACTAAGAAGTTTTTCAGTGTCTTGAGCTATAGACAGAATCATTTTTTATCATGCATCAGACAATCAAATTTTAGTTGAGCCATGGACAAAAACTGTTTTTATTCATGAATCAATCTGAATATTATGCCAGATATATTTTGAATGGCAACCATTTCCATGAAATAATTTGAGCATACATAAGACTTGCATAGGGGAAGCTAAAACGAAAAAATCTAGTTGATGCTTAAATGTTTAGGGAATAATCAATGGAACAATGAAAGCACCCACAAGGCCAGAAAATTGATACGGGCATTGGAAATATAGGCTACCAGATATCTTGGTTCTCACAATGTAAACCACTTTAATGAAAAAATTTAGCAGGCATTAAGTTTTGCAGACAAAAAGCTGAAAAGAATAATATAATTGATGTATAAATGCTTGCAAAGTCGAAGGATCAATAAAGCACCTATAGAGTCAGAAAAATCATAAATGATAGAATAAACATTAGAAATAAAGGTATGATTAAGTAAAAAAATTCATTACATCTCATATAGCAGATTCAAAATTACAGCCCATTGATATATCAAAGACTTCAAAAATAATTTGGCATCAACCGTACAAATTATTTGGGTCACCAGCACAGAAAATAATCTTTTCATTAAAAGAGTTATTTGAGCTTAAAAAGGCTAGTTATGACAACATCAAAAGATATAAATGAGTTAAGGTCTCTAATAAAACAGCTAGTAGAGATATCTGTTATTAAATATGAAGATATTCAAGTTGTATAATTGAACAAGTTAATCCTGAATATAATAATATTACATTTCACTTGGTATTCTTATTTCAGAATTGTTCGGTACTATGGTTTCTACTCTCTAGTAGAAGAAAAAAAATTACTTAAGATGAAATCCAACAAGATGTAGGTTTTGGAAGAGCAACTAGAAAAAAAGTTGGCAAGAGTGGGCATTAAACTTGCACCATGAATACTGATAGTATTTACCATAGCATGCTAATTCAGAGATTATCAAGAGTCAAGGGCAAGTCAAATTATTACCAAAAATTGCATAGAATTGTCTCTAATTTATAGTGAATACTGACTAATATTCTTAAGCTTAGTTTGAGGCTTGAGCATCAGAAGTATTAAAAGAATGAAAACAAACTAGGAAAATTGATGATCTACAATAATGAAAATTACTCAGAAGCCAAATGAGACAAATTGCAGTAAATTGCAAGGGTTGGAATAAGTGTTGATAAGTTTACCAGTAACAGTCCTAAAATTAAAGTCAGTGAGTCCTTTCCCAACAGAATTCTGCCATATCGCTTCTAATGCTGGAACAATAGGAGCTACATCTATACCAGGAGCCAGAAATCCTAGCCTTGTAAAATCATTTGCCATTTCTACATAATCTTCATTCATAGCATGGACAACTACATCGATCAAGATTTGTTTATTTTGCTGAGACAGCACAATCAAACAAGAGATATTAATTCATTGTTGAGCAATAAATCCACCAGTTATCTCTCCTCTCTCAGACAGGTATAAAATTCAGTTGGTTTCAATTCTACAGATCTAAAAAATACCTTCTAAGACTTTCAATTAAATCAAGCCACATATAAGATAAATAAATTAAAAATGAAAAAAGCATCCCCAAAGCATTTGGATGAATTTTGGCATTAAAAATCAGAAAAAGAAAACACTTCTTTCTTAGAATTCTCTTTGCCAAAGCAGCAATATGGGTGGGGGAGGCACAAGGTTTAAATTCATGTCTGCGGACAATAAGATTGAAATGAAGTTCTACATGGGAAAAGATTTGGCAATATAAAGGCTCAAAAATTAGAGGAATGGATTAAAATATTTCTTAAAATAGTGAAAATTAAATATGATACAATACATCCATTTAGACAATATGATTTTATCTTTTCTTCCTGTCACTTCTTAAATTTCCATTGGTTGATTGCTTGGGCAGAACCCACATCCATCTATGCAAAATTTGAAATTTGGAACTTATCCATACGAGAAACCTACAATTTTTTAATATGTCAAGCTTACAATTTTCAATTTATGACCTCACACCAATACACCATGTCATGATATCTTAGCTCTATTATTTGAAGCCCCTGATCATATGGAATGTCATGACATCGTAATAGTCAAACTCTATCCTTCTGATCTTATGGCTATAGTGTAGCATCTTACATCTTCCTCCTTAGTGTCCTGACCTTATGATGAGCCTCATGTAGATGCCACATGGCACTTCCTGCTGCAAGCATTTCAGTGGTCAAAATAATCATTTAGTCACTGCCATTCAATTGGCTAGAAGGGTGGGCCCCTCCACATGTGGGCCAAAAATCATGATTGTCACTATTTTTCAAGGGTAAAACATGAGGTTTTACAAAGCAACTATGCAATATACTTATCCTAACTCCACCAAATTCGTAGATTCATCATATTTTGTGCCTAATTAGACAAATCCATCATCAATTTCATCCTACGAGGACTTTTGAAATGAAACCCCCAAATTCAAGCCTTAAAACCCTCAAAATCAAGGGTATCACCAATCTAGGTCAAGCACACACTTCTAGGATCTAAAAATTAGGATTCACCATCCACTCATCATGTCTTCAAATAATATCAAATAAAAAGTATACCTTGTTAAGCCAGATGTACGGCTGCATAACACCTAGTACTCATTTGGGTACCCAAATTAGTCGTTCCAGCACTCAACTTTGCATTTCTTTCATAATAACCTGCAAATCTTACTTTTCTTGCATATTAGAGGTTAGTTTGGCATGTTAGTGCTATGGGTTCCATCCCAAGAAGCAGTTAAGAGTACACATTGGATGGAACCCTCATTTCTTCATGTTAAACTAGGCAAAACTGTGACTTTTGGCGTGACAGCAGCAATAAAGATTTAAACCTGTTAATAAATGTATTAATTCTGATTCAAAGTCTCTTGATAACACTTTCAAAACATGAATGAAAGATTACACTACCAAAATATGCTTCAAATGTGCAAGAAAATTCAAAAAATTTATTCAATTCTTGGTTGTCCGTACAATTTCTATACTATTCCGTACATACCAATATAGACACTAGTCATATTAAAAGTAATTTACTTCAGGATTGAAGATGATTGGTGATCAAATGCATATGGGGGGATCATTTATGAAGTTTTTATGCAATTATTTTGTTCTGGTGATATGGTTAGAGGTCTTGTTGAACAGGCCCTAGATTAGTGACCCCAAAACCAAGGGTTTGGTGGCAAATGTGTTGTGTAAAGGGTAGAACCTTAAAATCTTGAAAATATATTGTTTCTCAACCCCTAGAAGGATGGTTTCACCCTTTCGAATCGTAGGGTTCAGTGGAGTTGTGGGTTGTTGTGTAAAATTGGAGAATTAGGCCTAGTGTGGATAGGCTAGGGGTATCGGATCTTGGGTATGGTCCAAAAGGGTTGATATTGAAACTTAGGGAGGATGTATAGATCCCAAAAGGGTATCTTAATCAGGTTTTAGTTTCTATATTTGTTTGGGAACTATTGGAGAGAAATCCAAATTAGTGACTGGTGAGGGCTACTAGCTTTAAGGCTAGATATGAATGTTGGGTAAGAGATTAGTTGTCCAAAATAGATTCAAGATCACATATGGAAAGTTTTAAAGTAGAATAAAGAATTGATAGTCTCTAGGGAGCTACAGCTAAGAAGTTAGGAATTTTGTACATTCTAAATATATATGTTAAGGAATCTTAATGGAAAGATCAAATTAAAGTAAGATTTTAGAGAGATTGGCTACAATTAACATGCCACAACCTTTGAGAGTTATATGAGGAATAGGTGACTTGTAGATGGAAATGTATGCTAGAAAACTTGGTGCAGTTCTTTATTACTTGAGAGGGGATCTCAGTGATAGCAATCAGTCACTACCTGTGCAGTATTCTACATTAATGCAAATCTACACCGAACACCAGCAAAAGGAAGGAAACAGAGCTGAATTTGCATAGTCTACTCATAGCACCCACCTGTAGACACTTGGACCATTCTTGGCTCAATTTGTAAATCTCATTAAGAATGGTTCCAATTTTTGCCATCGCTAGATAACAAAGAGGGATGTCAGAGTCATTGCCAGTTTTTTCACCATTCTTTATGCTGAAACAGAGATTCAGAAATGTCTATAATAAAATCTATCGGATCGCACATGTAAAATTCAAAATAATATACATCCACTATTCATGTCACATCATCCCCAAAATAAATGAAGATGCATAAAATAAATGCAACAATACTAATAAAAAGAGGATGAGGATAAACTAAACGTAGAAAAATGCTTCTAAATTGTCTAAAAGGCTCACTTAGATATAAACAGTGGGGAAAGACTTCTTTTGAAGGCATGGAAGACTGGATAATCATAAGATAACCATAGTAAATTCTGGCCTAAGATATAAGACAGTTCTGATATGCATAAAGGGAGCATAGGAATTAAGGAAGGATTGATGGAAGAAGGGAGGGGAAGATAGTAAGGAAGTACCTTCATTTGGTCAACAATGATGAAGAGTTTGACCTTATTTGAAGGGTGGTAATTGTGAAAGGTTGTGACCAATGCAAGGGGCACATGTGGTGAACAGAAGTGACTCTTACATTGTAAGATATAAAGAAGAGGTTTTGTTTGAGGAGGGCATCTAAGGGAGATAAAGTTGGGGAATAACATATTAATTTAAAGTGGTGATTCAATTTTTATGACAGGTGTTGAACCTTCCACGAATAATATATAAAAGAAGAAATTTTTTTATGATCATTTACCATTCATCACTTCCAAATACATTAAATCAACACACAATCATCACTCCTCAATTTATGAATTACAAAATTCATTTAGTCATCATTCACTAACTATCAAATTTTCAAATCAAAGGAAATCATTCTATCATTCATCAAACATCAGTTGGGAATAAAACAGACTTGCAATCAATTCTTCAATTAATTCAATCTATGTGCCTGCTTTATGTAGCTTATCTTGCAAAGCCTTTTCATAAAAGGAGTGTAAGCAATAACATCAGGTGGAATTTCTTTCTTATCCATTTCTGCCCACAGTTTAAAAGCTTGTTCTACATTACCATTCTTGAGATGTTCATCAATCAATACACTGTGTACAGTTTTGTCACGAATCAAACCTTCTCCAAACATTTCCCTCAAAAGAAAATGTGCCTCCTGTATATTACCTTCCTTGCATAACCCAATTATAAGAGTAGTATAAGTAATCACATGAGGCAAAATACCACTCTTTACCATATTATCAAATAGTTTGAATGCAACACTTGTGTAGGCAACCCTGCAGTGTCCAGCAATAATGATATTATACGTAAAGTTTTTTGGAGCCAGACCATTTAGAATTAGTTGGTTTAAGAGTCTGACTGCTTCTTCTAGCCTGCCAGCTCTATAATGACCTGAAATGAGCTGTAAGTGCACATATCAGGAGGTATGTTCCTTTCAAGTATGTAATGTAATATTTGATTTCCTAGCTTTTCTCTGCCAAACTTGAAATAACAAGCAATGAGAGTGTTGATCCCTAGAGCAACCTGGATAATATTGACAGAGAAATGTGCTTGGACATTGCAGGAGTGGATTGAACTTCAAGAAATTAATTTGGATTGTGTTAAGTATTTAAGGAAGATGAGAATTCTATGATAGTTGAGCAGCTATATGTGCTGATGAAGATTTCTCTATTTTTTATCAGAGTGTTGAGCATTAGCATTGATGTAGCCCTACTCTCTCGATAGAGAAATCAATTAACCAAGATAAAAAGGAGAGTGGTATTAGGATTTCCTTATTTTCTTGCCTAAATGTTTTTCTTAGGCTTCCTTTGGCCCTTACAGCTAAGAAATTTTGTGCTAGCAACTCAACTTCTGAGCATCATACCTGTCAGGACGATATGCTATATTGCAGCTTGTGTAATGTGGAGGTATGTTTTAGATATGTAAAACTTTTCTAAATTGAATTTGCTTATCAGAATCTGTAATTAGTGTGGATATTAAATGATTATCACCTAACATACCAATACTAATCTTCTTTAGTTTCAATATATTTTGGTTAAATAATCTATCTTTGCCTATGCAAGTGAAGGAGAAATGGATCCCAACTCCATCTATTTACAATCAAGTCATATTTTCTAGCTAAAAAATCCTTGTAGAACATTTTTGATGGATGCAAACACTTTTGATCAACAAGGTTTAATAATAAAGCATATGACAAGACTACATATTAATTTAATGTGAGCATATATATACACAACCATATCACTAAAGAATCCCACTATCTATGCCCTGAATGACATGATGCAAATCCTTTCACTATATGCCGAATATAAAAAATATATCAAGAGACTACACTCTACGCTTTAGATCTACAGAATTTTGTTGCCTGCTTCAAAATTATAGTGGTCGATTACTTGGAAATAATGGTACAATTGAACAACCACCACTAGAAATTATGTTCGAAATAACACAACTTAGAAGGAAAATACCATCAAATCACCTTTTTTTCAAAATACCATCAAGTTAAACCCTTTTGTCGCGTACTCCTAGCCACAAATCGCAGTGGTAGGCCTGTACCAGCCTAAAGAAACAATAGGCCACTAGAGCAGTTGTTTATCTTCCACCAGCCAATGAAGTTGTTTACCTTGAATCCGCGGTAGAATAGCAGAGACAATTGATTGGGTGGACCGAGAAGTGGTGTGCATGAGTCTTCTGGGCATAATACAATAAGATTAGGGCGGTAAACATAACGTATTTCAAGTTTTCATTAAAGATGAACCAAGAAGTTGTTTACCTTGAATCCGCGGTGGAATAGCAGAGACAGTTGATCAGGTGGACCGAGAAGTGGTGTGCATGAGTCTTCTGGGTGCAATACAATAAGATTAGGGTGGCAAACATAACGTATTTCAAGTTTTCGTTAAAGATGAACCTGTGTTGGTCAAAATTTTGACCAACACGGGTTCATCTTTAACCAAAACTCATCACAATTTGATCAAATTGACCCCTAATTTTCAAATGGTCGAAAGTTTTGGTCAAAAAATTGAGTCAAATGTACTACTTTCTACTCTTCTTCCTATTTTTCTCATAGTCTTGAGCACCATCTTCTGATCCATAGACCCAACAACTATTATCTTGTGCATGCTCATCTCTATGTCCACAGTTTGCACACCTGCAGAGTTTTATAACAGAATTATCAGCTAAAGTTTGAATGATTTAACATATCTTATTTAATACCCTCCTTCCTTAGTTTCTCCATATTGATATTTTCTTTGGCAACAGTTCAAACAACAAAAATTTTCATTCCACACATTGTAGCACTTACAGGATTCATTCCATGAGCTGAGACAGTAATGATAGAAGTTTTGATGTCCATCTCCCCTTGCTTAACGATAAGCATATAACCTTTACAATATAAAGGAATGGAGCATCCTCAACATTAACAGTGCCCAATTTCTTTAATCCACTAATAAATGCTCACGCCAAACCATGTACACATTCTACATTTTTTTTCAATCCTTCTAGACCATGATAGATTGCATACATAGAAGATATATTGTAACTAATGCCTGTATCATGTAGATATTTCTAGTGGCATTATCTTGCCTGATGTGTTGCTCCCTTGTCTACATTTCCATCCTTAGCACAGGATTCCTATGGGAATCCACATTAACTCCAATAATCCTCCCAGACATCATTCATTTTTACTCTTAAGATGTAACCAAGCAATATAAATGAGGGGCCCCCATAGTCCAGGGGGACACCAAATCTTTGAGAAGACCCAAAGATGATATCCACCCCAAATTTTTTTGTGCTGGTCTCATTTTTAGCTTGTCGCATGTTTCCCCAGTAAGACTCTGTGTTGCCTCCCATTATGACTCTAGTGCCCATCGGATAATGCATTGGTTTCTAGGAGATCTTGGGTTCATTCTTTACTTCCTTCGCAATCCTTGACCCTAGTTAGAATCAGTTGTGCAATTGTTTCACCATACTAAGTATTGGTTCTATCTTATATCTCCTCTTAAACTATTGCAAAAGACTTAGCAAAACAGTAGTTGAAGTCATCGTATAGTGATCCATTATGTACAATGTGAGTCATATGGGTACAAAGTGGAGAGTGTCACCACTCTGTACATTTATGGGTGTCTCATACACTATGAAGTGGCAAGCACGTGCAGGTTGAGGTGAGTCCTACAAGGCATTGTTGTATACTATGAAGTAGTCATACAAGAAATATCACCCACCAATACATCACATATTGCATTGGACTACCAGGTTCAATTATTCTTATGTGCACAATACATTAAGCAAATTTAAAAAGAAAAAGACCCTTCACCCTTTTTTCTAGTAAAAAACTGGCATAATTGTTCATGATTTTCTTGATATTGGATTTGTCTAAAAATGAAAAATACTTCTTGGGCTTTGAGGTCAGGCTGAAGTTTTATGTAGTTTCAAACAAACAAAAGTCTCTCAAAAGAAGAAATCCCAGTTCGTGGCCAAGGAAGAAATTAGAGGATGGAACCTGGTTTCATGTGCATGGATTTTATTCATAGCCATGGACTCGCAGATCTACAACAGAGTAAGTTCTCCCTAACTGTGCTTTCTTAATCATCATTGAGATTTTGAGTAGAAGATTTTGACAAGGAAAAAGTGGATCCAAGGTACAGAACTGTATATTCATTGTGTATTAAGCAGCTCCAGACAATGAGTAACCTTCAGTTCCTTAGCTGTGGGAGAATGCATGCAAAATGGGGAGCCCGAATGCTTCAAATTAATATGATATGCTTCAAAAAAACTTTGAAAAATATAATGTTACATTCTTCCTTACTGAAATTTAAAGCCATCTATCAGTTCATTGGAAGAAACAGAAGTTTCAAGCTTAAAAAATGACAAACTAGGGCACGCCCACGGCTTCCACTGTTACAGCAAGTCATTCTTCCTAAATACTCCACTAATTGATCTTAGCTCAGAAATAAAATGGATGAATGAAGAAAAGAGAAACTTACAAAGAGCATCTACTAGCGTTTCATAGTGAGGATAGATCTTTGGCATTCAAAGGGCGAAAACCATTTTTGCAAGAAGCTCCTGCGCGCGGGCAATTTCATGACAATGAAATGCGAAAGCCCTTTTTGAGTTTTGCATTATAAGCCCGTGTTGGTCAAAATTTTGACCAACACGGGAATGGATTTTTTTAAAAAGATGTTTTCCTTTCAGATTTTGACTAATGTAAAACATTATAATGGATGGTCAAAATTCTTGGTCGAAAAATAGGGTCAAATGTACATGTGCATAAGACCATAGTTATTAAAAGATTTTAAACTTTTGGCTTTACCTTTCTCCATCTTTATTTCTTGGAATACCATAATATTAGGTTTTTGATCCCAAACAAAATTTCTAACTACGTCTGATTTATGGATGTTATTCATCCCCCTTACATTCCATGATATTATCTTCATTATTTTTTAGGGGTATAGTCCAGAATGGTCACTTACTTTCCATCAGTGATATTCTACAAACTTTATGTTTCTCTCTTATTTTTGGATATATTTCTACCTAATTTTTCTAGGGTTTCAACATCTAGCTTTAATTTTAGAGACCTTGTTTCCACTTTACTTCTTCAAGCAGCTACTCCTATTGACATGGTAAGAGATGTTTTTTTTTTCGACCTTTTTTCTTTATCATGTTTTATGTTTTAATTCTTCCTTTCCTACTTTTTGTTCCAATTGGTTAGAATGAGCAGTTTTAAGTACAGCCAAGGATATATCTTCAATAAGAGGTTTTGATAGAGGAAAATTTTCTCCATCTAGAGAATCCTCCACAAAGTTATTCAAAATATCTTCTAGTTTTCATTTCCTTTCATCTAGGATTTATCCTTCCTCAAACTCCCCTAGATCATCCACATTACCCAGTTCCTCATCATAATTCTAGTAAATGACCATCTAGTTTTGTATCCTTCTTGTTTCCTCATTTTCCTATGGACATGATAAAAGAATCATCTCATTCATTTTCTTATTTTCTTCCTCATCCTACATCTCCTTCTATTTATCTTTAGTCTACGAGCTGAGACTTTCTTCAATTTGTTGTTCTTTTGGTAAAGATTCTCCAAATACTACTTTAAGTTTCCATACTCTTTTTGAAATCTTTTTTTCTATGGACAATTTTTAGCCCAATGACCCATTTTCTTATAGAAAAAACAAGAATTAGGGAGATCTTCAAAAATAGACTCTTGTGCCCATTTCCCCAGTTTTGAGTTAATCTCCACCTTCTGAAGAAGATCATTAAGGACTATTTCCAAATAACCATGGTCCAACACATAAAATTGTATTCAGATCCTCCTTACATGTAAATACAAAGGAGAAAAAACCTTTGGACATTAGAGAAATTTCAACCTAACCTCTAAGGACCCATTTTCTTTTAATCAAATTCCTTAAGGATTTTATATCTGGATGGACCTCTAGAAATTTCCCAACTATGGATGACTCCATAGAATAAATAGAAAAAATAACTATCGGTTCTGGGACAAAAATTTGGAACTCACCTTTTTCCCAACAAGATTTTGAAGTGATAGGAGGAAATGTTGACTTACCTCTTGGTTTCTTTCCCAAAGAGAGACAACCACTTTCTTTAACCAACTTCATTATTTTCCATCTTTTGTTCCCCATCACATGGTCCCTCGATATCCTTACAAGCCACAGAGGAAGGGGCCACCTTTGAGTTGAGTGGGCCCCTTATAGGGGCTAGGATAGCAGTCAGAGGATCAGATTAAGGAAAATCAATATCCCCATGCCTTCTTGAACCAAAGCACAACAAAAATTTGTCTTCTTCCTACTATTTCTTGACCAAAGAACTATTCCCACTTGATGCATTACCGAAATCTGTAGCCACGTTCCCTACAAAATGATTCACAATCCACAAAGCCAAATTCCTGCCCAAAACTTCTACCATTTCTCTAAGATCATTTAATTATTACTTTCTAACCATTTTAGTAAAGAGAGTTGTTAAAAAAATGAGATAATGTTTTAAATAAAAAGAAGGCACAAGAACAACATGAAGATTGTGAGATATGTTACTACTAAAAAAAAATTAACACTTCTTTTTAGAAAAAAAGATATTTATTTTCATTGTAATAAATCTTTCTATTTAAACTAAATAATATTTATTATTATTTTAAAAAATTTCTATTTTTATAAATGATTTTAGAAACCTAAAATAGGGAAATTTTGAATTTATCTTGCTTCATAAATTATTCGATTACTAGAAATCATGTATAACTTTCTTAATAACTTTTTTATTAAGATCATCATAGTAAACAAAATAAATTGGATCATCCCAAGAGATTGAATCATAATTGATCACCAACCTTAAAAGAAAGAAAATTTCATGGTATGGACAAAAGAAATGTTTGTTCAATTCAATTTGTGTGTAGATAAAATATGTAGAAAAAAAAAGAGTATATTTATTAGCTCAACTAGAATGGTAGAAGTCAAGCAAGTTTAACCATCCAAAAGCATTTGCCTTCACACCCAAAACTATGTAGTGATCTAGTTTTAAACTTGGTAGAAATCCTTGAAAAATAATGATAGGCTATTAATTTTTGCTCTCACTAAAGTATACCACATTTTACCAACTAGGAATAACAAAGAACACAACTCTTTTGCATGAATCATTTCAAATGCTCAACATTTGGGAACCAAAATATCCATAACTATCCAATTGGGTTGGATGTAAGTGTTGAAATATTTACTGCTTAGGTTGTCTCATGAGCCTTCTACACCTACTTGCCATGTCTGACAGTCAGGTTCAACAGTCAAAAATAGTTATTGTGGTAGGTGAGTTTGAAATTCAAAAATGAGAGGGAGATTCGAGTAGACAACAAAGAGACCAAAAGGGGAAAATGTTCCCTTCATTAAATAAGTTAGACTCAAACATTTAGAGAGTCAACTTTTGAGTTCAGCAAAATAGCAGAGGCAAGAAGGTCGATTAGATCCAACAACTACAACAAGGGTGGATGACTTTTTGGGTATTTTGTGAATGTGACACTTTTTCTTATATGAGAAGTGATTGCTCTAGGTTTATTGTATGTAGTCATTAGTTGTTGTAAGTTTGATTTAAGTTTTTAGATAGTTTTGTTCATCTAGGGTTAATAGTTTATTCTCCATATTTGTATCAGTTTGTTTCAAGTTAATAGAAAGCAAGCATGTTTTCCATCTCCAATCTATTGTGGTTAGAAATCTTGTATCCTTCATTATATTCTATTGTGAATGATTAGAAAGATTAGGTAAAAAGGAGGAGAAACCATTTAACACATGTTTGGAATGTTGTTCTTCCTCCCTACATTACTTGGCTTCTACTTGAATCGAGTAACTTGGCTTGTACTGACCAAGAAACTTAGTCTCCTTAGCCAAGCCTTTGTTTGTCAAGTTTCCCTTTGGTGATCAAGTAACTTGACACCCATTACTTCTGAGCAACTTGGCATTGCTTGTCACTTGGCTTCATAAGCTGTCGAGCAACTCGGCACAACCTACTACAGCTCAGCTACTAAAGAAATTTTTTGCAAATTTTTTACATGGTATTGGAGCTATAAGGCCCCACATCCTCATGAGTTTGGGCATATTTTTCTGGGTGTTGACATTGTTGTGTAGGAGACATGGCTAGAGATGCAAGAAAGACATGGCAATAGCCATCGTCCTTTAATGGAAAAAATTATGATACTTGGGAAAAGAAGACGAGAACCATTATACTTGTAAATAACTTATGGGAGTTTTTGGTGAATGGGTTCAGTGATGTAACCAAACCAACATAGTATGTTGTCCTCACCAACCATCAAAAGACTCATTTGAAGGAGTCAAGAATAAGGGATGCAAAATCTTTAAGCTTGATTGAGGTAGCCATGTAGAAACATTTTTTCCTAAGATAGCACCAACTAACTATTCAAAGGAAGTGTGGGATATCCTTGAGAAAAATTTCAAAGGGACTAATAAAGTCTATGTAGTGAAACTATAGCTGAAGGGAGTTCAAAAACCTTCAAATGAAGGACAATGAATCTATTTCAAGTTTTAGCTCAAAAATCTCTAGTTTGATAAACCATCTCAAATCAAATGGAGAAAAATATGAAGAGAAAAGGATAGTGGAGAAGATATTGAGGAGTTTACCTCAAAAGTGTGACAATCTCTTGATGACCATTGAGGAAGAAAAGGACCCCACCACATTGACAATGGATAAGTTCATGGGTACTCTTCAAACCCATTAGCACTAGATTAACAGGTCAACTACATCTTCCCAAGAGCAAGCTTTCAAATCTCAAGAAAATTCAAGAGTTAGGGGGAGAGGAAGAAATGGATCCAATAGATGCTCAAGAAGTAGAGGTCATGGAAACTCTAGATAGGGAATGTTGAGGAGAAAGGTCAGGATGAGTAGGCAATCAAGAGGGAGCAAGTAGCTCTCAAAATAATTCTAGAGGAGGTAAGAAGAACTACAACTCTAACAAGAGAACTATAGAATGTTATTATTGTCATAAATTTGGGCATTATGCAAGTAAATGTTGGAAGAAGCAACGTGATCAGTCAAGACAGAGTGCAGATGTGGCTGACATGAATATGAGAAATGCAAACCATCCCACAGCCTTCATCATGTGCAACATTGGTGAAGATTGCAACATTGGTGAAGAAGATAGCCCTGAGGTATAGTACCTAGACAGCAGTTATAGAAACCACATGAGTGGTAATGAAACTCTTTTTTCATTTATTGATAAGAATTTCAAATCAAAAACTAGAATGGGAAACAATGGAACCATTCCTATTATGGGCAAAGGATCTATAATGGTCTGCACAAAGCAACGTGAGAAGAGAGAAATACAAAATGTATATTTTTCCCTGGGTATGAAGCACAACTTGATGAGTTTTGGATAGCTCATTCAAAATGGTTGCAAGTTTCTGATGGAAAATGACAAGTGTGTAATCCATAAGAATGATGACAGTAAGAAGATTCTAGCAATAGTTCATGTGAGGCCGCAACCCGACCCATCATAGCATAGATACTATATTGTCATTTTGTTACTTAGGATTGGATATCTCAACATATACCTTGATACTTGATGGATAGTAAATTTTGCTACTTATCCAATGATATTTACCTTGTGATCTTCCATTATGATATGTGTTAGGATCTAATTGGCATAGTCAATGAATTAATGGATATTTATTCAGTATTTCACTATTATGATAAGAAATGGAATTATGATGTAATTCAAATGTTTAATTTGATCTTGTTAGGGAAGTCAGTAATATGCAAATTTTTTAGGCTCAATAATTAAATGTTTGTAAGAAAATGATGTAGGATAGGAAGTTAATTATGAAATGTGTTATATGTGAATTGTAGAATAATGAAATTATCATGTATCTTTACTTTTATATTTATTTTATATGAGACTTTTCATTTGACTACTAATGCTCAAGTTTAGTGTGTAGGAAAGGAACCATGGAAACATAACGAGGAAACAAAGTATAAACACATGTTAATATGACACTGCCAAGGTGAATCTTTAGAAGATTCGTAAACCTCATTGTGATGTGTTTATTTCATAAATGTGAGGTGTATGTGTGTAGTATGTATTTCATGAGTAGATTCAGAACATGTCATGTGTTATGTATAGTGAATTTTGTTTGTGTCACTTGACACTTGTTCTCGTTATGTGAAAATGACATGTTCTCTTAAGATGGATCATGTGGCCACCTTATCTCAAGTTAAATTCCTTAATTAATAATTAGACTTATAGCCTTGATTTAGTAAGGGGAACAAAGGTTACCATCATAGAAAACTTGAAACTGGACCTTACCTAGCATTGTGAGGGCTAAAAAGTAGCTCTAAGGTGAATTTGTGATGGAAATAAACACTACCCATGATAATACTTTAAGTTAGGGGGAAAATAGTGACCACTACGGTGCCTAGAAGACCTAGGAGACCCCAAAAAGAATACATTTTATATTGAATCCAAAAATGGGAGTCTTATATAAAGGCATGGCCAAATTAGAAACCCACTTACCCACTCTCTTACTTTAGAGACATTTAGGGGTTGGAGGAAGAGGACAAGGAGCTCTACAACAACTTTCTTTTTCCACTTCTTGGAGTGAGGTTGGTATCCATGATCCATGATGTTTCTTCATTGCACTGTAGATTTGATATGGTGTTTCTTCATTGCATTGTAGATTTGATATGGTGTTGATGTGGTTTTGTGAAGAATTTTGTTGTATGTGTGTTGAATGTGAGAAGTTTTTATGTGATTTCTTCCTTGAATCTTGTTTTGTTCATGTTGCTTGTTTGTGTAAAATGGGTGTGAAGCATCACTCACCCTTGGGAGGGAAGAGATGCTTGGGTGAAGGGGTTAGTTGGGCTCACTCATGTAGTTCAAAAATTCTCCCATGTGCAGAGATGATTTTGATGTGTTTCAATGGGGTGTGGACTTCATGATTACTTACATTCTTGGGAGGTATAAGGGGTGTATGAAGAGGGAAGACATTGTTAAGACTTGAAAGGGCATGTTATTTATGAGAATATGTGAATATATGCGATTCATGGATTTTAAATTATCCTCATGGTGAGAGCCCATCTTCACCCTATATCATGATTCTATTGTTGAATCTATGTGCAAGCCTTGGGATAGGTTGTATTTTTTTATGTTGATTTGTGTTGTTATGGTTATGCATGATATGTGAATGTGAACTATGCAACCATTTGTGCCTTGTTTCCCAAGCTCGGGGGTGGTCTCCTTGAGGCCTAGGATGGCAAGTGAGCCTCCATGGTTCCCCATTTTTGTGTATCTTTTGCAAATTTTTACTTTATGATTCTTGGAAACTTGGAGTTCATGTAGTCTTTCTATTGCATAGGAGAAGAAGACACTATTGTATTTGTGAAGAAAATGGAGAAACAAACTCCATCTTGATATGTGATTCTATTTGTCTTTGTAAGAGTGTTGTTATTGCTCTTATTCTTTGTCAATAGAGAAGTTTTGAATCATCTATGTATTGTAAAAAGGACTTTCCATTTGTGTATATTTGATATGGTGATTTCACCACCCTATGTTCATGCTTGAAAAATGTGTTGGATGGAAGCTTGAGATGATTATGAAAGAGAAATTCCTTTTTTTGTTGTTGTTTCACTAGCTTGAATATGAATGTATTGAAAAAAAAAAGATTAAAAATCATTGTAGACATTAGTAAGATGTAGAGGAAACTATCTCTTGAATCATATTATCCTCCATTCTCATAGAAACAATTAGATGCATTTTAATATCAATCTTGACTCATGTATAGATGTAGAATATGCATTCAATAGCCATTGTATTCATAATTTAGATTAAAGTCATCAATGGATATCATCAATGAGATCAGAATACTTGATGTTTATGAAGTTGCATGCAAAAGATTTCATTTATGCTTCATAATAAAGTATCTTGGAACTAAATTTTGAAAGCAATATGATAGTGGTTATGTGCAATACATTAGATTAATATATAGAATATTTATTGGAATGCATTATTGAATGTTAGAATATGACAAACTCAATTATAATTAATCATAGAGAATATATGAAGGAAACTAGACAAATAAGTTCAACTCTAAAAAAAAGAGGGCCTGTAGGTGCATATTTACTTGCTCGAAAATGTATGGCAACTCAAACTAAACCTCTTCCCAAAAATAAAGTCAATAGAATAATAATATCAGAATAAAATAAGGATATTTTACCTCTAGTAATATAAAAATATATAATCCAACTATCATAATAATGATGGCAACCCAAGAAGTAAACATGTGTGTGTGTGTGTGTGTGTGTGTGTGGTTGTAGGAAAGTACCTGTCAGCCACTCATTAATAAATATAGCTAAAAACATATATATTTACACCCCCATCCCATGGAGGTGACTTGGCTATTAATAATTTCAGGAGGGCTTTTAAAAAAAACATTAAAAATGTAAGTTGGGGGGGAGAAAGGACAAACCTTTCCCCCCTGCCCTATCCTAGCAGCCTTACCTTTTACAGCGGGCATTAAATGAGATGGGAGATGCCTTAAGAAGCATGCCTTCCTCCCTCCTCCTTCCCACATGGGAAGAGAGAGGGAAAAAGTGGGGGGGCTAGTGGATAGGGGATAGGGGTAGGTAGGAGTAGATTTAGGATTTGATGGGAACTTAGGAAGTTGGGTTAGTTAGGGTATTTGAATTTAATTTTTTTTATGTGTTAATTAAAGTTAAATGTTTTAATTAGGGGTGGTCTTGTAGTATAGACTTAGGGAAAGTTTTAAATAAGTATATTATATATATATATAGTTTGGGTAAAGAACTAAATAAGGGCATAGTCTTAAGAAAAGGTGAGGTAAGTATATAGGACATAAAATTAGTATTTAAGGGATAAATTAGTAAATTAAAAGAATCATAATAATAATAATAATAATAATAAATAAATAAATAAAAAGAATCATTTCAAATAAATAATAATGGAGACCTAGCTAGTAGTGCATAATCAAATGATCAAGCAACACACACACACACACACACACACAGAGGAAGTAAGAAGTTCATCAAAAAGGAATATATTTATGCATCTAAATGAAAATGGAAGATATAAGGGAAGTTGCATATGTATGTTTTGGTAGGTCAACTTGTGTTTGAAAAAAAGAAACATTTAGGATAATCATAGAACATCTTCGCATCACTATACCCTAGAACCATTGATTCAAAAATTGAATTTCACATGCATTGCGAAGTGTCTGAATCAGAAGTATAGAAGGTGAAGAGTTTATAACCAAAATAACATTTTAACTTAGTATTGCAAATATTGATAGACAACTAGGCAACCCATCATAGGAAACTTGAATTCAAATTTTGAGTGGAATGATCATCGTCCCATAAACTAACTTTAACATCTCCAAGTTTAAGTATAGATTATGTATCTTATCTTCAAAAATTATCTCGTCTTAAAAATAAATTTGTTAGTTGTGTTTTTTTTTGCCTTGTAAAATTTTGGGCATGACATTCTGGTATCAAAGCACCAATTTTGACACTAGGAGACTGACCCATTACGTCTAACCTATGAACTGCAACTTTATGTAGGATGCCTACAATCACTTGTAGGGCCCATTTGTCGTTGCACCAAAAGCCATGACTGTTAGTGAACATGGAACACCACATAATTAACCACCTGTGGGTAGGGGAGCATGTCACATCACCCAACAATCTCCCCCTCGACGTGTGTACCAGGTGCTTACGCAGGTCAGGAAGGCACCGAAGAGATTTGAACCCATGACCAAGCTAAAACCAGGCTTTGATACCACTTGTAAGGAAACTTGGCAAGAAAGAATATAGTCGTTTCCATATAACCCATAATAGATTTAAAATAAAAATGGAATTGAAATCCACATGCAAGAGAATAGACAACATACCCACAAAATTGTGACACAAGATATACCCTGGGAAACCCTCATTGAGGGAAAAACCCAGCCTCCAAAAGCATCCATCACCATGTATTATTCAGCAAAAAATACCATTGTCGTACAACCATGGAAGCCTTCATGGCCATAGCCACAACTGAGAAAACTATGTGAACAAGCATGAATCCACACATCCCATGCCATGCTTTTAACCTTCATAAATGCTCCCTTGGCTAACCTGTCAAGCCTTGTCCCGCTTGACTCTTTCCTTTCTCACTCTTACTCTCTCTACAACAAATACCCTTGTGGCTGCTTATACAGTAGCAAGTCCCACAAAACCACCAAGTGGTATTACATAAACCATGTGCTAATACCATGTGCTACCTAACCCACTTACCCCACATTTAATATTAGGCATTTAATTCTTTTTTCCAATATTAAATAATTACATGAAATATTTTCACAATGTTACAATACAACTCATCAAGAATATTCCATGGGAATCTTTACATGTTGCACGTCCATCTAGGCACAACATTACATAATAAAATATAACAATATTATGCAATGTGTGCAACACCCATTATCTCAACAATCTCCCACTTGTTGTATACATTGCATAGGGTCAATCTGTAGCCACACAAATGAACAAGGGAACAATCCCTCCTAACACATCCACCATCATGGATCAAAATACATCAAGTGCTCCATCTTGGTACCCACAAAAAAATCAAAGTATCCAGCATCTCAAACATGAATGATCTCACCTCCTATTATGCCACTGCCACCGGACATACACAGAAGCCATCCAAAGAGAAAGCCACCCAACCTATCGCACTAGAAGATCATAAAATCTTGTACCAACTAAAATGCCAAATACAAATAACCTAATCCAAAGGTAATCACATCTATCCATAGTTGTCAAAATATCCATAGCTGAAATAGCACCCACAGCAAGTGCCAAACCCATCCAACTATCCATACCTCAAAGGTATAACAAGTGAATCTCATATCATCGACATAGTCAATCTATAACCTGCAATCACAAGCCTCAAGAGCAATAGTTGCCACATATATACCAAGAAGCTCCCACTGCAAAAGATAATGTCAAATCTATAACCAATCCACTCAACACATCTCAAAGAAGTGAATCCATGTAGTATCAAGGACATCCACAATACATAAATTGATATCCTGCAAGAACAACTCTTGTAACAAGTTTCCAATAGTATCCCAAGTTCTCCACAATTAACAGAGGAAAGAGATAAAGAAATAACCATGTCATCTCTCACATGACATACATGAGCACAAACTAGTGATCACAATCTCTAACCAATCTCAAATCCAATGTAAGAAAAATAGAACATTTAGGAAGATAACCAAGACCAAAGAAACCATGCAAATTATAACCTGTATCATGTCCTTCTACACACACCTCTAGCTGTAAACTATGCAAGTATGATCTCTTCCTTTAAACCCCAACAAGAAGCCTCAACAACACCCAAACCATACCATATAACTAATCATGGATGTAAGCCTCTCACAAGAAGATCAAACTCAATAAACCATTTCTAAACCAAGAAATAACCATTCCTAATCCAAGGAAAATGCCCAATATAAAACCATCTCCCAAACCCAACCAGCATAACAACATATGTACATGGAGATAACCAATGCTTAACCATCTCTCAAATGAACCCTCCAGAACTAACTCATGTACCATAGCTCAAGATCCATATCCATGAAAGACAAGCATAAATATAATGCAACTGAGAGAAACAATGGGCTATACCTCTCAAGTAGCAAACCGCCGAGTAGACCAAGAGTGGGGAATGAGAATGCTCATCAAGATACCCAAGTCTCCAACCAAAACTCATCTAAGAACAATCTCCTCTCAAGTCCATATTAGGTGACTGCCCCTCGGACTTCCTATTGAAACCATAAACCATCCCAACAAAATACATCTCTAATCCAAGAGAAAATAGCATCACCACCATCTGTAAGTATCCATGAGCACTTGTAACCAATCAATCCATGCCGACTCCAAATGAAACATAGAAATATCATGAAGTATCCAGCTTATGATTTGTGTACTCAATACCAAGAAACTAAACCAAGATCAATGTCAAAGTTATAACCATAGCCTCAGGAACATAAACATGACAACAGGATCTTACCATCTCAACCAAAAGAGATAACATGCTCCACATGAACATACCATAACATGTCACAACTCTAAACGTGTATCAAGAGTATACCATGACATAATAATGAAACCATCCTCATACCAAGGATAACATGCCAAATAAAAGCATAAACCACACCTTTGCCAAGAACCTTGTGAGTCCTCAAGATGCAACCATCTCCACACACCATGAAGAAAACCATCTCCACACACCATGAAGATAACAAGTGCACCATGCAAATGTCAAAGATGCTTCTGCAGCAATAGGATCTAAGACAAACCTCCAACATCTGCAAACACTCAATAAATATATCAATGCCAACAACTCCCACTCAACTGTGGTACCAAGTCTCCCATGGCATCATAAAATCCATCTCCTACATGAAGATCCAAACCAAATCAGGAACTAATCCTACACTGTCACCCCATCACTGTCACAAGCTCCCACTAAACCATGTATCCAAGCTATCCATGACACAATGATGAAAAACTATCCTCTAACCATGAGAATCAACCAAGGCATCAAACCATCAAAGAACTCAAAATGCTCATCATGAGCTCCTCAAAAGAAACCAAAAAACCATGATCCTCAACCAAGAAGATATACCACCATAACTGAATCATAAATCCAAGCTAATGAACATCAAGGATGTACCTGTATATCCAATCATGTCATGCCAAAATCCATGGCACCATGATCACATCCATGAACTGAGCATCTATTCCTCAAAGTGTCCAACCTGTCAGCATAAAATAGTCAACCACAATCCTCCGCCATGACTATACCTGGTAACAACATCTCATCCCTTCTACATGAAGAAAATAATAAATCATGTGACTTCGGGCATAGACAACCCAAATCCAAGCCACCAATTTGAATATGCATCAATAATGAAAGATCAATGGGCAAAGACAACCCATAACCAAGCTATAAATGAAACTTGTAAGTATAGACCGCTTACAACACTACACAACTTGTAGATCCAACAAGTCATCATACATATCCAAACCAAATACTGATAACCATATCATCATGAGACCAATCTGAATAATGAACTAAGTATACAATGACATCAAATCTTAAATCTTCAATGCCATAAACTCACAATGTTACCATAGTCAAAATATATCATAAACTGTTTAGATAAATATATCACCAAATAAATCATGCCAAACCTACACCAAATCTAAAGCAATGTGTAGAGCTCTCCAAGAGTTTTCTCTTGACTACTCGAAGTCCAAAATCTGACTCCGTATGCCCAAGTTATGCCCTAATCTATGCTCAAAAAAATGTTTACTTTAGGGCTCTTAAAACTTGACTAAATTTCAAAATCATAGAACCAAACCTATACCATGTTTTAGTGCTCTAAATTAGCTTTCCAACGCCTATAAGAACTCCAAAATCCAATATTCTGAGAGAAAGTTATGGGCATTTTACTAAGACAATCTTTTTACCATTTTCATTGTGATTTTTCATTGTTTATTTTTTCTGTGATAAAAATTCCAACGGGATTAAATTTGATGGCCATCATGGGCTGAAACCAAAAAAAAAAATTATTTCCTCTGAACATGGCCAAACTAGGGCATATTATATATCAAAATTTATGAAAATGTCAACCCGGATCCAATGGTGAGGTTTGTTTTTACCCAAGAGGTCATTTTTGCAAGCTTCCCCCAAAACCCTCAGATCTGCAATAAATCATTCATATATCTAGTCTAGTGCATACCATAGCATACATCAAGCTTCCTACAGCTGAAGCATAGGGTACCTTGGACATCTTATCCTCCTCTTCCTGTGTCTTGGGACACATCTCCTTAGTCAATTTCAAATGACCAGGTAAAGGTGTGCTGAAAGCTTTAGCATTCTCCATAGAGAAATGTTGCAACACCTTCTCAACATAATCAGCTTGAGATAGTGTCAATGTTCTATTCTTCCAATCTCTTCAAATCTTCATACCAAGGATTTATTTTGCTGCCCCCAAATCCTTCATAGAAAATGCATGTGCTAACTGGCATTTTAGCCCCTTAATATGATCCATGTTAGACCCAGCTACAAGCATATCATCAACATATAAACATAAAATAATGTAACTATCATCATCCAACCTCTTAAAATAAACATAGTAATCTGAATGACACCTGTTATATCCATGCTCATGCATAAAACTGTCAAATTTCAGATACCATTGCCGAGGTGCTTGCTACAAACCATATAAACTTTTCTTCAATTTGCACACTAAGTTCTCCTTACCTTTGACCTCAAAACCCTGTGGCTAAGCCATATATATTTCTTCATCCAAATCACCATGAAGAAAGGTTGTTTTAAAATCCATTTTCTCTAAATGCAAATCTTTAGTAGCCACAAGACTTAAAACAGTATGAATAGAAGTCATTTTAACAACAGGAGAAAATATCTCATCAAAATCAATTCCCTTTTTCTGTGCAAATCCTTTTACAACTAACCTGGCCTTAAATCTTTTCTTACCTTCTTCCTCTTCTTTCAACCTATAAACCCACTTATTCTATAAAGCCTTTTTACCTACAGGCAACTTGCACAAATCCCATGTCTTATTTTTCAGCAAAGAGTCCATTTCATCTTTCATTGCAGACTCTCACTGAATCTTAGTATCCACCTACACAGCTTCATCATAACTTTCACCAGCATCAGTAAGTAAAATAGAATACAAAGAGGGAGAAAACCTTTGTGGAGGTCTAATTTTCCTTGTTGACCGTCTAACATTCACTAGTGTGTGTGGTATTTGCTGTTGCAGTTGTTGCACATCATGAGGAATGGCTAGAACATCAGCTTTTGGAGTATCATCTAGTACTACATAATCATCTTCTTTCTTCTCATGTTGCTGCAATAGATCTTTGTACAACACTTTCTCATTGAATATGACATCCCGACTCCTAACAATTTTAAGATTTTCAAAATCCCAAAGCCTATAACCAAATTCATTAATGCCATATCCAAAAAAGACACATTTATTTGACTTAGCTTCTAGCTTGGTTCTATTTTCAAAGTCTATATGAGCAAAAGCTTCACAACTAAAGGTCTTGAGAAAAGAATAACTCACCTTCTTACCAGTCCATGCTTCCTCTGGAATACCACAGCCCAAAAGAGTAGAGGGACCTCTATTAATCAAATATACTACAATATTGATAGCCTCCACCCACATGTGTAAGGGCAACCCAGCATGCAACCTCATGCTCCTTGTGTGCTCCATTATAGTCCTGTTCATGCGTTCAGCCACTCCATTTTCCTGTGGAGTCTTTGGAATAGTTTTCTGTCTATGAATACCATCAGTGGAGCAATAATCTTCAAATTCATGACTGCAATACTCACCATCATTATCAGATTTGAGACATTTTAGTTTCTTACCAGTCTCATTTTCAACCAAGCATTTCTATTTCTTAAAAGTTTGAAATACATCAGATTTCTGTCTAACGAAATAAATCCATACTTTTCTAGTTGCATCATCAATAAATGTAACATAATAATGAGAGCCACCAAGGGAAGATACGTGAGCTGGTCCCCATACATCTGTATGCACAAGTTCTAATTTTCCCTTTTTGTTTTCCTTCCCAGTCTTTACAAAACTCACTCTCTTTTGTTTTCCATACACACAACTTTCACAAAAATCCATATTAACACATTTTAAACCTAGTAAAACTTTCTTTGAATGAAGTATTTTCATACCTTTCTCACTTATGTGCCCAAGTCTATTGTGCCATAGCGTTGTATCAGAATCTACAGCAATTATTTGTTCTCCCTACTCAACTGCAGCAATTGTTCCTGAACATTCATTTTTCTCTGAAACAATCAAAGTAGAAGGAACAATATGACCTATACAAAGATAAGGTGCCTACTTTCACACCTTTTTCTACTACAAGGGAACCCTTTGAAACCTTCCAATTTTTATCATTAAAAGTAACTAAACAACCCTCATCACCAAGTTGCCCCACTGAAATTAAATTCCTACTCAGCCTTGGAACATGTCTTACCTCATGTAGTAGCCAATGATTCCCATTTTGCAACTTAATCTTAATTTTTCCCTTTCCAACAATCTGACAGGGTTCATTATCCCCCAAATAAACAAGCCCAAAATCCCCTTGGACATAATCAATGAAATAACCTCTATGATGTGTAGCATGAAATGAAGCACCAGAATCTAAAACCCATGAATCATCAACACTTTCTAAAGACAGAAGCAAAGCATCCTCATCGGATTTGTTACTTACCACATTTGCCTCCTTGTCTCCATCTGATTTATCTCCTTCATTTTTATTTCAATTCCAGCAATCTTTCTTTTTATGACCTGGTTTCCCATAGTACCAGCAATCATTTGATCCTCTTGATTGAGACCTCCTCCCCTTTGACTTTCCTCTTGATTTTCCACGATTTCTAGAGTTATTTCCTCTCTCAGTTGTTTTGCCCCTGCTTTGTGCATTCAAAGCACTTCCTGATGTAGATCCACCTGAGGATTTTCTATGAGTTTCCTCACTTAAAATAACACCGATCACATCATCATATTTTAGGGTACTAGATCCAGGAACAAAATTACTCATCGCCATTACCAAGCCATTCCAGCTTTCAGGAAAAGAACACAAAATCAAGAGAGCCCTAATTTCTTCATCAAAATTGATACCCACTGAAGATAACTAACTAGTAATAGTATTAAACTCATTTAAATGATCTACAATAGATCCACCTCCTGCCATTTTCATATTAAATAAATGCTTCATGAGAAATACCTTGTTTCAAGTGGAGGGATTTTTATACAGTGTTGCTAGGGTTTTCATCAAATCTTCTGTCATCTTTGCTTTTGTAATATTAAATGCCACCAATGGTGTCAAGCATAACCGAATGCTTCTGAGTGCCTTTCTGTCCAAAAGATCCCATTCAGCCTCTGACATAGTTCCTTGATTGTTGGCTTTGCCTTCCAATGGCTTCCATAAATCCTTCTGATATAGATAGTCTTCTATTTGCATCTTCCATAACTGGAAGTTCTACCCATTAAACTTGTCAACCCTTAGCTTACCCTCATCTGCCATTGCTCAAACTCAACTGTGAGACTCCCACTTAATTGTGAGACTTTCTTGCAGAGGATAACTGAAAGACAACCTCGCTCTGATACCACTTATTAGGATAAACCATGGATAGAAATAAAAACTACATGCAAATATAACCAATAATAGAAAATAATAGATCACATAGAAATGAACACAAGCCACCATGATTTAACGTAGTTCACCCAATCCTTGGGCTATGTCCACCAAACAGCAAGTCCGATCTCATTACAATCCAGTGATTACAACCTGATTACAATCCCTAATCCCTTACAGCTCAATACCATCACAAGAACCAATTTCGCATCACAACATAATAAAAAATACCCAACCCTAAGCCCTTTTATACAAGTATTAAACTACTTTAGAGTTATAACATGTCGGCCATATGTTGGCCATAATATGTCGGCCACGGCCCAAAAAAAAATTTTTGGGGCGATCCACCAAAAGCCATGACTGTTAGTGAACATGGAACACCACATAATTAACCACCTATGGGTAGGGGAGCACGTCACATCACCCAACAATCTCCCCCTTGATGTGCATACCAGGTGCTTACGCAGGTCGGGAAGGCACCGGGGAGATTTGAACCCATGACCAAGCCAAAACTAGGCTCTGATACCAATTGCAGGGCCCATTTTCCATTGCACCAAAAGCCATGATTGTTAGTGAACATGGAACACCACATAATTAACCACCTATGGGCAGGGGAGCACGTTGCATCACCCAACATCACTCACAATGGTCGTTGGAGGGCTAGAGGTCCTAGATCAAACTGAACAAGTCAAGAGGAGTTAGGGTAGGATGTGGGAGGACCCCCACTGAGGAAACCTCAAAATCTTGATTAGTTTTTTAATGCTATCAATAATCTTGTTGTAGTAGTGTAGCAGAGATTACCACCTATCATTCCATAGCCAAGGCATCAGGGTGCAGAGGGGCATGGGTTCGATATCAGGGAGAGAAGTCAAAGTTGGCCACCTAGACTTACAAAAGTTTAGGGGGAAGCATTAGTACACTAGATAGAGCCACCCCCTGCATTAGAAAGAGCACTAGTGAGAGAACCCCGAGATATTGGGATGAGATTAGTGAGTTACTATGACTCAAACCACCCATATTCACCGGTACCATAGATGGCACGCATAAAGAGGCATGGCTATAGAGTTTGTAGAGGTGCTTTGGATTGCATACCTATGGGAGCAATCTAAAGGCATGGCTAGCCATACATCTATTATAAGAGGATGCTTCCAACTGGTGGAAGCAGGAGGAGACCATAGGGGGAGTAGACATAGAGACACTCACATGGGAGTCCTTTGTGGACCAATTTAGAGATAGATATTTTTCAAAGCATTTTAAATAGAGGCAGGTTGAGGAGTTCTATGATCTTTAGCAGAGGGGTCTCATAGTGGCCTAGTATGAGAGTAGGTTCTTTGAGCTACTCCCTTATGTGGAGTACATGAGAGATGAGAAGCTACACATTCATCAGTTTATTAAGGGCCTTCACTTATCTTCCTAGGGATCAGTGTGACTGGCATTTCCTACCACTTTTAGAGAGGTAGTTGAGACAACATTGGTTGTCAAAGAAATTTGTACTAGATAGGAATCTCAAGATAGGTCCCATAACTAAAACCCCTCCTGATAGCTAGCACAGCAAAAGCCCTCTTGGAAGGGTAATTAGAGTCATTCGACAAGGACCTCAAAGGCCCCACAGGCACAACAAAGAGGGTAGTAGGATACTAGATAGAGGTCATCTCAAGGTCATCATGGCTCTAAGCCCAAATAGTGTCAGTCACAAGGCCCCAAGTGTCATCAAAGGCCATAGACCTAGTACACATAGCCAGATAGGACTCATTAGTCCTCTAGGGGAGGCTTTAGTGGATATAGCAAGACTATGGGTTAGCAATAGTCTAGACCATAGGGAGTGTAGATTTAGACCCATGGGCCATGTTATTCTTGTGGTGGTATGGATCATATTTTGAGAGAGTGTCCATAGGATCCCTTAGTAGGTAGTTAATGAGGAGCCACATCAGAGTCTATAGTAGGCGATATGGGCAGATTCCACATGGGGTTTACAGTGGTTGATAATCACTAGGTCGAGCATCAGGCCATAATGGTTGAGACTACAAGTATGATTAGAGGATATGAGGTTACTATACTATTTGACTCTGGAGCTATAGACTCTTTTGTATCCCCTTTTGTAATGGAGTGATGCAAGCTAGTGGCAACTAGAGAAGATGTTGACTGGGAGGTTGAGTTAGCTTTAGGGGCTAGGGTGTCAGTTGATCCTTGGTTCATGAATATCTGATTCAGATTGGAGATATGTTCACCACATTAGACTTATGTATTACTCCTTTGGGTTCCTATGATGTAGTCCTTGGCATGGATTGGCTTTGCACCCACAATGCCAAGATGGATTGTAGACAGAAGAGGTTTGAGTGTGTAGATGATTATGGTACACCTAGGGTGATTTTAGGGGTTTAGAGGCTAGTATCCCTTCATATTATTTCCACCATGCAGCTTAAGTGGTTTATGCAGAAGGGATCTCAGTTGTTTTCCATCACCATCAATGATAGAGAGGAAGACGTAGGGGAGGAACCTTTCCTCGATGACTATTCAATATTACAAGAGTTTGCAAATGTGTTCTCATCAAAGCTTCTTGGTATGCCACCACTAAGGACAATTGATTTCCATATTGATCTCATACCAGGAGTTGAACCTATATCTAAAGCACCCTACAGGATGACCACCCATGAGCTCAATAAGCTTAAGATTCAACTAGAGGAACTTTTGGAGAAGGGACATATCCAACCTAGTGTGTCACCATAGGGAGCAATATTGATCTTTGTTAAGAAGAAGGATGGGTAAGTCTCAGGAACTAATATCTAATACCTAGGATTGACAACCTATTTGATCATTTATAGGGTGCCTGGGTATATCCAAAATAGATTTCAAATCAGAGTACCATCAGTTATGCATCATCAAAAGTGACATCCACAATACTACATTCTATACAAGATATGGTGACTACAAGTTCACAATGGTACCTTTTTGGTCTCACAAATGCCCTAGTTGTATTTTTGAGCCTCGTGAATGGGGTATTTTGCACATTCCTAGACAAGTTTGTAGTAGTGTTCCTAGATGATATATTGGACTATTCTCATGATGAGAAGGAACATGAAGAGCACCTATGGTAGGTATTGTAGCAATTAAGAGAGAATTAGTTTTATGGTAGCTTTTCAAAGTGTGCCTTTTTTAGATGGGAAGTGCATTGCTTGGGTCATGTGATATCAGGAGATGGGATCTTAGTGGACCCATCCAAGATTTGAGCCATCATGGATTGGCCAACACCTACTAGTGTCATAGAGGTTAGAAGTTTTATGGGATTAGTAGGATACTATAGGTGGTATGTGGTAGGTTTCTCTAGGGTAGCTCACCCTATTACATCTCTTTAGAGAAAGGGAAAGAACTTTGAGTGGAAAAAAAAGTGTGAGGAGGTGTTTTAGAAGCTCAAGAGGGCACTCACTAGTGCACCCATTTTAGTAGTACCCAACCCCTCATTGGACTTTTAGTATGCACAGATGCTTTCTTGGATGGAATTGGAGTTGTTCTTATGCAAGAGAGTCGAGCCATAGCTTACGAGTCTAGGAAACTCAAGGCTCGTGAGCTCAATTACCCTACTCATGATCTCAAGCTTGCGGTAGTGGTCCATGCATTGGCACAATGGTGTCATTTTCTTCTAGGGTGATGATTGAACTTCATTCAGATCACCAAAGCTTGCAGTATATTTTCACATAGCCAAATCTTAATGCTAGGCAAAGGAGATGGATGGAGTTCCTATGTGAGTACAATTTTGATGCATTACATTAAGGGTAAGGAGAACATAGTGGCAGATGCCTTGAGTAGATGATGCCCAGAGCTCACTTCCATGGTTACAAGCATAAATTTGAGGGAGTGTATTATGCACCACCTACTAGAGGATTAATTCTATGCAGAATTTTGTCAGATAGTCCACTCCTAGAGAGCTCCTGAGGGTAAATTTGTTGATTTTTCATTAGATTCTGAAGGATTATTACAACATAAAGGGTAATCTATGTACCCTCCATAGGTGACTTGCATGAGTTCATTATTCTAGAGGATCATTGAGCATCTTATCTAGCACATCTTGGAGTTAAGAAGCTCCATGCTGACTTAAGGTAGCTATATCATTGGTCGGGCATGAGGATGCAAATTTCTAGTATTGTAGCTAGATGCCTAGAGTGTTAGAGAGTTAAGGTTGAACATGGACACCCAAGTGGACTCTTGCAGCCCCATGAGATACCTAAGTGGAAGTGGGATACTATTTCCATAGATTTCATTATTGGTCTTTCAATGTCTTCTCGTCACCATGATGCCATCATGGTGACAGTTGACACCTTGACCAAAGTTGCACATTTTTCACCAATTTGGACTAGCTTCATTGCCTCTATAGTTGCATAGGTGTTCTTGTGATACATTGTTAGAATTCATGGTATTCCTCATAAGACCATCTCAAATAGAGATTCCTTGTTTACATCATCCTTTTGGAGGGAATTACAGGTAGCATTGGGCACTAGGCTCAACTTTAGCACCGCTTATCATCCTCAAACAGATGGACAAACAAAGAGGGTTAATTAGCTTTTAGAGGATATGTTGTGGATGTATGTGATGGATAACTAGGTTAAGTGGAAAGAATACTTGCATCTTGCCAAGATTTCCTACAATAATGGTCATCATTCTTCCATTGGTATGCCACCCTACCAAGACCTATATGGTAGACCTTGTAGGACACCCTTGATTTGGAATAAGATCGAGGACAGAGTATCCATTGGACCACAGTTGGTCAAGGACATGGAACAATAGGTAACATAGATTAGGTAACAACTCAAAGAAGCCCAAGATAGACAAAAGAAGTATATAGATGCCAAGAGGACAGATAGAGGACACATGGTGGGTGATAGAGTATTCTTAAGGGTGCGAACTCATAAGAGTCCAATCTATTATGGAAAGGGCTCTAAGCTAGCACCTCATTTTGTTGGAACCTTTGAGATTTTGGAGTAGATAGTACTAGTTGCCTATCATCTAGCTTTCCCACCTAGTATGTTTTGTATCCATGATGTATTTCATGTTTCTTTATTACGAAAGTATATATATGATGAGTCTCACCTCATATATTGGGATGCTTTGCAGGTGGAGTTAGATGAATAGATAGCATTGGAGCCCATTCACATATTGGCTCAATGGACCCTCTCACTTTGAGGTAGACAGATGGACCAAGTTAGAGTCTAGTGGAATTGTTATGATGAGGTCATGGCATCATGGGAGGATGTAGCACAGATGAGAGCACAATACCCCTACCTTTTTGATGAACTCTAGGAGGAAGGAAGTTCATGCCTAGGGGAGGAGGATGTGAGGCCTTACCTTGACCCATCATAGTATAGATATTTTATCTCCATTTTGTTGCTTAGGACTGGATATCTTGACATATATTTTGATACTTGATGGACACTAATTTTTGCTACTTATCTGATGATATTTACCTTGTGATCTTCCATTATGATATGTATTAGGACTTAATTGGATAGTTGATGAATTAATGGATATTTATTCAATAATTCACTATTATGATAAGAAATGGAATTATGATGTGATTCAAATGCTTAATTTGATCTTGTTAGGGAAGTTAGTAATAAGAAAAAAATTTAGGATTAATGATTAAATGTTTGTAAGAAAATGATGGAGGATAGGAAGTTAATTATGAAATGTGTTATATGTAAATTGTATAATAAAAAAATTATCATGTATTTTTACTTTCATATGTATTTTATATGATACTTTTCATTGGATTATTGATGCTCGAGTTAAGTGTGCAGGAAAGGAACCATGGAAACATAACAGGGAAAAAAGGTATAAACACATGTTAATATGACATTGCCAAGGTGAATCTTTAGAAGATTCATAAACCTCATTGTCATGTGTTTATTTTATAAATGTGAGGTGTATGTGTGTAGTATGTATTTCATGAGTAGATTTAGAACATGTCATGTGTGATGTATAGTGAATTTTGTGTGTGTCACTTGACACTTGTTCTCATTATACAAAAATGTCATGTTCTCTGAAGATGGATCATGTGGCCACCTTATCTCAATTTAAATTCCTTAATTAAGAATTAGACTTATAGCCTTGATTTAGTAAGGGGAACAAAGGTTACCATCATAGAAAACTTAAAACTAGACCCTACCTAGCATTGTGAGGGCCAAAAAGTAGCTCTAAGGTGAATATGTGATGGAAATAAACTCTACCCATGATAATACTTTAAGTTAGGGGGTAAATAGTGACCACTAGGGTGCCTAGAAGACCTAGGAGACCTAAAAAGGAATACATTTTATATTGAATCAGAAAATGGGAGTCATATATAGAGGCATGGCCAAATTAGAAACCCACTTACCCACTTTCTTACCTTAGAGACATTTAGGGATTGGAGGAAAAGGATAAGGATCTCTACAACAATTTTCTTTTTTCATTTCTTGGAGTGAGGTTAGTATCCATGATCCATGATGTTTCATTATTGCATTGTAGATTTTATATGGTGTTTCTTCATTGCATTGTAGATTTGATATGGTGTTGATATGGTTATGTCAAGAATCTTGATGTATTTGTGTTGAATGTGAGAAGTTTTTATGTGATTTCTTCCTTGAATCTTGTTTTTTTCATGGTGCTTGTTTGTGTAAAATGGGTGTGAAGCATCACTCACCCTTGGGGGAAAAAACTTCTTGGGTGAAGGGGTTAGTTGGGCTCACTGATGTAGTTGAGAAACTCTCCCATGTGTGGGGATGATTTTGATGTGTTTCAATGGGGTGTGGACTTCAT
This sequence comes from Cupressus sempervirens, assembly GCA_028749045.1. Lineage (NCBI taxonomy): Eukaryota > Viridiplantae > Streptophyta > Pinopsida > Cupressales > Cupressaceae > Cupressus > Cupressus sempervirens. The sequence continues at coordinate 422,030,788 of CM053785.1, read as the reverse complement.
GATTACTTACATTCTTGGGAGGTATAAGGGGTGTATGAAGAGGGAATAAATTGTTAAGCCTTGAAAGGGCATGTTATTTATGAGAATATGTGAATATATGTGATTCATGGATTTTAAATTCTCCTCATGGTGAGAGCCCACCTTCACCCTATATCCTGATTCTATTGTTAAATCTATGTGCAAGCCTTGGGATGAGTTGTATTGTGTTATGTTGAGTTGTGTTGTTATGAATATGCATGATATGTGAATGTGAAGTATGCAACCATTTGTGCCTTGTTTCCCCAAGTTTGGTGGATGGTCTCCTTGAGGCCTAGGATGGCAGGTGAGCCTCCATGGTTCCCTAATTTTGTGTCTCTTTTGAAAATTTTTACTTGATGATTCTTGGAAACTTGGAGTTCATGTAGTCTTTCTATTGCATAGGAGAAGAAGAGACTATTGTATTTGTGAAGGAAATGGAGAAACAAAATCCATCTTGATATGTGATTCTATATGTTATGAATATGCATGATATGTGAATGTGAAGTATGCAACCATTTGTGCCTTGTTTCCCCAAGTTCAGTGGATGGTCTCCTTGAGGCCTAGGATGGTAGGTGAGCCTCCATGGTTCCCTATTTTTGTGTCTCTTATGCAGATTTTTACTTGATGATTCTTGGAAACTTGGAGTTCATGTAGTCTTTCTATTGCATAGGAGAAGAAGAGACTATTGTATTTGTAAAGGAAATGGAGAAACAAACTCCATCTTGATATGTGATTCTATTTGTCTTTGTAAGAGTGTTGTTATTGCTCTTATTCTTTGTCAATAGAGAAGTTATGAATCATCTATGTATTGTAAAAAGGACTTTCCATTTTTGTATATTTGTTATGGTGATTTCACCACCCTATGTTCATGCTTGACAAGTGTGTTGGATGGAACCTTTAGATGATCATGAAAGAGAAATTCCTTGAATTGATGTTTTTGTTTCATTAGCTTGAATATGAATGTACTGAAAAAGAAAAAAAAGATTAAACATCATTATAGAAATTAGTAAGATGCAAAGGAAACTAACTATTGAATCATATTATCCTTCATTCTCATAGAAACAATTAGATGCATTTTAAGATCAATCTTGACTCGTGTATATATGTAGAATATGCATTCAATAGCCATTGTATTTGTAATTTAGACTAAAGTCAATAATGGATATCATCAATGAGATCAGAATACTTGATGTTCACGAAGTTGCATGCAAAATATTTCATTTATGCTTCATAATAAAGTATCTTGGAACTAAATTTTGAAAGCAATATGATAGTGGTCATGTACAATACATTAGATTACTATATAGAATATTTATTAGGATGCATTATTGAATGTTAGAATATCACCAACTCAATTATAATTAATCATAGAGAATATATGAAGGAAACTAGACAAGTAAGTTCAACTCTAAAAAAAAAAGAGGGCTTGTAGGTGCATATTTACTTGCTAGAAAATGTATGGCAACTCAAACTAAACCTCTTCCCAAAAATGCAGTCAATAGAATAATAATATCAAAATAAAATAAGCATATTTTACCTCTAGCAATATAAAAATATATAAGTCAACTATCATAATAATGATGACTACCCAAGAAGTAAACATATATATATATATATATATATATATATATATATATATATATATATATATATGAAAATGTGGTTGTAGGAAAGTACTTGTTAGCCAGTCATTAATAAATATAGCAAAATATATATATATAAAAAACATATATATTTACACCTCCATCTTATAGAGGTGACCTAGCTATTAATAATGTCAAGAGGGCTTTAAAAAAAAAATTAGAAATGAAAGTTTTGGGGAGAAAGGACAAACCTTCCCCCCATTCCCTATCTTGGTGGCCTTACCTTTTAAAGGGGGCATTAAATGAGATGGGAGGCACCTTAGGAAGCATGGCTTCCTCCCTCCTCCTTCACACATGGGAAGAGAGAGGAAGGGACTAGGAGATAGAGGGTAGGGGTAGGTAGGAGTAGATTTAGGATTTGATGGGAACTTAGGAAGTTGGATTAGTTAGGGTATTTGAATTTTATTTTATTTTATGTGTTAATTAAAGTTAAATTTTTTAATTAGGGGTGGTCTTGCAATATAGACTTAGGGAAAGTCTTGCAATATAGACTTAGGGAAAGTTTTTAATAAGTATATTATATATATATATATATATATATATATATATATATATATATATATATATATATATATATATATATAGTTTGGTAAAGAACTAAATAAGGGCATATTCTTACGAAAAGGTGAGGTAAGTATATAGGACATAAAATTAGTATATAAGGGATAAATTAGTAAATCAAAAGAATCATAATAATAATATTAATAATAAATAAATGAAAAGAATCAATTCAAATAAATAATAATGGAGATCTAGTTAGTAGTGCATAATCAAATGATAAAGTAAAGAGAGAGAAAGAGAGAGAGAGAGAGAGAGAGAGAGAGAGAGAGAGAGAGAGAGAGAGAGAGAGAGAGAGAGATGGAAAGTAAGAAGTTCATCAAAGGGGAATATATTTATGCATCTAAATGAAAATGGAAGACATATGGGAAGTTGCGTATGTATGTTGTGGTAGGGCAACTTGTGTTAAAAAAAAAAAGCACTTAGGGTAATCATAAAACATCATCTTGTTGCTATACCCTAGAACCATTGACTCAAAAATTTAATTTCACATGCATTGAAAAGTGTTTGAATTAGGAGTATAGAAGATGAAGATTTTATAACCAAAATAACATTTTAACTTATTATTGCAAACATTAATATACAACCAGGCAACCCATCATAGGAAACTTGAATTTAGATTTCGAGTGGAATGATCACCGTCCCATCAACTAACTTTAACATCTCCAAGTTTAAGTATAGATCATGTACCTTATCTTCAAAAATTATCTCATCTTAAAAATAAATTTTTTAGTTGTGTTTTTTTTGCCTTGTAAAATTTTGGGCATGACAGTTTAAATGACAAAGAACCAGATGTTCCCATTGAAGATAGAGACATGTTTCTCTTCTCAATTCATCGTTGGACCTCCCAAGCATGCATGTAGAGAAGTACATCAGAAATCAGCTTTAAAGAGCATGATTGAAGACCCCTCCAATCTATTGCATCTTAGGTATGGACATCTTGGCTTTGCTGGTTTAAATTTATTGTCCAAGAAAAAAATGATAGAAGGTTTGTCAAATATTGTAAATTCATGTGACAAGTATGAGGCTTGTATTTTGGGTAAGCAACATAGGCTTCCCTTTAATTCTAGAAGGGAAAGGGCACCATTAGAATTGGTGTATCTAACTTAGTTGGCCCTATGCAAACCACTTCTATTGGGGGGAGTACTTATTTTATGGCATTCATAGATGATTTTAGTCATAGGACATGGATGTATTTTTTGAAAAGAAAATCTGAAGCATTTGATAAGTTTATTGAACTTAAAACCCTAGTTGAAATGAAATATGGGCATTATGTAAAATTATTAAGGTCAGATAGAGGAGGGGAGTATACCTCCAATTCTTTTGTAAATTTTTGTAGAAAAAGTGGCATCAAGAAGGAGCTTACAGCTAGTTATACTCCATAGAAAAATTGAGTGGTTGAGAGGAAGAATAGAACCATTGTTCAAATGGAAATGAGCATGATGAAAGAAAAGGGACTCCCAACTAAATATTGGGGAGAGGTTGTAGCAAAAGTAATATACTTGATAAACATGTGTCTTACAATGGTAGTCTGTGACAAGATTCCTCTTGAGGCATGGTCAATACATAGGTGGATAGTTGAGCACTTAAGAGTGTTTGGGTGTGTAGCATATGCACATGTGCCAAAGGAACAAAGGAAAAAGTTTAATGAAAAAGGTTTGAAGTGCATCTTCATAGGTTACAGCTTAGAATCAAAGGCTTATAGGTTGTATGATCCAATCACCAAGAAGATCATCATCTCAAGAGATGTGGAGTTTCTTGAAAATTAGTCATGGGATGGCTCGGTGGATAAATCTTCAAGCATTTAAAGTAAAGTGTCAACTATTGATGAAGAAGATGAAATTGGTGATCAACAAAATGAAGGAGTGGAAGATATAGATGACTTCAAATAGAGGCAAAAAGGCAAGGAGCCTCAAACATGAAGAGTATTGGCTCCTAGTAGTTCAAGACAGCTCTGAGTTGGTATGCATAATAGTAGCAGCAGCAATACTAAAAAAATTGATCCCACTCTTGCCTCCCTATTTCTAAGAAAAACTAAGAGTCTAAGGGAGATATACCAAGATGAAAGGTATGATGAAGATTATGATGAGAGTGTTAATTTTGGATTATCTTCTCATAGTGATCCAATCTATTTTGAAGAAGCCAAGAAAGAAAATAAATGGTGTAATGCTATGGTATGAAACATGGGAGTTAATTGTGTTGTGTCCCAAGAAACAAGTAATTGGAGTTAAATGGGTTTGCAAGACCAAGTGCAATGCTAAAGGAAAAATAGATATGCATAAGGCATGATTAGCAGTCAAGGGGTACAAGTAGTAGTATGCCAAAGATTATGATGAGACTTATGCCCTAGTTGCAAGAATGGAAATAGTGCATGCTATCATAGAAATTTCATCCCAACACAAATGGAAGGTATATCAAATGGATGTGAAGTCTACTTTCTTGAAAGGAGTATTGAAGGAAGAGGTATATGTGGAGCACCCACCTAGTTATGAAGTTGTAGGTGAGTAATGTAAGGTGTATAGGTTGAAGAGAGCTCTTTGTGGGCTCAAGAAAGCTCCATGGGCATGGTATAGCAGGATGGACTCATAGTTGATGAGAGATGGCTTTAAAAAAAGTGATGGTGAGCCCACTCTCTACATCAAGGCAAAAAATGGTAAGGTTTTGATTGTTTTCTTGTATGTGGATGACTTAATCTTCACTAGAAATGATAATTTCCTAATTGGTGAATTCAAAGAAGCCATGAAGAGTGAATTTGAGATGATAGACTTAGATCTTTTGAAGTACTTTCTAGGCATACAAGTAAAACAAATGCATGATGGCATCTTTATCTCTCAAGAAAAATATGCAAATCAAAACTTGGAGGATTCAAAATGCAAAACAATAAGGTAGCACCAACACCAACAAGAGTAGTTTGAAGTTGAGAAATATAGATTATAGCAATAATGTGAATCCAACATTATACAAAAGCATGGTTGGAAGTTTGATGTATTTGACAACAACTTGGCCTAATATGATGCATGTAGTAAGTCTGATTTCTAGATTTATGGAAACACCAAGGGATTCTCATTGAAAAGTGGGAAAGAGGATCTTAAGGTATGTGAATGGTACCAAGGGATTTGGCATTTTGTATACTATTGATAATGACTTTAGGCTTATTGGTTACACTGTTAGTGATTGGGCTAGAAGTCTAGATGATAGGAAGAGCACTTCTAGTTATATGTTTCATATGGGCTCAGGTGCAATTTATGGGCATCCAAGAAGCAACCAATTTTTTCTCAATTTATAGTAAAGGTTGAATATATAGCAGCGAATGCAGCAACAAGTCAAGCTATTTGGCTAAGAAGAATTTTGGCAGATTTGAATGAAAATCAAGAGGATGAAACCACAATCTTTTCACACAACATTTCCTCAATTGCATTGAATTTGAATCCAATTTTCCATGGGAGAAGCAAGCATATTGAAATTATATATCATTTCATAAGAGAACTTGTGGAGAATGGAGAAATCAAGATGAAATTGTCTAAGTCTAAGCAATAGCTAGTAGACATTTTCACTAAGCCTTTGGGCATATCAAGTTTTGTGTGCCTAAGAGGATGTCTAGGTATAGTTGATTTGAATTAGCAGTGATCCTTGTATGGTTGGCTTGGAAAAAAGGGGGAGTGTTGAAATATTTAATGCTCAGGTTGTCTCATGAGCCTTCTGCACCTACCTACCATGTTTGACGATCAGTTGCAACATTCAAAAATAGTTATTGTGGTAGGTGAGTTTGAATTTCAAAAATGAGAGGGAAATTCAAGTTGATAGAAAGAGACAAAAAGGGGTGAATTTTTCCTTCATTCTATAAGTCAAACTTAGACATTTAGAGAGTCATTTTTTGAGTTTAGCAGAACAACAGAGGTAAGAAGGTCAATCAAATCCAGCAGCAGTAGCAAGGGTGGATGACTTTGGGTATTTTGTGAAAGTGATGTTTTTTCCTATATGAGCACTAATTGCTTCCAGTTTATTTTATGTAGCCATTAGTTTATATAATTTCAATATAAGGTATTAGATATTTTTGTTCATATAGGGTTAATAGTTTATTCTCCAGGTTTGTATCAATTTGTTTGAAGTTAATAGAAAGAAAGCTAGTATATTTGTCATCTCCAATCTATGTGGTTACAGATCTTGTCTCCTTTATTATATTTTTTTGTGCATGATTAGAAAGATTAGGGAGAAAGGAGGAGAAACCATTTAATGTGTATTTGGAACATTGTTCTTCCTCCTCGCATTACTCGACTTGTACTAATCGAGAAACTCGATCTCATCAGCTAAGCCTTTGTCTGTCAAGCTTCCTTTTGGTGACTAAGTAATTTGGCACCCATTGCTCTCGAGAAACTTAGCATTGCCTATCACTCGGATCCTTAAGCTATCAAGCAACTCAATACTCCCTATTGTAGCTCGGTTGCTAAAGAAATTTTTTGCAAAGTTTTTACAACAAGAGAGCATTGATGTCTATCTAGATGAGTTTAAGCATACAAAAGATAACAAATTGACATGGTGTCTACAAGAAATATCAAAAAATACAACATAATTGTTAATACAGTAGCAAGAATTAGTAAAATGTGAATTTATTTCAACCCTCTTTTTTACTGAAACTATTTTTCCCTAATTTTAACAAATTTAAAATTTTAAAAATTTGCCTCCAAATGCAAGTCAATCAGAACATTAGTCAATAAAATTTTAGGAATCCATAAATGAATATACATAGATTTCTGAATTATTAAGACAAAAAATTAGTTTTTAGTTTATACAATAAGATCTTAAGGAATCATAAAATTTGTGGGTTGTGTTGTATTAAATGGAAAATCTGAAGCAAACATTAGATGTTGTGATTCAATGCTCTATTAAAATATTCTAACACTAACTTTAGTTAAAACAATGATTTTCATAATTTAGGCCCTCTCATCTAATTAAAATTAGGGATGTGAGAAACCTTTTGTCCACCTATAGGAAGTAACAAAGTATAAACATTTTAGAAATGTCACATCTCTCATTATATTTTAAGAAAATGAAGGACTGAGTTAAAATGAACACACCTTGAAAATGAGAAGTTTTCTGTAAAAGAAAAACACAATTATTGCATGCCACTTGCAATCTAAAAATCATTATAAATTCTAGAATTAGCAAGACTAGATGTTATGATTTATTGCATAAAATATTGTACCAAATATATTAGTTAAACAGACATATGCCCCCCTATGCTTAACTCTTCTTCTTAATAATACCATAATCTATAGCAAGGTATCTACACACAAATATGGTGTCATTTCCTATACAAGGAGGCATCAATCCTCTCATGTAATTATCCCACCTGCAATTGGACACCACTACTGCCAAATCTATGGCCAAGGGTTGCATCCAATTGTGCATGCAAAATACCATTATGAAAAAACATTTTGATAAGACACATATCTCATAGACCTTGTGTTACTTAAGTATTTATTAGTGGTAAGTTCCACAAGTGTCAATTGCCTTGTGGTTTTGCATATTTGTTTTCCCCAATTTGATGGTTGTTGATAATGCCTCACTTTTCACACTTTTAAATGTAGAACAAAATAGAATAAATAAATCTTGTAAATTTATATAAATATATATAAATTTATTTATTTATTTATTTATTTATTTATTTATTTATTTATTTATTTATTTATTTATTTATTTATTTATTTATTTATTTATTTATTTATTTATAACTATCAGTTGAATGTCAAATTTATTGAAAAAATAAAAAAATATTTGCATTGAAGAATGATGTCATTGTAGAAAGTCTCTTGGCTTAATAAGAATAGATGAAAATAGTAATGTAAGGCTTTATCCCCAAAAAAAATTCTTTTGAGACCTCCCCTACCTTAAAAATAGAGTTGTAACCTCCTTTATGGGTCATTTTCCATATTTTTTCTCTATATAAAGATAGCCAAAGAACATTGAAGGAAGTGCATGAATATGATGTGATCTCCTAGACTAGGTTTATCATAGCTTACTCTAAGTGGTATGGGAGGAAAAAGTTAAGAGGCCTTGAACTTATTTTATGAAATTAAAGAAGTGGATACTAAACCAAGTGAGTTCACTTTTGTGATTATTTTATCTGTTTATGATTATTTAGAAGATTTGGAATAGAGAAAAGTATTGGAAAGTACAATTGGAGCAATTGTTATGTTGTCATTGATGTTAAACCTATTGGTAAGATAGAGGTTCAAATCTACTAAAGAGACATTTTAATAATAGTGTAGAATGCCATATCATTTGATTGATGAAGAGGATTTGAACGAAGAGATAGCAAGGTGAACTAGTGAGTGTTGTTGAGTTGAGAAGTTAAGTATCATGGAAATACAATGGGCACTTGATAAGTTATTCTTTGATAAGATAATGTGTTGTTCTTGACATGAAAGAAAGAATAAAGTTGATGAAGCTAAGATTTAAAACAAGTCAAAAGGATAAGCTTAACCAAGTATCAGTATTGCATAGTCAATAAAGGAGTTGAAGCAAAAGATTAACAAACTTATGTAGAAGCCAAATAAAAATTTCAAGTCAAGTGTTAGTTATTACTAAGTAAATGTATGAAGAAGTATTGTAGTGACTGAGCATAGTAATGGTTGAGTGAGCCTGTTGATGCTGAGTGAGAAATTATAGTGTATATTGAGGAGTAGAGTGATGACCAAGCTAAAGAACATAGTGATTGTTGAGTGATAGCAAAAGTCATAGTTTGAGAAATATTTCATTTTGAGACCAACATAGTTGGAATTTTGAATTATTCAAAGCACGTACAAGATAAGAATTATTGAAATGACATATTTAATACACAAGCAAAAAAATTTATATGATCAAAGGCAAGGATTTGATCGAAATTTTCTAGAAGAAGAATGAGAACAAAATGATAGAAGGATTCAATGAATCTAACCTAACCCTAGGATCAACGATGATGTTTAAGTGAAACAAGATCATAATCACCTATTTGAGGAGGCATAAGGAATGAATTTGAAGTTTTTTTCATTATAGATTGGAGATCTTAAGGAGAACATTATGAAGAACATAATAGTAGAGGTGAAGTGTGAAATTTTTGTTGAAGAATCATTTCTTGAGGAGATGTTAAGCATATCAGTAAAGGAGATGTTAAGCATATCAGTAAAGGAGATGTCAATAGAGGCTAGTTAATGAACCAGGGGATTAGTTTATGGAGATCTAAATTTATAAAGTGAGTTTTACTTTACAGATCGAACCTATTATTACATTCTAACCATTGCATCAGTCAAAATCCTTTAATCAAGGTTGACCTAATAGTCATTTTGAAGTCCTTCAATCAAGGTGACATTCTAACAGAATGTTTCAATGTCCTCTAACAGGGCCACTCCTAATAGGGTGATTAAATCCTTTAATAGGGTCACATTTAATAGTGTGTTGTATAACCTTTAATGGGGTTGGCTCTTAACTAAACTCACTTCAAAAAAGTGAAAAATTGGTAGCATGTTACTTGGTGGTTTTTCCCAAATTGGGTTTCTATGTTAAATCATGGTATCAAAGTGTTATTTTCATGTGTGGATGTTATTGTTATGCATGTTATATTTTAGAGTAGTTTATTTATTGGAAATCGACACATATAGAGATAGGGAGTTAATTAATTGATGAAATGTTTAATTGAGTTACCTAGCAAGATGAAAAACAACCATCTAGAACATTGGAGTTGGTCATTGATCATATTTTCAAGAGAGAGATTCATGAAAATTTATGTCATTGGCATCATGCAAAATGTATGCTCAATAGAAGTAGTGCTGGAAGGAGGGCCAAAAAACCATTCTATCCAAAGAACTAAGTTGTTGTTTGACAGTTCTACAATTTTTAACATTCTATTTTTTCTAAGTGTGTTCATAGTCAAAAGGTGAACTTTTCACAAGGTGTGTTTTTTAGAGTGAATGCAAACTGGAAGATCTTGAGCTACCATCTCCATTTTAGCAAGCATTAAGGTCTTCACCCAGTAGAAACATGATCCTAGAACCTAGTCACTTTCACAAGCCTCATAGTGATAAGGGAATACCCAAGATCCAGCCACTCACATTTCATATTCCATCATCTTCATCTATTTTGCATTCAACTTGCCCCCACCTACCATTCTACTTAACCCTCTGCCTATGGATTTCTTTGCAAATGCAATAGATTCACCAATCAACTTGCAAGGTCCACTCAAAAAACTTCCCAAGAACCTTGATAAATTTTTCCCAAGGTTCATCTACAAAGAAACACAAACAACCAAAGATCACATCAAGGTTTTCAAAGAAATATGCAATCAAAAATAGATTCAAGAAGAAAATGTGTTCCTTCGTCTGTTCCCATACACATTGGGAGAGGTTGCATTTAACTAGTACATTAATATGCCACTAGGATCTACATAAAATTAGAAAAATTTTGAAAATTTAATCTTGGATCAATTCAAAATATTCATCAATCTAGTCATGATACATCAGTAGTTCATATTTATTAAGAGGGATCCAATAAAGACTATCTCACATTTCAATCATCATTTTCACATGGCATATCGCAAGTTGGAAACCCCTTATACCATACCAATAGGGGGTGAAATTAAAATCTACCTAAACTATATGGATCACCTCACTACTATCTTCCTAAGGAGGCTACCTATTGCAGACATTGACTCTCTAGAAAAGGTCTTCAAAGAAGTGGCCACCTTTACCAAATAGTCTAACCCCAATGGAGGAGGCATGATGGTTCCATCTCATGCCATTATGATAGTACCACCATACCCTATGAGACAACAAGAAATCCCTAGTCAATTCATTCTTGTAAATCCAACCTCCTACTTTAGCTCTAGCTATAACCCACCTAGGATACGAACCTCCAAAAGTTGTCTTCTTTGAGCAGAAAGTCACACCATCCACTGAGGCGAAGAAGAATGTTATGACTAAACTAGATCAAATATAAAATAATATGTCTCAGATAATCAATGAGATAACCCATCTTTGGTTGTCACAAGGGAAGAATAATAATTTCCAAAGAGTTAATCCAGCCCCATACAACAATAGTTATGGTGAAAGTTACAACAAGAATTTCAATGGAAATAATTTTAACACAACAGTTCAAAAGAATGTTTTCCAAAGATAGAATATGTTGGTGTTTGAAAATGCTGGAGGGTTTTCAATTACCCCCATGAGAATATGACATATCTAGGGGCAACTAACTCCCATTCTCAACATATCATTTCAAACACAAGGCCAACTATAAGGCTTGACCCTTCTTCTACTTCATGCTCTGCTAAACCTAGGCAGGTAGACCTTAGATTCAATTGATATCGTACCAGTGCAAAACATATCCCTGAATCTATTTACTGTAGATGAAAACCCTTATATCTCCTAATGACCTATGCAATAACAAAGAAGTGTAGTTGCAAATTACAAATCTATGAGATGCACAAGCTGAGTGAGGGTTAAAATATTCTAGCTCTTCAACATAAAAATAGAAAGAACATTTGATTAATAATGTTGAAATCAAAAAAACCTTAGATATGCAGTGGTAAGACTTTAATGATCCCCTAACTGACCAGTGCCTAATCCATTAGGAAATTCCATGAATTCAAAACATACATCTATGACATTAGGACATATTTCATATGCCCAAACATCAGATATATCTAATCACCTTGTGATTTAGACATCGGTGTTCATCCAGATCTCATTCTCATGAAATATCCTTCTCAACATAACCAGCAACCCTGTCAAACACATCAAGCATTTACTTGGCACTTTGTTCCAACAGCAAAATACATCAGACATACAACTTGAAGGGGATGCAAATGGATCTCAGCTCTTTGTTCTAAGACCACAAAAGACTGCAGATTACTAAGACAGGAGATGAGAACTAGAATGAAGCTAATGAAATTCTTGCTCATATGTATGTTGGAAATATAGATGAAGTAATTGAGAGGGGAGGGGTGAATTAGTTACCACAAAAACAAGTCCAAAAAATCCCTTAGATGTCTAAAATGCTTATTTACTACTGATACTTGGTAAATAGTGTAGAAATACTTTAACTCGGTAAATTAACTAGTTACTGTTCATCTAGCATTCAAAGGTATTAACATGCATGCAAAGATTAACTAAATGAACACAAGAGACACTAGATTTAAAGTGGAAACCCAATATGAAAAAAACCACCAAGTAACTAGTCACCAATTTTCACTCTTCTGAAGTGAGCCCTATTAGGAGCCAACCCTGTTAAAGGTTACAATACACACTGTTAGGTGTGACCTTGTTAAAGGATTTAATCACCTTGTTAGGAGTGGCCTGGTTAGAGGTCCTTAAAACAATTCAACTAAACTGTCACCTTGTTAGAGAATTTACAAAATGGTTGTTAAACCAACTCTGTTAAGAGATTTGAAGTCATTGCTACAATGGTTAGAAAGCAAAAATGAATTGACCTAAATGATATGCAACTTATCTTTTGTTGAGTACAGATCTCTATTCTCCTTTGCTAGATCCTTGCTAATTGAATACAACTTTGCAGCTACTCTAGGATATCTAATCCTTTATCAAAATTTTCTCAATTCACTTATTCCAACCTTCTCCATATATTCTCATACACACACACTAATTCACAACTTGAGTATCTATATATATACCTTTCAGATTTAACAAGTCGGCTTAAATATAGATTCCAATAACTAAAAATCATTACATTAGTCAGTTGCATGAAGCAATTAAACTTAATATCAAAATAGTAAAATCCTTTGCTAGCTGACCAGGCTTGGTAACCACTGCTTCAGAATGGTTTTCTAGTGTTAACCAAGTGAAGCTTAGTAAACACTGCAAAATCTTGTAAAAGTTCTTTGGAGACCGAGTGAACTCAGTGAGCACTGACTTTCCTTTGTTGTTGTAGTGATCTCGGTGGAAGTTAATTTCTTGCCATATTTTCTTCGATGACTGAGTGAGCTCAATAGAAGCTAACTTTTCTTTGCTGACCAAGTGAGCTTGATAGAAGCTAACTTTTCTTTGTTGACCGAGTGAGCTTGGTAGAAGCTAACTTTCCTTTGCTGACTGAGTGAGCTTGATAGAAGCTAACTTTCCTTTGTTGATCGAGTGAGATCAGTAGAAGCTAACTTTTCTTTGTTGATTGAGTGAGCTCGGTAGAAGCTAACTTTCCTTTGCTGATCAAGTGAGCTCGGTAGAAGATAACTTTCCTTTGTTGATCGAGTGAGCTCGATAGAAGCTAACTTTCCTTTGTTGATCAAGTGAGATCAATAGAAGCTAACTTATGAATGATATGACATTTGTGTAACATCAAAGACAACATTCAATTAACAATTGTATCCAACAATCTCCCTCTTTGGCATTGATGGCAACACAACATGTCATAGCAGAATGAAATTTGAAAACAAGTCTAGCAAGTCTTTTCTTTAGCAAACTCCCTCTTTCAGTAATCTCCCTTTGTGAAGGAATTACTTAGCAAACCCTTCTTTCAAACAAATTTCAGAAAGATATGACAGAAAACTCTCCCTCTTTGACAACACATGCCAAAGACAACATAACTCAAATGAATTCTAATGTACCTTTATTATTGATTCATATGCAATGTTTCCTATCTATGCTGCATCAACTGATAGATCTTCAAACTGGTATGCATTGATGCATCACTAAAACTTCATTTTAGTGAACTTTGGATAGGGGAGTGACCCCTAACTTACCTCTTAGATACAAGAATGCATTCTTAGGTAATGGCTTTGTGAATATGTCGACAATTTGGTCCTTTGTATGGACATATTCCAATCTGATTTCCTTATCTTGCACCAATTCTCTAGAAAAATGATATTTTATTGCAATGTGCTTGGTTTTGGAATGCATTACTGGATTCTTAGATATGTTGATTGCACTTGTGTTATCATAGAACATAACAACTGGTTCTTTGATTTCCACCTTCATGCCTTCCAACAGTTTTTTAAACCAAACAATATTAGAACAGTTTACTGCTACAGCAACATACTCTGCCTTTGTAGTAGATTGGGATGTACAATTCTGCTTTTTGTTTGTCCACGAAACTAACCTTTTTCCTAGAAAGAATGCTCCTCCACTTGCACTTTTTTTTTCATCAAGGTTTCCTACCCAATCAGCATTAGTAAACACTTTTAAATCCATATTACCTCCAAATTTGTACCATAAACCATAATCTTTAGTTCCTTTCAAATATCTCATTATTCTTTTGATTGCCATCATGCGATTTTCTCTTGGTTTTGCTAAAAATCTCGCTACTATCCCAACTACAAGGGCAATATCTGGCCTGGTATGAACTACATACTGCAACTTTCCAATCATAGATCTATACAGTGTTTGATTTACTTCTTTTGATTCATCTTCCTTGGTAAGTTTTAATCCAGTACACATAGGAGTCCCAACTGGTTCACAATCTTCCATACCAAACTTTTTCAATATCTCCTTGATGTATTTTGATTGAGTGATGTAGATACAATTTTTATTCTACTGAATTTGAAGACCAACAAAGAATTTTATCTCACCAAACATAGACATTTCAAATTCCTTGTTCATTTGTTCTAAAAATTCTTTGCAAAGATCATCATTTCCTATGAAAACAGTATCATCTACAAATATTTCTGCCAAGACAATTTTATCATTTGGTCCAACCTTTATATACAAGCTACTATTATCATTAGTTCTTTGAAAACCAATTTGAATAAGATAGTTATGTAATCTTTCATACCATGCTCTAGGGGCTTGTTTTAGACCATATAGTGCCTTGTGTAATTTGCAGACCATGTTTCTTTTATCTGGATCAACAAAACCTTCAAGTTGTTCAATGTAAACCTCTTCATCTAGTATACCATTGAGGAATGTTGACTTAACATCCATTTGATAAAATTTGAATCCTTTGTGAGTAGCATATACAAGTAAGGTTCTGACTCCTTCTAGTCTTGCAATAGGAGCAAAAGTTTCTCCATAGTCTATTCCTTCTTCCTGAGCATATCCTTTGCATACTAATCTAGCTTTATTTCTTGATACCTTACCATCTTCAATCAACTTGTTTCTGAATATCCATTTAGTTCCAATCACATTTTTATCTTTAGGCCTGGGTACAAGAGTCCATGTCTTGTTTTTGTCTATTTACTCTATTTCTTCATTCATAGCCTCAATCCAACTATCATTTTCTAAAGCATCTTTGATATTTCTAGGTTCAAAATCAGCAAGTAAACAAGTACCTTTCAACTTGCTCCTTGTCATGGTTCCTTCAGATTCGTTTCCAATGATTTGATCTATTGAATGATGTCTCCTAACATATTTTGCTAATAAAAAATCCTTGCCTTCTGAAAGAATTTCATTGTTATCCTCTTGAAATTCAATTTTAGATTCTGGTTGTTCTGGCTCGATAGATATTGGCTCGGGTCCTTCAGACTCGGTAGGCACTTGTTCGGTAGCATCTGAATGTAACTCGGGTTGTTGTAGCTCGATTTGAACTACCTGTAACTTGATTACTGATGACTCGGGAGTAGAAGATTCTTGATTGACTGGTACAATATCAAGTTCAATGAAAAAAAACCTTCTATAATCTCCTGGTTCCCTTTTGCTTTCTTCTTTAGTCCTTTCTACAAACTCATCAACTTTCACATGTGCACTTTCTATGACTTTGTAAGTAGATAGGTTCAAACATCTATATGCTTTACTTTTGCAAGAGTATCCCAAAAATATTCCTTCATCACCTTTTACATCAAATTTTCCTTTTCTAGATTCTTTCAAAATGTAACATTTACTTCCAAATACTTTTAGATCACTTACATTAGGTTTTTAGCCATACCATAGCTCATAGGGAGTTTTGAATGAGTCCTTCTTAAGCTATACCCGATTCAAGGTATGAACTGCAGTGCTGATAGCTTCCTTCCAGTATTTGATAGCAATGTTCTTTTCAATTATTAGGGTTCTTACACAATCCATGATAGATCTGTTCCTCCTTTCAGCTATTCCATTTTGTTCAGGAGTTCCAAGGGCTGATACCTATCTTTTGATTCCTCTTTCAATGCAAAAGTTATTGAACTCGTGTGAAATGAATTCTCCTCCTCTATCTGATCTCAAGCATTTCAATCTTTTTCCTATTTCCTTTTCTATTCTGGCTAAATACCATTTGAATTTTTTAAATGCTTCTAATTTATTCCTTAGATACATGACAGTCATCATTCTTGAGTAATCATCAACAAAAAGAATGAAGAACTTTTCTCTAATATAGCTTTCAATTCTAGTGGGTCCACATAAATCAGTATGCACAATTTCTAATATATCTTCAGACTGATAGTTTTTACTTTTAAAACTAGTCTTTCCCATTTTACCAATCTGACAATTCTTGCATAGACCAACGTTAGATTTCTTTATGTTAAGAATGCCTCTTACTTTCTTGAATTTGCTTATCTTTACCAAGTTATCAAAGTTGACATGACATAACCTTTTATGCCATAACCAACTTTCTTCAAGTTGAGCAATAAAACATGAGCATTCACCAAGTTCAAGATAAAATAAGTTACCTTTTGTTTGAGTGCTTGATCCAATTATTTTTCCTTTGCCATCCAGTAGTCTTGCTTTTCCATGCATGAATTCTATTTTGAATCCATTATTGAGTAGTTGTGCCACACTCAACAAGTTATGCTTTAGTCCTTCTACCCAATAGGCATTATCACATATAATTTCTTTGGTTAGAGAGATTCTTCCTCTTCCTTTTATACAACAAGGTTCATTGTTACCAAATATTACACTGCCACCATCATAGTTTTCAAAGTATTCAAACTTAGTTTTATCACCAGTCATGTGATGAGAACAACCACAATCTATGATCCATGTATCATTTTTTCTCATATGAGAAATGAGTCCCACTTCCTCATCATTATCAGATTCATCTTTCACAACAATGTTGACAATTTCATCTTCTTCTTCATCATTAGGATCATTAGAATTTTTAGCCATAAAACATGTTTTCTTACCTTTATCTTTGAATGATTTGAAGTCTTTCTTGCCATTGTACTTGTAACCTTTCTTGTCATCTTTATTCTGCTTTTTTGGGCACCTAGCAGCAATATGACCAACTTCTTCGCATGAGAAGCAGATTAGAGGAACTTTACCTTTAAATTTACCTCTGCCTCTAGAATATTTCTTTGCTAGTAGAGCTTCAATCACTTCAAGATCACTATCTGAACTTTGGTCTAATTCATCTTCACTTCCTGACTAAGATTCCTTTTTCTTTTTTCTTTTCTCCTTAAGTGAAAGCAAATGCTAATTCAATGTTCTTGGAAGCTTGAACATGGTTGTCAAAGTTGTCTAGTTCAAATGCAGTCAATCTTCCAACTATGGCCTCTAGATTTATCTTGTGATTTGCTTCACATCTTCTTTCTTGAATTGTAGAAACTCTAATTGCATAAATGGGAAGTAGAGTTCTAAGAACTTTACTTTTTATTGTCTCCTCCTTGATACCTCCTCCAGATGCTTTGATTGCACTAACACATGCTTTGACTCTTTCAACATATTTTGTAATGTTTTCATCCTCTCTCATCCTAATTTGATCAAATTATCCTCTCAGACTTTCTACTTTGGCTCTTCTTACATTATCATCTCCTCCATAGATTTCTTTTAGCTTTTCCCACATTTCAAAGGCAGATTTGCAATCTTTAATGTCATCAAATTCTTCATAACTTAGGGTAGATGCTATATCTATCATCATAATGTTGTGAGTCTTCTTTTCAGCAATATCATTGACAGATAATGTACCAGATGGTTCTGCATATTTTTCATCAAGGTATTTTAGTCCTGTATCTCCAATAGAAACTAGATGAAGTCTCATCAACCCTTGCCATGCTGAGAAGTTGTCCCTATTAAGTTTTGAAATTTCCCTCTTATAAGACATCCTGATCTTTAGCTTAGATCCTTGAAATCTTTTCCTAAAAGCACCAAAAGCTCTGATACCAATTGTTGGAAATATAGCTGAAGTAACCGAGAGGGGAGGGGTGAATCAATTACCACAAAAACAAGTCCAAAAAATTCCTTAGATGTCTAAAAATTTTATTTACTACTGATACTCGATAAATAGTGCAGAAATAATTTTAACTTGGTAAGTTAACTAGTTACTGTTCATCTAGCATTCAGAGGTATTAACATGCATGCAAAGATTAACTAAATGAACACAAGAGACACCGGATTTAACGTGGAAACCCAATATGGAAAAAACCACCAAGTAACTAGTCACCAATTTTCACTCTGTTAAAGTGAGCCCTATTAGGAGCCAACCCTGTTAAAGATTATAATACACACTATTAGGTGTGACCTTGTTAGAGGATTTAATCACCCTGGTAGGAGTGGCCTGGTTAGAGGTCCTTAAAACAATTCAACTAAACTGTCACCTTGTTAGAGGATTTACAAAATGGTTGTTAAACCAACTCTGTTAAGAGATTTGAAGTCATTGCTACAATGGTTAGAAAGCAACAATGAATTGACCTAAATGATATGCAACTTATCTTTTGCTGAGTACATATCTTTGTTCTCCTTTGCTAGATCCTTGCTAATTGAATACAACTTTGCAGCTCCTCTAGGATGTCTAATCCTTTATCAAAATTTGCTCAATTTTCTTATTCCAACCTTCTCCATATATTCTCATACACACACACTGATTTACAACTTGAGTATCTATATATATATACCTTTCAGATTTAACAAGTCAGCTTAAATATAAGTTCCAATAACTAAAAATCATTACATCAATCAGCCGCATGAAGCAATTAAACTTAATATCAAAATAGTAAAATCCTTTGCTGGCTGACTAGGCTCGATAACCACTACTTCAGAATGGTTTTCTAGTGTTAACCAAGTGAAGCTCGGTAAACACTGCAAAATCTTGCAAAAGTCCTTTGGAGACCGAGTGAACTCGGTGAGCACTGACTTTCCTTTGCTGTCATAGTGAGCTCGGCTACCATATTTCCTTCGATGACCGAGTGAGCTCGGTAGAAGCTAACTTTTCTTTGCTGACCGAGTGAGCTCGGTAGAAGCTAACTTTTCCTTGCTGACCAAGTGAGCTCGGTAGAAGCTAACTTTTCTTTGCTGACCGAGTGACTCGGTAGAAGCTAACTTTCCTTTGCTGATCGAGTGAGCTCGGTAGAAGCTAACTTTCCTTTTTTGATCAAGTGAGCTTGGTAGAAGCTAACTTTCCTTTGCTAACTGAGTGAGCTCAGTAGAAGCTAACTTTCCTTTGCTGATCAAGTGAGCTCGGTAGAAGCTAACTTATGACTGATATGACATTTGTGTAACATCAAAGACAACATTCAATTAACAATTGTATCCAACAATGTATTCATTTCCTTGAAAAAATACAATCCAATGCATGAAATTAAAAATATGAAATAACCTAATAGATTTGAGCTATCTGTATTATCTGCACTACTGTTGTTCATACAAGAGAATTTTGCTGAAAAAATAGTGTCACAGTCAAGGAAACATGTCAAAAACTAGAACCAATGGTCTCACAGTGAAAAATTGGAACCCCTAATGGTATCACAGCAATGAACTTTTCTTCCCCAAAACTGGAAACAATACAATGAGAAAGAAAGGGAATGATATAGGAAGAAGTGAATTCTTGGATTGAATCTACAACTGACATGTGTACCCTCAAAATTCCTTCCCAAGAAGATCAAAAGCTTCTCTCTACCTTCTCTCTGTAACTCAAAATCAAATCCCATCATTCTGACTCTACAAGGCATAAAGAATCTCAGATATTTGGTTCATCATCATAACCACTTTTTGATGCCAAGGTGAACTCATAGTAAAAGGTGAAAATTAGTTGAATATAACCTTCAAAATGCAATATATTCTTTTCTAGCTTATTTTTACCACAATCAAGCTTCAAAAGGTCTTCAAATATGCTTTTTAACAAACTCTGATGCTTAGTAATCAAATTTGGTTGTTCTGCTGCCAATGCCCCAGATTTTACAAATTGGCCTACAATGCAAACTGGTGAGGACTTGTGCAAAAATTGACTTTAGATTCAAAAATTTCAGATCTTCCTAGTTTCAGTGGTATATTGGAGCACCCATTTTCGACAAAAATTTCCCAAGTTATGCCCTTCTGAAAATCAGGTCTCCACTCCATGGCATTTTGCAAAAATTTAAACTTTTACCAAAGTTTAAACTATATTAAAGTTTCAAACTTTATTTAAAAAGAGATGCATGTGAGTTCAGACTTCAGATGAGGGAAAATTAAAAATATTAAAATTTAAAATTTCCTCGAATTCCCCACCATTTTCTATCTAGGTCAAACCTATTGACCAGCCTTGCCACATGTCATCACGTGATTTGTCCACCTTGCCACCATGCCAGTGACACATGTCATCTTCTCTCTATATCACCATGTTATCTTTCTTGCAACTTTCCTTTGGAAATATAGTGAGAACCCTCAGATCTACCACATGGCACGATCCAGTGCATCACAAGATCTGCTCGCCACATCAGCCTACTTTGAAATTTGTGCCACATGGCACCTTGTAATTGGTCTAATTATTTCCAAATCATCTCCTCCTTACTGCACATACTCTCTGGTCACCACTTGTCACTCCCTAGTTTACTGACTGCATATTCAGGCAGGACCCACATTTTTTTTACCTTAGAGTTTGCTTTTGCCAATTTTTAAAGTTTTTCGGTGACCTCACTATGTCGCTAACCAAATTTCTGAGATTTCCTGGCTAGTGAAGTAGGGACGTGTCAGATTTTGAATTTTTTGGTCACCTGCAACCTGCTGATGTCATCATCAATCTTGGACTGCATGCTAGTTCAAAATTTTAGTAGTCTTTGGCTGATCACGGGCCCACCTACGCAAGCTTTGGCTTTTCAAAAGCCTTTGTCTCAAAAACAACAATATAATTAAGCGCTGGGAGTTTTGAATGTTTAAAATTTAACCCACACTCCCAATGTGGGATTAAAAATTTAAAAGAAGCTCCCTTGACCAGCAGCTTCATAGCTAATTCCTTTTCTTTGTTTGAATGCTCTGTGTTCTTTTTTATGTGCTTACATGCTGCTTGCATGTTTGACAAGGCTTATTTCTTTGCTTACATTAACATTCTTGCAATAAAAAGTGGATGACCCATGGTTTTAACATGTGTGCTCCCTACCAATGCGTGGAGTCCCCTTTTCATAATACACGGGTTCCTTTTATATACTCCTCACACATGCTTTCAAAGTTTCCATGGGCTTTGATTTCTATCATGTGTGGGTGTCTAATGCAATAAAAATCATTCTTTGATTGCATGAATGATCTCCAAGCAATGGGCTCTGTTATATGATTGTGTAGGCCTTGTTCTACATCAATATGTATGCTACCTCCTTTGTGCTTGGAATTAGCTTTTATGCTATATCCTTCTCTGCACTAATTTGCTTGAAGCATGGATTTCCTTCAATGCATTTTTGTTTGGATCACCAATTATACATCCCCATGACTCTTGTTCTATCCTCTAGCGTGCATTCAAGGCATCTTCCTTTCCAACTTAGTGTGAGTTTCTCTTTTTAAGCGTGGGTACTTTTATTGATTAGCACATGAAGCTTCTTATTAACATACATTTATCATGTTCCTTCAAACTTTCCTGTGCATGGGTTACTATTCTATCCAGGCCTCATGTTTTGTTGCTCTATTTTCTAGCATGGATGCTTCCTGACTATGACTTCTATTCACATCTGGCGTGGTCTTGCATCTACCATTGTGTAGACTGCCCTGCTAGTGTGGGATGATGCTTCCTACTTGTGTGACTTGCTTTGTTTTATAGCCCAAAACCTACACTTACTTTTCTTGTTGTAGGGTCTTTTTCTATGCTAAAGTTGTGGACCTGTGCTTGGATGGCACTATGAACAGCTACCTTGCAGCTTTAGCCATTAAATGTATGGGATGTCCTTGTTATTCAATGGGGGCATTCGTGCTTTGTGCTGGCTCTCCTTTTTAATGGCGTGAAGCTTCAAAATTTGTCGCCTTCCTCCTTTTCTATGTGCCTCCCCTATTTCCTAAGTGGCTTCTTTTTATTTTGGAAAACTCTATCTCACATTTTCTAACGTGATCCTCATTAACACTGATCTTTTCCTTTTATGATAATGTGGGTTCCTTGTTTTAAGATGGCATTATTAATCACATGACAGCATGAGGTTCTTTTAGTATGATGTTGTGGCTTCTCTTTGTTAATCAGTAGCTTCAAATCTTGGGATTTAGAGGAAACTTTGGGAGGAAGGCACATCAAATCCTCTTTGCATATAGGACAAGTCTGAATAGAGAAAGTATGCTTACAATTGTAAGTATTATTCTTTGAACCCTATGATACCAGCTGTTGATCACTCCAACTCAAATTTGGTACCACACTACCCAAAAAGTTCACCAATTTTGAAGAATGGCTCCTGTTACCAAAGAACAAGTCAACACCATCATGAACTTGCTTGATATTAACTACCTGAGAAAATTGTATGTGAACATTTGGTTTCATCAATTCTGCCAAAAATTTTAAGAAATTCATAACATCTTATGCAAAAGTATTTGATGATAAGTGCCCATTGATGGAATCCTTTTGATCAATGTGACTTGCAATGATTACCCTCATATCACAGCATCCTGATCTCTAATCACCATATCAATCTAACGGGATTAGTTGGGCCCCAAAGTGGGTCCGGCTAAAAAAAAAAATTTTCCCAAGCAACTCAAATGCAAAACTAACTTATGCACCCTCTGGCACTAATTGAAATCAAATTCGACCACTGGATGAATGTTTGAAACTCATTTTATCCTTTTTTGCAAATTGTCAACTTTGCGCCAGGAGGTCCATTGACGAGCCTTAAAAATTGATCCAAACCTCTAAACGAGCTCTGAGAATTGACACACTAATTCTCTACTCTGCACTCTTGTACCCTGTCAAATATTGTCTCCTAAAAAATTTGGGCTCAAAAGATATTCTTTTTCAAAGTTGACCTCTCAGAACTATCTGCAAGTAAACCTGTTAGAAAACACTAAATTGGGTTCAGATTTGGCTTCAAAAACTGGGCAAATTGACACTTGGGGAAATGAAAATTGGGGTGTTGGTTCTCTGTCAGAAGGAGAGTATGGATCTACAATTTAGGCTCATGAAAAATAATTGGGCAAAAATGATGAATAGTCAAAGTAGACTCCTTGGATTTTACAAATGAAAGCAATGACAGAAAAGCAATTTTTATGAATGGGATGGACCTGGAAAAGTGTGCAAATAGATTCATCATGACTTGCAAACTGACACACTTAAAGTATTTTTAGAGGAAAACATAGGGGTATAATCCATTTGATCTTATCAATAATGGATCTCAAGTTATGACGTCCCAAACAGGGGTACCAAACAATCTGCAAATGTTGACACCAGTAAAAGATAGAACTTGTGTTTGGAATCACGTTTGAAAACTAATCAAATGGATTTTTCATGAGCTAAAACTTGAAACATAACAAGTCTCTAATTTCTACAATGCAATCCAAAAGGAATTTTAGCATTTGGGTCAATTGGTCAAAAGTTATATCATGTCAAACAGGGCTTCCCAAAAATGTGTGCAATTTGCAAATGTGTGAAAACAGTAAACTACCAACTTTGAGGGATTCAAAACCTAGTCAAACGAACTCAAAACGGCTTGAAATCTAAAACATAGGTTTTCAGATATGGATACTAGACACTTCCAAAGTGGTGAGTCCTAAAACATTTCTAGGTTTGAGATATTCAAATGCAAGCATGGCCTCCTATCTCTATTTGATACTTAAGTGAAAATGCAGATTTGATAACTACTCAAAACAAGACTTCATGAAACAGCTCAAAATGTCAATTTATCATCATGGAATACTTAGACACACTGAATGGAGGGTGTTAGAAACATTAAACACCTTAGGGGCCTCAAAGGTACAGCTAGGTACAAACTCATTAAAAAGCATTCATAGGGCTCAATTTTCTCAACAATGCTCAAAATTTAGGCTACAATTTTGAGTGCCAATAGAATCAATAATGGAAAACTCGTCCAAACAATGGAAGTATCCCTATAGACACTAATAATAATGCTTATTTTTTCAATATCAATCAACTCGACACCAACCAAAATATACCAAATGACGGCAACTCATTCTTCAGTAGAAATCAAGAAATGAACTAGAATTTACATAGCGCTAACAAGGAGTCCCCTATTCAATTCAACACCATGTTGTTAGAATCTTATGATTCTCCATAGAATACCAAAATAGGAGACCCAGTCAATGAAGAATTTTTCTTCCCATTCAACCAAGAATTAGACCCTAAACCAATTGAGATGTTTGCTTTTTGGAATGATAATCAAAACACTTACAACCTATGTAATTGAAGGAAACCCATGACTAATGAAATTCCCCCTAGATTATAGCCAATACTGCCTAACCCAAGAGTAAATAACAATTGAACACCTACAAGAGAACCCTTCTCAAGAAAACAAACTCAAGCACAAGGGAACATACCAACCATATTGAAGATTCTTGACTGGTCAACTAAGAAGTACAGTGAAATTGAAGAATTAAAAAGAACCAAGGCTAATATATCAATGCACAATATGATACAGATTTTTCCAAGCCAAAGGGAAGCATTGTTGAAAACCCTTGATCATACAAAGATGACACCTAACACTAGCCCTCAGAAGATAGTATCATCATAAGTTAACACCTATAAGGCTATGTCTACCATGTATAAAGACAAATCTTAAGTACCTCCCTTTTTTCTTAGCCTCAAAATTTTTGGAAAAAAGCTTCACAATTGCCTCATCAATTTAGGTGCTTCCCACAATGTCATGCCACTCTCGATATCTCAAAGGAGTTACTCCCAAACCTACAAATTGAATAGTAATCCAACTTGACAGCATAGAAGTGAAAGTCATAGGAGTGTTGAAGAATGTTCACATATAATTGGCTACAAATCTCTGGATCTAGAACATCTTCAACATACATGTAGTAGAAAATCCATAAACATATGGTCTGCTACTAAGTAGACATGGACCATACATTTAAGAGGATGGTTCTCAACAGAGTTCACTCAATTATGGTTTCCTTGGAAGGGATTGAAAAAATCAGATCAAAATAGATGCCAAGCCAAAATTAAAGACAATGGTTACATAGTATAATGCTTTGAATTTAGTGACATTTCTTCACATAGACTTAGGCTCCTACAAAGTGGTGGCTTTTGATATAGCTCTAACCCAAAATAAATCTGATGACAAGACTACTACAAGATCACAAGACCCCACGTCATGGGAAGGAATCATAACTCAATTCATAGATAGAATGGCTGCAAATTTATAGTGTTTGGGAGAATGTGTGGATCCAAATATTTTACTCCTTCCAGGATTCTATGAATTTCATCATACGAGCCACTCATAATTTGAATGCTTAAAGTTTCAAGAATTGATTTCTCAAGTTTTAGCTCATTTGACACACTCTACAACTAGCCAAACCACAAGTGAAATATCCAAGGATAATTTGAGTCATCTATGTACACCCAAAATCATGAACAATATCCTTGGGGAGGAAATTGAAGAAGATCTAAATGCTTCATATAGTGACACCTCCTCAAATGGGGGACTTTTATCCTCTCCTCCTAAGGGGCTGATTAAAGTTCTTATAAGGAGATGTTTTGTGAAAGGTCAAGGTTGGACATCAGTTGTCATCTAGCCTAAACCTCAAACTACTAAAATCATAGAATTGGTCAAAGAAATTGAGGATAAACAAAAAGAAGAAACAATCCATGTATCAAATGTAACCACTAGTGGCTCATCAAACCCAACATAGGGGAGGATGCAATGGGTTCCCAAGAAATAGTCTTTCAAAGAACAAATGAAATAAAAGGTTTAGATAAATAAACACAAGTCAAGTAAACCAAAAGAACAACTAGCATGGGCACTCAGGTTTGATGGTTCCAAATGCAAACTAAGAGCCAAAGTAGGTATTGAGTTGGTAAAGGTATTGAGTTGGTTAATCCCAAAGGTAAGTCTCTTTATGCTACATATCATTTTTAATTCATTTGTGCTAACAATGTCATAGAATATAAAGCCTTCATATGTGGACTTCTCTTCACATTGGGAAAGGATTTCTAAGTGCTCATAGTTCAAGGGGACTCCCAATTGGTAATTCAACAAGTCAAATCAATTTATTCTTGCAACAACAAAAGATTGATTGTTTACCATAAGAGAGTTTGGGACTTGATGGAATATTTTGAAGCACTAAATGTCAAATTCATTCCAAGAGAAAGAAATATAGTAGTTGATGCACTTGTAATCGCTACTAGCACACTATAGACTATGGAAAGAACAAAACTTAAAAGGTTCTTTGTGGAACTCGTGGCTTCCCCATCTATCCCTGATAATATTACTAACTTCTAGGTCTTCTAATATGACCAACACATTATGTAATTCATCATGTTTAATGGTTTTTTTAAAGGTGAAATAAATTGATTACAAACCTGATCACAAACCTAAAAGGGATGAACTAGAAGATGAAGATGGGATCATAAATTTAAAAACTAATACTATTCCTAAGGGGATGGTGGAGTTGGAACACATATTTGACCAAGATGAATCAGCATGCAATAAGAGAACCAATGAAGAGAAGGGAATCCAAGAATGTGACTCTTATTACCTAAGAACAAAGGACAACCCTAAGATGTTGAAAATTGGAAAGGCATGTAATTCCCAAGAAAGAGAAGAAATGCTCTAGCTACTCACATAATATAGAAATATCATCACATGGAGTTATGAAGAGCTCAAGACATATGATCCTGACATCATCATTTATGATATTCTGTTGAAGCCTAACACTAATCCTTTTTGCCAAAGATACCTATAAATCCCATTATTAAACCCTTAATAATGAGAGAAGTTTAGAAGATGCTAGGTGCTAAGATTATTTTCTTCATTTGATACTCTACCTAGGTTGCCAACTTGGTACTTGTAAGGAAAAAGACAAGAGATATTTGCCTCTACATAGACTTTGAGAATTTGAATCAAGCATCTCAGAAAGATAACTACCCATTGCCTTAACTTGAAGAAGTACTATAGATTGTAAATGGATCTAGGATGATGTATTTTCTAGATGGATACTCAAGAAATAACCAAGTAATGGTAGACAAAGAAAGCAGATTGAAGATAGCATTCAACACCAAATGGGGGACATTTTCTTATAGAAGGATGCCCTTTGGTTTAATCAATGCAGGAGCTACATTTCAAAGAGAAATGGATGAAGCATTTAAGGGGTTGATAAAAAAATGCATAGTTATTTATATGGATGACCTCATACTCTTTTCAAAAGAGAGGAGTTCCCATATTGCTGACCTGAAATAAGTTTTCAACCGATGTCATAAATTTGGCATAGCTCTTAACCCAAAGAGATGTTCATTCAAAGTTACAAAAGGGAAGCTCCTAGGCTACATCATTTCTAAATTAGGTATTTCAATTGATCCTAAAAGGATAGAAGCAATTCTAAAAAATTTGCCTCCTCATAGTTGCAAAGATCTTAAGTCTTTCTTCAGGAAGATTAACTGTGTACAAAAAAATCATCAGCGGGTTTGCCAAAATAGTTTGTCCCTCAATGATTTATTAAAGAAAGGAACAAATACTGATTAGGTTCTATAAGTCAAGAAATATTTTGAAGATATCAAAGTGGTTATTTCTATTGCCCCAGTACTTGTGAGTCTTAATTATCAATTTCCTTTCAAAATCTATTCTTTCACTTTGGAGCATTCATGTGCAAGTATCCTCACACAAAAGAAAGAAAAAGAAGTTGAGAGATCCATTGCATTTATGAGTTACCCACTAAAAAATGTTGAGTTATATTATCCCAATCTGGATAAAAAATCATTTTCCCTAGTAAAAGTGATCAAGAAATTTTACCAAAACATACTCAAGAGTAAGGTATATGCCATTATACTAGACCCTGTAGTCAAATCATTGCTAATGCAAAATGAATTAGGGGAAAGAAGAGGAAAATGGATGGTCATCTTACAATAATTTGATTTAGAAATTCAACCAATGAAGATAGTAAGAGGACAAGGGTTAACAAATATTATAGAAAATAATGAAGAACCAAGCATAGTGTCTTAGATGAAGACCAATAAAGGGGTAATCATAGATGTTTGGTACCAATATATTATATTCTACCTCTTGCAAAATTGATACCCTCAATGAATGAATATTTCCCAATGTAGAGGACTAAAAATGAAATGTAAGTCCTATATGCTTCAAGATAGAAATCTCTACAAGAAAAACTATGAGGTAATTTACTTGAAATGTTTAGGTTGTGAAGAAGCAAGAGAAGTATTAGAAGAATACCATGAAAAGTACAGTAATGAACATGGATCAATAGAGGCTACAACCCATCAGATTCTAATGTCATGATACTTTTTTCCTACCATTTTCAAGGACATGAAAGAACATGTGCATTCTTGTCACATTTTCAAACAAGTTTCAATAGGGAAAGAAACCTAGCCATGTCATTGCAACCTGTATTTGAGGTTCACCCCTTTGTTGAGTGGGGGCTAGATTTCATTGGGCTCATAAACCCACCATCATCTACAAGACATGTGTTTTTTCTAATAGCTATAGATTATTGCACATGATGGACTGAAGCTAAAACTTTCAAGAATTGTACAGAAAAAGTGGTTAGTTACTTCCTAGAAGAACACATTGTGACTAGGTTTGGGATGCCATTCTTCCTAGTGTGTGATAATGGGTCATCTTTTGAATCAATTTTTCTTATTCGGTCAGCATTGGAGAATCAATTCGTGACCAAATTCTCATCCAACTATTATCCACAAGGGAATGGTGTAGCCAAGTCTACCAACAAGAATTTGGTAACAATAATAAAATGCTTGGTCATCGAAAATAAAAAAGATTGGCATACCCAATTGAAATATGTGTTATGGAAAAATAGGGTCAAGAAAAAAGAATACTTTCAAACATCCTTGTATTTACAAGTCTATAGCCAAGAACTAGTGTTCCTTCTCACCTCAACATTCCAATGCAAAAATTTATGAGAGGATACGCAAAAGATGTTGACAGGGTCCAAATTAGATTAATGAATATGTTAGAATTGGACAAGAAAAGGAAAATAGTGTTAGCACATATGTCAAAACATCAAGATGTCATCAAACTTTGGTATGAAAAGAGAGCCATGGTAAAATATTTTAGAATTCCAAACCTTGTTCCATCAAAAGAAAAACCAAGCTTTCATACCAAGTTTCTACACTTGTGGATTGGTCCTTATTAGATTCTAGAGATTTTGGGGGAAAATACCTTTAGGCTAAACACTCTACAAGAGGAATTGTTTCTATTTCTAGTTAATGGCCAATTTCTTAAACATTATTTTGAAGCCTAAAAGAGAAAATGTACCACCAAAAAAAAAAATGTTTTCTTTAAGTTGTATGTTTGCTTCAAGTTGTATGTTTGGTTCAAGTTGTGTGTTTGCTTCAGGTTATATTAAGGTTTTGGGTTAGTGTGTAACTGGGATTCTCCTCAATAAGTTAGACCATCCCAACTAGTCTCAATTTGGCAAGAGGTATTTCTTTGTCAAATCATTTGGATAACCTTTTTTCTTGTAGCAACTAAATACAGGTGTTACTTGTAGGTGAAAGGGGACTTCCACCCATAAAATTGAAATCTAGGTTTATCACTCTCAACGCTTTAAAAATTTAATGAATTGACCATCCAAGTCATCTTCAAATCTAGGTGGATGGTAGCAAAGGACAATTCAAACCTTACTAGTTTTGATGAAGGGTCTCCTTAGAGACCTACAAAGGTCACTATTTGGCATGAGAGTTTCCCAAAAGTTCATTAAAAGATAAATCCAAGAGTTATCAAATTGGAAATTGATCTAGAAGGGGAACACCAATGCCTTGGCCACACAATCTACACATGGTCAAGGTAAGAAAAAGGAATTTAAAAAATTAGAATAGTGTCACATAATATATTCTAGATGCTTGAAAGGGTAATCAAATACAGAGCTAGCACATCATAGTTGCTAACCTATTTCCACATAATAAACAAAAGATTTCAAGGAAGAATCAAGCGAAAATATGCAAGCTCCAAGTAAGCTAAAGAATTACCAAAGATTCAAAATTGATAACTCATAAGAGCCCTATGAATGGATTCTCTCATCAGGTCATGCAATGATTGATAGCAAGTTTATGGAGATTTTTGATGTCTGTTATGATTAGAAAAAGATTGTTCCCATATTGCTTGCCACTCATGATGGTTGGCACCTGAAGACATCTGTATGCACCCTAAAATGTTTGCCTAGACTATGGGCCTCCATTCCTCAATTTATCAATTTCTTGAATCAATGTCTTACAATATTTTCAATTGAAATCAATTTTCTTGATCAAATCATAATTATTTCAATATTTCAATATTTCCTAAGGTTTGATCATTTCATTAATAATCTTATTTAATTAAAATAAAACATCCGTTTTAAATAAATAAAATAATTTTATTTAATTAAAAGAAAATCTCTCTTTTAATTAAATAATTTTATCTTATTTAATTAAAATCTCTCTATTAAATAATTTTATCCTATTTAATTAAAATCTCTCTTTTAATTAAATTTAAAAAAATTATTTAATTAAAAGAAAATATCTCTTTTAATTAATTAAATAAATCCCCAATTAAAGCTCTCTTTTTCATGAAAAATGAAATAAATCAAATAAATTAAATAAATAAATGAAGATTCCTTTTTTGCACATATTTCTAAGTGGTGGGTTTTTTTCCTCTCACTTTCCTTTTTAGGGATTTATCCCACATTGCTCTTGAGGATGCATTCCTCTCCACACTTTCCTTAATAAGGAGCCCTCTCCTTCTCATTTTCATACATCAAGATTTTATTGTTATGTTACAAGTTTGGAGAATGATTTTGGAGGAGAGCTTGAGCACTTGAGCTTAGACATTGCAACTTCTTTTTTATTGTCTTCTTCTCTCATTCATCCATGGAAATGCATTTAGAGTACTCTTGCACTTGCATGTTAGATTAGATTTACATTTCCTTTCATACAATAATATTGCATTTGTACTTCCTTTCATAGATTAGTTTCCTTTCATGCATTGTTATCATATAGAATAGCTTCCATTTTTATTTGCATGCATATTTGATGATCATGGAGACTAGCACTCTTGCTTTTCCTCTTTTAATCTATAATTCTATGGGCACAAACTAGGTCTAAACTAAGGGTCTCCATTATAAACCCTTGCACTCCATGAATAGAGAGCTATGAGTCACCATTTAAGACCTCAGTATTTGAGTAATCTTGCATATAATAATTCATAGAAGTTTGTCAGCATTTTAGCACACATTTTTGGTGCCCACCATGGGGAACCCCACCTTTACATGTTGATTTTGGTTATTTTTGGAGCTAATCCCCTTCTGCATATTTTTTTGGAGATGAAAACCCTAGATTTTCAAAAAATTGATCATGTCTACCAAATGGCTTGGAGGTTTGGTCTAAATTTTTTTTTATAAGTTGGCAATATATCACAAAAGCTTTAGCTAAAAATATAGAATTTTCCAAGGTATTGTGAATTTTTTATAATTTTTTCTTTATTTTGCATTAAAAAAATTAATTTCGGTGCCAATCAGAATTTTTTTCAGAAATTGTTACATTTTTGGAAAGATATATAAATTCTATAGGGGTTCTGTTCTTTGTTTTTTAAATTTGGATACAATATTATTGCTCATTTGGTCGATTTATGAGAACTAGTCTATTTTGGGAAATGACTCCCTAGAGAACAAATGAATAGATCTTTTTTAAATTCTAAAAATTTTGGAAAACTCTCTATTTTTTAATAGGGGTCTCTTTTCTATATTTAGAGTTTGGGATGTGAATTCATGTCATATAGGTCCAATCTTGTTGATTAGGTCAAAAATCAAAATTTTAAAAAGGGCATTTAATGATTAGCTTGCACTTATTTTTCACATGGTTCAATGTATGATATGAGTTGTCATTTGGATTATTTTCTAGTTATTATTTCTTCTAAAAAATTATTTTTAGATCTAACCCTAGGGTTTGCATAAGTTGAGTATACATTGCATATCTTGTTTGTTTGTTTGCTTGTTTGCTTGTTTGCTTGTCTTGCTTGTTGGAGAGTTTGTGGCTTGCTTGCGTGGAAAAGCTCAACAAAAATAAAAATGTGGTAAAATATACTAAGCATGTTGCATGGATTACCAATTATTCTATTTAAATCTCTATAATATTTGGTTTCCTTTCATTAAAATGAACCTCTCCTGTGTCTTACTTGAGTGATTTCCTACCTTCATATATCACATTTCAATTTCTACTCTAAAAGAATGAACTTAGATTTTTTTCTCACATATCTATTACACATAGTAATGATGCCCTATGAACACTATTTTTGGATCTTGATAGAGTGGGCTTCAAGCTCTTCTTGATTATGAAACCACTTGTAGGAAGGGAAGGTGTTGATCAACTCTAGGTTCAAACAT
Organism: Cupressus sempervirens; assembly: GCA_028749045.1. Classification (NCBI taxonomy): domain Eukaryota; kingdom Viridiplantae; phylum Streptophyta; class Pinopsida; order Cupressales; family Cupressaceae; genus Cupressus; species Cupressus sempervirens. Next base: position 421,998,027 of record CM053785.1, on the reverse strand, counting down.
TGTCGAGTCTTTAGCAACTAATAGTATGTTCTCTCCTGAGAGAAATGGAAATCATTTTTAGTAGACAGACTTTGTTGAGTTGGTATCATCAATTTAGTAGGTTAATTAATCTATTTGTTGTATTTTGGTGAGGTGAAGAGGCTAGAGGATTATGCTCTATTCCCTTTGGGAGCATCAAAAACTTGGAACCCTTGAATCTAAACCAAGTCCCCATGTGGTCCATGTTGTGAGTCTTCCTTGTTAGAGAGGTTTAATCATAGTGGACACTCCCTTTATTTGGAAAACCACATGGATGGAAACTCAAGTGGTATTATTAATTCCTTTCATGAAGCAACAACCGCTATATAAATTTCCTTGTGGAAGAAATCTCCACATGTGTGGTCTCTTGTTGGGCTATCAGATCTCCTTAGTAGCTCTTGATTGATTAAATTATCAGACTGTGTCAAAGCTTCGGTGCATCAAGATTGGCTTTTTCCCACTTGAGATTGCAAGAGTTGTAGAGTTGACCATTACTACAAATCATAGTGCAACCAAATTTTTCTTTTCTAGGACTATGTATGTGAATGAAAAGTAGAGTCCTTAGGGAGTATAAGACTACGTAACTATTATTTTTCATGTGCAAGGTTTCTTTTTCCTTTCCTCATTGTTTGAAGACAATTGTTTTCTTGAATTCCCTTATTGTTGTCTTGTGTGCTTGATTAATTCTAAAAATATGTTAATGCATCTAGTTGGTCAATTAAAATGAATAAAAACTTAGTTCTCAAGTCAAAAATCAATTTTTAACTTCCTTAATTTGCTATCTTATCAGTTTTGGTCTTCCTCAGTCAATCCGGGTCAGATCAAGTCACTTTCCCTATTATTAGAAGCCTATTTTTACTTTGGATTCTTGCATTTTGACCTCTCAAACTATTAATCTTTGATTTCATGAGTGACCTTGGTTGTAGTTTGTGAGCTAGAAATCATCCTTGTTGAGAAGATAAATCTTTGGATTCTTTGATAACACGCTTGGAGAGTATTAGTAATATCTTGTCCATTCAGTTTAATCAATATAACTTGGGTAAATCAATTTCCTTATCCATATGTGTTATGGTATTCACCCATTCAATGGGTACCTCTATGGCAGTGTTGGTTTATGCCTCTTGCAATATTATATCTTATCACCTCTCTTTTGGACAAGTGAGTGTTTTTACTATCCTAGTTTGGTACCAACAATTTTTAGGGTCATCTTATCACCTAGTACCTTTTCTTTCATGTTGGTTACAATAATATATTAATTTGATCAAGGAAAGAAACCTCAATTAGTCTTTAACCAATTACCCTTAGTTTAAACTTGCCAAAAACATAAAGGAAAAGAACCTGTATTTGATCAATCACCCAGGAACAACTCAGAAGTTTGGTTTGTTCCCAAGAGTAACCTTAGTAATTTGAGTACACCCTTAGCATCTTTTCATGCAGATATGGATATGATTTATGCAATGACTCAATGAGAGAGGGAAGAAATATATAAATGCCTTGATGACATAGTTAAAAAACATAGAGACACTATTTCATTTTGTAGCCCCTCCCATGAGAATAAATCACTCTCACACCTTATCTCAACTAGATATCTGGATGCACACCAAAAGGTTGAAAGAGATAAGAAACAAGCCTATCAAGAAGAGGAATCACAACATGAAGAAAAAGATGATGAACCTTATGGCACTCATGTGAATGCAACATACACCAATGACTTGTTTAGACATTCAAGACCAAGTTCACCACTCAAAAAAACTTCAAGATACACAAGTGAAAGAATTAAGAAAATTGAGCATGAAAAGAAAGCCTTCCTAGAAAAAAAAGATGAAAAGGAAGAGCAATTTAGACTCCTCGAGTTGGATAGAAAAACCTTGTTGGAGATCAAAAGGAAATCCTACTAGGAGGAGCAAGATAGACTCTTTTCTCAACAACTTAATGATCAATTTAACAACATGTGTATTGGTGGTGGAAACAACTCTCCTCCATCCTCCCCTCCTAAGACTCCATGAACTGGAAGATGTTTAAGAAAATATTTATGATCTCCTAGACCTAGAGGAAGGATGGATTCAAGACATTATCATTATAGGAGATGAACACCTCTTAGGAATTCAAGACAACCTTCACAATGTGTTCAATATGATTCACAATATGGGGGTATAGCTTGAGTTTTGATCTCAACTCCCAATAATTCATGAAGATACAACAAGAACCACTCTTCCAGCAGTATGTGGAGAGATACTTAGAGCAAAACAAAGACAAGTTCTTAGAGAGTTTAATCAACAAGGGTACTAGAGTACCCTACAACTTTGATGTAGACAAGAAGATTAAGAAGCAAGGTCCATCTCAAGAAGAAGAGATCAAACAAATTAAGAGAATGATGAAAAAGATGTTGGCACCCAAGAGTTAATTCTCACTTGATTCAATTTGTCCTAATCCTTTTGGAAAATGTGTTAACATGAAAGACTTCCCTATAAAGGTTGGGATCCCTCAATATGACAAGTATGATGTTAATGTATATCCACATGATCATGTGCGTCAATTCTATATCATGAGTTTTGAGTTCCATCAAGATGATTTTTACCTCATGAGATTGTTCTCAAGTAGTCTTAAAGGTCAAGCAATGGAATGGTTCACCAACATAACTCCCCCCCTAAAGACTTTCAAAGAGCTTGTCCATATATTTATCCAACACTTTGAATACAACCTTTCAAGATCTATCACCATGTTGGAGTTATGCAACTTAAATAAAAATCAAGAGGAGTCCTTTTTCACTTTCTTGCAAAGGTGGAGATGACAATGCTCTCGCTACTCTAGGACCATCCTTGAAAATGAGAAGATTGACATCATTATTAGCAACTTGTTTCCCAAAATGCAATATGAATTTAGGAAGATGGTTTTATTCCTTTGACACCATGGTTGAAAGTACATGTAGGATTGAGGATGTTTTGAAAGAACAAGGAATTTTAACCAAACATGGAAACAACAACAACAACAACAGTGGTCAAAATAAGAACCCTAACAAGGATAAAGGAAAGAAATCACATTGGAATAGGAACAAACAAGTGGTCAATGATGGATTTTTGGACTCCTCAAAACCCAACAATCAAGTTGTTCTGCACTTGTCTAGTGCTATTAAAGCCATGAAACTCAATTCATCTAATCAATAAGAGAACATGGTAAGATACCAAGATGGGCCTAAGAAAGAGAGATGTAAATTTTAAAAACTTGGTGATTCATATGAGGATGTCTTGAAAACACTCATTTCTAACAACCTTGTACATCCTCAAGATCACACAAAGCATTATATACTTGATGTTAAGCCATGTTGGTGGGATGAGATAGCCTTTTGTAAGTTTCACAATGGCATTGGACATAATATTGAAAATTGTTGGAAATTCAAACATATCATCCAAGATCTCATTGAGAATGGAAAACTTAAGGTAGATGGAGTGAACACCAATGTAAATCATAAGGCATTCAAAGAACCTCTTCCCAAGTATGATAAAAAGAAGGGGGAAACATCTAAACCTAAGAATGGAAAGGTTGAGGTCAATTACACTTACATAGATGTAGAGAATACTATCAACATGCTTGAAGTCATAGAAGAAAACATCAACATGATGAGTGGTACAGATCCCTATGGTTATTATTTAGACATAGACTCTTCTCCTATCTTTGATGAAGAACCTATTATGGTGCTAAGGGGTCCTAACTCTAGAATGTCATCTCAAACTCTCCGTGTTATCACACAAAGTCAAGGTCACATTGTCATTAGAAGACCCAGTTAAGGTCAACCAAGTAAACCAAAGCAAATGGAATCCAAGAATGTCACCTCAAAACCAACAATCAATCCTAAGTCAAGCTATAATCTTTTTGATTAGTTTCAAAGAACCCCAGCACAAATTTTGGTCTTTGAGCTCTTAGAGTTGTCCCTGAGACATAAGCAAGTCCTAGAGGATTCGTTACATACAATGAACATCCCCAACAACTTAAACATTGATCAAATTCCAAAACATGGTTAACCATATTACTAACCCTCAATACCTTACTTTTTCAAAGGATGATGATAAAACTTTGAGCGACCCACACAATCTCACTCTTCATATTGAGGTCATGATCGACAAAACTCATGTTAGGCACATGTTGATAGATGGGGGTGTTGGGCTTAATATTTTTTCCTTGATTATTTTTAAGGAGTTGGGTTATTCTAAAAAAGTCATAGATACCAGAAAAAAGATCACTATCAAAGCCTATGATGAGGTGGAAATAAGTTCCAAAGGGTTGGTCATCCTTCCAGTTAGGATTGGCCTTGTTGAAAAAGATATTTTATTCCAAGTGGTTGACATTGGTCCCCTTGCATATAATATCTTACTCGGTAGACCATGGATTCATGATATGTAAGTAGTGTCATCTACCTATCATCAATGTGTTAAGTTCCCTTACAATGGAATAGAGATTTGTACACCTAGGGATAACACTTTATCTATTAACTCAATTTCAATGAGTGCTCATGTTCCCCTAAATAGAGAATTAGAAGACTTCGATGCAAACTTAGCTAAATGTAAAGACAAGTTCAAGTTAGTATACCTTGGCATGGGGGGGTATCAACTCAACTCCCTCACAGCACTACTAGTTTCACCTATGTCTTATGGCAAGACTTCACAAGAAATGAGACCTTCCTCTCTAGCTATGAATTTATTTGGCACATTTATAGACTCCCCAATGCCTATTCAGGATGAGAAAGAAAAGAAGGTTGTTAGAGACTGGATTTTTAGAGAAGAGAAATACATGTACAATGAGAACTTTTCTCCCTCTCCAAAGTCTTATTGAAGAGGGTATACTTTTTTTAAATAGATGGGCTATCCTAGACATGGACCTCTTAGTCATAGATTGGATGTTAGAGACAAGCCCCTTGATCATGCTCTTTTCGGATGCAAGTCTAAGTAGACGGTTGGCCTAGGATTTGTGAATCGCAAAGAATACTACTCCTATTCATGATGAGTTATATAGTGAAGATGAACCAGAATACATACCTAATTTGACAAATTAGAAAGATATGTTTGAATATTGGTTCCCTTCAACTAATCTCCTTTGGGGAGATTCACATAGTCTAGTCACTCATGAGATAGTTGCAACCTTAAAACAAGATGAATCAAATGTAGAAGATCCTATCAGAGAACGTCAATGAAAGAATATTTTTTGTGTGATGGAAAGAGAAGGTGTTTCCCTTGATGACATTAGAACTTCCATATCAAGATGTCCCAAACCTTCATGGTGTAAACATCCTAGTCAAAGTTTAGAAAAAAGTTTATATGAGTATGCGTGGGACTCCTTCTCAGAGCCTTCCATAGTTGACATGGTTGTTGATGTCATCCACACTTATAGTTCTCAACCTGAGGTAACCGAAGAGTCACATGTAGGATTAGAATATGTGAACCCACATGTTTCCTTAGCGGATGATTCTTCACTTGTTAGGACAAATCCTAATTTGGGTGACTTAGAGGGATACTTGACAGACTCTGACTACTAGAGATGATATCATTCACATTTACAACCTTGAACTAGTCATTGACTTACCTCTTGTTCATCCTAACCTCATTGATTGGTCCCAACACTATCAAGAACATGAGTTCTTAATGTTTCAAAATGATTATGAGATAGCATGTTACTTGAATGTCATTGAACTTGTAGTTTCTTCCACTAGTGAACTAGCTACCAACATGACAAAGCCAGGAATCAAGTACCTTAGTCACAAAATAAAAATAAAATAAAATCAAAAGAATAGGAGTTCTGATGGTGAAAACCATTGTGTGGTGTTGTCAGAACCAAAAAAAAGTTTTTAAAAAATGGCATATCCAATGGTGAAAACCTCTTTGAGGTGCCTAAGGATGAGGTACTTGATCGTCTCCCTAGCTACTTTCAAGATAGATATTAAGTTCTTATTGAACTAAAAAAAGTAATCAATTTGGGTATAGATGAGGCTCCATAGATAGTACACTTGGCTCAATCCTTGTCACCAAAAGAAAAAGAATCTTACACTAATTTCTTACAAAAAAAGAAGATAAAATTTCCATGGACTTATTTAGATATGCCAGGATTGGACACTAATCTTATCATGCATCACTTGTCTATAGCTCTAGGTGCCAAACTAGTTAAATAGAAATTGAGAAAGATGCATCCTCACATAGCTCTCCTAGTCAAAGAAAAATTAGAACAACTATTGAGTATTGGATTTATATGAGCTATAGCTTATGCGGAATGGATCTCAAACATAGTATATGTATCTAAACATGAAAAATCCATTCGTGTATGCACATATTTCCAAGATCTTAACAAAGCTTGCCTAAAAGATAATTTTCCACTTCCAAACATAGACATGATAGTGGATATGACTATGGATTATGAGATTTATTCCTTGATGGATGGTACCTATTATTGGAACATTATGCCTTTTGGATTAAAAAATGTAGGAGCCACCTATCAACAGGCTAAGACCACCATTTTTCATGACATGATGCATAAAAACATGGCAGATTATGTGGATGACACCTTGGTCAAGTCTAAGAAAAGAAACATACACTTAGATGATTTAGAAGTCATTCTAGATCGCATGGAACAATTTCAATTAAGGTTAAATCCTAAAAAGTGTGCATTTGGAGTCACCTCTAGAAAACTACTAGGATTCATCATTTCAGCAAGAGGAATAGAGGTAGACCCTAAAAAATTCCAAGCAATCATAGCCATGCCACCTCCTAGAAACATTAGTCAAATGAGGAGTTTTCAAGGATGTCTTCAATCCATAAGGAGATTCATTTCATAGTTGGCAGATAGAGCTCAACCTTTCAACAAGAAATTACATGAAGGAGTCAAATGTGTTTGGAATGAGGATGGTTAAAAGAGCATAGATCAAATCAAGAAATAGTTGACAAAACCTCCTATTTTAATTCCTCCTATCCTAGGGAAACAATTTATTCTACATATTTCAGTGACAAAATCTTCCTTGGGGGCATTACTAGCTTAACTTGATGAATATGGGAAAGAAAGAGCAATATACTACATTAGCCACACTCTTGTTCCATATGAGGTTAACTACACCAGCATTGAGAAAGATTGCCTTGCAGTTGTGTTTGCTTCCAAAAAGTTGCAACATTGCATGCTTGCATGCACTATACACCTCATAGCAAAAATAGATCCACTCAAGCATTTACTAGATAAGGCTGCCCTCACCGGTGGACTTACTAAATGAATGATAATCCTTTTAGAGTTTGACATAGGGTACACTGAGCGTAAAGAAATGAAAGGACAAGCCATAGTAGATCAATTGGTTGATTTACCAATACAAGATAATGCACATATTCAAATAGTCTTCCCAAATGAACACCGCATTTATATGACTATAGAACATGGAATGTGTTCTTTGATGGATCCTTTATGCAAAATGATTCAGGAGTTGGTGTGTTATTTTTTTCTCCTCATGGGTACATGATTCCTAAGTCTTACAAGTTATTATTATCATGTACAAACAAAATTTTTGAGTATGAAGGTTTAACAAATGGACTTAAGATGGCCATAGAATGGAGAATCATAGAGTTACACATCTATGGGGATCCACAGCTGATAATCAACCAAGTCAATGATTAATATCAAAATTAAATGATAAAATGGTACCTTACAAGAAAATGGTTGATTCCTTGAAATGATACTTCATAGTTGTCACATTTCATCAAATCCCTAGAGTAGAAAACAAAGTAGTTGATGCTATGGTTACACTTGCTTTACTTCTTTAGTTAGAGAAACATGGATCCAGATTTGAATTCTTCATGGAAGAGCTACATCACCCTATCTATGACTCCCAAGAAAGTCATGTTATTTGTACCCTTGTTTGTTTTGATTCATTCTATTATGGTTTCATTTACTCATACCTTTGTGATGGCATTATACCTAAAACCTTTAACCAATCTAAATGCAGAAACCTTACTAGAAATGTCTCTCACCATTCCCTTATCTCTGGTCATTTGTATAGGAGAGGTCTAGATGGAACACTTCTTAGATTCTTAGAAAGGAATAATTTGACCAAGCATTAGTTGACATCCATGAGGGTATCTTTGGGAGACATCACAATGGTCTTGCCATGGCCCAAAGATAGCTTTAGGGTGGGGTACTATTGGCCTACAATGTAGATTGATGCAATAGCTTTTGTAAAGTCATCTGAAAAGTGTCAAAATCATGGTAACCTAATACATGCTCCAGGAAGGGAGCTCATTCCTTCTATATCTCATTGACCATTTCAGTGTTGGGCCTTTGGTCTTGTTGGGAAGATTTATCCCAACTCATCAGGTGGACACAAGTTTATTATCACTGCTACTAATTACTTCACTAAATGGGTAGAAGTTGTACCACTTTCTGTTGCCTCAGAAAAGATAGTCTCTCTATTCATTCTAAACCATATTATTTGTCGATATGGAGTGCCTTCTGAGATTATCATTGATAAGAGAGGCTAGTTCAAAAATAAATACCTTAAACAACTCTACAAGAAATTCAAGATTAAACAACATTGGTCCTCCATTTACTTCCCGCAAGGAAATGGTCAAGCAGAGGCATCAAACAAAACCATTCTTAAAATCCTACATTAAATAGTTTGTAAGAATGGTAGAGATTGGCACTTAAAGATAAATTTGGCTTTGTGGGCCTATAGAATGAGTATTTGTACTCCTATTGGGGCTACTCCTTTTGCCCTTACATATGGCGTTGAAGTAGTGTTACCTTTAGAGGTTGAGATTCCTTCACTTAGAGTTTCCCTCAAAGGTCTAACTAGAAATGAATACTACTGTGCCATGAGACTTCAAGAATTAGAACTTCTAGATGAGAAATGTCAAGCATCATTTGACCATATGAGGCTTTATCAAAAGCGCATGTTCAAAGACCTCAACAAAAGGGTTCACTCTAGAGAATTTCAATTGGGAGATCTTTTCCTACATGAAAATCCTAAGAATCAACAACATAGAGATAAAAAGGGAAAATTTGAGCCTAATTGGCTTGGACCTTACATCATTATAATATCATTTGGGTCAAGTGCTTGTTTACTTTCTACAGCAGCAGGAGAGCAACTCTTTGATCCTATCAATGTCTTGCACCTGAAGAAGTTATATCCATGATGCCCATTCTATCTAGGGACATCCTTCATACATACTTATTGATCCTTAAAAAAATCCTTAGAAAATGATATATTGTCAAAATTTCTAAAAATCAAAAAATGTCTTGAAAAATGATCATCTTAGTAAAAACCTAGCAATAGGTGCTTTGATGTATCTCCAAAAAAATTATAAATTCTGAAAAAATTACAATAAAATCCAAGTGGTGAAAACATGGTAACAGGTGCTACTTGAGGCCTTTGCACCCTTGTTTCTTAGTGTGTGTCCTCAACACTTATCCTTTCTTCATTATGCCTTGTCCTTGTTGTCTTGTTTTGGAATTGGTCTTTTTCTTTCTCTAGAGGACATAACTCTCTTGGAAGCGTTATTCTTTAGAACATATCGCAAATGGTTTTTTTTTAACACCACCCCAACTATATTTTTCAATACAACCCCTAACATTGAGTATTTTTCAACACTTATTGATTTGGTCTTACCCAATTTTGTCATGTGATCTTACTGAGTTGCAAGCATTTGATCATTTTCCTCAAAACTTAGTACTAGTTAACACACTTAAATTTTTAAACACAACACTTAATGCTTGAGCTATGTCATGATCTTTTCTTTATGAGCTGATTATTATTGATTTTCATTGAGTTTCCTTGTCTAATAAGTCTCTCTGGTATGCATAGCTAGAGGACTTGGGACATGAGGCATGTTTTTATTTCCTTTCTTCTTTTGGGTGTGGTCTTGAAACTCAAGAATGTCTCTTGTTGTCAGCTTGAAACACTTGGGAGATTTGAGGCATCATCCTTGGTTTTTTTTGCATAGTCATTCTTATGGTCATCCTAGCATCTATGCCTTGATGCGAGCATGGTTTTGCTACATTAAATTGGGTAAGCTAACGTCAAATTCATCTTGACCTTTATGTCTTTGATGCTTATGTTAGAATCTTTCCACATTTAGATCCTATATAAATCACATTCATATTTTCATAGTTGCACTTGTAACTAGTGATGATTGTGTGATTTTCCTTTTGAATAAAATTGATTATTTGTGTATTGTCTTTGATGTTACACAAAATTTCATATCATTTCTAGTTGTAATACCCCAAAATTGGCTCATTGCCATCTCAACCAATGCTAGTCTATTTCTAATCAATCTTAAAGTCCTATTCCATTAGGCAAATTCTTATTCGGCTACTCGCTACTTGACTTAATTGTCAAATGCAAAAAACCCTAATTTGCATTCATCATGCTTATTATTTAATTCCTATAGTATTTACTCATATTAGTCACATTAAACCTATTGATTAATATTTAATTTAATTACTAAGTATTTATACTTTAATTAAATTAAATTATATCTTAAGGCTAATGTACTATGGAATTAAATTTATTTAATTTAATAAATGTGCCTATTTTAATTAATTAAATAAAATTATTTAATTAAATGGAGTACTTACTTCTAATTAATTAAACAAAGTTATTTAATTAAATGGGAAGCCATTCCTAATTAATTAAATGAAATTATTTAATTAAATAAGAAAAGTATCTCTAATTAATTTAAGGATTATTTAATTAAATAGAAAAGGTAATTATGAGAGTATATCTCATTTTATTAAATTAAATATCTCACCAAAATCTGTCTTCAGTTTAAAAAAGGAAAATTTCCAGTTCACTATTGATCAAAAAGGAATTAAATCAGTGAACTCTTTATTCTACTCAAATTAAATCAGTTAACTCCTTATTCTACTCAAATTAAATCAGTTAACTCCCTTTAATTTGGGAATCTTCCTTTATGACTGAACTTCATCTTCAATCCTGACCATTGAGTGAAATCAATCTCAACCGTTGATGGATTCCAGGAAAGTCTATTTAAGAGAACCTCATCTCTTCATTTTGGGGAAGGATGAATTAGAATTTGCATTGAATTGCTATTGAAATTAATGCTCACATTTGCTCACATTTTTGCATACATTTTGCATCCTTAGCTTAATTTCATTTAGCTTAATATGCATATGATTAATCTAGTTTCCTTTACTTGTTCTTAGATTAGAATGCATTTCTCATTCTAGATTAATCTGCATAATCATATAGATTAATTTCATTTCTTAAATCCTTCATTCTTAGAGGGTCTGGTTGCTTAACACCTCAAATATGAGGATATCTAACAAGCAGTTTCCTTTAGATAGAAGGCAACAGGTCGCCTTGCTGGCTAATTTTTGGATGAACAATCCAGTGCTCATTCCGAGATGAATCCACAAATAAACACCGTGTTGAAGTGTGTGTGTTAGCAGAGGCCGCATATTCACGCATACATTTATGGCCCCCACCGTGGGACAAGGAAAATCAGTTTTTTTGGCCTCTTTCTGCATTTTTTTAATCATTTTTTTTGTTCTCTATCTATACTATTTTGTACAAATTCAAGAATCTTCGCGCAAGACTGTTCATTTTCGTGCGAGGATCCAAAATCTTTGCGTGAAGATTCTTTTCGTATCGCGCAAGAAATCACTTGAGTGTGTGAAACTTCGCGTGACACCTGTTTCTTTGTGCGGATCGTAAAACTTCTTCACACAGACTGTCAGGAATTTTGTACGAGACTCTTCTGACATATGCTATTTTTTGCATTAATTTTCATGTTTTTTGGGTTTTTTTGCTAACTGCTCACTATTTCTAGTTTTTCTGTGTTTTTTGATTTTTTGGAACAGCATAACAGTAGTTTGCGGGATAATTGAAAAAGCATGATAAAGTTGCTAAAAATAGGTAGAACATCTACTAAGCGCATTGCTAGGATTACCAGGTAATTCTCTTTGACTGATAACACTTCATTTGGAGTTAAAACAAACATCTCTTGTGTCAAGCTTGTGTGTATTTCCTTCCATGTTCTCATTTTACAACACATGCATAATTTGATACTAGGTTGTGATCTTTATTAGTTTCATCTAGTAGGCTTAGTTACTAGTGATAGATCTAATTAGCTATCTTGGGTTATTGGACTTGGTAATCCGTCGGCCCCTCGTTTCGCCCTGTAGTTGCAAGATCAGCACCACGTTAAAGGGGAGGGGTCTACAAGAAAGAAGCGTTAAATGTTCCACTAGGCAACCCTTTTGTGCTTTCTAGAACTCACTAATTTTTGAGTTGTGGACTCATTTTGGCTTGTGTGAGGGGTTAAATGTTCCACATCTTTGGACTTAACTTGCATTAGTTAAAGCGTTAAGTGTACCACCTTGTGCTCTTTGATTGCTTTTGGATAGATTTGCTTTTGAGAATCAACATCTGTACACACATAGTAATTAGAGCCCCATGAACACTATTCGTGAATCTTGAGAGAGTGGGTTGCTAGTGAAACTCCTCTCTACGAAGAATTCCTTGTAGGTGGGGAGGATACTTTGAGCATCTCGTAGATAGATGAATCTTCAACTTGTTGATTGAGACATCTTTTCTCCAGAGAGGTTGATAGATCACTGGGAGTTGATATCATAGATCTTTAAGAGATACTCTTAGTTTAGCATGTCAAATTAATCTATCTGCTTTGATTGGGCTAAAAGTGAAAAGATGTCAAAACCTTGAATCTGGAAGCTAAGTCCCCTTGTGGTACACTATTGTGAGTCGGTCACCTTTAGAGAGGGTTAACCGTAGTAGACAATCCCTCTACAGGACAAATTGCATTGATGAAACCTCGAGCGGTAATAGCCATTTTTGACATGGTAGTGACAACCGCTATATAAATGTCCTTGTGGAAGAAATCTCCACGGGTGTGGCTCATTGTGGGTTGTCAAATCTCCCCAGAAGCTCTTGAAGATTAAGTTCTCAGAATTTGTTGAAACCTCGGTGCACTGGGATTGGAGGTCACCCCTGTGAGTCATAAAAGTTACAGACTCAAAACATTACTAAAAACCTTAGAGAGACCAAACTTTTCATTTTCTAAAAATTTTTGCAATGATTGCAAAACTCTTTGAAAACATACACAAATAGCTCTCCTAAAGAGTAGCACAAACTAAGTCACTTGATTGTTCATGCACAAGGTTGTTTTTGCCCTTGCTCATTGTTTTCAGACATGCTTGAAATCACCCGTTTGCTGTTCTACATGCCTGTTTATCTACCTAGTTATTAAAAGGATCAAAATTTGTCAAAATCAATTGCTGTTGTAAAACTGGTCTGCCTTCTGGCACAAAATCATTTTGATCTTGTGCGAAATCATCTGGTCCTCGTGTGAAATCATTTTTTCTTGCACAAAATTAAATTGCTATTATGAGTCTTCGCGTGGCCTTGTGAACTTCTTTGGGAAAAATTAAAATATTGTCATTGACCTTTGCGCGAGATAGAAAACTTCTTCATGCGGCCTGTAAAAATTCTTCACACGACCCGTAAAGGTTTTTTGCATGAGATCTTGTGTCAGCATTGCCAATTTGGATCTGTTTTAGCTATCTGCGGCCTACACACTGTCTTTTTTTACATCTATTTATCACTCTCTGTCTACAAACGGTCCTAAAATAGTGACACTTCACTTAGCTAAAGACTTGTGTCTTACACCTTGACTAGTCTCGTCTCATCAGTAATTTTTTTGGTCTTTGTCTTAATACTTGTCATACTTTGTGTTGCATTGGTCATAATCTCTGGCTCTTCTAGCCTTTAAATTAGACCATTTGTGCCTTAGTGAACAACATTCTTACTACTATATTTTCCTTTTTGAGACTCTGTCTTAGTGTAGTCCTTGTCTAGGTTCTAGCTTTTTGTCCTTGTCTATGACTGTCACAACCAGAAGTGACAACATGTTTTATCCCTATAACCTTAAACGTGGTCGTGCTAGAGGTCGCAACTATGGCAAAGGTCGCTTATCGTTCGTTACACAATCTATATCCAGTTTGGCTAGTGAGGCATCTTCATGATCTCCCTCACCTACCAGGTCATCTTGAGTTCAACAAACATTTTTCAAAAATTTGCAACAAATTAGGAATCCTTTTTACCAAGAGGATACTGAGATAGATAGAGGTCCTGCATTCCCAAACACAATGTATGATTCTCTCTCCAGAGACCCTTTTGGAACACAACATATAGAAACTGAATACGTTCCTATAATGACTAATCATGAACCTGAACATGGTATTCATAGTTGATATCAAGAACCACCTAGGGATGACAAAGAGAAAGAGAAAGAATATGACACTAATGAGGAACAAGAAGAGGTGGAAATCCTCCCTGAACACATAGTAAAATGTCGAAGAGACAAAAACTTTCAGAAGGTCATGGGAATCCTAATCAACGAAGAGAAAGAAAAATACTTTCTCAAACTTTTGCAAGAGAGAGCAAAGTTACCTTCTCATTTCAATGTAGAAACCATTGTTAAAACTGAAGAAGAAACTAAGACCTCCAGACTCCAAAAACAATTGAAAATTATGCAAGACCAATTAGCTCAGATGATGCATGAGAAAGAAAAACCCACAAAGACATACACATTGGATGCTCTTTGTTCATTTCCATTTGACAAAAGCATAAACATGCCACCTTTCCCATGAGGTGTAGAACTACCCAAATATGACAAGTACTTTGGTACTACTGATCCCCAAGATCACTTGCAGGAATTTGGTGCTTTATCTATGGAGTTTATACACAATCAAATGTACCTCATGCATTTATTCCCTAGAAGCCTAGGTGGTTAGGCTTTGGAGTGGTTCTCACATTTACCTCCTGGTATCAAGATGTTTGACGAAATTGCCAATTCATTTTTTCAACAATATTTTCATAACATTCAACATCCTGTAAATATTTGAGATCTATGCAACCTTAAATAGAAGGTTGTCGAGCCTTTTCTCACTTTCATCCAATAGTGGAGACAACTATACACTAAGTATTCCTGTAAAATCCCACAAATAGAGAAGCTTGACATTTTCACTGATAACCTCTTACCTGATTTTGGGTATAGAGTCCAACTACAAGGTCCACATACCTTTGAAGACATGATTACACAGGCTATCCATATCAAAGAATTTATGGTCAAGAAAGGTGAGCTCACTCTTTAGAGAGACACAAAACAAGGTTCCACTTCCAATAGGGATAAAACCAAACATGTCAATAAGAAGTGAGAAATTGTACATGATGGGGTTGTTGACAATGGCACACCCAAACCTGCTAAAATGAAATTTAATCTCATAAATTGCCTCAAAGCAGAAAAAATGCTGAGAAGCCTCCCCCTAACAATAAAATGTCTGGGAACAAACTGAGAAACTCATGGACAACACGACCCAAGCGAGAGTATACATCTTTGGGAGAACCTTTGGATGTGGTTTACAAAACATTACTACAACACAAACTTATCTCACCAATGGATAACCCTCATCCCTATGATCCACAACCATGTCCACCATGGTGGAATGAGACCTCATTTTGTGAATATCACCAAAACAAGGGACACAAAACTAGAAACTGTATAAACTTGCATCATAAAGTCCAAGACATGATTGAAGCTGGTGATCTTGTGGTAGATGGACATAACAAAAACTCAGACCACAAGGAATTCAAAGAGCTTTTCCTAGCTTATGAAAAAGGAAAGACTTCGAAACTAGAACCCTACAATAAGTTCAACTATACATATTCCAATGATGACAATGTCATTCACATGGTTGAACCTATAGATTCTGAATACTACGATGTTATTACCGTAAAGGGCAAGCAAGATAACAACAAACCCAAGAATACATTTGTCTTGAGAGACCCTACTCCCAATAAGATGGATAATGCATCTTCACAACACTGTGTTAACGTTGTTACTTGCTCTCATGCAAAGTTGGTGCTCAAAGGCCCCACACCTCCTACTTCAAATCTTGAACAACACAAAGACAAAGCCCTTGCTGGTCCATTTGGTAAAGGTGCAAAACACACAACAAACTTGACTGCAACCAGTTATAGTGTTCTCGATCAGTTAAAATGAACTAATGCTCAAATTTCCATCTTTGAGCTGCTTAAAATCTTGCCTACTCATAGGCAAATTCTGGACAAAGCCCTCACTGAAGCAAAAGTTCCTCAAGATCTTGATCTTGAGTGATTTCAATCCATTGTAGGTCACCTGACCTCACCTTATCTTATGACCTTCTCTAAGGAGGATGATAACTCACTAAATCATCCACACAATCAGCCTCTACACATTGAGGTTATGATCCACTAGACACGTGTTTGTCGAGTACTCATTAACAATGGCACTGGCCGAAATATTGTCTTTGTTGCTCTGCTTAGACAATTGTATTATTCTGAGGACTCTGTTGATCCTCGACAAAAGATCACTATTAATGCATATGATGAAGTGGAATGAAAGTCACTAGGTCTTGTGGTTTTACCAATTTGCATTGGTCCTGTCGAAAGGGATGTCACCTATCATGTGCTTGACATTCCCTTAGCCTACAAAATTCTATTGGGATGGCCATGGATACATGAGATGTGCATTGTGCCATCCACATACCACCAATGCATCAAATTCTCATTTCATGGTTCTGAAGTCACTATTCCTGCCACTACTAGCTACACCTACAATATGCTTAAAGCTACTAAAACTTTCATCCCTGCTAACCATGAGTCTATCGATTGTCATGACAATAAGATGAAACAAATTGAGCAGTCATTCAAATTGAAAGAAACTAGTATGGGAGAGTACCACATTGAACCAGTGTTATCATTAACGTCTTTCCTAGAGTCCCCTCAACATTTTGGGAGACCCTCAGAGGCAAAGAAGTCATTCGTGTTGACACCTCAGACCAAGTATAATGGTGCTTTTGTTAAGGCTACAGTTCTCTTAGAAGATGAAAGTGAAAACAGAGCCATTGTTTCATGGCTTTACAAAGAAGAGGCTCCAGTGGACCTAATAGAACAAGCTCAAGAAATCACTCCTAAGAAATATGGACCTGGTCTTAGGCTTATGAAGCATTTTGGTTACAAGGGAACTGGCCCTATTGGGTGCAATAACAATGGCCTAATTGATCCTATCAAAGAAAAAGCTTGAAGCAACAGTGATACAACTGGCCTAGGTTTAAGAAGGTCCCTTTCTATTTGGGATCAAATCAATTCATCCCAAAATTTTAAAAGTTCATTTGAAAATGAGTCACAAGCTGAGTCAGATACTCAAGAGGAAGAATCGAATGATGAGGATTCCTACCCTCATCCTATTCCTTATGATCTAGCTAAATTTTTTGCTAAGCTAGATGACTTTGTGCCACGTGTTAGCACTGTGGATGATACTAGTGATTCTTCTAAGGAAAATACTAAGCAACTCAAATATCATTTAGAAAAGGGAGAATCTAGTCAGTTATGTCATATTGAGTATTTGTGTAAGAATACAAAGGTTGAAAGAGAGTATGTCCCCATCACTGCTGGGGAGTTCTATAGTCTCTCACCATGTAGCACCAATTCTCATGAATATGAGTTTGACTCTCTTTTAGAAGCGACTACTAATAAAGACATTGACCAAGTGCATGTCCATGAAAATTGAATCAAAGTGGGTGAAATGTCTAGGGTTAGGTCACGAGGGTCTGATCCAACTAGTGTCTTAGAGTCATCAATTCCTAATGTTAGTATTCTAAGGCATTTGAATACACCTGTGGATGAGGTCGTCATAGGTCTCGAATTGCTGGTCCATGCACATAATGACTATACTATGAACACAATTGAACCAACTACTACTCTCTCACTCACACATCCTAAGCTTATAGACTGGAACCCTAATGCATCTAACGAAGTCCCCACATTCTAGAATGACTACGCTCTCGCCTGTTACCTAAAAACTATCGAACCTGTAACATCTTCCACCAATGAGCAGAGTATCAACATGATTGAGACTGACATCAAATATCTCAATCACATAATTAAAAAGAAAAAATGCAAGAGGTCTGATGGTGAAAACCACATTGTGGCAGTGTTGGATCCCAAAAAAGTAAAAACAAAAGACATGTCCAAGGGTGACAACCTCTCTGAGGCACCCGCGGATGAGATATTTGATGTCCTTCCCAATTACTTTTAGGAGAGATCATCAGTGTTAATGGAGCCGACACAACCAATTAACCTAGGCACAGAACAACATCCTCATGTGATACATCTAGCGCAATCATTGTCACCTAAAGAGAAGGAACAATTCATTGCCTTTTTCAAGAAAAAGAAAATAAATTTTGCCTGGACATATTCTGACATGCCAGGATTGGATCTTGATCTTATCATGCATTACTTGTCCATAGCACTAGGCATCAAACTAGTTAAATAGAAGCTTCATAAAATGCACCCTCACGTTGCATTACTCATCAAATCCGAATTGGAGAAACTTCTAAAGGCTGGTTTCATCCATGCAATTGATTATGCTGAATGGATATCCAATATTGTTTCTATTTCCAAGCATGATAAATCTATCAGAGTTTGTACAGACTTCCGTGATCTTAACTTGGCATGTTCTAAAGATGAATTTTTGCTCCCTAATATTGATATGATCGTAGACATGACGACTGGATATGAGATGTACTCACTTATGGATGGTTTTTCTGGATACAATCAGATAAAAATTGTGCCAAAAGACCAAGACCAGGAGAAAATGGCTTTCACATGTGCATGGGGAACCTTTTGCTGGAATGTGATGCCATTTGGTTTAAAGAATGTTGGTGCTACATATCAATGGGATGTTACTTTAATTGTCCATGACATGATGCATAGAACCATGGAGGACTACATTGATGATACCTTGGTCAAAAGTGCTAAATGCAATACTCATCTAAAATATTTGGGTCCCATCCTAGATCATATGAAAAAATTCAATCTTCAGCTCAATCCAAAAAAATGCACATTTGGTGTCACATCGAGGAAATTGTTGGGATATATTGTTTCTACAAAAGGAATTGAAGTAGATCTAGATAAATTAAAAGTAATAATGGACATACCACCACCTCGAAACATCAGTCAGATGAGAGGACTATAGGGAAGGCTTCAATCTATTCGTAGGTTTATTTCACAATTGGCAGATAGATCACAACCCTTCACAAAGACCTTACATAAGGGTGGGAAATTCAATTGGAGCCAAGATTATGAGCAAAGCTTAACACAGATCAAACAATATCTTGTCAATCCACCAATCCTGATGCCTCTTATACATGGGAAGCCTTTTCTTTTATACATTTTAGCCACCGAAACATCTTTGGGAATCCTGTTGGGTCAGGAAGACAATGACAACAAAGAAAGAGCTATTTATTACTTTAGCTGGACATTGGTCTCTTATGAGAAAGACTACAGTATTATTGAGAAAGCTTGCTTGGCAGTTGTCTTTGCTTCCCAAAATTTGAGACACTACATGTTTTCCCACACTACACGGCTTGTGGGTAAAATAGATCCATTAAAGTACTTGCTCAGTAAGGCAGCTCTCACAGGAAGATTGGCTAAATGAGTCATGATACTAAGTGAGTTTGGCATCCAATATGTTGAATGCAAAGTTATAAAGGGATAGGCAATTACAGACCTACTGGCCGAAGCACCCATACAAAGTCTTCTACCAATGAACATTGATTTCCCGAATGAGTCAATTCTGACACTCACACACCATACATGGGTTATGTTCTTCGATGGGTCCTTCACACAAAAAGGATCAGGTGTTGGATTACTCTTCATTACACCACAGAGATACTCATTGCCCAAAGCATACAAGATTATGTTTCTTTGTACAAAAAACATTGTTGAATATGAGGCTTTGATCAATGGCATGAAAATTGCAGCTGAATGGAGGGTGGATCAGTTAGACATCTTTGGTGACTTTTAACTTGTTATCACCCAAGTAAATGATGTGTATCAAAAAAAGGATGAGAAACTAATTCCTTACAAACACATGGTTGATGACATGAAGTATTTTGCACACATCACCTTCCAACAAGTTCCACGCGTAGATAATAAGGCGGCTAATGCCATGGCCACTTTGACCTCCTTGCTACAAATGCCAAAAAATGATTTTCGATATGAGTTCTTGGTGGAAGCGTTACACTACCCAGCCTATGACACACCTGATTCCAAGATGATCTACTCTATTATAGGACAAGAATCATCCCACTACCATCACCTCTATTCCTACCTTCACAATCAAACCATTTTGAAAGGTATGACTCGAAATGAGAAACGTTACCTAATCTGTAATGCTTCACATTATGTCATTATTGTTGATGATCTATATAGGAGAGGTCTCAACGGAACACTCCTTAGGTGTTTAGAACTTGATGAGTCCAAACGTGCACTAATTGACATTCACAAAGGCATTTACAGATCTCATTCCAATGGCCTGACACTAGCTCGCAAACTCCTTCATGTTGGTTACTACTGGCCTAAAATGGAGCAAGAAGCTGTTAAGTATGCTAGGTCCTGCAAGCAGTGTCAGCTACACAGGAATCTTATTCATGCTCCAGCCAGAGATTTCATTCCCTCTACTACAACATGGCCATTTCAACAATAGGCCTTCGACTTGGTGGGGCAGATTCACCCAACCTCTTCTAATAGACATAAGTTCATTATTACGGCTACAAATTATTTTACAAAATGGGTAGAGGTAGTCCCTCTCACAGTTGCTAATGGAAAAAATGTAGTTCTTTTCATCACAAACTACATCATCTGTAGATATGGTGTACCATCCTCAATCATTACTGACAATGGAGGATAGTTCAAGAATAAAGACCTCAAGGAACTATGCAAGAAATTCAAGATCATGCAACATTGGTCTTCCATTTATTACCCCCAGGGTAATGGCCAAGCTAAGGCATCCAATAAGGAAGTCCTCAAAATTCTTCATTGCACAGTTAGTAAGTCAAGGAGAGACTGGCATCTCTAGATCAACCCAGCTCTGTGGGCATATAGGACAAGCATTAGAACTCAAACGGGCACAACTCCCTTTGCATTGGTGTATGGGGCGGATGTTGTGCTTCCAATAAAGGGTCAGATTCCTACCTTGAGAATCTTTATGAAGGGTCTTATCACTGATGATGACTATAGGATAGCTCGACTTCAAGAGCTTGTGTTACTAGATGAGCGATGACAAGTGGCATGTGATCATCTACAAGCATATCAACAAAGAATGACCAGAAGTTACAATCGGAGGGTCATGCCATGTGACTTCTAGCTAGGTGACCTCGTCTTGAGAGAGACCCCTAAGAATCAACAACAATGAATGCAAAAGGGAAAGTTTGAACCAAACTAGCTAGGTTCATACATCATCACTGCAGTATTTGGATCTGGCACTTATCAGCTTTCCACAACTGAAGGAGAAGTCCTTAAAGAACCTGTCAACACTCTCCACCTGAAGTGGTTTTACAGTTGATTTAATCTCAATAAGCTCTCTGTACATATCTATATGTCTTGAAAAAAATTTAAAAATTAGAAAAATTCCTGAAAAAATTGTTGCCCTAATGGAAACCTAGCAATAGGCGGCTTGGTAACACCAAAAAAATTGAAAATCTCAAAAATACAAAAAATTCAAAAATACAAAAATACAAAAATAAATTGCAAAACAGAAAAAAGGTGTCATTGGTGAAAACCTAGAAATAGGCATCATGGTAACAAAAAAAGAAAATCTTGCCAAGAAGGTGAAAACCTGGTAAACAGGTGCCTCTTGTTCCCAATGCTCCATCTTGCAGTGCATCTTCTAGCTATTCTGTATAATCGCTTTCATGCTTTTTCTTTTCTGTTTTTCCTGCTCATGTATCCATGGATTGAGTCTCATCATAGCTTGGGGGCATTCCCCCTTTGTGTCACTATTTTTGAGATTCTCCTCATAGAATCTCCTTCATGACAGTCACTAGTGGTTCTCACTCCATCTACCTACTATTGCTAGTGTCACTATTTTTGAGATTCTCCTCATAGAATCTCCTTCGTGACAGTCACCAATGGTCCTCACTGTGTCTACCTATTGTCGCCAGTATCACTCTCTTTTTGAGATTCTCCTCATACAATCTCCTTTGTGACAGTCACCAGTGGTCCTCATTGCATCTTTCTACTGTCGCAAGTGTCACTTTTTTGAGATTCTCCTCATAGAATCTCTTTTGAAATGGTCACCAGTTGTTTCAGCTATGTTTTCCTACTATGTGCTAGAAAATGTGACTTGTAAGAAGCATGGGTTAACAAACAAACACTAGTTTAAAAGCTTTCAAGTGCATCAAAGATTCATGAAAATGAAAAGAACAAATATCAACTAATGCTTGCTTGGATTTTGCAAAGCTCAGCAACCAACAAATCCAACCTTCTAGCCACCTCTACAGCTCAACAAAGGCACCCATGAGAGGCCTTGTTGGTGTGTTAAGATGGGGAAATGTTTGATGTGCTCTCCCAAACACAACAATAAATGAATCTCTTGAGTGAGTGAGTGCAAGTGTGTATGCAAGTAAGATATGAATCTAGACTAAATGAGATGAAGAACACCTCAAGAAATGGATATGGAGAGAGCCATTCTTGAAGGCATTCAAGGATGAAGATGATATGCAATGAAAGAACTAATTAGATATGCAAACTATGATAAAAATGCAAGCTAAAATGAAGCTACAAATGCATGTAGAAACTAGATTAACAATGCATGATGTAAACTAAATCAGCTACCAAATTGTTAGTATGAACTTACAAAATCACTATGAGACTCTACCAATGCAAGCTCAAACTACCATTAAAGCTCAAACTATGAATGCAAACTCAAATCTCAAACCAACATGATAACAATGCAAAAAAAATGAGATTCAAATGCTTGAAACAAGCCCTCTATTTATAAGCTTAAGGGAGGGCTTGGTGAGGTGGCATCCAAGTAAGTGCCACATAAGGTGACATGCAAGCCATGCAAATGGTCAAGAATTCAAAATTTTCTCACACATGTGTGAGCAAACTTAAGAAAAAGAGTGGGAGACAAAAGTGTGTAGGCATGCCATCTCACACATGTCTGAGCACACTCTTAGGCTAATGAGGGGGATTAGGGAGATGATTAGGAATGATTAAGTGAGATTAGGCTTAAGAGGATGAAAATAATGGGTGTAAACTAGGCTCTAAGTTAGATTTAAAACTAAATTAAATAAAATTTAATTTAATCATGGGTTTAGAGAAATTAATGGGATGTGAGGATTTAAATAAATTAAATTTATTTAAAAAGGGGAGAAAGATGGAGGATCATGTGTTAAATTAATTTAACACATTAAAGCTATAAGTATTTAAATAAAATTTAAATACCTAAGAGAATGAACTCATTTAATTAATTACCTTAAATAAATAAGTAGAAGAATGTGAACAATATAATTAATTAATTAATATTTAATTAGAATGTCATAAAAAATATTAAAATTAATTAATATAGTGTTTAGGGATGATTTTAAGCATCTATATTTTGCCCCTCTTTGATGTGATGTTGGAACAACATCATATCAAAGAAAAGAAAAAAATATGTTGCCCCAGAAAAGGAAGGAGTCCTATGGCGACAATAGAGGAGGAGGGTGCCCTCTCGCAAAAATTGTGCAAAAAATAAATTTTTAACAATTTTTGTGAAAAAGGTCTTAAGAAAAAAGGAAAATTAAAAAAAGGGAATAAATGACAACATTTGCATGACTTGCGGGTAAACAGGGGACATATATGGCTCAGGGAAGAGCGGGGCTCAAATGGGGTCCGCATGGGGCCTATATAAGCCTCTAAGGGGCCCAAAGAAGGTCATTGTCACACCGCGAGTAGAGCACATAGAGCTAATATGGACCCCATCGATCGATTGCATCTTGGTGAGCATGTGTGGGAGTACCAGTGAGCAGTCGAGATGGGCCCACCAGTAAGTCATCTGATCCTCTTTATGTTTTGGTAGGTTAGGCTAGACTAGGCACATTTATGAGGCCATAAATGTGCTAAAAAAAGGTCTAGGCGAAGATGATAGTCTCTACACTATCAGCTACATAGATGACAAAGCGAGGATCCTGACATTCGTAGAGATGACAGGATACATCATGTTGTCTGTGTAGACGCCAAAAGAGGGAAGTAGAGATGACAGGATCCAACTGTCATTTGCACGGATGATAAAAGGTAGCGAAGACAATGAAAAATACATCGTCGTCTCCACAGACAAAAAAACATGGTCATCTAGGACAAACTAGCATCTACGTCGATCAGCGGCTCCGTGGATAGGCGTCTACGTAGATCAACATCTCCGCTAATTAGCATCTACACAGATCAGCATCTCTGCTGATCGGCATCTACGTAGATTGGCGTCTATGCCAAAAAATGCCCATGCTAATTAGGGTAGAATAGGGACATCACAGGCTAGCAAAACTGACGCTCTACATGTCTATGTTGCATGAGGAGACGATGGTGTTTAAGTCGAGGGAGCACTATCCTCCGACCATGACGATACAAGAGAGGCCGACAGATGTAGATTGGGGGCACGTGTGGCTATGTGGGCTAGAGCACGTTCACGAGTGGCCAAATCTGAGGGCCCATTCAGCATAGCTATCGACTCTCATAGAGCGATGGCACACACCCACTGAGAATTTTCATCTTCCAATGGGGGAGACTATAGTCACACTCTTGGATGTGTGGCGAATCCTACGAGTACCAATCAGAGGTTCATACCCAGAGTATGTACTAGAGGGGTCAAACCCATTTTTGAGGGAGTGCTTTGGCCGACGATGACAGAGATTACCCATCCAGCGATCATGGTTGTCATGGAGGGGCACATTAGAGCAGAGGCTACTGAGGCTAGCAGTATACCTAGCCTCATTAATATGGAAGATGCTATCAGATCACGCAAGACACGGGTGGTCGATCAGGTGGGCACGAGTGCTGAGCACTTTGCTATAGGAGGAGGGAGTAGTCTACTTCTAGGGACAGACTATCCTAGCTGAGTTATATCACGATTTGCACATGTGTGCATACTAGACCCAGCGCACTATGGGACCAGGACTGACGGTACTGATGGTCTAGTCATGGGAGCACATTGGAGTCACACAATCGATCACTCAACAAGAGACCAGGCAGCCTAGGGAGCCATATGCCTATAGATACCGACCTCCTATCCAGTATACATCGACGAAGTCTGTGAGATTCTGACGTCAGTGTATAGATGAGATCATTAAAATTTGAGTGGACTCCCTATGATGGGGTAGAGCAATGGGGATGGACATTGGCAACAGGTGGGGAGGATGACATGGAGGATCAGATGTACCTCCTGTACACACAGACTAACTGCTGGATCATTGGCCAATCTCTGCATGTGATTATGCACTATACACCTTCTCGGGTACGATGACAGTTTGGTAGGGTACAGGATACAGTACCAAATAGATTCTTATACCCTATGGTGTCGCGAGAGTATAATCAGCTATGGGGACACAGGACCACTGTACGATTGGCCCGAGTGTCTTGGATGGGGATGGCAGTAGTGCCATGGGTGCATGGCCAGGACAGGGGAGACGCAAGTATGACACTAGCGTACACACAGTGGTGGGCAGCCCACCAGCCGGTCAGGCTTACAATGCCAGGGGCACCTCCACTAGTAGAGCAGGCACAGGGGGAGGGAGATGGAGCGGAGGATGGTGGACAAGTAGCTATGATGCCACCACTAGCACAGGGGGCACAGGAGGGATCACACGGGTGCAGAGTCTGAGCGAGGAGAGGGCCAAGGGCAGCACCAGTATGGGGGCCAACATAGAGAGCACCCCAAGCACAGGTATAGGCATAGCCCCAGGCACCACTACAAGCACCTTCGCAGGCACCACCATAGGGACAGGTATAGGGAGAGGACCTAGACATGGTTAGGGCTGAGAGGGATAGCCTGTGGACAGAGGTAGCTCGACTACAAGAGGTAGCATAGGTGCAGTAGGCATGAGCTGTCAGCTTAGTGCAAGCCATGGGGACCATACAGGCAGAGCTGCAGGTGCAGAGGGTCAGAGGAGATAACTTAGAGCAGGCCATGGGGGCCATACACACAGAGCTGTAGGTGCAGAGGGCCAGAGGAGATAGTGCATAGGAGTCCTTAGCAACCCTACAGGCATAGGTGGATGTAGGAGAGTTTGCAGGGGTGGGCACCCATACAGAGGCAGAGAGGCTATGCGTGGAGGTAGCCGCCCTACAGGCTGAGCAGGCCACCCATCAGGCGTAGCTGGACAGATACCATAGTCAGCAGGATATAGCCATACAGATGGTATAGCTTGGGGCAGCCATGGCAGTGATGTAGGAGGCCCTCATAGCTAGCCAAGCAGAGACACGGGATATACGAGAGGCAGCCTATTATAGGTCACTTTATAAGGAGGTTGTGCCTGGTGACTGACAATAGCCAAATTTTGAGAGGGGAGCCAGCTCATGGATCTTAGGTGGCAGAGCTAGATCAGAGCAGTCTATAGGATAGTAGAGACCTTCTTGAGGGGGGGATACAAGGGGGGTAGGGCCCTCATAGCCAGTGACTTGATTGTATAGGGTGATCAGTGTTTTTGACAGATATGTGCAGATGTAGCTATTTTGATGATGCATTTGTACTATATGATTCTACATGATGTATATGGACTATACAGACATTATTTTTTGAGATATATACATGACATGATTTGATGATTCTATGTGTATGGATGTATGTGATGCATATGTATGGATTTATGATGTGGATACTAACGTTTGTGATGTAGGATGTGATGCTATGTGATGTTTCCTATGATGTATACATATATATATGAGGTCTAACATGTGTGTGATGCAAATTTATGAAATGTATGCAGGGATGCACTATATATATGTGAGATGATGTATATGCCCCTAGATGTGATGACTAAAGTGTATGCAATTAATGAACTAATGCAATTTAATAAAATGAACTAAAAAAGTCTAAGTAACACTAAATGAGATGAATCAAATGAACACTAATGTAATGGAAAATGAATGAATGCAATAATGAGAAGTTAATGCAACTTAATGTAAATGAACTAATAAATGAATATCTATCATAACTATCACTCATAGAAACCTAGTAGCCTAGCATAGGAGGGGAAAAATAAATAGGACCTTGTCTCAAGCACGACTCAAATGAAATCCTAGACTACATGCATCCTAACTACATGATATCAAGAGATTTCATTGTGTTTATATGGAGAACACACCTTAAGTTGATTTTGCAAAATGAGTTTATGCATTATATGCTATAGAAGCATAAATGTCATGACTCTTTTTCGTGGACTAGACATACAAAACCATAGAGACTTTAGGACAATAGGTGTAGTTTGCATAGTCATGATGGATCAAATGTCATATACGCAATGGAGAGTTCTGGGCACACCCAAAGTCTTTTAGAAATCTTTGGTGGGACATGTGCTAACCCGTTGCCCCCATTACGCAACGCATTAACATAACCTGAAACTAACACACATGAAGTAAAGCCTCAAAAATAGATCATACCACAAAAAATATGTGTAGTTAATGACAGCTATTCTGGTACGACCAAAATATGGAAGATCAAGGTGCACCATAAAAGGCTATCACTAACACACAAATAAAATCAACCAAAAAGAAACCTCATGACTAAGTAGTCATTCAGTCCATAATTACTACCAAGAACCTTAGGTCTAGAAGTGAATGTCACAATGTCACCTAGAGGAAGGATTCATCCTATGAAAGTGTGTCAAGTTGAAATGTCAAATGATCATAAAATTGTTTGTTTTCAGCAAGGGCTGTGAAGCGAACAAGTTTCTTGAAGCATTAAGTCTCAAATGGTGATTTTGTGTAAGTCCAAGGGTGGTCATTGTTGTGAAAAAGCTCAGCGTAATGGGATGACAATCACTCGACAGAAAATGTCTCGTGAACTAGAGGTCTTTCAAAAGATGGAAGTGAAATGGAGCCTCGCAGACAAGAGGTCTTTTATTAGATGCATGAAACACAAAAGGCTGGATAAGACTTTGCACAAGGGAAGTGGAATGGTGGAATGGAATGAAGCAAAACAAGCCATACAGAAAATGGATGAATCCATACTTTTTTCAGGAACATTTTTTTGCTTTTTAGGGCTTTTTTTAGGAACATTTTGTGAATTTTTTTGGATTTTCTAATTTTCTAATTTTTTTGGATTTTTGCAGGACTATAAACACTGTACAGGAACTACAAAGGCTCAAGCATAGAGCTGCTTGAGTTGCTGGATATTTATGGGTTCAGGGAGTGGATCTCCCTCTGGAGTAGCAATTTGATATGCCCCAGAACCATATTTGGCTGTAATGATAAACGGACCTAGCCAATTTGCCTCAAATTTTCCTTTCTTTTCACGATTTTGGAGGTTCTTCATGTTATGTTGCAAAACTAAGTCACCCACTTCAAATTCTCGTGGCTTGACTTTCTTATGATACTGAAGCTGAAGGTGATTTTGATACATGTGAAAGTGGTATAGGGCATTCAGTCATCTCTCATCAAGGAGTGCTAGCTCTTGCAAGTGATCAACTCGGTAGTCTTCTTTGGATATCAAATCCTTGAGAGAGATTCTAAGGGAAGGAAGCTCAATTTCGATGGGCAAGATGACTTCGGAACCATAAACAAGAGAAAATGGGGTGGCTCCTATGGGGGTATGGATGGAGGTACGGTAGGCCCAAAAGGTGGGAGCAATTTGGATGTGCCAATCATGGCTAGCTGCATCAACGATTTTCTTTAGGATTTTTAAGATAGTTTTATTGGTAGCTTCAACTTGGCCATTGCCTTGGGGGTAGTATCTAGTGGAAAAATGTTGGGTGATGTCAAATTTCCTACATAGTGTGGCAACCTCTTGATTTTTGAAAGTGGTTCCATTATCAGTCATGATATCTTGAGGTATATCGAAATGACAAATAATGTAATTCAAGATGAACTTTGAAATCTATTTTCCAGTAATGTAAGTTAATGGAATAGCCTCGACCCACTTTGTGAAGTACTCAGTGGAAACAATAATGTACTTGTGGCCATTTGAGGAATTTGGGTATACTTGACCAACAAGATCGAATCCCCAGTGGGAAAAGGGCCATGGAGTGATGGTGGGCTGAAGGTCTTAGGCGGGAGCGTGTATCAAATCACCATGCTTCTGACATGGAACACATCTTTTCACAAACTGATATGCATCTGCTTCCATAGTGGGCCAATAGTGACCTGTCTTAAGAAGCTTTTTTGCTAACATAAGGCTGCTAGAGTGGCCACCACAAATCCCTTGGTGAACCTCTTCTAATGTCGTTCGAGCTTCATCTGAACTGAGACATCAAAGGAGGATTCCATCAAAGTGTTTTCAAAAAAGTGTATCACCTAGGATGATATAGCGGGTGGTTCGGTGAATGAAGGTTTTTCTTTAGTTTGGGGTGAGGGCTATGGGAATGGTTTTGTGATGTAAATAGGCAAAGATGTCAGTGTACCATGAAGACTTAGGACCAACAATCTCACACACCAACTCTGAATCAGTTTGCTAATAAGTAGGAGTAAAAAGATTCTCAATGAGAAACTCACATTTAGGACTATATTCTGGCATGGAAATCATGGAGGCAATAGTAGCCATGGCATCTGCTGCTTTATTATTAGCCCTTGGAATCTGCTAAAAAACAATCTCTGTAAAATGCTGCTTAAGATCCTCAACTATTCTATGGTAGGGCAACAATTTATCATCCTTGGTGTGGTATTCATCTGTGACTTGTTTAATGACCAATTATGAGTCTCCAAAGACAAGAAGGTTTTGATATTCCATTTGATAGCTTGACATAGTCCTCTAGCTAAACCTTCATACTCAGCTATATTATTTGTGCAAGGGAATGAAATTTTATAAGACTTTGGAATGAGGTCCTCTTGTGGTGTCACAAACAAAATTCCTGCCCCCGATCCCTTTTGTGTAAAGGATCCATCAAAAAACAATTTCCATGGTGTAGTAGGGGCTAGGGTCATAATTATGTCATCTAAAAAATTGGCTACAATGGGATGGTTCCCTTGAAGAGGAGCTTCAACAAGCTGATCTGCAATTACTTGTCCTTTAATGGCCTTACGATCCTTATAAACAATGTTGAATTCACTCAAAATTAAGACCCATTTTGCTGCTCGACCAGTGAGGGTGGCTTTTGATAAAAAATACTTGAGTGGATCTATCTTGGCAATGAGATATGCAGTATGATTAAGCATATAATGACGTATTTTTTGCGTACAAAAGACTACAGCCAAACATGCTCTCTCAATAGCAGTGTAGTTTAACTCATAGCCGACTAGTGTTCAACTAAGGTAATATATGGCTTGCTCATTCTCCTTATCATCTAATTGTGCCAAAAGTGCTCCTAAGGCAACTGAAGTAGCTGAAATGTATAGAATCAATGGTCGTCCTGCAACTGGAGGTACTAAAACTGGAGGATTAGCCAAATATGTCTTAATTTGTTCAAATGCTTTTTGGCGTAGGCAATCCCATTGAAACTTGTTTCCCTTGCGAAGCAAATGCTAAAGTGGATGGACTTTATCTGCTAGTTGTGACACAAATCTCCTAATAGATTATAAATTTCCTTGAAAATTGCAGAGTTTTTTCAATGTGGTAGGTGGAGGCATATCCATGATGGCCTTCACTTTTGCTAGATCTTCTTCAATACCTCTTCTTGACACAATGTAGCCTAACAGTTTGCCTAATTTGACCCCAAATACACATTTCTTAGGATTAAGGTGTACTTTATATTTCTCCAACCTATCAAAAATAATGGTGAGGACATCAATGTGGGATTCTCTTGTCTTGGATTTTCCTAGAATATCATCAACATAGTCCTCCATTATGACATGTAGGAGATCATGGAATATGGTAGTCATTGCGCATTGATAAGTGGCGCCAGTATTTTTCAAGCCAAAAGGCATGACTTGATAACAAAAGGTTCCCCATGGGGTGGTGAATGCCATTTTATGTTGATCCTCTTCTGCAATCCTGATTTGGTTATAACCGGAAAACCCATCCATCAAAGACAACATCTCATGTCCAGCAGTCAAATCCACTATGATGTCTATGTTAGGAAGTGGAAAATCATCCTTAGGACATGCGAGATTTAAATCTCAAAAATCTAAACAAACATGAATACCCCCATATGCTTTCCCTATAGGAACAATGTTGGAGACCCACTCAAGATAGTCAATAGGATAGATGAATTTTGCCTCTAACATTTTTTGTAACTCTGCTTTGACTAGGAGTGCTACCTTAGGGTGCATTTTGCGCAACTTTTGCTTTACTAGTTTAATCTTGGGATCAACTATCAAATGATGTACAACCAAATCTATATCTAAGCTAGGCATGTCTTTGTATGTCCATGCAAAATTGATTTTTCCTTTTTTTAAGAATTCAATTATGGCTTTTTGTTCCTCAAGACTTAAGGTAGCAGCAATGTAGGTGATTTTTGGACTATCCTCTATTCCCAAATTGACTAAAATTATGTCCTCATTCAAAATAGGTGATTTTTCTGGTGGCAAGGATCTAAATGGCAAGTCAAGCTCTCTATCTTTTGGTACCTCTAAGAGGTTTTCACCAAAAGATGCATCCTTTATTTTATCTTTTCCTTCATCCAAAAGTGCCCCAGGGGAGTTTTCACTAGAGGATGTGTCTTTTGTTTTTCCATTTTTATTTTCTTTTTCACTTTTGCGACTAAGAGAGTTGACTTGGCTACCAAAGTAGGATTCCTTATTTTATTGGATCTCATGTTCATATTCTCAAAGATTCTTAAGGCCAAAAAGTGACATCACTACTTCATTAGACCTACAGATATCGAGAGTTGGTGGTGTATCTTGAAGGTTTCAATCTATCATGTCAGGATTCGTGAGAGGTAGGTTAATGGATGAAAGGTCATCTATGGTAATGGCATGGACATAATTATCTAGGTCATCTTCAATGTATTGGAAAGGTACTTCGAAGAATTCCTCCTCTTCGGTCTCAGAATCAGGTTCAACTATACAATAGTTGTCAGCAAAGGATACCTTAGGTTTAATGGAGCCCAATCCCCATCCTTTAGGATAGCTATTAGCTTCTAAGGGTTGTCTAATTCCATCTTCTTTCGGTCCAATGCCAGTACCATGATATCCCATGTTTTCAATAATGGGAGGTGCCTTAACATATTTATCCTTAGGAAACTCCACAGGTTCATCTTTTCCATCATAATTTAGCCAATGTAGGATATTATCTTCCATGTGCTCATCACTAAGTGAACCCCAATGCTCAAATGTTGTCTTTCTAACTTGCATGATTTCTTTATTAGTAGAAGGTGACAATTGAGAAGGTTTTCCAAAGGAACGAGGGGAGAGTGGTAGTTGTCCCACACACAAGGCATTTTGAAACTTATACTCTCCCATTCCTAAATCAGCAAAAGTGACCTTCTTTCCTGTAGTGTTAATTTTAGTATCTTCAACCTTCTCTTTTCCCTTGTGGGAGCTTGAATCCTCATTAGCTAATTTTGGTACTGTTGTGGAAGGTGGTTTTGTTATGGTGAGAGATTTAGGTACAATTTTGGCAAACTCACTTATTGGACAAAAATTCATTGGCGCACCTTCCAATCTTTTACAAAATTCAAAAGGAGTGGAATCCCCTAGGATTGTGATCTCTCTTCCTTTGTGGGGGAATTTCAAGCATTGATGATAGGTGGATGGAACCGCCTTTAGTGTATGTATCCACGATCTACCAAGAAAGATGTTATATGGAAAATCCAAGTCTAAGACATGGCATTCAGTATTTATGATGGCTGGTCCAACCTTTAGAGGCAACATGATGACTCCTTTTGATTCTCTTTCTCTTTCATCATATGCTTTTATTGTGATCCTTTTATTAACATCTAGGAGATCCTCTAGTAGTCCCAAGAAATGAATCATTTTTAGTGTACAAAGGTTCAAACCAGATCCATTGTCTATAAGGACTCTTTTAATCTTATGTCATTGTATAAGGACTTCAATGTGGAGTGACAAATTATGGTAGGGATTAGGACCTTGGAAATATTTATCTGTAAAGACAAGGTGTTGTTGAGTGGCAAGGTTTCCAATCATAGTAGTAAATTGGGAAGTATTAATATTTTTAGGAACATGAGACTCTAAAAGAACCTTCTCCAAGATCTCTTTATGGATGGGTGATGTGGTAAGAAGCTCAAGAATGGAGATTTGTGCAGGAGTCCTACCTAGCTGGGACAACACATCATAGCGAGAAGTAGGCCTTTGTGAGGTGGATGGCGCAATAGGCACATGTGGCATTTTTGGATTAGTGTTATTGGGAGTGGCAGCTTGCAAAGTGAGTCTTCCCCGTTGAGTGGTGGCATCACAATTAGCCGCTTGCAAGACAAGGGTATTCACATGAGCATCTAGTTCTTCAATGTGACCACATAAGGATTCAAACCTTGAGATGTGGTTAGTAGAATAATCATAAGGTAATGCATTTGATGTGGATGCTTGATTCGCATTATTGGTATTGTTATTATCATTGTTATGATCGGGAAATGGTTTTTGAAATATCTTCAATTTAGCATTTTTAGAAGTTGGACCTCCTTCTACTTCAATTTCCCCATCATCAACAAGATTTTGGATAAAAACTTTGAGCTTGATACATTTGTTGGTGTCATGTCCTTTGATATGGTGTTATTTACAATATTCATTTTCCCTATACCACTTTGACTTTGGTTGATTTTCATCAAAAGGACGTGTGTTAGGAAATACCATCAAGTTGTGATCCACTAATTTTTGAAAGATGGTCTCCAAAGGTTCACGAAAGTTAGTGAACTTTCTATTTTGATCATAGTCACAATTGTAGTGTGTGCGTGGAAAAAATTGTGTTTGATTTTTAGATTGTTGATTGCTTTGATTGTCATGATTTGAATTGTTGTTGTTTCAATTGCGGTAGTTGTTGTTGTTCCCTCCTTGAAGGTTTTTGACATTAGTAACACCATCATGTGTAACACCCTTATTCTTGGACCAGAATTTGGGTTTTCTATTGTTGTTTGACTCATTGTTGGAGGATGATGAATTATAATGTTTGATGGTACCTTTTTTCAAAAGTCCATTTTCAATATTCTTGCCCTTTTTTACTAAAGTGGAAAATTCTTCAGGGCTAGCCATTTTCATGTGGAAGGACATTTTGGGCATCAATTCTTGATAAATATATCCACAAGATGGGAATCCTCAATTTTATATGGCATACGATTAGCAAGATGTCTCCACCTTTGTAGGAAGTTGGCAAAAGTTTCTCCATTTTGTTGTTTCGTGTTGCACAAGTCACTCAATGAGGAATGATGTTCAATATTTTAAGAGTATTGTGCTATAAACTTGCTTGTCAAATCATTGAAAGAAGTAAAGGAGCCCTTAGGTAAATTCATTAACCACTCAAGTGCGGGGCCTCCAAGACTTCGTGCAAAGAGTCTCTTAAGATAGTCATCACTATAGGCTACCTCTTGGCACAAAATGGAAAATTCCTTGAGATGGGTGACGGGGAATGTCTCTCCTATATACTTGTCAAATTTAGGTATTTCAAAACTGGTTGGAAATGGCACCATATTAATGGATTTATCAAATGGAAAAGGACAAATTTCCTCAAAAGAGACATCCTTCACCCCTTTGTTGTTCATGTTAAGGACCAAATTCCACAATTCATGGAATTGTTGAGCCAAATCTTGATTAGGTTTCACTTGTGATTGTTGGGTGTTCACAAATCCACCTCCTAAATTGTGGGGAGTCCCAAATGTAGTGTGAGGTGGTGGAGGCACTCCACTTTGGCCAATATATTGATATGCAGTTGTTGGAATTGGCATGGATGTCTTTACCATAGTGGTTGACACTTGTAAATAAGAAGAGTGTATTGGTTGTGTCAGAATTGCCATTGGTTGAGTAGGCACTTGTCCAACGCCTAAGCATCCCACAGTTGAAGTTGTCAAGGTAGATTGTGGAATACTAGCATGTGTGGTAACATTGGGTATGGCACTAATGATTTGTTGAATATGTTCTGCACTCAATTGAAATGTGGGTTGTGTTGAAGTGCTAGATGTAGGCATAGCACTAGTTATCACCATGGTTTCTTTCCCTGTGCTAGAAGTCAGAGCTTCATTTGAAGTGGGCAACACAGGTGCACCACCTTTTGTAATTTGTCTAAACAAAGTGTTCTCATCAAAGCTTGGGGGAACATTAACACCATCCTTAACCAAGTTTAGGAATATCTTAGATTTGTTTTCCCTAATGTATTTTTCCATCATTTCCACATTGTAGGGGTCTGCAAGGAATGTCCTGACATCACTAGGTACATCGTTAGGGTCAATAGGATGTTCATCTTGGTATATTTTTTCATCATTATCCTCCAAAGTTGTGTTATGGAAGGGATCTTCTGGTTCTCGTGTGGATGTTGAGTTAGGTAGACCAAGGTTCGAACTAGAGGGAATTGTATTCCCTAATGAAGTTATGAGTGGAGGAAAAGGATTCTCCATCTCTGATTGTCTCAATGATTCCCACAAACATGACATGGGATTAAATGTGAACTTTCTTGATCGTGTGTATACCATACAAGAGTGACCAAGCCAATGGGTGGAAGATTATGAAAAGAAAAAAAAAATGAGGATAAGAGTTATTAACCTTATGTGATTAAAGGGTCAATTACCCAAGTTTGAACAAAAGACCTTGGTTTAGCAAACAAAGATTGATTAGAGGATAGTAGTATCTTTCTCCTACCAAAGATAGCCAAGTGATCTTGTAGGCAAGATAGGACACCAAATTGATTGCTTACTATTTGGAGATAGACTTGTGATTCCAAATAAGTAAGTGTGATTAGGATAAATGTTTGCTTATAGATGAAAGGTCTAGTGTTGTATTGTCAAAAGATGTTTTAAGGTTTAAGCTCTCTAGAAAAAAATTTGAAGGTGGAAGACTAGGAGTTTGGAAAGATGGAGGTAGATATGAAAAGATGAGAGGGTTGTAGTCACTAATGTGGCTATCTCAATCCTCATTTACTGGAAATAAAAACCTTGGGTTCACTCTTGGGAAAACAGACCAGTTTCAAAGTTTTCCATTGTATTTAATTCTATCATAATAGTCTTGTGTAGCTTCTTCTTTTTGAATGTCTTTGATAGCGTATGAAATTGTTTGTTACCGTATGCTAGGTTCTTCCTTTCCTTGTAGACAGGTGGTTTGGACAATTTTACTTTCTTATGTTTGACTTGGTTGACTTTATCGGTCATGGAAGGAATAAAATAAGACCCAAATTTAGAGTGACTAGACTCAACCAATTTTAAAATGCAAACTACCAAAAGTAACTGTGAGTCAAGAAGACCTCACTTAACC
This sequence comes from Cupressus sempervirens, assembly GCA_028749045.1. Lineage (NCBI taxonomy): Eukaryota > Viridiplantae > Streptophyta > Pinopsida > Cupressales > Cupressaceae > Cupressus > Cupressus sempervirens. The sequence continues at coordinate 421,961,651 of CM053785.1, read as the reverse complement.
TATCTCACTCAATGAAAGGTTACCTCACAATTTCACTCATTTTAGAACTTGTTTGATGTTTTATCTTTGGTTTTTGAATGTTTGAACAAGCAAACTGAACACACCAACAACCCTAATAAGGCTATCTCTAGGATGAACAAGGCTTATCTAGAGGGAGTCCTTGATATACACAAGGTATGTGAGGCCCAAATCTGTAGATGAAAAGAAATATTGCCACACAGCTGAGGGGAGATGGTAACCCAAATCTCCTCCTTCACTTCTCAAAAGTATAAAGTTCTTTGGGGCTTAGCCAAGAGTGACAATATTTCACTTCCAAGAGAGATGTCTTTTGATTCACCTCCCGGTTTTTATACTCCACTAGAACATTGGAGTTGAGGTCGTCCCAAGGGGTGATGAAATCCCCAAGCAGGCCTCCTAAAAAAATAAAAATAAAATCACTTATTTCTTGTGCACCCAAGATCGCCCAAAGGCACGAGGGGAGAGAATACATAAGTGGTCTTGGGGGTTTAAAAGACACTTGTTCTTTTTCAATGAAGCTTTAAGTTTTCTATCTACTTGAAGACACTCGTGATTAAAATATGCATGGTTCTTTCCAACTTGAAATAGCACCAACGTAAATAAAAATGCATGTTCATCAACAAGAAAGTAAAGCGAGTGTGTGAAAGTAAAATGCTGAAAAGAAAAATGCAAGAAATAAATTCAATTTACCTTAGGGCATTCAAGAGTGTATGACTTCATTTTAAGCACCAAACCCAAATGTGATCTAGCCTAGGCATACATGTCCATTTTAAGCACCAATTTCAAATATTATCTAGCCTAGGCATACATGTCCATTATCCTTTAAAGTATTCAAGATGGTGTGAATTCTTTTTAAGCACCAAATTCAAAGGTGTCTTCTACCCTAAACATTCATGTCCCTTTTAAGCACCAAAGTTCAAATGTTGGCTAATCTAAACATTCATGTTCATTTTAAGCACCAAAGTCCAAATGTGGGCTAGTCTAAACATTCATGTCTATTTTAAGCACCAAAGTCCAAATGTGGGCTAATCTAAACATTCATGTCCATTTTAAGCACCAAAGTCTAAATGTGGGCTAATCTAAATATTCATGCATTCAAATGAAAGTGTTTAATCCATATAAGTCTATTAGCCCTTAAGTTTTTAAGTGATAAAAATCACTACAAATCTCCTTCAATGATTAAAATCACTATTGGTTTTATTTTTTATGTTTTTAAGGTTACTTCTCTACATGAAAATCGTTAGTTAAAACCTGCAAATCAATTAGTTAATAAAAATTATTGTTAAAAATGGAACAATTCTGGTAAAATGCAGAGACGTCAAAATACAGGTGCAGATGCCAAAATGCGCATACGATGAAACACTCAGACGCCAAACTACACAGACGACAATTTGAAAAGAGAAGATGCCAAAACTCGGAGACACCAAAACTCAGAGATGCAAAACTTCACAGATGACAAACTAGCATTGTAGACAACAGAGCAAGCCTCAGAGATGACAAAATCGACTTCGTAGAGGACAGAACTAAAACACAGACGACAAAACTAAAACACAGACGACAAAACTTAAATGCAAATGATAGAACTTAAACGCAAACGATAGAATGGCTTAAATATAAGTATTGTTTGGAACTACTGCGGAGATGCTAAACAGCGCAGACGCTGGTCTACGAAGGCACTGATCTACGTAGACACTGGTCTGCGGAGACGCTGATCTGTGCAGACGACAAATGCAGACAATGTCATAGCCTGTGAAGATGATAATGCGATGTTTTACGACTGAACCAAGGTTGTTTGCAAAATTTTAAAATGAAACCAGGGATGTGGGTCCCACTGGGCGTGCCAAAAATGTGTACTAAAAAATGTGATTTGCAAGAAGAATAGGTTAACAAACAAACACTAGTTTAAAAGCTTTCAAGTGCATCAAAGATTCATCAAAATGAAAAGAACAAATATCAACTAATGCTTAATTGAGTTTTGCAACCCTAAGTAACCAACAAATTCAACCTTTCAGCCACCTCTACAGCTCAACAAAGGCACCCATGAGAGGTCTTGTTGGTGTGTTAAGATGGGAGAATGTTTGATGTGCTCTCTCAAACACAACAATAAATGAATCTCTTGAGTGAGTGAGTGCAAGTGTGTATGCAAGTAAGATATGAATCTAGACTAAATGAGATGAAGAACACCTCAAGAAATGGCTATGAAGAGAGTCATTCTTAAAGGCATTCAAGGATGAAGATGATATGTAATGAAAGAACTAACTAGATATGCAAACTATGATAAAAATGCAAGCTAAAATGAAGCTACAAATACATGTAGAAACTAGATTAACAATGCATAATTTAAACTAAATCAGCTACCAAATTGTTAGTATGAACTTACAAAATCACTATGAGACTCTACCAATGCAAACTCAAACTACCATAAAAGCTCAAACTATGAATGCAAACTCAAATCTCAAACCAACATGATAACAATGTAAAAAAAATGAGATGCAAATGCTTGAGACAAGCCCTCTATTTATAGGCTTGAGGGAGGGCTTGGTGAGGTGGCATCCAAATAAGTGCCACATAAGGTGACATGCAAGCCATGCAAATTGTCAAGAATTCAAAGTTTTCTCACACATGTGTGAGAAAACTTAAGAAGAAGAGTGGGAGACAAGAGTGTGTAGGCATGTCATCTCACACATGTCTGAGCACACTCTTAGGCTAATGAGGGGGACTATGGATATGATTAGGAATGATTAAGTGAGATTAGGCTTAAGAGGATGAAAATAATGGGTGTAGACTAAGCTCTAGATTAGGTTTAAGACTAAATTAAATGAAATTTAATTTAATCATGTGTTTAGAGGAATTAATGAGATGTGAGGATTCAAATAAATAAAATTTATTTAAAAAAGGGAAAAAGATGGAAGATCATGTGTTAAATTAATTTAACATATTAAGGCTAGAAGTATTTAAATAAAATTTAAATACCTAGAAGAATGAACTCATTTAATTAATTAGCTTAATTAAATAAGTAGAGGAATGTGAAAAATATAATTAATTAATTAATAATTAATTACAATGTCACGAGAAATATTAAAATTAATTAATATAGTGTTTAGGGATGATTTTAAGTGTCTACACCTACCGTTGCTCAGGTTATGTCTCCAAATTCTTTTATGGAAGATCTCTCTTGCGTCAATCACCAGTCATCCTGGCTGTGTCTGCTTACTATCACTCATTCCTTCTTAGGTTCTTCCTTGTAAAGATTTCTCTTTGACCTCAGTCACCATTTGTTCTAACTGTGTCTGCCTACTGTTGTCACCCTACTAAAGAGATTTCTTTCAAATGTATTCTGGACATTGACACTTGACATCAATCTCAAAACATTGAACTCAAAAATGATATACTTGTTTGGATATGCTGAGCTTTTTTTCTTTGTTTGCTTTGTTTTTTCTTTATCATATCTCCTCGAGCAACTCAATGATGTCATCTTTGACTAGAGAAGTAATGACTAGGGTCATGGTCTTTTCTTAGCTTTTTGTCTATGGTTTAGTTCCAACAAGTTGATATGTTCCTATAAAAGGGGTGTCCACTATAAGAGCCTCCATCTCATATTGGATAGCCATGTGTACCTCGACTCCTTTTATATAGATACATCAATGACATTGGTTCTTCTCCTTGTTTGTTGGAGTGAACTTTTCATGCTATAGTATATACTGATACTCGTCCTATTAAGTGAATGTATGGGTCACTGCAAGTATATCTAGCACACTTCTATCTCAGGTTACAAATGCAAGGGTCATAGCGGATAGTATAAATACTGAGTACTTAGCATAAGATGGATCTCCTATGTGTTTGGTGTGTCTGTTATGCAAGCAACATTTAGGTCATCCTAACATCTATGCTTTGATGCTTATGTTAACTTGCTACATTAAAAGGGACAAATGTTCTAGTCATTCTAGCTTCTTATGCCTCGAATGCTTACATTTAATCCCAACAAACCAATAATGTATGTTATATTCATGTTTTCATGATTGCAATGCCAGTGGGAATTGTATGACCTACGAACTTTGTTCTATATCCGATGATGATTAAATATCGAGGCTCGGTAACCAGACCTAGGGTTGTATTTAACATAGTCTTGCATTGCATACTTCATTTGCATAAGCACGCAATTCGATAGTCATTTTGTTCATACTCTACATGCATTAGATTCCTCCATGACTGTACAAGCATTTGGTTCATCGATTCACACTCCTCAATGGAATACCTATGACTGTCAAGCAAAAACATGCAACACTACGTGAGATGTCAGTTCATACATATGCATTCTATCTAAGTGCAACATACATCTCATGTACATCAAAGTAAAACAAAATAGACAATAACGTGTACATAAGAATACTCGGCTCAAGATCTTGTGTGTGTGTATATATATATATATCAAAATAACGGGTCAGTACAAAAATGGGCACTACTCAAGCACAGTCGATAAAAAATGATACATGTAGTGCTGGCACACCAATTGATACATAGCTTGGAATCAAAATCAAAGATCAAGCATAGAGCATCTAACTCTATCTTGAACCCTTGCCTCTAGGAGGAGCAGGGGTAGCAGGTGGTAGAGGCGGTGGTGGCATATCTGACCTGATAGGAGGTTTGCGCCCCCAGACTCTCGCGCATACTTAGAAAATTACTACACCTGAAGTGTCTCATCAGGTACTGCACTCGTATATGCCACATAATTGTATGTTGCCCAAGCTGACTGAAAGCGGATCTCATCTTGTGCCAGCTCTAATCTTTACTCTATAGTCTTGGCATGCTCTCTCCAAAGATCAGTGTCCCGATGTCACTCCACTAGCTGTGCATCCTGAACTACCACCGCAATCTGTAACTCTCCCAACTATCAAGAGGCTTGATGAACTCGCTCTCAATACTACCATACCATGTCCTACACCCCACCTACCGACTAATCCGACATATCCTCATCGAGCATCTCTGGTGCCTGCTATTGTGGTGGTGCCTCTGACTGTGGTGGTGCCTGCTGCTGTGGTATCTCCTACTCAGGGGCCTGCTCCTCTGCCCTCTGCCTCCTCCATCAATTGTGTCCTATCCCACTACCCTCAACACTTGGGTCTGATCCCATCTGATGTGGGGAATAGGCATCTGTTGTACTCGGTGCTGGACCTATGGAAAAATTTGTGGCTGACTTGGTAGCTGTGGCTGTGCCTGCTGTTGCTGGGGCACCTGTCTCTGTACCTTCCCTGCCATCCCTAGTGGATCTATGAAGTGTGGGAATAGATGGCCAATCAAAAATGCCTGATATGCAAGTTTCATCCCTGCATCTACTACCTCTAGCATGTAGTCCCACTGAACTGCAGCTAGACTGCAGATATCTACCATGGATCGCCCTAGATCTATCCGTGGAGACCATCCCCGCTCAACATCCTTCTGCACCCTAGCATAGGCATAGTACTCATGTGAAATGTCTTAGGGATGGCCATACTGCCGCCACACTCATGAAATAGAAAATATCTCAATAACTGATGTCGTCCTGCCTGCCAAAGGTCGAGAACTAAACATCCATGGAAGCTCTCTAGGGGCATCATCCCAATCCTCTATCTCTCTCCAGGGTTGCCATACAATGGACATCAAGTCATTAAGATGTGTCTGCCAGTGCTTAGTCTTACCCAGGTGGGCGTGGGTAATATGCCCTCGATATTTGCATATGTACAACTCCATGGGCTCTCTGGCATCCTCAAAAATTGGTTGACATACGGCAAGATGCTCCCAGGCCTAAATCTGTAATACATATAGTCTGGTTGCCATGGTCTTCTTCTCATGGAAGACGACCTAATGCATCTCATGAAAAAGGTGAGCCAACATACACTGACCCCACCCAAGAATCTCAAGTGCCTCTAGCATCCTGCGGAGCATGACTCCCCACCCGCACTCCAAACCATGTTGTCCTCTGTCAGGACATAAGAAGCAGCTCAAAAATATAGCCAGCACCAATGCTAGCCTGTGCGTAGGTCCATAAGTGTGCATTAGCTCATCCCAGCTGATAGCCTTGCCTATCGATAGCTCCCTCCCAAATACAATGGACAGTGCCTCTGTCCCTACTCAAGGCACTATATCATACACAACCTAGGCATCATGGAAAGGGATCTACAAAATCCTCCATTTTTCCTCTAGAGTGATAGTCATCTCACCCATTGGCAAGTGGAAGGTGTTCGTCTCTGAATGGAAATTCTCAACCAATGTAGTGAGAAGGTTGTGATTCACCATCACGGCTGGAATCTGGCACAAAGAAGACAAACCCAATCGGGTAATGTGTGTTCGATCAGCGTCATCAAGACTCCACAATAACTCTCCATATGGCAGATAGTGTGATCTAAATGAAACATCACCAAAGACCTCCTACACGCACAACAAGAAACAACAATAGAAACAATTAGTATCAAGTCAAAACGATGCATCAAAACAAACTAACATGCAATTTTTGAGTTTGAAAATCAAATTTTAAAGCATGACTGTTATAGACTTTCGCACAAAGTTTGTGAAATTTTGTGCGAAGTTAGTAAAATTTTGCACAAAGTTCCCAAAGCCTCACGTGAAGAATTACATAGTCGCACAAAAAAAGAGCTTCCCACATGAGAAAAGAAATTCTCATGTGAGAATCAAATCATCTCGCACAAAAAATCTCATTCTTCACGTGAAACCTAATGTCTCTTGCGCGAAGATCCTCCTCGTCACGCGTGAAGAAACAACGAACCCTATTTATTCGCGCGAAGAAAGAAGATCTTCATGTGAAAGTCGATAGGTCTCACACAAAGAAAGATTTGACCCCCTAAAAACAAGCTAAAAGTGTGCAATAAATGACCTCAAAATGCATAAAAGTGAAAGTACGAAGGAAGGGAATCAATGACTCATCGATGGTCTGTATTTTTTTGGGTGACTGTGACGTTTGGAGCACTCAAATTGATGATATCTCACGCTAACTACCATGTCTCTCTTAGAGCTCAAATCAATAGAAGACAAAAAGCACAAATGAATTGAAAATGACCCCTTGAGCCCTTATATAGCTGTTGACCCAAAATTTTTAAAGTACTCAGATTTGCGCAAAATTTACACCCCTGGCTAATTGGACCATTCTGGATCCATTTTCAAGATCAAATTCAAAATCTGACACACTTAAGAGCTTCAAAAAATTTTTAAAACTTTGGAGATCGACGCAATCGAACACTTGTGCAGCCCAAATCTTTCTGATACTTTGTGATTCTTGGAATCCTTTCATCTCTACATCCTCCATATTTTCAAAAATCATTTTTGAAATAGTCAACTCAAGTCAACCGTGACTAAATCTGATCAACTTTTGGTCAAACTTGGTCTTTGCGACTTTGAAATCATTTCAAATCACCCTTGAATCTTCTTTCAATCATTCTGATCTCTTCTATATTCTGTTGAATCTCAGATTTCTTCTATATCTCATGATATACTATTTCACATCTATTTCTGGTATGTCATCATTTGATTTCGCTCCTGAGGGGGTAGGATGATTACATCATGGAATACTTATTGCTTGGGGCATCTCATTCCCATCTCATGTCCTCATCACTTAAGGCATCTCATCACTTAGGGCATCTCATCACTCAGGGCATCTTGTTCCCTTCTATCGGGCATCTTTGCCATCTATCTTATCTTTTCATCAACTGATCAACCTTATAACAACTCTTCTCAAAGTTCAATCGACAGGTATTGGGATAGTCTAAACCCCTTCTCCTGAGGATCAAGCCTTGTTCTAGGGATGATTCTACGACTCATGATTGGACCTTGTTATCTCTTATCAATTTCAGGTATCTAGACGTTCTATTTGGATCCTTGAAGATTACGATCTGTTCTAGACATAGTCTTCTAAATGTTATTACTCTTGGGTATCTAGGTGTTCTATCTGGATCCTTAAAGGTTAAACTTCATTTTGAAGAAACCTTTTAAATGCTTATCAATTTTAGGTATCTGGATGTTCTGTTTGGATCCTTAAAGATTACGCTTTGTTCTAGAGATAGTCTTTAAAATGCTCCCAATCTTAGGTGTCTAGGTGCTCTACTTGGATTCCTTGGGATTAAGCTCTGTTCTAGAGATAGTCCTTAAAAGCTTATCAATTGGTCTCCTTGTCATCGACTTCAGAACCAATCTCATCTGCACATCATACTTTCTAATTTTCTTTGAATTGAACGTGTTGCTTGCACATTCATTCAAAGAGGGGCAAAATGTAATACCCCAAAATTGGCTCATTGCCATCTCAACCAATGCTGGTCTATTTCTAATCAATCTTAAAGTCCTATTCCATTAGGCAAATTCTTATTCAACTACTCGCTACTTGAGTTAATTGTTAGATGTAGAAAACCCTAATCTACATTCATCATGCTTATTATTTAATTCCTATAGTATTTACTCATATTAGTCACATTAAACCTATTGATTAATATTTAATTTAATTACTAAGTATTTATACTTTAATTAAATTAAATTATATCTTAAGGCTAATATACTATGGAATTAAATTTATTTAATTTAATAAATGTGCCTATTTTAATTAATTAAATAAAATTATTTAATTAAATGGAGTACTTACTTCTAATTAATTAAATAAACTTATTTAATTAAATGGGAAGCCATTCCTAATTAATTAAATGAATTTATTTAATTAAATAAGAAAAGTGTCTCTAATTAATTAAAAGATTATTTAATTAAATAGAAAAGGTAATTATGAGAGTATATCTCATTTTATTAAATTAAATATCTCACCAAAATCTCTCTTCAATTTAAAAAAGGGAAATTTTCAGTTCACTATTGATCAAAAAGGAATTAAATCAGTTAACTCCTTATTCTACTCAAATTAAATCAGTTAACTCCCTTTAATTTGGGAATCTTCCTTTATGACTGAACTTCATCTTCAATCCTGACCGTTGATTGAAATCAATCTCAACCATTGATGGATTTTAGGAAAGTCTATTTAAGAGACCCTCATCTCTTCATTTTGGGGGAGGATGAATTAGAATTTTCATTGAATTGCTGTTGAAATTCATACTCACATTTGCTCACATTTTTGCATACATTTTGCATCCTTAGCTTGATTTCATTTAGCTTAATATTCATATGATTAATCTAGTTTCCTTTACTTGTTCTTAGATTAGAATGCATTTCTCATTCTAGATTAATCTGCATAATCATGTAGATTAATTTCATTTCTTAAATCTTTCATTCTTAGAGAGTCTGGTTGCTTAACACCTCAAATCTAAGGATATCTAACAAGCAATTCCCTTTAGATAGAAGGCAATAGGTCACCTTGCCAGCTGATTTTCAAATGAACAATCCAATGTTCATTCCAGGATAAATTCACAAATAAAGATCATGTTGAAGTGTGTGTGTTAGCAGAGGCCGCATATTCACACATACACTAGTTAGTGCATGTCGAGCTCGCTCGAGCAATCAAGATAGTTTTTTGTGTCTGTCGAGCATTCCTAAGTTTTCCTAGTTTAGAAGACAATGTCTACCAAGTTCACTCAAGTGATGATAGAAAGTTTGCAGAAGTTGAGTGTTAACTGAGATCACTTGGTTAATGAAGGAAATGTTGGATGGAACCAATGTTAACTAAGCTCACTTGGTCACCAAAGGAAGTTTTTGAATATGTAGTGCTAACTGAGTTCACTCGATTAACATAGAAAAATTGCTTCTAAGTTAGTGTTTACCAAGCAAGGTCGGCTAACGAAGGATTTTCTTGTTTTGGCATATTGAGTTCAATAGTTTTGTTTGTTGGTTCTAGCCAACTAAGAAGATGAATATTAATTATTCTAAGTTGTATTCAAGAAAACTTGACAATATGTAAGATATAAATATAAGCTCAAGTTGAGGATTGAATGTGTGAGAAATAATACAAGATTTGATGAAGCTTAGAGGAAACAAATTGGAATGATAAGTAGAATATCCTTGTTGAGCTACAAAGGTACATTTGATTAAGAAGTATCAAGTTGTAATTCCCCCACTCCTTAGAACATGTTTACCTATAGAATTTATTAGCAACATAATCTATTGACTTCAATTCTAATGATTGATATCATAAATGTTACTATTTCTACACATCTTTGAGGATCCCTTAATCTGGCTTCCTAACCCTCTAGGAGTATCCCTTGTGGTCATGAGCAATAGCCTTTGATTATTTTGCCTTCTTCCCTAAAACTACCTTTCAAGTTGGGCATCATAATCCTCTGGGAAGACCCTTTGGGTTCCATCATCCTTCAAAGACCTACGAGACTACATGTACTACATTTCTCTTCAATAGATTCATATTAAATGTTTAATGTAAATCAATAATCTTCCTACATTTATTATTATATCTACTTATTCATATTATGAATCCTAATTCTGACTCCTATTGAAATTATATAACAAATTAATAATAATTACACTATTACTATGTATTAGTAATAGTTCTATTATAAAATAATTAAATATAACTAACTACCAAATATATTATTATGTAATAGTAATAGTACCATTTCACAACAATCACTAAATACAATTAATCATTCTTAAGTAAAGCAGTATTGTAGGTAGCTAAACAAATATTCTTACCTTTCCATTATACCTAGTTATCGGTGGGCCCCGATGTCCTGATGCATTGGCTCTTCACTTGTACACAATCAAACCTTGACCTATGACCTCATATGTTTCACCAATATACATGTTTTCTATACACCTTCAATACTTGTGTTCACCCTGGCATGTATATGAGTTGATGTGTCAATTTGGCAAGTTCACCTATGTGGCTCCTTGTTAGGGTTCAATCTTCTGAAGACCCCGTGCTTGAACTGTCGCTATGCTAATGGCACTTCCATACTTGGATACTATATAGTCCTCCCTTTCCTTCATCATATGTACACCTATATGTGAGTCTACCTTTTCCCACATGGCATCACTATTTCCATATTAATTACTATGTTTTCTCATTCATAGGTGATTTGTGAACTACTAATTCACCATTGTGGGATTTCTAGATCTTCATGCCAATCGAACCATTAGATTCATATTTTTCTTATGTCCCTTTTGACTCCACATTTATACCACTTATCCCACCTTGAGTGGACGTGTCCCTCAAAATGCTCAGTAATGGGATTAGTGTATGCATTAATTGTATTTTGTTAGAATGTCGATTTTATCATGTTTGTATTTCATTTATTGGATTTATATTTAAATGTCTATAATAGCAATGCAATTGGTTAGGCATCTTTAATAATGTGTATTACTAATAATTCTTACAATTTTTATTATTATGAATAAAATAAATTTATATTTTTATGAATAATATAAATTAATAATTAAGGACTATAAATATTTATCTATATAGTTTGTCAATAATATTTCCTTTTATGAATAATTGATGATAGTATATATTTTAATCATATAATGAACTACTATTATTATATAACTTTATTCAATTATAATTGTAGGATTCCCTTCTAAGAGGGCTCATGACACAAGTATACAAGCCAAAATTGAGATCTATAATCAGAAATTCAGTTGTGTCAGAAATTAGGTCATCTCATTGTTACTCTCTAACCATTGTAACAATGATCTAGATCTCTTAACTGAGTTTTCTTAGTAGTTATTTGTAAATCCTCTAACAAGGTGGCATTTCTATTTGAAGTGTCTCAAGACCTCTAACAAGGTCACTCCTAACACGATGATTAAATCCTCTAACAAGGTCACACCTAATAGTGTGTTTTGTAACCTTTAATAGGGTTGGCTACTAAAATAGCTCACTTTAGAAGAGTGAAAATCAGTAACTAGTTGCAATTGGTGGTTTTTTCCAAATTGGGTTTCCACATTAAACCTTGGTGTCAACTGTGTTCATGTTATTTATTTCATGTGTATTCAAGTAAGCTAAGTAAGTTTAATCATAGATAATATCTTAAAGATTTTCATGTTTAGTAGTTACCAATTTATTTCAATATTTATCGAGTTACAGGATATGCTAGTGTTTTCCAAGTGAATGTGTGTTTGCTGAGTTATAGTAGATTATAGTTTAATTAGATTTTTAATTTTGTATTTACATTTAAGGGATCTGGGATTTATTTTAGTGGTTACTAATTCACCCCTCCCCTCTCAATAACTCCTCTTATATTTCCAACAATTGGTATTAGAGCTTTTGGTACTTGCAGAAAGGGTTTCAAGGACCTAAGCTAAAGATAAAGATGTCCTATAGAAGGGGGATTCCAAAATTGAACAAAGATAACTTCAAGGCATGGCAAGAACTCATGAGGCTACACTTGGCAACCATTAGCGATATAGGGCTAAAAAATATAGACACTAAATACAAGGCTCCTATTGGAACTATAACTATTAAAGAATTTGTAGAAAAGAAAATTCATAATATCATGATGATTGATATTGCCTCATCTCTCAACTATTCCAAATTTGATGAATTCAAAGATTGTGGAACTACTCATGAAATTTGGGTCAAGCTAAAGGACATCTATGGAGGAGATGAGAATGTAAGGAGAGCCAAAGCTAAAACTCTTAGAGAACAATTTGATCAAATAAAAATGAGAGAAGATGAAAATATTGCAAACTACATTGATATTATCAAAGCCAATATCAATGCTATCAAAACCTCTAGAGGAAAAATTGATGATGTAATAGTGGTAAGCAAGGTACTCAAAACCCTTCCTCCTATCTATGCAATTGGAGTGTCTGCTATTCAAGAGATGAGATCCAATCCAAATCATATTATAACTTTGGATCTACTAGTTGGAAGGTTGATAGCATTTGAACTAGATAACTATGATAATTATACTCCTAATTCTAGAAATCTTGAGTCTACATTTGAAGCCAAGGTATCACTCAAGAAGAAAGCCAAAAGGTCTAATAGAAAACAATCTGAAAGTGAAGAGGAAGATAGTTTTGATGGTGATCTTGAAGCCATTGAAGCATTACTTGTAAGGAGGTATCCTAAAGGCAAAGTAAAGTATAAAGGTAAAATTCCTCTAATCTATTTCTCTTGTGAAGATGGACACATTGCTACTAGGTGCCCAAATAGAGAAGACAAATATGAAAAGAAGCACAAAAAATTCAAAGGCAAGAAGGATTTCAAAAACTAAAAAGACTACAAGGACAAAGGTAAGAAATCTTGTTTCATAGCTAAAGACTTAGATAGTAGTGAAGATGATGAAAGGGTTTATATTGTTGTAAAAGATGAATCTAATGATGAAGGAGATAAGATGGCACTTATCTCTCATGTTAGTAAAAATGACACATGGATTATTGATAATGGCTTATCACATCATATGACTGGCAATAAATCAAAATTTGAACACATGGAACATTATGATGATGGTAGTGTGAGATTTGGAAATAGTGAACCTTGTTGCATAAAGGGAAAAGGTTGTATTTCAATAACCAATGAACTTAGATGTGACAAAGCTTACTGGATTGAAGGACTGCAATATAATCTACTAAGTGTGACATAGTTGAATAACATTGGCTTTGTTAGAAACAATAGTCCACCAAGATAACTGAGAGTGGGGTGAATCAGTTATCTAATTAAAATAATTATGAACCTTAATTAATCATAACCATTCAATCAAAGTAACAGCAACCATACCAAGATGCACATACATAATTACACTAGATTTGTTAACTAGGGAAACCCTTGATCAAAGGGAAAACCTTGGTGGGAATGATGCCCACAAGATGATTTACTAATATAAATATTCCTTGTTAGAGGATGGACCCTATTAGGATTCTATTACAACATTTAGTACATATCAGTCCCTATTAGGAGACTTTGAATCACTATTTGGAGATTCCAACCATGTTAGGAGTTGTGCTAACCCTGTTAGGAGTTGTAGAAGGTAGAAGGACCCACAGTCCAAAAAATTTCTAGGGAAAGACCACTGAACTCATTGTCCAGCTGATCTCTGAACTATCCCTTGTAGAATAATTACTTGTACTATACCTTAACCTCTTTCCTTTGTCTTGTCAACTATACCAATCATTGTCAAACCTTGTAGACTAGGTCACAAACCTCATATCCAAATATCAAACCTTAGATCTCACAATAAAACTTCAATAATGAACTTTTCTCCAACTTCCCTCTACTCTACTTATCTTCACATTTCACTCTTCTTTCTTCTTCCAATCATTCATACATTCCATAGATAATAAAGGAAAATGTCCTTTTTTTATACCAAATCCATAAAACAATTCCTCGAGTCAGCTATTACACCTTCTCAATTGATTATTATAGGACCTCATTAAGAACATGTTACACTTAGCAATAATATTGATTTTTTGCCTTGTAACTTGAATAATTCTCTATACATGTGACATTATGATGAGAGAACTTAGCCATGTCATCTCCAAAATGTCTTCTACACATATTTAACTTCAACTTCTCATAATATCAATTCTGCTAAGAGATATAACAAGTTTACCAACACATGCTTCTATAAACTCTATCTAAGAATAGTCTTCACCAAAACTTGCATAACTTCTTCTAGACTTAATATCTTATGCTTCCAAGGTTAGTTTCAAATGCTAGAAACTTAGTAGTATTTCCCTTTAACCTTTCTTAGTGAAAAATCTGAATGATCTATCTATACCAACTTGACCTTTACCATTGTTCTTTTGTTAGATACCACAAAAAACTGCTATGTTGACATCAATGACAAACACAATCATGAATGTAACATATCATCATAATAATGATCTAATCATGTTTCTACAATACTCCCCCATAGAAGTATCATCAACATTCATGCTTCCAACAATACCCCCCTTTGACATTTGTGGCAACATAGATGAAAAATATCTAGTTCCAAAAATACCAACTAAAAAAGATGGTTATCCTTTCTTTTCAAATCTTCTTCATTAATCATTCTCCCCATTGATATGTCTCAATGTACTCTGTATCAAATTGTAATCTCTCTCTTCAATGTACTCTATATCAAACTATTTTTCATGTTGTAATCTCTCCCCCATTGACATCAATGTCAAAGATATCAGCAACCATCATTCTCTACAACAATTGTCTCTGACTTGCTCAAGTGCCCAAAGGCACTATTCAAAATAACATCCAACAAGAGTCCTAGATGACTTTGTCCATCATAGATACTCCCCCATGTAGGAAGCATCATCTTTCAGTCCAAACAAATATTAGTACTCTATAACACTAGACTAATGTACTCTTGCATCATCTACTCTGATGTAGGAAGGGGCATAACCCCTGGCATAAATCAAAAATACTCAAAAGTCTCTTTGGGAAGAGACTTGGTAAAAATATCTATAATCTGCTTTTGGGTACTTACATACTCCAATCTAATTTATTTTTCTACAACCTTTTCTCTCAACATGTGATATTTGATAGAAATGTTCTTAGTCTTAGAATGCAACACTGGATTATTAGACATATTCATTGTGCTTGTGTTATCACAATGTATGACAACATATTCACTAAATTCTATCCTTAAATCATTTAGCATCTGCTTCATCCAAACAACTTGATTACAATTGTTTGCTAGTGCAACATATTCTACTTTTGTTGTACTTTATGAGATACAATCTTGCTTCTTTCTTAATCAAGAGACCAGTATTCCTCCAAGAAAGAAGGCTCCACCACTAGTGGTCTTTTTGTCATCCATAATGCCTATCCAATCAGCATCAGTATAAACATATAAAGTGAAATCATTAGATCTATCATACCATAATCTAAACTTTGGTATTCCTTTCAGGTCTCTAAATATCCTTTTGACTGCTGCATAATGTGCTTCTCTAGGATTAGCTTGACATCTCGCAACAATTCTAACTACATTTTCTATATCTGACCTTGTGTGAGTCAGATATTGCAACCCTCCAATCATAGATATATACTTCTTCTACTCAATAGTAGGTGTCTCATCCTTTGTAGATAACTTGTGTCTAGTTACCATAGGTGTTCCAAACTAGTTTACATGTTTCCAAACCAAACCTTTTCAGTAGATCTTTCCAATACTTAGTCTAAGAAATAAAGATTCCTTCTTTATCCTGCACAGTCTATAATCCTAGGAAGAATTTCATCTCTCCCATCATGCTCATTTCAAATCCCTTCTTCATTTCTTTTGCAAACTTGTCACTTTCATCATCATTTCCTCCAAATATGATATCATCAAGAAATATTACCAAAATCATTAATCCATCATCTATTTCTTTCTAGTATAGATTAATACATGCCATACCTTTGCTAGATCCAAGCTTTGTTAAATGCTTGTCCAACCATGCATACCAAGTTTTGGGTGCTTTCTTTAAGCCATACAATGCTTTTTCAATCTGCATACCATGTCCTTGTCATCTATTAAAGGAAAACCTTCAAGTTGTTCTATGTATACCTCTTCTTCAAGTTCTCCATTCAAAAATGTTGACTTGAGATCCATTTGATAGACTTTGAATTTCTTATGTGCTCCATAGGCTAAGAATAACCTTACTGCTTCTATTCTTTCCATGGGAGCATAGGTTTCATCATAGTCTAGTCTTTCTTGCTGTGAGTAACCTTTACATACCAATCTTTCTTTGTCCTTACAACTTCACCTTTTTCATTCATCTTGTTCCTAAATACCCATTTTGTTCCTATCACATTCTTGTTTGCTAGTATGGGGACCAATTCCCATGTCTGATTCTTCACTATCTAATCCAATTCTTCTTTCATAGCTTGCTTTCAATAGTCATCTTTACATATTTCATCTATATTCTTTGGTTCAACTTGAGATATCAGATAGTGTTCTTCATTGATTCTACTTCTTGTCATCACACATTTATCTTTGCTTCTGATGATCTACTCTGGTGGATGATCCTTTATCATATTCTTACCAGAAGTAGGAGTTGTTATCTCAACTCTTAGCCTTGTTGAAGGTTTTGAGCTTTGTTCATGCCTTTTCTCACCTTTATTTTGCAAATTATTGTTAGTCTCAAATAATACTTCACCATTCCTTGATTTAGTAACAAAATTCTCATCATTAGAATTGTAATCAACTACTCTTTCTTGTATCCTGAATTTCTCATCAACTCTTATATTTTCACTTTCAACAATAGTCTTAGTTCTTAGATTATAACATCTATAAGCTCTCATTTTTAATGAATAACCAAGAAACATACCTTCATCACTTCTAGAATCAAATTTACCAACCTCATCATCTCTTTTGATTTAACATTTGCTACCAAAAATTTTGAAATACTTAATTGTAGGTGAGTGACCAAACCATAGTTCATAATGTGTCTTATTTGTGTCTTTCCTAACTTGCACTCTATTCATAGTGTAGATTGTTGTATTCATAGCTTCTCTCCAAAACATCTTGGATACATCATTCTCAGCTAACATAGCTCTTTCTTCTTCTGTTACTGACATGTTTCTTCTCTCTCCAATGCCATTTTGTTCAAGAGTCTTCAACTCAACTCTTTCTTTTGCTCTAGGATTGAATCTTTTCTCTTCAATCTGATTCTCATTCTACAGATCATTGCTAATGATAACTTCCATACTTTCATGGCTAGCCTTTGGATCAACAATAGTTACCAAAGCTATCTCTTCTAATACTTTATTTCCCTTAACCAATTCAAGCTCATTATCACAATTATTCAAGAATCTTTCCATACTTACTTTAAATTCTTCATCCTCATCAGAAAGCAAACTCTTTCCAGTCTTTCTTACTCTCTTAGGGAATGTAGATAAAAAAATGACTAAATTTTTTACATGTCCAATAAGCAAAAATTTCCATACCTTCTTTCTCCCTTTTCATAAGCAGATTAATACCTTCTTTGATCTCTTTGTCTAGTTCTTTGGATCTTGATCTATCTTTACTTGTTCCTCTATCTAGAAACTCAATGCTCAATTTTGTACATAATTATAATCTCTCACCAAGAAGCTCCATCTTTTAGGTGTTGAAATTTCCTCTATTAGATTCAAGACTATATTTTATGAAATAACTCGTCATTGATCTCCCAAAGTTGTTAAAATTTATCTTCAAGGACCTGATGCTCCGATACCAATTGTTAGAAACAATAGTCCACCAAGATAACTAAGGGGGGGTGAATCAGTTATTCAATTAAAAAAATTATCAACCTTAATTAATCTTAACTATTCAATGAAAGTAAATAGAAACCATACCAAGATGCAAATACACAATTACACCAGATTTGTTAACTAGGGAAACCCTTGATCAGAGGGAAAACCCCGGTGGGAATGATGCCCACAAGATGATGTACTAATATAAATATTCCTTGTTACAGGATGGACCCTATTAGGAGTCTATTACAATATTTAGGACATATGAGTCCCTATTAGGAGACTTTGAATCCTTGTTAGGAGATTCCAACCCTGTTACGAGTTATAGAAAGCAGAAGGATAAATTGTCCAAATAGCTTTTGGGGCAAGACCACTAAACTCATTGTCCAACTAGTCTCTCAACTATTCCTTGTAGAATAATTGTCTGTATTGTACTTTAACCTCTTTCCTCTATCCTATCAACTGGACCAATCACTATCAGACCTTGTAGACCAAGTCACAAACCTTGAATCCAAATATCAAACCTCAGATCTCACAATAGAACCTCGGCAATGAAGTTTTCTCCAACTTCACTCTGCTATGCTTATCTTCACATTCTACTCTTCATGCTTCTTCCAATCATTCCTACATTCCATACATGATAAAGGAAAAATTTTGTCCTTTATACTAAATCCATAAAACAATTCCTTAAGTCAACTATTACACCTTCTTAATTAATTATTATAGGACCTCATTAAGAACATGTTAGACGTAGCAATAACATTGACCTTTCACCTTGTAACTTGAATAACTTTCTGTATGTGTGACATTATTATGAGTGATCTTAGCTACATCATCTCAAGAATGTCTTCTACACATCTTCAGAATATCAATTTTGCTAAGAGATATAACAAGTTTACAAGAACATGCTTCTATAAACTCTATCTCAAAATAGTCTTCACCGAAACTTGCATAACTTCTTCCAAACTTAATATATTATGCTTCTTAGGTTAGCTTCATATACTAGACACTTAGTAGTATCTCCCTTTAACTTTGCTTAGTGAAAATATTGAATGATCTATCTGTACCAACTTGATCTTTACTATTGTTCTGTTGTCAAATACCATAGAAAACTCCTATGTTGAAATCAATGACAAACACAGTCATGAATGTAACATATCATCATGATAATAATCTAATCATGTGTCTACAATAATCCCTCATAGAATTATCATCAGCATTCATGCTTCCAATAGGATTCAAGGTGGAATTTATGAATGGGAAAGCCAAACTACCAGATGGAAATGGAAATCTAGTTGGGTCTAGAAAACAAACAAAAGGTAATCTATTCTACCTAGATCTCAATGAAAGTTCATGTTTTATTGCTCAAGTAGAAGAAATTTGGTTATAGCATAAAAGGTTGTGTCATGTGAACTTTGATAATCTAGTGAAAGTAAGCAAAAATAGAAGAGTAAGAGGTATTCCTAGTCTGAGGAAACCTGATATGGGTCTATGCAATCAAATTGGAAAGATAGGAAAGACTAGTTTCAAAAGAAAGGATTATAATTCTAAAGAAGTCTTGGAATTGGTTCATACAAACCTATGTGGACCTATTGGAATAAAGAGCTATAGTGGAGATAAGTATTTTATTATATTTTTTGATGATTATTCTAGAATGATGATTGTAATATATCTAAAGAAAACTTTGAAGCTTTTTAAAAGTTCAAGTGGTATTTGGCAAGAGTAGAGAAAGAAACTAAAAAGAAACTAAAATTTTTGAGATCAAAAAAGAGGTGGTTAATTTATTTCCAATGAGTTTGATGAATTCTTCATTGAAAAAGGAATTAAGAGACAAGTATTAGCCCCTCGTACACCTCAGCAGAATGGTATAGCTGAAAGAAGGAACAGATTCATCATGGATTGTGCAAGAACCTTAATGATAGAAAAGAGTGTTGCAATCAAATATTGGAAGGAAGCAATTAGTACTACAGTACATACCTTGAATAGAGTATAGTTGAAGAAAGACTCAAATCAAACTCCTTATGAAATATGGTATGGCTACAAATCCAATGTAAGTTATTTGAAAGTATTTGGTAGCAAATGTTATATCTTGAAAGAATCTAGGAAAGGTAAATTTGATCTCAAAGGTAATGAATGCATATTCCTAGGATACTCCTATATAATTAAAGCATACAAGTGTTTGAATCTAACTACTGATAAGATCATAGAAAGTGCACATGTGAGAATTGATGAATTTGCAAAAAAGAGTGAAGAGGAAATCAACAGAGAATCAGAGGATTATAGAAGATTTGTTTACTATGAACCTGATACAATGCCAAATCTATTGGAAGTCAGGAGGCCTCACCTCTTGAGTCCCCAAAATCTTCAAAAGCTACCAAGTTGTAACCAGTACAAAATAAATCATAGTCTAAAGGACTCGAGTCATAGTCAAATGCTACCAAACTAATGCTAGAGCAAACTGAGTCTAATGGACCCCAGTCACAAATAGTGGGACCCAAGCTTAATATAGAAGATCATAAAGAGGTTAGTAGAAAAAAAATTAAATCCAAAGTACCTGTGTTAGCTAGATATGTCAAAAAGCGCCATGCACCTTATTAGATCATAGGAGACAAGTCAGATGGAACAATGACAAGAAACAAATTGAGAGGTACATGTTTTCTTGTTGAATTTGAACCTAGAAATGTTAAAGATGCTTTGGATAATAAAAGTTGAATTAAAGCTATGAATAAAGAAATAGAATAGATAGAGAAGAATAAAACTTGGACTTTTGTTCCAAGACCTAAGGAGAAAAATGTAATTGGTACAAAGTGGGTATTCAGAAATAAGTTGAATGAAGATGAAAAAGTCTCAAAAAACAAAGCAAGGTTAGTATATAAAGATTATTCTCAAGAAGAAGGTATTGATTATGGTGAAAAATTTCCTCTTGTTGTAAGATTAGAAAGTGTTAGAACTTTACTAGCATATGTAGCACATAGAGGATTTAAAGTTTATCAAATGGATGTAAAATTCACATTCTTGAATGGAATTCTTGATGAGGAAGTCTACATTGAAAAACCTAAAGGTTTTTTAGATCCTATAAAAAGAAATATGGTCTGCAAATTACACAAAGCATTGTATGGTCTCAAGAAACCTCTCAGAGCTTGGTATGAAAGACTTCATAACTACTTGATAAAGATCTATTTTCAAAGAACAAATGATAACAGTAGTCTGTATATCAAAGAAGGACCAAATAAAAAGATTGTGTTGCCAAAAATGTTTGTCGATGACACTTTCTTCACAAGAAATGATGACTTGTGCAAGGCATTTTCAGAAGAAATGAGTAAATAATTTGAGATGTCTATGTTTGAAGAGATAAAATTCTTTGTTGGATTACAGATTTAGCAGAAGAAAGATGGTTTCTACATTACTCAATCAAAATATATCAAGGAGATACTAAAGAAGTTTGGAATCGAAGATTCAAAACTTGTTGAAACACCTATGTCTATTGGACATAAGCTTTCCAAAAATGATGATTCCAAAGAAGTAGATCATACCACATGCATATCAATGATTTGAAAATTGTAGTATGTAGTGCATACAAGGCCTAATATTGCATTAGCAATCAGTATGGTGGAAAGATTCTTAGTAAATCCCAAAGAAAATCACATGATGGAAATCAAGAGAATCATGAGGTATCTGAAAGGTACTGAAGAATATGAATTATGGTACAAAAAAGGAGGCAATTTTGATATAAAATCATTCACATATGTTGATTGGTTAGGAAGCGTTGATGACAGAAAAAGCACAAGTGGTGGAGCATTCTTTCTTGGTAAAATACTAGTGTCTTGGACAAACAAGAAGCAAAATTATATTTCTCAATCCACAGCAAAGGTAGAATATGTGGTAGTAGTAGTTAATTGTTTAAATATTGTTTGGTTTAAGAAATTATTGGCAAGTACAAAGATAGAGATCAAAGATCTAGTGGTTATACTCTGTGATACACCAGTGCAATTAATATATCAAAGAATCATGTGATGCATACCAAAACCAAGCACATTGCTGTAAAATATCATTTTTTGAGAGAATTGGTACGAGATAAAGAGGTAAGATTGGAATATGTGAATACTAAAGAACAAATTGTAGACATATTCACTAAGCCTTTACCTAAGGATGCATTTTTGTATCTAAGAGGTAAGTTAGGGTTCATTCCCCTATCCAAAGCTCACTAAATGTAGTTTAGTGATGCATCAATAAGAACATATTGAAGATCAGTCAGTTGATGCAGCATTGACAAAGACACATTGCAAATGAATCAATACATGAGGTACATTTATATTCACTAAAAATTTTCTTTGGCATGAGATGTTAAAGAGGGAGAAGTTTGTTGTCATATCTCACTAAAATTTTATCATTTCAAAAGTTGGCAAAGAGGGAGATGTCAAGAAGGAGAACTTGGTATGATATCAAAGAAGGAAGTTTTCTATTAGAAGAAGATGTTGAAGATAGAGTTTTTTGATAGAGGGAGAAACTAAAGGCAAAGGGAGTTCACACTGATAGAGAGAGTTATCAAGGATGAGAATTAGAATGAAGCTAAGGATATGTTCCTTACTTTATTCTTGGTCTAAATTTCATTGTATTATGACATGTTGTGTTGCTATCAATGTCAAAGAGGGAGATTGTTGAATATAATTGATTAATTGTGTATTGTCTTTGATGTTACATAAAATTTCATATCACTACCAGTCAGTGCATGTTGAGCTCACTCAGATGATGAAGATAGTTTTTTGTGTCTGCCAAGCATTCCTAAGTTTTCCTAGTTCAGAAGATAGTGTCTACCAAGTTCACTTGGGCGACAAAAGAATGTTTGTAGAATTTGAGTGTTAATTGAGCTCACTCGGTTGATGAAAGAAATGTCGGATGGAACCAATATTAACTGAGCTCACTTGGTTACCAAAGGAACTTTGTGAATATGTTGTGCTAATCAAGTTCACTTGATTAATATAGTAAAATAGCTTCTAAGTTAGTGTCTACCGAGCAGGGTCAGCTAACGAAGGATTTTCTTATTTTGGCATATTAAGTTCAATAGTTTTTTTTGTTGGTTCTAGCTGACTGAGAAGATGAATATTAATTATTCTATGTTGTATTGAAGTTGACTTGACAATATGTAAGATATAAATATAAGGTCAATTTGAGGGTTGAATGTGTGGGAAATAATAGAAGATTTGATGAAGCTTAGAGGAAGCAAATTTGAAGGATAAGTAGAATATCCTTATTGAGCTACAAAGGTACATTTTTTTAAAATAATGAACTAAAATGAAGAACCACAAATTAATCCAAGAGAGTTTGTAATGAAAATAGTTACCATACTTTGCATGAGCTTTCCAAGATCAACACAATAGAGGAGACAAAGATTTTGAAAGGGGAAAGCAAAGAAAACCCCTTGTGAATTATATGAATGAGGCAAAAAGCCTAAAGAATGATGAGAGAGAGAGAGAGAGAGAGAGAGAATGAGATAAAGTGGAGCCAAAGGCTCATTATAGGAACTACATAGTTATTATGTGTTTTGAGAATGAGAGAGAAGCATCTCTTATAAAGAGATGAGAAAAGGAGTTATTTGTAACTCCCATATGAATGATTACCACATTCATAAGTGTGTGCATAACAAGTGTCGTAATCTTCTTAACTAGGAATAACTATTTTCCTTATAAAAAGAATTACAAAAAGAGTTGTCCTCACACATGGACAATGGGAGAATCAAGTGACATGTCTTCACATGTGGACTAGAGGACAAATAACATAAGGGATACCTTGGTTTATCCCATTTAATAAATAAATACAACCAAGAAAAGATTACTAATTCTAACACCCCCCTTTAATCTTTACTTGGGGAAATTACATCAAAGGGTATTAAACCCAAAAAATTTACAATAAAATTATAAATAGCAGCAACTTGATCTTTGAGAATGTCTTAAATTATGCAAAAGGTCTCTTGTGAGTGTGGGTAGATCTTTGTAGAGCCAAGAGAAATGTGTTGCATCTTCAAGTTGAATCATGGTGCATAGTGTTAAGACAAACCACCGACAGAAATAAAAACTACATGCAAATATAACCAATAACTGAAAAAATAATAGATCACACAGAAATGAACACAAGGCACCAAGATTTAACATGGTTCACCCAATCCCTGGGCTACATCAACCAAACAGCAAGTCTGATCTTATTATAATCCAGTGATTACAACCTGATTACAATCCGTAATCCCTTACAGCTCAATATCGCTGCAAGAACCAATTTTACATCACAACATAATAAAAATACCCAACCCTAAGCCCTTTTATGCAAGTATTAAACTGCTTTAGGGTTATAACATGTCAACCATATGTCGGCCATAATATGTATAGTACTTTCTTGATTAGTCACCACAATCTAACAATCTCCCACTTGGGGACTGATCAGGCTCCACACTAAACAAAAATCTCCCACTTGGAGAATGATCCTATAGCAATACCACTACCACATGGGGCTCCCACTGGATCAAACCACCCTGGACTCTCCTATTCTTTGATTCATGTTCAGTCTAAAAGACAAACTGAAGTTGAAGAGGAGTTCAGCTTCTCCCTTGTTACAACCTTTGTCAACATATCTGCTAGATTATCATTGGTATGTATCTTCTCCAGCTTTAACTATCCATCCTCCAAAACTGATCAAATGAAATGGTATTGCAACTGTATGTGTTTGGTCTTAGAATGCAGAGCTGAATTCTTAGCAAGATGAATGGCACTCTGACTATCTGTGAACAAATAATTATCCTTCTGAGGATGTCCCAATTCTTCCAAGAAGAATTCAAGCCATATCATCTCCTTAGCTACCTCTGTAGCAGCAACATACTCTGCCTCTATATTGGATAGAGCATTAATCTTCTGTGACCTAGAAATCCAGCTCACGGTTGCCCCACCAAAGGTAAAGACATAACTTGTAGTACTCCACCTGGTATCAATATCCCCAGCCAAATCTAAGTCAACGTAGCCCTATAAATCAGTAGTAGAGCCCCCAAAGTGTAAACACTTATTGGATGTTCCTCTCAAATATCTGAGAATCCACTTGACAGCATTCCAATGCTCAAATCCTGGATGACTCATATACCTGCTAACGACTCCCACTGCATGTGCAATATCTGGCCTAGTGCATACCATAGCATACATCAAGCTTCCTACAGCTGAAGCATAGGGTACCTTGGACATCTTATCCTCCTCTTCCTGTATCCTTGGACACATTTCCTTAGTCAATTTCAAATGACTAGGTAAAGGTGTGCTGACAGCTTTAGCATTCGCCATAGAGAAACGTTGCAACACCTTCTCAACATAATCAGCTTGAGATAGCGTCAATGTTATGTTCTTCCTATCTCTGCAAATCTTCATACCAAGGATTTTTTTTGCTGCCCCCAAATCCTTCATAGCAAATGCATGTGCTAATTGGTGTTTTAGCCCCTTAATATGATCCATGTTAGACCCAGCTACAAGCATATCATCAACATATAAATATAAAATAATGTAGCTATCATCATCCAACCTCTTAAAATAAACACAATAATATGAATGACACCTGTTATATCCATGCTCATGCATAAAACTATCAAATTTCAGATACCATTGCTGAGGTGCTTGCTTCAAGCCATATAAACTTTTCTTCAATTTGCACACTAAGTTCTCCTTACCTTTGACCTCAAAACCCTGTGGTTGAGCCATATATATTTCTTCATCCAAATAACCATGAAGAAAGGCTATTTTAACATCCATCTACTCTAAATGCAAATCTTCAGTAGCCACAAGACTTAAAATAGTACAAATAGAAGTCATTTTAACAACAAGAGAAAATATCTCATCAAAATCAATTCCCTTTTCCTGTGCAAATCCTTTTACAACTAACCTGGCCTTAAATCTTTTCTTACCTCCTTCCTCTTCTTTCAACATGTAAACCCACTTATTCTGTAAAGCCTTTTTACCTGCAGGCAACTTGCACAAATCCCATGTCTTATTTTTCAGCAAAGAGTCCATTTCATCTTTCATTGCAGACTCCCACTGAATCTTAGTATCCACTTGCACAGCTTCATCATAACTTTCAGGTTCACCAGCATCAATAAGTAAAATAGAATACAAAGAAGGAGAAAACCTTTGTGGAGGTCTAATTTGCCTTGTTGACCGTCTAACATTCATTGGTGTGTGTGGTATTTTTTGTTATAGTTGTTGCACATCATGAGGAATGGCTGGAACATCAGCTTTTGGAGCATCATCCAGCATTACATAATCATCTTCTTTCTTCTCATGTTGCTGCAACAGATCTTTGTACAACACTTTCTCATTGAATATGACATCCCAACTTCTAACAATTTTAAGATTTTCAAAATCCCAAAGCCTATAACCAAATTCATTAATGCCATATCCAACAAAGACACATTTCTTTGATTTAGCTTCTAGCTTGGTTCTATTTTTAGATTCTATATGAGCAAAAGCTTCACAACCGAAGGTCTTGAGAAAAGAATAACTCACCTTCTTACCAGTCCATGCTTCCTCTGAAATACCACAGCCCAAAGGAGTAGAGGGACCTCTATTAATCAAATATACTGTAGTATTGACAGCCTCCACCCACATGTGTAAGGGCAACCCAGCATGCAACCTCATGCTCCTTGCATGCTCCATTATAGTCCTGTTCATGCGTTCAGCCACTCCATTTTCCTGTGGAGTCCTTGGAATAGTTTTCTATCTATGAATACCATTAGTGGAGCAATAATCTTCAAATTCATGACTACAATACTCACCACCATTATCAGATCTAAGACATTTTAATTTCTTACCAGTCTCATTTTCAACCAAGCATTTCCATTTCTTAAAAGTTTGAAATACATCATATTTCTGTCTAAGGAAATAAACCCATACTTTTCTAGTTGCATCATCAATAAATGTAACATAATAATGAGAGCCACCAAGGGAAGATACCTAAGTTGGTCCCCATACATCTATATGCACAAGCTCTAATTTCTCCTTTTTTGTTTTCCTTCCCAGTCTTTACAAAACTCACTCTCTTTTGTTTTCCATACACACAACTTTCACAGAAATCCATATTCACACATTTCAGACCTAGTAAAACTTTCTTTGAATGAAGTACTTTCATACCTTTCTCACTCATGTGCCCAAGTCTATTGTGCTACAACGTTGTATCAGAATCTACAGTAGCTATTTGTTCTCCCTCCTCAACTGCAGCAATTGTTCTTGAACATTCATTTTTCTCTGAAACTATCAAAGTAGAAGGAACAATATGACCTGTACAAAGATATAAGGTGCCTACTTTCACACCTTTTGCTACTACAAGGGAACCTTTTGAAACCGTCCAATTTTTATCATTAAAAGTAACTACACAACCCTCATCACCGAGTTGCCCTACTGAAATTAAATTTCTACTTAGTTTTGGAACATGTCTTACCTCATGTAGTAGCCAATGATTCCCATTCTACAACTTAATCTTAATTTTTCCCTTTCCAACAATCTGACAGGGTTCATTATCCCCCAAATAAACAAGCCCAAAATCCCCTTGGACATAATCAATGAAATAACCTCTATGAGGTGTAGCATGAAATGAAGCACCAGAATCTAAAACCCATGAATCATCAACACTCTCTAAAGATAGAAGCAAAGCATCCTCTTCGGATTTGTTACTTACCACATTTGCCTCCTTGTCTCCATCTGATTTATCTCCTTCATTTTTCTTTCGATTCTAGCAATCTTTCTTTTTGTGCCCTGGTTTCCCATAGTACCAACAGTCATTTGGTCCTCTCGATTGAGACCTCCTCCCCTTTGACTTTCCTCTTGATTTCCCACAATTTCTAGAGTTACTTCCTCTTTTAGTCATTCTGCCCCTGCTTTGTGCATTTAAAGCACTTCCTGATCTAGATCCACCTGAGGATTTTCTATGAGTTTCCTCACTTAAAATAACATCGATCACATCATCATATTTTAGGGTACTAGATCCAAGAACAGAATTACTCACCACCATTACCAAGCCATTCCAGCTTTCAGGCAAAGAACACAAAATCAAGAGAGCCCTAATTTCTTCATCAAAATTGATACCCACAAAAGATAATTGACTAGTAATAGTATTAAACTCATTTAAATGATCTACAACAGATCCACCTTTTTCCATTTTCATATTAAATAAACGCTTCATGAGAAATACCTTGTTTGAAGCGGAGGGCTTTTCATATAGTGTCACTAGGGTTTTCATCAAATCTTCTGTCATCTTTGCTTTTGTAATATTAAATGCCACTAATGGTGCCAAGCATAACTGAATGCTTTCGAGTGCCTTTCTGTCCAAAAGATCCCATTCAGCCTCTGATATAGTTCCCTGATTCTTGGCTTTGCCTTCCAACGGCTTCCATAAATCCTTCTTATATAGGTAGTCTTCCATTTGCATCTTCCACAACTAGAAGTTATGCCCATTAAACCTGTCAACCCTCAACTTACCCTCATCTGCCATTGCTCCCACTCAACCGTGAGACTCCCACTTAACCATGAGAATTTCCTGCAGAGGATAACTGAAAGACAACCTCATTCTGATACCACTTGTTAGGATAAACCACAGACAGAAATAAAAACTACATGCAAATATAACTAGTAACTGAAAAAATAATAGATCACACAAAAATGAACACAAGGCACCAAGATTTAACATGGTTCACCCAATCCCTGGGCTACGTCCACCAAATAGCAAGTCTGATCTTATTACAATCCAGTGATTACAACCTAATTATAATTTTTAATCCCTTACAGCTCAATACCGCCACAAGAACCAATTTCGCATCACAACATAATAAAAATACTCAACCCTAAGCCCTTTTATACAAGTATTAAACTGCTTTAGGGTTATAACATGTCGGCCATATGTCGGCTACCATGTTGGCCACGGCCCAAAAAAATTTGTAACCCCACTATTTATGAAGTATGTACAGTACTTTCCTGATCAGTCACCACAATCTAACACATAGGATATGTACACCAAATAATAATGTCTTGTATGTGCTTGGATGGATTACTTGAAAAATAATAGACACAAGAAACAAGACAACTATCCACACAGAGTATTTCATATTATATTCAAATTAGAAATCCTTTTGAATAAGGATAAGAAAACTCTCATAGAGAAACAAAGAAGAAAATGCGACATGTCACTACAAAGCAATGGAGATAACCTGATATCAAGATAAATTATATGCTTAAAAAATTTATCAACAAGGAAAAATTGAGAAAAAAGCTTGATCAGTGTTCTCATAAAAAAAATATATTATACTGATGCACAAATGACCACAGACAAGGCCAACTAATAATACTTGTATCAACATTGCATCAATCACGTGGATATAGACAATCCACTTAATGAATCATATCACGGCAAGTTAATGGATTGCAGCACCATAACTTACATGACTCACAGTCTAAGAAATGAAGTATGTAGAGCATTATCACATTAGTATAAGAATTAAATTAAAATAAGAGAAAATCAAATAAGTATTATCACATCATGATTTTTGTAGGATACTAAAGGGAAGGATTATGAGAATTAAAAACATATTGCCTTCAAATTGGATCAAACCATCTAAAATTGGAGGGAAACTCCAAGAATAACATCCTCTTTATTGAGGAACAAAATGGAACAACATGGAGGAAAACTCCATAAATATCAACTTTCAATGTCGATCATATAGAACCAAATGGAGGGAAACTCCATATAAATATCATCCTTTCAAAGTGAAACAAATAGAACCAAATGGAGGGAAACTTCATATAAATATCATCCTTTCAAAGTGAAAAAAAATAGAACCAAATGGAGGGAAACTCCATATAAAATAGAGTGGACACCAATATAGGATGGAGGGATACTCCATGGGCCAGATAAGGAAACTATGTATCAATTATATTGAGGGGACCTTCATGATATGAATCAGATATAACTAATGGGACCTTCATAGTTAACCCTTGAAAAATTGGCTCCCTATGCAACTAAAAAAAAATTAATTTATATAAATCAATGGTATAAAACCATAAAGTGCCAACATGGGCATAGAATGATGTTATAAAAGCATAAAGGTGCAACTATGTGCACATCAATAGATCACAATAAAGTTGAAGGCAAATGTGTAAGATAACTCATAACCCAAAAAGAATTGAGATAAATGCAATGATCCAAGGAAGATTAATGAGAAATAAACAATGTATAGATACCAGGTAGAAAACTCCATTGAGGGTAAACATGGGTACTTAATTCATTTTCTGAAGAAATATAGCAATTTCTGAATCATCATAGTCATAAGAAATTATATATTTATCTAGGCATATGTGTGTGCACCATATATACTTGAATAAATATATGCAAATTATAATTCACAATACTTGAAAGAATTATGATTTACCTTGAACAAAAAATAATAATAACATTGAGTGGATCCTTCTATATAAAATTATATTTCAAGTAGAATGATCATTTTGTATGAAGACAAAATATCCCAAGTTGGAGTAGTAATTATCTATAGAAGTTTCATAAAGTGAAATAATGAAATTTTAACTAATCATTGTCAAAGAAATTTATTATCATTACGAATGGCATAGGAATGACATGCCAAACCAAATAAAATACTCTTTTTAAAAAACATAACTAAATTTTTGGAATAATGAAAGCTGAGAAAGCTTGGTTAAAAATATTACATGTACAAAAACTCTTATCTTAAATATACATGTGCAGAGATGTTAAAACAATAATATCAAAATTAGTAGTTATAAAAGAATATTAGTAGGATAGAAAGGTTCAGGTGAGCCAGAAAAATCCAATAACATGCATTGGGTGTTCAACAATGTAATCAAAGAGGAAGGAAGAAAACAGAGAGAGGAACTGCTATGAGTTGCATACAACTAGAATAAATTTGAAAGAAGTGTTGGGAGCCTTACTCAAGGTTAGACGAAACTTCAGCCAATCTAATTCTTGGTGAAGGTAATGCACATGATAGTAGAGTATTCAATAGTATCTATTTGTCATATAAAAACTTATATATAAATTATTTGTGTACTGAATGCAAGTGCAAAAAGGAGATGGATCACAAAGTACTAAATTTCCGAATGATGATTACCATACCTGGAGGGAGATTTTGACATACTATTTCAAGTATGATAATTTGAATTATTTAATTTAATTTCAGGAATTAAAGTAGACATGATTAAAAATTAGAGAGACACATTGACAACGTTTGAAATTTTTATTTAGAAAATATATATTTGATAAACTATAATTAATATAAAATTAAATTTAAAAAAATTTAAAAACTTTCCTTCAATTTATCCAAACTTATTAAAAAACTTTGATTAATAATATTTCAAAATTTTATTTAAAACATAAATAATTTAAATATTTCTCAAGTATATTTCAATTTTTATATTAAAAAATATTATTTTAATAAAATAACAATGATTCAAATATTAATATTTAAAAAGATTTTTAATAAATACAAATTAAAATAATTTTAAATTTTTTTCCCAAAAACACACTAAGATATTTTAAAATCTTTATTAAATTGCTTTTTATGTAAAAAGACTTATGTTTAAAAGTAAGAAGACTTACGTGACTAAAAGGAAAGTCAAAATTTCCTTAAATTATATTCTCATAAAAAAAACCAATTGGGTGTCCTCCCTTTTGAGTATTGATCAAAATGATTTGAATATACAGCTATATATATATATATATATATATATATATATATATATATATATATATATATATATATATATATATATATATATATATATATATATATATATATATATATATGTAGTAAAATGAATTTCTTTTATAGATTTGCAAAAAAAATAGTTTTTAATGAAAAAAATCTACAAGCATAATGTTATAGAAAAAGTTAAAAAAAATAAAAATTATCTTTGTTTTTGGCGGAAAGCCTTCCAAAAAACAAAAGGGAAACAAAAATTAGATGATAAAATAAAGAACTCTTTGGCGGCAATCCTTCCAAAGAGGGTTAGAAACTAAAACTTATAGAATAAATAAAAATCTAAAAATAAAATTAAAATTAAAATAGGAATGAAGATTTTCTTATCTTCTCCTCTCAACAAAATGTCTCCAATGTGGTAACCTTCACAAAAGCTCAAAAACAAGGATTAGGTAGCTCTGATACCATGTTAGGAATAATGAAATTGAAATAAACTAAAATGAAGAACTATAAACTAATCCAAGAGAGTTTGTAATGAAAATAGTTACCATACTTTGCATGAGCTTTCCAAGATCAACACAATAGAGGAAGCAAAGATTTTGAAAGGGGAAAGCAAAGAAAACCCCTTGTGAATTATATGAATGAGGAAAAAGCCTAAAGAATGATGAGAGAGAGAGAATGAGATAAAGTGGAGCCAAAGGCTCGTTACAGAAATTATATAATGATTATAAATTTTGAGAATGAGAGAGAAACATCTCTTATAAAGAGATGAGAAGAGGAGTTATTTGTAACTCCCATGTGAATGATTGCCACATTCATAAGCGTGTGCATAACAAGTGTCATAATCCTCTTAAGGAGGAATAACTATTTTCCTTATAAGAGTAAAAAGAGTTGGCCCCACACATGGACAATAGGACAAGCAAGTGACATGTCCTCACATATGGACTAGAGGACAATAACATAAGGAATACCTTGGTTTATCACATTTAATAAATAAATACAACCAAGCAAAGATTACTAATTCTAACAACATTTGATTAGAAAGGATCAAGTATACAAGCCATAATTGAGATCTATAATCAACAATTCAATAGCATCAGAAATCAGGTCATCTCATTGTTACTCTCTAACTATTGTAGTGGTTATCTAAATCTCTTAACTGAGTTGGCTTAATAGCTATTTGTAAATCCTCTAACAAGGTGGAATTTATATTTGAAATGTCTCAAGACCTCTAACAAGGCCACTCTTAATAGGGTGATTAAATCCTCTAACATGGTCACACCTAATAGTGTGTTTTGTAACCTTTAACAAGGTTAGCTCCTAACAGGGCTCCCTTCAGAAGAGTAAAAATCAGTAATTAGTTGTAATTGATGGTTTTTTCCAAATTGGTTTTCCATATTAAATCTTGGTTTAAATTGTATTCATGCTATTTATTCCATGTGTATGCAACTAAGCTAAGTAATTTTAATCACAGATAATATCTTAAAGATTTTCATGTTCAGCAATTACCAAGTTATTTTAGTATTTACTGAGTTACAGGATTTGCTAGTGTATGCCAAGTGAATGTGTGTGTTTTTTTTTTATTAAGAAAAATAAGTTTTATAGGGATCTTGAAACCCAAAGGTTTTTACATAATATCTGAAATAAAAATATTAAATAAAGTCTAGACCCTATGCAACTGCCTATGGGAAGCTATAACAAAAGATAGGCCCACAGCTAGGAAACAAAAGCCCAAAAGACAGGCCCATGGCTAGTAGACAAAAGCCAGAAGCACTAAACTAAATATTGAACTAAACAAAAAATTAGACCACTAGCAAATATTTCTCACTATTCTGGATCTTGTTGATTCTATACTCTCATTGGTTCTTTGGATCTCCACGCCCTCATGTTCCTAGTTCAAGTTGTTGGTTTGTTCCACCTGGCTCCTAGTGTCTTTCATATCACCTTCTATCTTCTTGAGGTCTGAGTTGGCTTTATCATCCTTAGCCCCACCAATTCCTACATTTTTCAGTGGATCACCCAAACTATTGATGTTCTCATTCAGAATGTTAAGGGTAGAAATCACCTGATTAGCTAGGATTTGATTCAATATATCCATCTTTTTTACCCTTTTCTCAAAATTTGAGATATGATCCTCCTGGCCGATAAGATGACTCTAGTGGCTACCTATTCTATGGCCTTCCTCCAGGCTTCTTTTCCCCTTGAGCACCTCAATCTCATGGAACATCCATTTGATAGAGTGAAAATTATCATGTTGTTTTTGGCATTATTAAGTAGATTGAGCCATGTTTCCCTTGCATTATCTAAAATTGCAACTAGAGTAGGGTCTATGAGCTCATCGAAATGGGCTTTTCCTTCTAAGTTTTCTAAGACTTGCAGTTTCACTTTTTCCTAAACAATCCCCATCGTCATTATTTCGGTGTTGAAATTTCTCCATGACCTCCTTCTATCTTTCATAATTATCTCCCCACTATCTTCCACCATAATATCCTTAATTTCCTAAGATGGAGAGATAGAATGTAAAGGTCCTAAAGCCTTAGGTGTCTAATCTTTCTTCTCTTCTGGCTGTAGCTCCTCCTCTGCCTTTCTCTTTTTGGAGTTCCCTGACTAAATAGAAATATCTTCTCCCATCTTCCCACTATCTTCCCCCCTCTTCTCTTCCTCTAACTCCATTTCCTCTTCCTCTTCATTATACTCCTCTTCCTCTTGTTTCATTGGATTGGAGGTTAATCATTAAGGGCTCCTTCTACTAGGAACAGAGCTGGAAGGAGGAGGAATTTTCTACCCCCCTTAGACTTCTCACCTTTCAAGGAAATGTTTTCCTCATCTTTCGAGCTAACACTCTAAACATCCTCAGAATTAGAGTAGTTTGAGCTCCCAGTGGTCTCTAAATCATCCCTAGAGTGGCCTAAAGGTTTCCCCCTCATTTGAGTCTTAAGATATTCATAGACCAACAAGAGAAATCCCTCATGCAGGACAAGGTTTGGAGAGGGTTTCTTCTTAAAACCCTCAATGCCCTTACTCATCAAAGTAAAAAGATAAAAAGGAAAAGAAATTTTTCTGCCATGTCTAAAATGATTTAACAGAAAAAAGTGGTGTATTCTGACCTTGTCGAATCTAGTGTCCAAAGAAATGTATTCAATAACAACCCTTAAAAAATACCTCCACAACTTTTTTATTGACTCCATCTCGTAGTATGTCTCAACCTTCACTAAACACTTATGTTCTTCCTCATTCTTCACAAAATGTTTAACTGCATTGGTGGACATTTTCTTATCCCTGTAAAAATTAATTGTCTCCATGGGTATCTCCATGATCTGAGCTATTGTTTTTCCATTGATTTGACAAGAAACCCCATCAATTTTTACACGCCCGTCCTTCTAGGTATTCGCCATGAGCTTGGTGATCTCCTTATCAAAGCCATGGAGTTTCTCAATATACTTTGCTATCCCACCCTTCTCTAGCTTGTTCTAGACTTTCGTTCTTTTCTTCCATTTTTTTGCCTCTTCGATCAGCTCCTTCTTGCTTCTCTCCCCTACCATCTTGAGTACTTGATCAAAAATCCTACACTCACAAACTTTAGCTTCTTGCAAATTTTGTATCCCTAACTCTTTCTTACCTTTGGCAATTTTAATTGGGATAGGAAAAGAGACCCATAAAATGTGTCACAAGTACATGAAATGATGGAGAGTTATTACCTTTCCATGATTTTCATTAACGTCTTGTCTTAATTGCATTGCAGTATAAATTTCCATAATTAATGCAAGATTGTCTTCATACTTCCTTGGATACATTCCAATGTTATGATATCTTTCACAGTCTTCAGGACAATATCACCACCATGCCACATCATCATCGTGTTTTTGACTACTACCTCATTCACAAACTAGTTTGCGGTTGAGTTGGCCTCTCTATACACATGGTTGATGTAGACTCTTTTGAATTTACCCACATCAAATCAAATCTCCTCCACCACATTTGCAATGGTCTAGGAGGGCTTAGTACGACCTTTTAAATTTTTTATTATATTTAATGAGTCTCCCTCCAACCAAAGATTCTCAATTCCAATATTTAGGGCCAATTTTACAATATGACAGGTCGTACTAGCCTCTGCAAAGTGATTCATTTGAATCCCTAAGGGATAAGAAAAAACTAGAACTTCCTTACCATGACCATTTCTGATAATTCCTCCATAGTCGGCAAGGCCAGGATTCCCTTTGGCTACCCCGTCAAAATTGGCTTTATGTCATTCTTCAAGGGGGTGAAGCCACTTAGCCTCCTATCTTTTCCTCTCTTTATCCTTTTTCTTTACTATGTTGTTTTCTCCTTCTCCAATGTCTCCCCCCTTTCTAATGGAAAAATTCTCCTTCATGGTAGTAACAATTTTATCTGCAATAACAAAAGTAGGGGCTTCCCTATCTCTGAAAATACAATTAT
This sequence comes from Cupressus sempervirens, assembly GCA_028749045.1. NCBI lineage: Eukaryota > Viridiplantae > Streptophyta > Pinopsida > Cupressales > Cupressaceae > Cupressus > Cupressus sempervirens. Next base: position 421,925,385 of record CM053785.1, on the reverse strand, counting down.
TCCTCTCTTTCCATATTCCCCAACAAAAATGTGGAAGAGACTAGGAACTTATCATCTGTGTCTTCATTCCTTTGTACATACTAGTCCATTGTCTAAAGAAATCTTGGATGTTGGCCAGTTTACACCAAGACTATAGTCCTTGTTCATAAGATCTCATACCTCAGAGGAATAGGGATAATGAATAAAAAGGTGGTTTGTTGACTCCAAGTCATTTTTGCAAAGACTGCACCTATTTGGGATATACTGACCCCTTTTAATCAGGTTATCTAGGGTAAGAATATTTTCTTGGAGAAGTAGCCAGAAGAATATATTGATTTTCAAGGTGAGGCTAGTCATCCATGTAGACACCTAAAAAACTTTAGAAAATAAAGTATTTTTATTTTCTGAAAAATTCCTGATGACATCATCATTTATTAATTAATTAATTATTTAATTTATTTATTTATTTTTATGCCATTAAATCCCTTTATCTTAATTTAAAATATTTAATTAAGGAATCCCTCCCAAAAATGTTTAAATCTTATTTAAACATTATTTCCTTATTTATTAATTATTTAATTAATAAATTGACCAAAAAACTCAAAATAAATAAAAAATTTATTTTTTGCCCAAAACTTGGCCAATTTCCTTAAGACCACTAACCTCTTCCAAAATCTTCTAATCCTTCTTTAATTTCAATTAAAGGCTAATCCCATCATTTCCTACCCCTAATCCCAACTCAAAATATTTAATTAAGATTAAATATTAATCCTCATGTTTATTAAAAAAGTTTTAATAAATATCTCCTCAACCCAAACCCTTGAAATAAATAAAACTTTATTTATTTCCTAAAAATCTAATTTATCCTCATCCTAAGAAGTTCTAGACTCTTCTAGAAAGTCTTCATCCTCATCCTAGGAAATTCTAGACTATTCTAGAAAGTCTTTATCCTCATCCAAAGTCTAGACTCTTCTAGAAGACGTCTTTAAACCTAATCCTAATCCCCTCCTAACCTTGTCACATTCCCTAAACATGGGTTAAAACTTACTAACCCAAGCCAAAGTTAACAAATATCTCCTCCTTCACCCACCCTCATTAAATGCCATCCACTTGCCTATCCCTAAGCTAATCCTAAACCATCCTAATCCATCCTCTAATCATTTGCACAATCCTAAGCAAGCTTAAAACCCTCCTAATCAAGCCCAAGTCGAAATTTCTCTCATCTCCCTCAAAATATCTCAACCATAAAACTTTATGAAGCCCACTAGGCCATAAATGACTCTTCCAAGCCCTTTTATTGCTCTTACAAGCCATTATGAGGGTCTTTATGAAGGTTTTATCCCTTGAGCCTCCTTTGTTGACTCATCCTTCCCCTTTTCTCCATCCTCTCACCTTGTGACATGTGTCACTCCTTGATTGGCTATAAGGAAGCACAATCCATGTGCTCTCTTCTCATGCAATCTGAGCCCTCCATGAGCTTTTTCCCATCCTTGCATCTTAGCCCTCAATCCCTCAAGCCTCTTGCCTATAAATTGGATCCTTCCCCTTTTCAAAATAACACAATCCATGAAGTAAAGTCATAATTCCATTTTGAGAAGCCATTTTACATCAAAACCATACACTCACACCCAAATTCCAACTCCATTTGAAGCCCTTTTTGAAGCATAAGCTTGAGCATACATCCTATCTATTTAGACAAAGCTACTCAACAAGAGAGCTTCTCATTGAGAGAAGCCATTAATGGCTCATATTCTCAATTGAGAGCTCATCTTAGTCTATCTTGAAGTTTATGAATTTTGTTTAGTTTGTAGAAGCTTTATTTAAATTTGGTTTCTATTAGCATACTAACATTGCTCATATACATTTTGGCACGCCCGGTGGGACCCCGCATGGGTCATCTTCATTAGCTTTTTTAGTCAAGTTTTGTATATCATTTTCTGATGTTGGCTAATTTTACTTGTTTTTGTGATTGGTAGGATTGTATAAATTGGTTTTGTAGGTCCACATGAGCATGAAGAAGACAAAGGAACTCATAATCTATCTCATAGTGTTTGCAGATTTTTCAAGCTTATAGGTGGAAAAAGAACTTGAAATTCTTCTTCCTCTTCTTGTCTATATTCTTCTTATTCCATCTACTTCTTCTTCTTCTTCTTGTGTGAGATCTTGGCCTTTTTTTTTTTAAGGAAGAAAAATCATACACACTTCTTTTTAGTGCTTAAAATGAACCCCCAAATCATACTTAAATCCATTGAAAATTAAAAATTTGCAAAAAAGAAAAAATCTTTTAACAAGTGAAACTAAACCAATCCAATCATTTGCATCCTTGCAACATCAAGGTTTTAGATGAATTCATGCAAAGTTAGGAACACTTCATTTTTGGGAATTTAAAAAGAACTTCAAGTTTCCATTTCAAAAGGTTCAAAATCAACACTAAGTGCACACTAAAATCTAAATCAAACTCAAAGCATCAATCAAAGATAAAATGAACCTCATTGCAAATATTTTAAAGTTCTTTTAAAAATCTCATGAAAACTAAGAATCCTAAATGGTTGCCAAAATTGTCCTAAAAGCTTTGTTATTTGTTCCAAACAAATGTCTTGTTGCAAAATCTTGAATGTTTCTTAGGTTTTTCATGCATCAAAACAATCTAGGAATATCATTTTTTGGCTTAAAACATGCAAACTAGAACACAAAATCTTGAATGAAAACCAAAGTACAAAGAGTCATTTTTACTTTTGAGTCCAAAACAATCTTGAATGATCTAAGGTTAAAACAAAGCACTTCAAAGTTCTTAAAACAACACACAAAATCTCAATCTTGAATGCTCAAAGGAAAAAACTTGAATGTTTAATCACTTGTCTTTGAATGCATGTTGCTAAAATCACTCTTGAGTGCCATGGATTAAAATCAAGTTTTTTTTTTTATGAATGTATGATTAAAACAACAAATCCAATCTTGAATGCCATAGATCAAATAATCATCTTTTGGGGCATAAAAAGAATCCACATTTTTGAAATCTTCTAAGTTATAAAAACTAATAAAGACGCTTTGAGTAAGTTTGTAGTTGGACTCACCCTCTTTAATCACCCATCAATTTAACCATTGGTTGCAATCTTAGCGCCATCTATGGGGATGGGTCTACCTAAGAGGGTGTTAAGTGCTCCACAAAGATCAAACTCCACTCACTTTGGTCTTTAGTAGTTTTTCTAAGTTAGAAAATTCCTTGAATGCGCATTAATCTCACTCACACTTCATTTGGGCATAAAAATTGGACAAATCTTGACGTGGAGGGCCTCTGGGCGCGCGCTTGGCAATCGAGTTTCAAACATCTTTGTTTTGAGCTTAAAACAAACTCACACTCAATCTTGAATGCCTAACAATCAATGAACATTGCATGGTTTGGACACATTTTCAATGATGCTCGCATTTCTTATGTTGACGATCTCTCAACTTTCATTATGCTGACGATGCTGTCAAATTGGAATGAACATTGTATTCCATAATCACAAGTGTCTTCAATCATAGCTTACAAAATCTAAATCATCAATTGGAATAAACACGTGTCTTTTAAAGCCCAATATCATGTATGTGGTCTTGTTTTACACTTTTTAGGAGGCCTGCTTGGAGATTTCATCACCCCTTGGGATGACCTCAACTCCAGCGTTCTGGCGGAGTATAAAAATTGGGAGGTGAATCCAAAGACACCTCTTTTGGAATCAAGATTTTGTCACTCGGGCTAAGCCTCAAGGAACTTTATACCCTTTAGAAGTGAAAGAGGAGAAGTGGGTTACCGCTCCTCTCGGTTGTGTGACATCTTTTTGGTTTCATCTTCAGATTTGGGCCTCATGTACCTTGTGTATATCGAGGACTCCCTAGCTATAACACATTTCATCCTTGTAGAAAGCTTCCTAGGATGTTGGTGTGTTTGATGTGCTTGCTCCAAAATTTTGTCTGCTTGTTTGTTCATATCTTTTGAATGAATGTTTGCCAAATTTGGTCAAAATCCCAAAAAAGCAGAAATCTCCCAGCTCAAGGCATACTTAGCGTAGTCACTGCCTCATCAAAAAATCATCCAAGGTCCCCCGTTGCAACCAAATCTATCTAGTTCCTTGCTTTAGAACAATCCCAAATCCAAAGTCTCTCCAAATCATCCCACCCAACCAGCTAGCAACCCAATCCAAAATCACACCCAAGCCTTTAGAGAGTTGTTGTCATTCTGCTAGAATTTGCTATCCAATCAATCCAAGCAATCCACCAGCCTCACCAAGGTTATCCCTTTGACAGAGCTTTGTCTAGGGTAATCTAGCTTTGTCACTTGTCATCCCTCATCACCTTAAGCTAAAGTTTGGGACCCACAAGTGGTCAATCTCGTGTCATGCCCATAGGATCATTAGTCTATCCTCAAGTTGACATAGCCATCACCAAGTCTAGTGCATAGGAAAGAAAAACTCTCACTTTTTGATAGCATATCTTTTAAGTCTTCCATCCACAGGAAAGCCAAAAATCTCTAGCCAATCCTCCTTAGGTCTATCATGCAACTTTGACTCTACCTAGGAAATCTTTCATTAGCCAATCCAAAATCTAGGCTTAATCCAAATCCAACCATGAGCTTCCGTGTTCATCCATATGCAAGACCCCATCCCCTTCCAACTCATCATCAAAACATGAAATCCCAAACCTATCATGATGTGTTTGGTCGTATTGTCCTTTCTCCTACTACATCCTATTCCAATGATGATGAAAATCTTGTTGACTATGATGGGTATCTTGAGAGCCTTAGAGGCCTTCCACCAACCATCCCCCAAAATCCAAGAGTTATTCCAAACTATCTAGTCATGCCATCTGATATCCCAACTTCTCCTCCATCACCCAATCAACCAAGCTTCCAATCTGCCACCCTCATCACACCAACTATTCCTATCAATCCATCACCTCCACCTCTGACACACAAGTCTCCAAGGAATCTCCTAGAGGAAATACAAGAAAAGTTGCCTCCAATAGTCGATAAGCCATGTCATATAATTCAACCATGTGAAGTAGTCAGTGATGAAGCTTCCCCATCTATAATATCACCCCCATCTCCCATAGCTATCATCCCCATACCATCCATCAAGTTGCTTAAAATCCTTCCACTTCCCGCAAGCATCAAATTCCCACCATCCATCTAATTGCTCCAAATCCCATCCACATCTCCTCCTCCAAGCATTATCCAAATCCCATATAATGAACCTCATGCATCCACTCCCATCCATTCCTGTCAAGATCTTGTCCAAAAGCATGTTGAAATATCCTCCAACAAAATAGCAGATCCCGCCATCCCACTTATTCCCCTACATGATCCACTTTTACCATCCCCTCCATATCTAAATCCTACCATCTTACTTACTCCATCTCAAGATCCCTTTCCCTCAGCCCACCAAACTCAAGATCCTATCCTCCCATCTCCTCTGCTTCATGATCATACATCTCCCATAATCCATGATGATAGATCCATCGAAAAAGAACTAATTATCATATCCGAAGCTCCAACTCCTTCAGCTAGTAATGGACTCACATCTTGTGTTCCAAATAATGAACATCATATTGAAAAAAGAAATGAAAATGTATTTCTAGATGTTGGTATCCCCGCTATTCCTGCATGGTCCCAAGTCCTTCCATCTCCACCCCAAATTTCCCATCCATCTTATTGCACATCTATTTTGGGCCCTCATCCTACTCCTTATCTCCAACCCTCCATTTTGGGTCCATATATCCCTTATCTAAATCCCACACCCTTTCCATCCATTTTGGGTCCTTACATACCTAATATGAATCCTTTATCCCCTCCATCTATTTTGGGACCTACACCTTCCCCATTTCCATCTATTTTGGACCCATATCCTTCCTTCCCTCCATCAATTTTGGGCAATTATATCCATCCATATCCTATGTTCCAATCTATCCTTCCATCCCCTCAAATCCACTAGCTAGATCATCAAAGGCACTCACCCTTGAATCCCTTCCAACCTTTAAACCCTATCACTCCATCAATTATCCCTCCATCTCCTCCATGCTCTTGTTCCCATCCAATGGATAATAGAAGCATATTGGATGCCAAAATACAAAAGCATAAATCCAAAAATCCACAAAAATCCAAGTCTCAACATGTCCCTTCTAAAATACATGTTCAAAACAAGAAACATTTAATCCCAATCAAAGAAAAAGTCAAGAGGCCACAAAAGCCCAAGCTAAAAAAGTCAAAAATCATGTGGATACCCAAGATGCTCATAAAAGAAATGCATCTCAAAGAAAAATCTCAATTGGCATCCATTCATGCTACTCAAAAAGCCTCATCCATCCATCCTTCATCCAAATCCCCATATAAGTATCCTTCATCCCCCCAATCCACTTTTAGTCCATATGCTTCTTATCCTAAATTTCCCATCCTCCATCTTCCAACTCTAATTTTAGTCCTTATCTTTCTCTTCCTCCATTTTCTCCTCAACCTCGCTCAAAACCATCTTTCCCACTACTTTATCACCTCTCAAGGTGTGTGCCAATGATGATCTTTCCATTTTTGTCTACATTTACCCACAAGCCTTATGTCTTTGCATCCATTATCTGTCAAACTCCCACCCACCATTCCACTTGTTCAATCCAATCCTTTTTCATCCATCCTACCAACATCTATGAGCCAAAAATAGCTGAAGAAAGCCAAAATCATTCCAGCTAAGTCAAAAAGTAAAAAAAATAATAATAATAAAGAAAAAAAAGCGTCCACTTTTGAAAACTTGGCAATTCAGGCGCCTTGGACAAGTACCATGATGAAAACTTGGCAAACAAGCGTCATGCGTAATCTCACCATCCCCAGCTTAGCCTATCACCCTCATGCTTTTGGTCATCTCTTGACATCCAACTCCATCTTCCAATCTATCCACCTATCCTCCACCCTCCATCTTCCATCTCACACCATCCACTTATCTCCTGTAACTTCAGCCAACCATCCCAGCTATCATCCATCTCCCTAGCCCCTTCAGTTTTTTCCATCCTAGCTTCAATCCTATCACATCCATCATAAGACCTCCTTCCGCATGTTATCTTCTGATTAGGGGCACTATATTCCTTGGAGATCTTGTCTTGTCCATCCTACCTTGTCATTGGTATCGAGCTCTAGGCTATCCTCATGCAAACCCAATGTCATCTCTTTATATCCATCATAATCCTAGCTATCTACCATCCTATCTAGCCATCTCATCCTGCTCCTCTAGCTATCCTTGGTCACAAAATGTCTCATCATCATTGGATACATCCTGCAAAATCCATATCTTTTGCTATCACCCCACCCTTAGCTTTCGCATCTTGCACAACATCGAACCATCCCGCTATCCTATCATCTTGAGCTTTTGCCTGCTTGTAACTATCTTGGTCAGCTTCAGCTTGTAAATATCTTGGTCTGTCAGCTTGTACATCCTCTTTAGCTTAGTACCATAGTATCTATCCAGCGTTCATGTCAGTTCATCCTTGATCAACATCTTGCACCCATCGCACATCTTGGTTAGCTATTCCAATGCATCCTTTAGCTAGATTTCCTGTCACCAAAGTGTTATCTTTCTTAGTTCAGCTTGCTAGACGCATCACTCATCCAAATCCACTAGCTTAGGTGCTCTCTGATAGGTCCTTGCAGGATATAGCTTTCCTCATGTCTGATCTTGGTCCGTTAGTACCTCGTCCTACCCATCTCGTTGGCAAATGGTTCTCTTTTGGATTTTCGCTTTCTTTTGATTTGGACTCTTCCTTGTTGGGTCTTGAAATATCTTTTCCAAGCAATCTCCTTGTTCCCTCCTCAAGGTTGCCACGATCTTCCATATCATGGTATACTGCGAATGGGGTAATCAGAGCGTAAGGTCTTGATCATGTCTTTTGCTTGTTTTCTTTTCTGCTTGTGGGTTACCTAGTGTCGTTTCCACACTGCTTCCTCTGGGATTCATGTGTGAAACTGGGGCAATCCTTGCATGTTTGTTTTGAGTCAGTTCGTCAGTCCTCTGGACAGTTGGTGAAAAGGCCTTGATGTTCTTGGTAACTTTGGCAATTAACCAATAGTCCTATAGCAAATCTAGTGCTCAACTACATGGTGGTACTTCTCTTTGAAGTATCCCCCCGCTCAAAAAGCTTCAATGGTTTTCCTTCATCTCCATTATCCCCCATCCATATCCAACATTCGTCTCTCCTACCCCAGCTTATGCATCAGTATCTCTTTGAATCACTCCTCACCTTTAGCTTTAGGGATCCACAATCCTAGTCTTAGGGATCCACCAATCCAAATCAATCCACCAAGCCTCATCTTTCGAGATCCACAATCCTCATCCTAGGGATCTCAGAAACCCATCTTCCGCCAATCTGACTCTTTGAAATCCTATTGCATCAGCTTTATAATCCCCTCATCCATCTCCCTATCCTAGATTCCTTTTTATAGCACTCCGCTCCTTCATCCTCCAACTTCCCTAAAGTCTTAAGCTTGCTTCCTCTTGTGCATCTGATTCTCCTTTATCATTCTCCCATAGTGAGAGTTTGAGTTAACTAAACCTCTTCTCTTAACCCAATTTGAGTCTCCTTGCTCATCCCAGATTCTTGTATTTTTCAAGAAGCCACCGAGCCTCGCTTTCTCTCCCCGCTGCCTTCTTGAGGGGGCATCTCACAGTCCATTCTCTCCTCTTCTGCTCTAGCCTTGGGCATCTTATTTTCTTATCTTTGATGCCATGCCACTTGCGGCATCATATCAAAGAGGGGCAAAATGTAGACACCTAAAAACCTTTAGAAAATAAAGTATTTTTATTTTCTGAAAAATTCCTGATGACATCATCATTTATTAATTAATTATTTATTTAATTTATTTATTTATTTTTATGCCATTAAATCCCATTATCTTAATTAAAAATATTTAATTAAGGAATCCCTCCCAAAAATGTTTAAATCTTATTTAAACATTATTTCCTTATTTATTAATTATTTAATTAATAAATTGACCATAAAACCCAAAATAAATAAATAAATTATTTTTTGCCCAAAACTTGGCCAATTTCCTTAAGACCACTAACCTCTTCCAAAATCTTCTAATCCTTCTTTAATTTCAATTAAAGGCTAATCCCATCATTTCCTACCCCTAATCCCAACTCAAAATATTTAATTAAGATTAAATATTAATCCTCATGTTTATTAAAAAAGTTTTAATAAATATCTCCTCAACCCAAACCCTTGAAATAAATAAAACTTTATTTATTTCCTAAAAATCTAATTTATCCTCATCCTAAGAAGTTCTAGACTCTTCTAGAAAGTCTTCATCCTCATCCTAGGAAATTCTAGACTATTCTAGAAAGTCTTTATCCTCATCCAAAGTCTAGACTCTTCTAGAAGATGTCTTTAAACCTAATCCTAATCCCCTCCTAACCTTGTCACATTCCCTAAACATGGGTTAAAACTTACTAACCTAAGCCAAAGTTAACAAATATCTCCTCCTTCACCCACCTTCATTAAATGCCATCCACTTGCCTATCCCTAAGCTAATCCTAAACCATCCTAATCCATCCTCTAATCATTTGCACAATCCTAAGAAAGCTTAAAACCCTCCTAATCAAGCCCAAGTCGAAATTCCTCTCATCTCCCTCAAAATATCTCAACCATAAAACTTTATGAAGCCCACTAGGCCATAAATGACTCTTCCAAGCCCTTTTATTGCTCTTACAAGCCATTATGAGGGTCTTTATGAAGATTTTATCCCTTGAGCCTCCTTTTTTGACTCATCCTTCCCATTTTCTCCATCCTCTCACCCTATTACATGTGTCACTCCTTGATTGGCTATAAGGAAGCACAATCCATGTGCTCTCTTCTCATGCAATCTGAGCCCTCCATGAGCTTTTTCCCATCCTTGCATCTTAGCCCTCAATCCCTCAAGCCTCTTGCCTATAAATTGGATCCTTCCCCTTTGCAAAATAACACAATCCATGAAGTAAAGTCATAATGCCATTTTGAGAAGCCATTTTACATCAAAACCATACACTCACACCCAAATTCCAACTCCATTTGAAGCCCTTTTTGAAGCATAAGCTTGAGCATACATCCTATCTATTTAGACAAAGCTACCCAACAAGAGAGCTTCTCATTGAGAGAGCCCATTAATGGCTCATATTCTCAATTGAGAGCTCATCTTAGTCTATCTTGAAGTTTATGAATTTTGTTTAGTTTGTAGAAGCTTTATTTAAATTTGGTTTCTATTAGCATACTAACATTGCTCATATACAATCCAAGCCTTTGCCCAGATAGGTTTCTCCATCCTATTCCATAGTGAAAAATAGCCTGAACCAACTAAGTATAACCCATTGGGATTGTCTCCCCATATGATTTCATCCCTCTTATTATTTAGTATCATGGCATTAAGAACATTCCTTAGAGGTTTAAGATCCTAAGATACTAGCAATAGATCTTTCCATCCATGATCAGCTCTGTAGTCACTAACTTTCTAACCAAAACTTCTTACACATATATCATCCCATCTCTCATAGTTAGGATGATCTATGAGGGGCCCCTAGCTTAACCAATTTTCCTACCAAAATAAGATACTTTTCACATTGCCCACTTTCCACTTTACCTTTGACTTAGCCAAAGTTTTTGCCTTAAGGATACCATTCCATATAAAGGAACCATGGGGGAGGTCAGCTTCACTAAAAATGAAGCTAAGGGGTTGCCTTCTCAATTACTTTTCCACCAAAATATCCCTCCATTCTCCAAGACTTTGAAAAATGTGCCATAACTGCTTCGCTAACAAAGCATTATTGAGATGTCTAATTTTTCTAATGCCTAGGCCACCATAGCATTTGGGCAAGCAAACATTGTCACATGCCACAAGATGATATATCTTGTTTTCTTCAAACCCTATCCACAAAAAGTCCCTCTGGATTTTCTCCATTGTATCAACATGTTTAATTGGGATTCCAAAAAGGCTAAGGGCATAAGTTGGGAGGTTTTGAAGAGTTGATTTCACCAAAGTACATTTACCTGCTTGAGTAAGGGTAGCTCCTTTCCAACTAGCCAATTTCTTGTTAAATCTATCAATACTGTCATTCCAAAAGGAATTCAGTGGTTTTCACCCCAGAGGAATTCCAAGGTAAATAGCTAGAAGAGACCCCACATCATAGCCCAAAATGTGAGCAATTTTTCTTTGTCACTCAATTGGGGTAGTTACAAAAAAGATCGAGCTTTTTTCCCCAATTTATAGCATGTCCTGAACCCCTAGTGTACGTATCCAACAAAATTTTTAGCACCTTAGCCTCTTGAACCGTGGCTTCCCCACCCAGGATTGTGTCATCCACAAATTGTTGATGGGTGAAGGTGGTCTATCTAAAAGATGGCTTTATACCATGTAGGCTCTGATCCTATCTTTTCCTCAAGATTAACCTCCTAATACACTATGCCATAATAATGAATAGAATAGGGGATAAAGGATCACCCTGTCTAAGCCCTCTCAAGGGGAAAAAGAATTTTGAGAGAGCTCCATTGATTAAAATAGCTAGAGAGGGAGAAGAGACAAGTTGAAGAATAAGTTTACATACCTGGACATCAAAACCAAAAGCCTCTAGAATAGATTTCAAGAAATCCCAGTCCACCCTGTCATAAGCTTTAGAAAGGTCCAACTTGAGCAAGAAACCCTCCCTTTTCCCAACTTCCAAAGAGTGAATAACTTTATGAACCATCATAATAGAATCTAAGATCTATCTCCTTGGGACAAAGCCAATTTGCTAAGGAGAAATAATCAAGTGGAGAACATTGAGGATCCTAATAGTCAAAACTTTTGAAATGATTTTATAGAAAGAATTGCATAGGCTAATGGGTTTAAACTTATCCATTGTATCTACCCCCAAAATTTTTGGGATTAACACCAAAAATGTAGCATTGAGTTCCTTCAAAAGATTTTTGGCCCCAAAAAATTCTTACACTGCTTTCATCACATCCCCCTTGACCACCTCCCAATATTTCTAGAAAAAGAAAGTCAAAAATTCATCCAGCCCTATAGCTTTGTCAGCAGGGAGAGATAGCAAAGCTTGGTAAATTTCATGCGAGGAGGGATTTTCCTTTAGCATAGAATTATGGTGGTTTTGTAGCAGACTGGGAATTGAAGACAAAATGTCCTCTTGATCTTTCAATGAAAGTGAGGAGTCCTTGGAAAGGAGAGACAAAAAGAAATGCACTACTTCATCTACAATCTCATTCTCCTTTGTCAAAGAATCTTGCGCCCTCCTTATACTCAGAATCCTATTGTGAGCCTGATGTTTCAAGGTGGTAAGATGGAAAAACTTGGTATTCTAATCCCCCTCTTTGAGCCAATTGACCCTAGATCTTTGCCTCCAAAAGAACTCTTCCCTGATAATGATATTGTGGAGGTCAGATAGGATAGTCCTTTCTTTGGTCCTAATCTAATCATTGTATCCTTCTTGTTGTATCTTTTCCTAGACTTTTTGAAGCTGGTCTATCTTCTCATCCTTCTCCTCAAAGATATGCCCAAAATTTGTTTTATTCTAGACTTTGATGTTTCTTTTCACATTTTTTCAATTTCTGGGCAATCCTAAACATTGTTGTACCTTCCACCTCTATATTCCACCAAGAAGATCCCCCTCTTTGAGCCAATTGACTCTAGATCTTTGCCTCTAAAAGAACTCTTCCCTACTAATAATATTGTGGAGGTCAAATAGGATAGTCCTTTCTTTGGTCCTAATCTGATCATTGTATCCTTCTTACTGTATCTTTTCTTGGACTTTTTGAAGATGATCTATCTTCTCATCCTTCTCTTAAAAGATATGCCCAAAATCTATTTTATTCCAGACTTTGATGTTTCTTTTCACATTTTTCAATTTCTGGTCAATCCTAAACATTTTTGTACCTTCCACCTCTATATTGAATGTGTGTTTGTTGAGTTACAAAAGATTACAGTTTAATCAGAGTTTTTGTTTTCTATTGACATTTAAGGGATTTGGGATTTATTATAGTGGTTACTGATTTACCCCTCCCCTCTAAGTAACTCCTCTTATATTTCCAACATTTTTTATGTCTATTAATAATGGCCCAATGATGAAAATAAGTTCCTTAACATTCTCTAATGAATGATGAACACAAAATCTAATGTTATAGTTGCTCTATTGCAAGTACACCTTTGCATTTTTGTGTAGCTTGCATTGGTAGACTTCATGTTAATTTGCATTTTTAGGCTACATTATGAGTTTGAGAGGGTTTTTTTCCTTCATCTTTCTTGTGGACTTTTAATAAATTGTGGTCATATTTTGATCTTCATTTCCTTATCTTCTTTCGTGATCTCAATTAAAATTTTCTATCTTAAACAATTGTTTGATTTTTGGGCATTCTCTTTCTTAAGGAAAATTCTCTTTCTTCTCTCCATTTCTTTCCACCTCTTCCAAACTTCTATCTTCCATTCAGTTTCACCCCACTTCTTTTCTTCTAATTCAACCTTGGGGAATAATATTTCATGCTTAATGATCTACCTTAGTTTGATGATCCTTATATCTTTCATCTTACATCAATAAGCTTATCTTTAGTTTAAATTTATCAATTCGTTGTTTCTCCTCTATCTCATTTTGATTTCAATCATGAGGGAGTAGTACCTATCAAACTTCAATCCTTGATTCAGCTTTATCGATCCTATCAATTGTTTTGCTTGAGGAAACCTTGCTTGAGATTCTTATCTTGGACAATTCAATTACCTATTTACAGGGGTGTTGATCTTGTCTTTTTCAATCATCTTATCTTTGTCCTGATGTGTTTTCATATGTCAATCACACATCTAGGTTATTTTGTGATCCCAAATTGATCTCACACTTTAACTACATTCTTTGACTACATGTGTTCTCATAAAGATCACACATTAGTTAAAAAGAGGCAAATGAATGCACCCTAAAATGGTCACCTAGACTATCGGCCCCCATTCTTCAATTTATCAATTTCCTAAATCAATGCCTTATAATATTTTCAATTCAAATCAATTTTCTTGATCAAATTGTAATTATTTAATTATTTCAATATTTCCTAAGATTTGATCATTTTTTCAATAATCTTATATAATCAAAAGAAAACATCCCTTTTAAATAAATAAAATAATCTTATTTTATTAAAAGAAAATCTCTCTTTTAATTAAATAATTTTATCTTATTTAATTAAAATCTCTCTTTTAATTAAATAATTGTATCATCTTAAAATGGAAGCACTTCCATGTTAAGAATATTTATCCCTTCTTAGGGGGGCATTTTGGAACTTCATCAAGTTGTCCCCTATTTTTTGCCCCCTTCTCATCTTATGTGCCTATTTAGGGCTCTATTTGGGCCTCCTCAAGCATTGTTTTTCCCTTGTGGCTCATTTTCCAAGGATCCTAAACCCCTAGGTCAATTTTGACCTTGACCTAGGTTGCCAGGTCCCGCTTTTCATCAAAAAGTTTGTCAGATGTAGGGAGAGGTTCAAAAGTTTATTTTTCCACTTTTGGGTCGGCTGTTTTGGGCTTTGGAATGGTAAATACTTAAATTGTATTTAATCTAGGTCCATTTCTAGGGGTTATGGCTTAATTAGAATTTAATTCTCCTATGTCGACCTCTCTAGAATTTTGTGCCCTAGACTAGTATAAAAGGAAGCCTTCTTCTTTCATTTTTATATCCATTTTTCATGAGGGATCTACTTTTCATGATGAGGTAATCAAGTTTTCATCCATCAAGTAATCAAGTTTTGAGATCTATTTTTCTCCCAAGAAAATCCAAGAAAGAAAATCAACTGAGAAAGCACTCACCCATTTAAGCATTCAAGTATTCCATTGAAGATCAAGGATTCAAGCATTCAAGCCTTTGAAGGGATTTGGTTCAATCATTCAAGATTCATCATTCAAACCCTAGATCTATCCATCATGGTGGTGTGATCTTCCTTCAAGACCCTTTGTTCATCTTCAAGATATATTCATTCTTCCCTCAAGGTGGATCTCAAGCATACAGTTATGGAGGTTTTGATTTACATTTATGGTTTTGATTTACATTATTGAGTCCAAGCTTTCATATCAATATACTTGTTTACATTCCAAATACAATTGCATATCTAGTGAGTATCATAGTTTCATTGTTAGATCTCCTTCTACTACTTGCTAGCATTCTCTATTTTAATTCCATTATTAAGGTTGATTCCAAATTAGAATTTGACCAAGGAAAACCCCTCATCCAAAAAAAACCCTTTTTCTTGTAGATACAAGTTTGGGATAGCGAATATCATTGCAAATTTGGATACCCTTTTCATCAAACTTTTAGGATTCGCAAACAGAATTTTCATTGGAGCAGTGTAGGTCAAGGTCAGAAATAAAGGGGTAAGATCTTACCTAGGCTTTGGGTCAAGGTTGACCTAGCTTAGAAAAGAAAAATAATTTTGGGTTTTGTACATCTCATAATTTCATTTCAGGAATGCAGAAATCAATAGTTTCTAAGACTATTTGATAGGGTTTTTTTTTGGAGGTAAGTACTTTCATTTATTCATTTCAATATTAGCATTTCTAGATTTGCATTCCATCCCCTTACAATTCGTATGTATTATGTAAAATGTGGACTTAGGATCTCCATTTGGTACCTTGTTAAAGACCTTACCTATAACCATATTTTATATCTTACAATAATTTTATTTTATTTTATTAAAATCTCTCTTTTAATTAAATAATCTTGTCTTATTTATTTTTTAAAAGTCCCATTTTTAATTAAATAAATAAATCCCCACAAGCTCTCTTTTTAATGAAAAAATAAAATAAATCAAATAAAGATTCCCTTTTTGCACATATTTCTAAGTGGTGGGTTTTTTTTCCTCTCACTTGCCTTTTTAGCCACTTATCCCACATTGCTCTTGAGGGTGTATTCCTCTCCACACTTTCCTTTATAAGGAGCCCTCTCCTTCTCATTTTCATAGATTAAAATTTTATTGTTATGTTGCAGGTTTGAAGAGCAATTTTGCAGGAGAGCTTGAGCACCTTAGCTTGGACATTGCAACTTCTCTTTTCTTGTCTTCTTCTCTCATGCATCCATGGCATTCCATTTAGATTACTTTTGCACTTTCATTTTAGATTACACTTATATTTCCTTTCATAGAATAATCTTGTATTTGCATTTCCTTTTATAAATTAGTTTTATTTCATGCGATGTTATCATATAGGATAGCTTCCATTTTCATTTGCATACATTTTTTATGATCATGTAGATTAGCACTCTTTCTTTTCCTCTTTGAATCTCTTATTTTATGGTGTACTTGAATGGGCACAAACTAGGTCTATACTGAGGGCCTCGCAGTCCATGAATAGAGAGCTATGAGTCACCATTTGAAACCTCATTCTTGAGTAATCTTGGATATAATGATTCATAGAAGTGTGTCAACATTTTAACACACTACATTAAGAAGAATTGAGACACTTAACACAAATTGAGCATGAAAATTTGAGATTCTAAATTTCTAAGTTTCCAAGTATTGAAAAGTCACTTGTGACATTTGAAATCATTTTTTTAAACTTGATGCAAATTTGAGGAATGTTTGCTGATAGAGAAATCCCTTTATCATTTCTTCCTTTTGTTGGGGCTATTTGTTTTGGTTTCACAATGCACACACCATTTTGGACTCAAAATGAGGACCCCCTCTTTGGGGTGAGAGATCCCTTTCTCTAGAATAAGTCACCCAGTCAGGTGGCTCAGTGAATTAAGATCTCCTTCTAGGTATAGGTCAGTCTAGGGTATCTGGTCGATCGATCTTGAGAAATGCTAGATGGTTAGAAAGGCAATTTATTGCTAAAATAGTAAAAAATGTGCATGTGCATAGATGTTCACTTGCATTGAGTGCACAATGAGTACACTCAAATCAAACCCTAAACTTGTGCACATACCCATGTGCGTACCTTCACAAGTATGCACCCAATGGCTCCCCTGCCTATAAAAGGTATACCCCCCCTCTTTCCATTCACCTAATCACCTTGAGATATTAGATAATGCACCCTCATAGCTACTACACCTCTACATGACCACATGTCCATGTCTTTAGTCCTTGAGACCTGCCAAGGCAAACCCTAGTGTCCAACTCTGCACACCTACATGGTGTGCATAATCCAAAGAGTTGGTGAAATACACATCCCCTCGCACATCCATGTGCTCATGTTGTGTACATGTACATGTGTACTATGTGTGAAACATGTGCAATGAAATACATGTATTAACCCAATGACAAAAAATGCAAGGCATACCTTGTACACATGTGTAGAAGCACCATGTGTGCAAGTGTACATTTAAGAAGCTTATAGGGTTTTTTGTCTATTTCAATTTTTTTTATCAGTTGGGTCATGTTTGTAAGGCCATCTTAGCTTTTCCTCATTAATGATACTGACATTTTTCTTTCATGCAGATAAATGGCATCATCTTTTTCTTCTATGGTCACAAAGATTGCACCCAAACCAGTGGCTTTCAAATATCAAGGAGCACCAAAGAAGTCTAGATTTGTGGACAAAAACTTAGAAATATGAGATACCAAGTTAGGAAACATTGATTGGAATGCCTTCCTACTATTGTGTAATAAACCCAAGGAATAATCTGTGATGGTTTTTGCATTGATCATAAGTGGGCTAGTAAATGTGGCTTCTCATCTAGTATATGTCTAGTCATCAGAGTTGGTAATGACTCTAGCACACCACTACATGTCAAAAGAGAAAGTGGTTAAAAGCACAAGAGAAATTGTCCTAGACATAAGGCCCCAAAATATTGTAAAGGTCTTCCATCTACCAAGGGTAGATCAATATTTTCAAAGCACTTATGACATGGTAGATAGATGGTGTAGAGAGAATGAGTTAGAAGCAAAGGATTTGTTACAGAGGAAGTACCTCATTGATAAGGCATCATTGAAATGGAGAGGTGGGAAGGTCGACATGACCCAAAGATATGTGATCAATGACATTGGCTACTCCATATTCATTTTGAGTAGAGCCATGGGCCTCCCTATATAAGGTTGCCTAGAAACCTGAATGGTAAATTTCATAGAAACCATTAGGATAGGAAAGATGCCAATTGATTGGGCTATAATCCTTAGTGAAAACTTGGATACGAAACTCATTTTAGTGAGGAATGATCCATGTTTCTACATGCCCTCCTATGTTGTGTACCTTCTATCTGCAAGACCAATAGATTATCTTGGCTTGGTTAAAAATGGGAGTATGTAAGATAAAAATGCATGGCCATAAATAGTCTATCCCAAACTTGTGAAGAAAAATTTTCATTTCAAAAGCCCTGAATATAGGTTGGTCAATGATGGATTCATCTTTGTTATCATTTGGTTTGTAGAAGGAGACTATGCCAAAAGAATTTTAGTGGAGGCAGTAGCTATGATATCATAGATAGGAGCTTATCTCATCTAGTTTAACACATTTTCCTATATATGGGTAGTTGATACCCTTATGTGCTCGAAGAAGCTCCCTTGATATCCATCTTACAGATTGTTGCTATTAGAGATAGCAAGGCAATTGGTCTCCACTTATGATAGGGTGTGGAAACAGCATAAGAAGACATGGGTTTGGCTGATCACCATTGGAGCTTTCGAGGTCAAGAAAAAGAAAGACATAGCTACTTTTGACTCCAAATAGGATCAATACCCTTTAGAGGATTATCCATCACCTCGCCCCTACTTTGACAGTATTGGGATAGTACATCTTGTAGGGAGAAAATTTGTACCTGAGATGGTGATTGAAGATCACTAGATGAACAGTGTAGATGACTACAATGTCTAGATTAGGGACTATTGTAGAATGAGTCTATAGCTTGTGGAAAAGGTCCTTAATTTGGAAGTATCCCTTAAGGCATGGAACAAGGGCACTCTTGATGTGATGGATCCATTATACAATAAGGACAAGATCTATGAGCAGCCCATCATGAACACATAAATTGATCGAGAGAAGAATGATAATATTCATCATAGGGCCTGACACATTATAGAATTAACAAGGGAGTGGGTCAAGAATCCTTTTCTCTTAGATCTAGTTCCCCAAGCTCTGACTTTGCAAACCACCACCTAACCAAAGAAGGGTAAAGGAAAAAAGTTGCAGTTCCTACATACCCTGCAAAGTCACCCATGAGACCAGAGACAATGTATCAGTATGAGCAGGAGGTGGAGTACTTCCAAAGTGAGAGGCTGAAGAGAAAGAAGAGAAAGAGGGTTACTCAAGAGAGATCCCAATAAGAAAAGGTTCAGCTAGAACTAGCTAAGTAGGAAGAGGCTCAACCTGAGCAAGAAGAAGCTTTAGCAAGAAAAGACCTTGCAGCCCCAATAGAAGCCACAACACCAATACCTAAGAGAGCTCTAATTGAGATGATAGTGGTACGTGATAAAATGATAAAATTGAATAAGAAAATTACTCGGTCACCTCAAGTCCCAAAGACCATACCTAAGGTTTAAGATACAGAAGAGGGTGAGCACATTGAGTATATCCCACTCAATAGGAGAACCCACTCAGGAAGAATTGCAGAAGAAGAAAGGAGGGACACCACCTTCCATCCCATAATAGCCCATTCATATAGAATCCTTGGAATAGGGACAAAAAATATGGATAGGAGAGATGGGGGGAAAAGGGACTGATGTTTTTGACATTTTAGATTCGCCTTCATGCCAATGGGCACAGAAATTGTAGGAGAAAGGATACATGATACCCCTTGGAATGAGTTGTTAGGAGAAGATTGGGAACATTTTCCTCCCTTACCTAAAGAGCCACTTGGTATACATCCCCCACCATCATAAGACCTTCCATTTGTACCTCCTCAGTTGGAACAAGAAGTAATTGTTCTACCTCCTATGATAGAAGAGCCTAAAAGCTAGACCATAAAGAAAGGAGAGTATGTACAGTTACATATAGATGAAGTATTTGAAGAAGGAAAATTTTTATAGAAAGGAGAACAAGTTATTCCCAAAGAAGAGACTAGGTCTTCAACATAAGCAAAAGTGGAAGCTCAATCAATAGTCCTCCCTCGACAAAAGAAGACTTCAAAATGAGGTGATAAAGGGAAAGGGCTAGCTTCAGAACCTACATCATATGCTCAATACATGTCTCCCATGGGAAGTACTCCAGCATGGTCAAAAAGAGAGGTCTTAACTTGACAAAGCAGGCATGGAGTTTATTGAAGAGGAGGGTATGATGGAATTGATAAAAGCAGTTAGGATGCTAGAACTACCCAATGATGATGTTGAGATGTTGGCTTTTATCATGAAGAACCAAAATTAAGATCTTTTGGCACACATACTCATTCTTCCTCCCCATGCTGATATAGAAGAGGTGTCTCCAAAAGACTATCAGATGAAAGAGATGGTGCTTGGAAAACCCATAGTTGATACAACAAAGGTTATGATCACCACAGGCCTTAAGAAAGTGTTTTCTCACTTAGATCAATGTGAATCAGAAAGTTTGGTTTTGAGAGAGAAAAATTAATTGCTGAGGAGATACTTAAATGAAATAGTAGGTCCAATAGACCCCAATCATCAAGAGATTACTCTAGGGGCCACTTTAGAGAAGAAAGAGAGAGGACAAGTTGCAGAGGAAATTGATTCATTTTTGGAAGCTTGCAAAAGGTGGCATCATAGTTTTGAAGATAGAGGGGTAAAAATTATAGAGGGTAATTTGAACCTTCTACACAACATTCAAAATAATGTCTACAAATTGGTTAGAGTAATAAATCAATATTTTTGGCTATTGAATGAAGTGCATACCTAGGCCAATGATTTTGAAGCATCAAAGACTATCAAAGGGAAAAGGTATTGAATGTTTATGGAGGTATATATGGAAAAAAAATTAGATAAAATAGATGATTGGATAGAAAAGGTATTAGCAAGAAATAAAGTTATGGTAGGATTATATGAGGATATTCAAGAGATAAAAAATAAGGATAAGTATTATAATGCCACCAGCCTAGAGATTTTTGGGATGAGTCAAGGACTCATCTTTCTTCAATAGAAATAGTGGTGCAACAATTCAAAGCATTATTTGAGGAAGCTTCATCCAAAGATGATATTAGAAAAATCTTCAAAATGGAAGAAGCATTACTGAAGTTAGATTTCAAATTGGAAGATTTTGCGGATACTAGGCTAGAGATCAGTAATTACCACCAAGTGGTGTGTAATAAATATGAGTCTTTGGATTTACCAAAAACTCAAGAAATTGCAAAAATTATTCAAAAGTTTAGAAAGACGCATCTAGACATCATTTTGGTCCAAAGGGAAGAAAACCTAGATACTAGAAATCAAGTTTTGACAATTAGCAAACTTTTGGCAATTTTGGTCATGTCAAAAGGTGCAGTTTTAAGAGGGTAAACTTTTTGCAAGGTGCTCTTTTCTAGAGGTGAACTTTTCACAAGGTGCCCCAAATCAAGAGGTGTGCCAAAAATTTTGAAGATGAAGCAGTGCACTAATAGTTAACTACTAGTTGTTATTTTTTAGCATTCCATGCATCGAAAATGCATTTTGACGACAATTCAACTCCCAAAAACACCTAGAGAAGGCAAAACTTGCATTTTTGGAAGTCCTAGAGACTCCCAGATCATCTCATGACTTCTCTCTTCTTATCTTCTTCTTCTTTTATTGTTTTAAGTCATATAAAGGCTCATGCACCCATTAATTGGTGTAAACAAGGGTGGAGACCTACTTAGCATCATTTAGAGAGTCAGTTTGTATATAATTATATTTATTTTATTAGTTTTTAGCATAATGTTTGCCTTAGAAGAGCTCTCACTCCTAACACAAAAGGAGGAGAGTGTTTCTTATAGATAAATGGATGTAATATGTACTCCAGGCTGATATTTTGATGCAATAATAAATTTTATTGGTGCTCTCATTTTGAGTGTATTAAATCTTGCCAAATGTTATTTTTGTGAATTCACATTCATGAATGATAATGGAGCTAGTAGTTTTATTGTGTTGTTATAATTGTGTAATATTTTAGTTCTAGTCTTTGCCTTATGTTAACAAATTGCATTATTGAGATGAATTGGAGAAAGGATCATTATTATTCTTGCATAGTGTTTTATCTCGTGTGCATGCATTTTCCATGGCTATATGATTTGATGAATCATGAAACATCTTTCAGTTTTCATTAAAGTTCCCATCGATGATTGCATCAATGGAGTTGAGGAAGCATTTATCCTAATTTTATTGGTTTTCTACCATATCCTTTTGATAATTTAATTCATAGATGTGTTTTTGCTTTGGCTTATGTCCATTATGAATTTCCCTTTTTTTAATTTACTTTAAATCTCTCATTTCTCTATCTTCGTTATTTTCTTTTTGAAAACATGGTTAAAACAGGAATTCATATATTTGCATTGATAAGAAGTTGCATTAATCATAAAATAGAAAATGCAAAATATATTGGTTTTGTGGTTACATTTCAGTAAAGTTGTGTAGAATTGATAGATATCAGCAAGGGCCTCCTTGTGAACATTCACATTTATCTATGGTTGATTTATCCAAAGGGTTGAGAAATAGCCATTCAGAACCTTGGATTTTTTCATTGATCAAATTTTCAAGAGAGAGATTTGTGAGAATTTCTGGTGTTAGCATCATGCAAAATGACTGCTCAACACTAACCGATAGAAAATTAACTCTCGATACCTTTTACAATGTAATTTTTTTTTTGGTTGTGGAGGTGTTTCTCCTTGACCTTGCCCTATATCACAATAGGGAGTGTGTCTAGAACCACTCACCCTAGGACTCTAGAAGGGGTGTTGCCCCTTGACCCTGCCTTGGGCACTACCGTAGGACCCCATGAGGGATGTTTCTATTTGGCCCCTAGCATGGGGGAATTGTCCACAAACTCTCATTAAAATAATTAGGGGGAAACTATACTGAATAAAGTGGGGGAAATTTTAATCTATGTGTTTGATTAGGCTCCACATAACAAAAAAAAATATGGAGTTTTGAAGGTCTATCGTGTGTAATTGAGTTTTGGATACTCACTCAAAGGGGGACACTTGGTGAGTAATCCTTAGTAGTGTTAGTTTCATCTCCTACAGTTTATAATTTTAGCTCTATTATTTTATTTTTTCTTGTAGATGAAGCAGACAAGGTAGTTCCTACTTCAATCAAACTAAGAATTGTTTTTTATAGTCTTATGAATTTCAAACTAGTATTTCCTTTAGCAATAGTACTTTGATTAAGTTTCTTTTCAATCATTTATTTATTATGGTCATAGAATAGGTTTATTTCAAGAATTTATTTCTTGTAGCCATAGAATAGATTTCTTTCAAGCATTTATTTTATGTACCTTAGAATATAGCATGGCTCCATTTGACACTTGGAGTATATATTATGTAATCCCATTTCAAGTATGTGTCCTTGAGTTTGATGATTAAATGAGAATTCATGGTGAGAAATATAGTTTCTCAAATTGGATATCCAATCCCTACAAAATATTATAGTTTTATTTTTTTTTTTAATTATATAAATAGGCTAAATTAAATTAATATGGCCTAGGTTTCTCTTAGGAATTTTCTTATCTTTTGAATTTAAGAATGATACACATTATTGATATCAAATTGATTTTTTCATAGTTTTTATATAAATCATTACACTTGAGAGAACCCATGAAGTAGAGATTCTCAAGAAACATCTTATAGCTTCCTACTTATAATGTGTAAAGAAAATGAAAGATATATAGTGATTATGGCTCTCAATATGAACCAAGATAAGTGACCCTTTCAAGGTGCACTACAAGATAGAAGATTCAATGATTAAGAACAATGAGATGCTAATATCCAAAGATTTCCAAGTGAGAATACAAGCACAATTGAGAGTAAACTAAGGTAATGATGAAAAAGATAACCTATGATGTGATGAAAGTAAAAGGAAAGTAAATCTAATCTAAGAACAAGGAAATTAAAATCTATTCTAACAATGCAAGATTACTATTCCCCTAATTAGACTATTTGATTTAAACTAAATACAACAAAGGAAATATTAAGCTAATATGCAAGAAAACTAGACGAGAATGTAATTGAGAGTGTTCAAGTGCTCAAGAATTCAAATAAAAGTACAGTAGCATAAACATGGGATATTAGAGATTGAGGAGAGAGCCTCCTTTTAAAGGGAAATGTATGGTTGGAGATTAATAGGAAAAATTAAGGGTGGACAATTGTCCTTATTTTGACTTTGTGCACAAGATTCTCAAGAGGAAAAATCAACAATTGTGTTTAAGAAGAAAAAGAATGAGTGGAGGAGATTAAGAGGAAAAAGCGATTCCATTGACCTTGGAAAGTGTGCATTCAATGTGTAGAAAAAATTATTTTTATTTTTATTTTTATTTTAGTAAATTCCTTTTTCATGTGCATGCATAAGATAAAAGGGGATTTTATTTAATTAAAAGGGGACATATCTTCTAATTAAATAAAGACTTAGGATAAGGTTGTTAATAAAAAGGTTAAAATTAAATAAATGATTAAGTGGTGATTTGATCAAAGATTATTGATTAAAGAATTATGCAAATTTGATTAAGCATAAGATGTAGTCTAGCATAGAGATTAAAATGCTAAAAAGGGGGCTTATAGTGTACTAGACCATTTTTGGGTGATTATATTTGTCCCTCTTTTACTACTATGTAAGTGATCTGGGAAAATATTAATTCAAAGAATGATGATGTCAAGTTGATAAGAGGCTTGACTGTGAACTAGGAGTGAGCAAAGTGCAATGAGATAGATAATTATGAATGCATAGTTTGATGTAAAGTGATGAAATTGTACATTATGAAAAGATTGATAAGATAATACCAAAACTAATTTTATGTGATGAGAGTTGATATTTCCAACAATGAGTAGATTAGATCAAGAGTCTTCCCCAAGCAAAGAAGATAGCATAGTAGAATCAATTTATAACATTGAAAGATGGGATATTCCTTCCCCCTCAAGATCAAAATTGAAATAATATAGAGGAGATACAAAAACTAGATAGATTTTATCAAATTGAGCTAAGACAAGGTCCATGATGAATGATGAGTGATTTAGAAAGTATAAGACCAAGTTTGACCACCAAGCATTGAGAATATGCCCTAGTTTAACTAAGATAATAAAACATGAGAATTAGATCAAAAAAAGAAGAAATATGATGAGATGAAGAAGGGATTATGAGACGGTAGAAATGATCAAGAAATAATTAATTGATGGTTGCCTCAAAATATTTGAAATTTGTGCCTCAGAAGGGTCAACCAACTATGCAAAGAAGACAAAATTTGAAGTCATGATTATAATAGTCAAGATGAAACTAGATTTAAATTTTGATCCCAAAAATGGATCTAGGATGTCAAAATTAGGTAAGGGTACTAGATAGATTTGATCAAACTGAGCTAAGACAAGGTCCATAATGAATGATGAGTGATTTAGAAAGCATAGGACCAAGTTTGACCACCAAGCATTGAGAATATGCCCTGATTTGACTGAGATAATAAAACATGAGAATTAGGTCAAAAAAAGAAGAAATATGATAAGATGAAGAAGGTATTATGAGAAGGTAGAAATTGTGAAGAAATAATTAAATGATGGTTGCCTCAAAAGATTTGAAAATTGTGCCTCAACCAACTATGCAAAGAAGACAGAATTTGAAGTCACAATTTTAACAGTCAAGATGAATCTAGATTTCAATTTTGATCCCTAAAATGGATCCACAATGTCAAAATTAGGTAAGGGTGCAATTTTCATAGAAATTTAACTTTGAAAAATTAGGTCAAAATGCTATATAGGGGTTCAAAGGGTCATTATCAAATCATTTGTTCTTTCATCATTTTGTGAGTTCAAAGCATGTAGAGAGAACATATGAAGTCTATAGTACATGAGTACCATTTTGAGCTGAGTTTATTTCATAACCAGCCATGAGACTACCTTGCATCAGTAAGGTGATAAAAAAACTAGACTCATTTTAGCTTCTATTTTGTAATTTTTCATGTTTTTTTAGTCCATATTTTCCTAATTTTGTATGATCTATTAGAATATCATATGGTCTTAGATAGAACATTGTACTATGTTTCTCAAAAACCTTAGAATGTAGGATCATATGATAGGTACCCACATGTCATATGATGTGCAAAATATCGCAAGAACAAGAAATGTCATATGCCTTTTACCAAAAGATCGCACGATGTCATGTTAGTTTGTGAAATGGCATGCAGTCATTTTTTATTTCTTTATTGCTTTTCATACTAATTAGTTGGACTAGGTGATTGTCTTGAGTGGTTCCTTAATATTTTAGATGCTTCTTGATACTTTATTGACATGTTATGGTATTTTTTCTTGTTTGGTTGGATGTACTGAGTATTTTCATATATAGCAGTGAGATGTATGTATCCAATGAGGTTGCACCTAGTAAGCCTCCTATTTGATGAGGATTTTTTTATGTTTACTATCATGTGCCTTGGATATTCACTTCATTTTCTCCATATCCGAGAAAACCATGGCCTATTGATTGATCTAGCTCAGATATTTCTTTTAGAGCATAGCACGTTCCATTTTCCAATTGAAGAGATGACCATCACATTAGAGAATGTGTATCAGATTCTATGGATTCTATACAAAGGAGAGCCTATGAGTATCCATATTCCATTATGCATTTTTTACTTATGTCCTTTTGATCATATACTCATGATAGCTACTAGTATATGCCATGACTTTGGATGCAGGTTTCTTTGATCAAACTCTAGCAAAGGGAATAGAAACTATGCATCATATGTTCCATGATGTTGGAAAACTACTGTGAAGTAGTTTTGAAGTTACTGGAAATATATTGATTCACCCCCTCCTCCCCTCAATACATGTGTCAATGTGTGGACCAATAATTGGTATCAAATTTTGGTCCTCTGAAAGTAGGAGTTTAACATCTTGAAGAAAAAGATCAAAATGATGAAGAGGGAACCTCCAAAGTTTTTAAAGGAAAAATATGCTTTATGGTGTGGAAATATGATGTAACACCCCACCAAGGGATCCAAAAGAATTAACCTAAAGTTTTACTAAGTTTACCAAACATTTTTTTTTTCAAAGAACAAGAAAGAATAACATACACATCAAACATAAAGTAGTCGAAGCGACAACATACAATCATCCAAGACATTGAGTCATATTTATATTTAATTAAAACTAATTCCATCAAATACCACATCCATATGAAAGAATAATGAAAAGTCCAATGTCCTTTAAATAATATACATTTTTTTCTAAATGCCTCTTGGAAAATCAAATTTGGAATGCTCAATCATCTGATGTACATGTCATAGGGTATGAAAGCCTTAAAAGAATATACATTTGTAGAAATAGAAATATATCATCCTCTTCAGATCCATGATACAAGTATAATAAAATAAATGAAACCATCCACCATACATGATACATCCATCCATCATAAAATATATGACATCCATCATGAAATATAACCATCCATCATAATGATACACAAATAGAACAAAAGTAAATGTAGACAAGGAATGCTCCAGCCACGGTGACTATGGATGGATCTCAATGGTAAGAGTGAAAAAACACTACCACCCAACTGCATGGAACCTAAATGGCCCACTCCCAACGCGCTAAGGAGATAGTCTCAAGTCCCAAATAGGATATCAAATCACATATCAAAAGTACTCTCTAAGTCCAAGAAATCCTAAAAGCATTCTAATGCAAGGGTTTCAAGACAGATCAACATTTATACCCAAAGGCACATAAGACATGTAGGGAATCTACTATGTAAGCAGGCAAGTTTCATTGCATGAATCATGTTGGAGTTACCCTAGCAGTCTCTTAGGACCCTTGGGTTCCTAGTGATCCCTATGCAGCCACTAGTATCCTCTCGTACTGACAAAGCATACTACGAATGCAAGGGCACAACCAAGCATTCTCTCTACTCCCATCCTAATTTATACTAGCACTCGAGGTATGGGCAAGAACATACAAGACTCTTATTAGGTTCATTTTACTCTCATTTAGTGTAAATATTTTCACTTATTAAACAACTTACAATGGATTACCCCAGGAACCACTTAGGGCCCTAGCCCCCATTGCAAGCCACTTCTCAACAACACATATAGATTACCTACCCTAAGCTCATGTAATCACAAATCAAATAATCATAGTAAAATCACCTCGGTCCTATACAAGTGATTGGAAAGTATCATAAAGATAATCATAATAAGCACATCAGTTCTCTGTAAGAAACTAGAAAGCATCAAAGATAAATCACAATATCCACTAATTCTCAATGAGCAACTGGAAAGTATCCCAATAATACTAATCAATGACTCAAAATGGTTAAGTCAAACATGTCACAACATGACATCATCAAGAACATGGAAAACACTTCAGTCCTATCAAAATGATTGGAAAGCAACCCAAATATAACTGATCAAGGACTCAAAAATGGTTAAGTTAGATATCTCATAGCATAAATCTCACCATCCCATAAAGACACTGAAACATAGTAACCAACAATATAAACACACTCAACAAAGAGTATACCATCACATACCATGGTTAAGTAAAAGTAATCAAGATTGAGTTAGCATGATACCACACTCACAAAAACCCCCAAGCCTTTGGTAGACGTCCTATAACTAGTCAACAATCTTGTCCACCCCAAACCCCAAATATAGACAACATATAGAAACAAGATGCAAGTACATATTTTAGTTTGTTGAAATCACATAGTTGAGTTAAATGTGGGGTTTCAATTTCCATTTCAGTGTATGTTTTTTTTTTAAGTGAAAAGATTCGTTGTTTACCCTATAATTTAACTCATTCATTTAATCAATTAAAATATAGAATTACCCCATTATATTTTAAGTCAATTACCTAAAGTATTCTAAGGATAATCATGTATTTGTTTAAACTTGCTAAAAATAATTCTCCTTAATTTTTGGTAAGATAATTGTAATTAGAAAAATCAAAATTTAAATAAATCATCAACAAGTTTAAATAAATTCCCAACCTTCTTAACTAACCCTCATTATCAAATAAATTTAATATCTATTTATATCTCATTTAATTATTTAGCATAAATTTATTTTAAATAAATTAATATCTTTTGAATAACATTAATTAATTATTATAAATTTAAAACTTTAAAATAAATAAAATAATATTCAAAAATAAATTATAATAAATAATATTAAAAAAACTTTAATTAAATTAATCTTAATAAAATTTATAACTTTTTTAAAATAATTATAATAATATTAAACTGTGTTTTAAGACCATCAGCTTACAAAGAGGGCCACAGCCTAGGTGCAATACCCTGTTGTTGTAGGGCTTGTGGCAATAGCAGGTACAGAGTACCCCTGTCATCGCAGTACCTGCGATAGCAGGTACTTGTCAGAGGTAATGGTAGAGGGGGTACGAGATCATTCCCACCTCTCCCACTTATATATATTATTATTTTTAAATTCTTTTTTGTTTTACTATATAAAAATAAAGTTTTCCCATTAACACATTTTTAAAAAAGAAACAATTTATTTTGTAATAATATTGTAATTAACAAAATTAAACAAAACAATTGTATTTAAAACATCATAATTTCTTTCATCAAATCTCAACATTAATCTAATAGGAAATTTATAGCGAATCCACCAGATTATTCTTTTTTTTTAAAGAAATTTTGCATTTTAGTTCAAACCCTTCCCTGATTGACTTTTTTTTTTCATTTTTAAGCCTATTAAAGAAAGACTACATTGATCAATTAAAAACGTTCCATTTATAGAAGAAATAACAAATGTCTAGAACTCACAACATGATACATCCTTCACAAGAATTATCCAGACAACCATCTAACAGGCATGATGAAGACAAGAAAGAAAAGAGCGTATTTAAAATATGCAAAAATCACAAGCATCTACCTTGACACTGATGCTAATTTGCTACGCCCCAAAAAACTGTAAAAAAAAATTCCTCCTCTCAGAACCTTCTCCTTTTTGAAAATTTATTCCTTCTCGAAAATTCGCGGTCCTTTGAAAATGAACCCCCAAGTTGTGATAAGGAGTTCTCTCCCTAAAATCGAGGCACTAATTGTGCGTTCACCCGAGAGGACTCCTTGCTCACAACCCTTAACTCTTTATTAACTTTTATTTATCTTTTCCATGCATATTCATTCATTAATTAAATCACTTTATTTAATTTTCACTTGACTTCTTTTTTCAATTGATTTATTAAATTTTAATCTCATGCACACATTATGCAATCTTTAAAAAAATTAATAAATTAATATCTTTTCACTTTTTAATTTATTTTCAAACGTTTTATTTGATAAAATATTTATTAACTTAAATAACAATAATATTTAGCATTTATTTAAAAATGAACTCTAAATATATTATTATTAAATTAAATAAATATTATCACATTCTAAATTTATCCTTATGACTTTTTAATATTCAAATTTAATTATTTGTATTTAATTAATTTCTCAATTAATTAAATATTAAAATATCATAATAATATTCCATTAAATTAAATCATTAATTTAATCTTTTAATTAGACTTAATTAATAGAAAATTCACCAAAGACTCATAAGGTAAAATATGAGAACCCATCATAGAAAAACTCATACAAAATCAAACTAAAGGGTTATAATCACGAATTAACGTCATTCGACACATTCAGAAGGTAGACAACTCATATACTTGTCCTAATTTTCTAAGACAAATGGCTTAAAGGTTTAGGATTTGGACTTAAGAATTTATCTCCCCTCTCTTACCATTAAGATAATGCGATAGGGTACGCTCATCCTGGCAATTTAGGAAAGTCGATACCCGGTACCTGCAACCAACATAAAATCCATGCATGTAGAAATACAATATTCTAAGCTAAATAGGCAATGGTAGGAAGTGGTGCATCGTGTAGATCCCGACTAGCAAGTGACTATGACTCCCTTCCTTAACCACATCAGAAATGACATACATAAAGAAAACAAACACGCACACCATACACATGCAGTATGGGGTAAGTATCCATAAGAAAACACATATGATAATAAACCATCTAATTAATCATCATTGATAATTGAAATCACTGAATAATTATCATGCATACATGAAGTATAGAGTGCCAAGTAATCTAATCATATAATCAACTGAATGTAAAAAAAAAAAAATGATAATCTAAAAACAATGCTACTAATCATCAAGCATAAAACTGGCCTAAAAGATTTTGGCAATAATAACCAAAATATAAACTAGGAGCAGGCACTACATCCACCCCCCCTAGACTTAGGCTTACTCTTGGAAGCCCACAAGAAAGGTAAAATTAAAAAATTCACTGTGCGGGTCCCATTTGACCCTTTCCCCCTGTAGGAGGACATGACTCCACTAAGAACACTACAACAATAATATCCAAGATAAGAAGATGCTATAATAACCATAAAACATACTACTTTCAATCACTTAGAGAAATATGATTTTGGTTTAATAGTAAACCAAAAACCATATTGATCCAACATTCATCCTTTTTAACAGTTACTGAAATAGCTCCCCTAAACTCTCTAAACAAGAACAATCATAATGCTCGCAAAGACAATCAAAGTCATACTACCTTAAAGCATAGATAAAAGATATATGTTTTGAAAATAGAATAAGTTTCAATTTTCAGTTTTGCCTATATTTAGGTTTAAGTATAATTTCAGTTTGAAGTCTAAGTGTTGAAGTATGAAAAATATATAGCTAAAAGTTTAAGTTCTATTTCAGTTCAACAAGTTCAAGTTTTAGTTTGAAAAGGATATACATAACAATTTTAAAGTTTCATTTTTCTTCAACTAGTTAACAACTAGTGGCATTCCAATATACCCAAAGCTCCCAATGTAGAAACTCGGGCTCTGATACTAGATGTAATACCCCACCAAGGAATCCAAAAGAATTAACCTAAATTTTTACTAAGTTTTCCAAACATTTTTTTTTTCAAAGAACAAGAAAGAATAACATACAAATCAAACACAAAGTAGTAGAAGCAACAACTTACAATCATCTATAAGCATACATAACAAGTTACATTCCTTAAGGATCCCAAGATGTTGAGTCACATTTAAATTTAATTAAAACTAAGTCCATCAAATACCACATCCATATGAAAGAATAATGAAAATTCCAATGTCCTTTAAATAATAGACATTTTTTCTGAATGCCTCTTGGCAAATTAAATTCAAAATGCTCAATCATCCGTTGTACATGTCACAGGGTATGAAAGGCTTAAAAGAATATACATATGTAGAAATAGAAATACATCATCCTCTTTGAATCCATGATGCAATACAATAAAATAAATGAAACTATCCACCATACATGATACATCCATCCATCATAAAAGATATAACATCCATCATGAAATATAACCATCCGTCATAATGTTACATAGATAGAATGAAAGTAATTGCAAACAAGGAATGCTCCACCCACTATGACTACAGATGGATCTCAATGGTAAGTGAAAAAACACTACCACCTGACCACGTGGAACCTAAATGGCCCACTCCCACCGCACTGAGGAGATAGTCTCAAGTCCCAAAAAGTAGAAGGGAGTTCATGTTGCTAGAATCGAAGCACTGGTGAGTACTCTTTCATATGATGAGTACATTGATATCGAAGATCTTGAGACTACCTATGAAATCTAGGAGAAGCTTAAGATTATGTATGCAAGAGAAAAGCATGTCCAAATGGGAAAAGATGAAAGTATAAGAGGAAAATATGATGACATGAGGATGCAAGGAGTGAGCATCAAGCAATATAGTAAGAGAGTAAAAGGCATGGTAAATGGCATACGAGCTATTGGAGGCATAGTAGAAGAGGACGATGTGGTGAGAAAAATATTGAGGACTCTGCAACCCCAATATATCATAAGAGTCTCAACATTTAGGAACTGAGATTGCTAGAGAAGGGTGAGGCATATGTTGATGCCTTGGTAGGAAAGTCAAATACATTCAAGTTGAGAAACTTTGCAACAGTCAACCCAAGGTTGAAGGGGAATTCAAAGATTCAATTACACTTTTTGTACCTAACAAAATAAAATAAGTGGAAATAATTTCCAAATACAAAGGAGATCTTGAGAGTGTCTTAGCTAAGGAATTTGAGCAAGAAGATTTGGAGGATATGTTCACAAAAATACTGCCAAGAGGTAAAGGAAATATAATGGAAAAGTTTCTTTCAAATTTTTGAACTATAGCAAGATAGGTCACATAGCTATGAGATGTCCTGAGCCCATCAAGAAATGAAAGAGAAAAAGAAGGATAGGATCCAAAAGGAAAGATAAGTATTGTTACATTACTAAATAAGTTGTGACTGATGCAGAGTCAACCTATTATGATGATGAGGAGGAGATAGAATTTGTTTCTATATAGGAAGAAAGGGTGGAAAGATCCCTACTATCAAGCACCAGCATAAAAAAAATCAGATTATAGATAGTGATTGTTTTCATCACATGATTGGTGATCAAAGTAAGTTCCACAAAGTGGAAGAGTCTAATGGAGAAATGGTAAGATTTGGTAATTATTCACCATGTACAATAATAGGTAAGAGTACCATATCCTTGAATGACTCCACTAATAGTGAAGATGTTTATCTAGTGGACACTCTAAAATATAACATGTTGAGTGTAGCTCAATTAAGCAATAAAGATTATAGGCTTGAGTTTGACAAAGGGTCTTGCATGATTCTTGACAAGACAGGCAAACTACTGGCTATGGGTAAGAAAAGCATAGGTAATCTATTTTACCTCAATACTTTTGTAAATAATTGTTTAATAGATAAGTCAAATAATAGTTAGTGTATATGAGCAATGTTAGTATGCTAATAGAAACCAAATTTAAATAAAGCTTCTACAAACTAAACAAAATTCATAAACTTCAAGATAGACTAAGATGAGCTCTCAATTGAGAATATGAGCCATTAATGGGCTCTCTCAATGAGAAGATCTCTTGTTGAGTAGCTTTGTCTAAATAGATAGGATGTATGCTCAAGCTTTATGCTTCAAAAAGGGCTTCAAATGGAGTTGGAATTTGGGTGTGAGTGTATGGTTTTGATGTAAAATGGCATTATGACTTTACTTCATGGATTGTGTTATTTTGCAAAGGGGAAGGATCCAATTTATAGGCAAGAGGCTTGAGGGATTGAGGGCTAGGATGCAAGGATGGGAAAAAGCTCATGGAGGGCTCAGATTGCATGAGAGGAGAGCACATGGATTGTGCTTCCTTACAGCCAATCAAGGAGTGACACATGTCACATGGTGAGAGGATGGAGGAAAGGGGAAGGATGAGTCAAAAAAGGAGTCTCAATGGATAAAATCTTCATAAAGACCCTCATAATGGCTTGTAAGAGCAATAAAAGGGCTTGGAAGAGTCATTTATGGCCTAGTGGGCTTCATAAAGTTTTATGGTTGAGATATTTTGAGGGAGATGAGAGAAATTTCGACTTGGGCTTGATTAGGAAGGTTTTAAGCTTGCTTAGGCTTGTGCAAATGATTAGATGATGGATTAGGATGGTTTAAGATTAGCTTAGGGATAGGCAAGTGGATGGCATTTAATGAAGGTGGGTGAAGGAGGAGATATTTGTTAACTTTGGCTTGGGTTAGTAAGTCTTAACCCATTTTCAAGGAATGTGACAAGGTTGGGAGGGGATTAGGATTAGGTTTAAAGACATCTTCTAGAAGAGTCTAGACTTTGGATGAGGATAAAGACTTTCTAGAATAGTCTAGAATTTCCTAGCATGAGGATGAAGACTTTCTAGAAGAGTCTAGAACTTCTTAGGATGAGGATAAATTGGATTTTTAAGAAATAAATAAAGTTTTATTTATTTCAAGGGTTTGGGTTGAGGAGATATTTATTAAAACTTATTTAATAAACATGAGGATTAATATTTAATCTTAATTAAATATTTTGAGTTGGGATTAGGGGTAGGAAATGATGAGATTAGCCTTTAATTAAAATTAAAGAAGGATTAGAAGATTTTGGAAGAGGTTAGTGGTCTTAAGGAAATTGGCCAAGTTTTGGGCAAAAAATAAATTTTTTATTTATTTTGGGTTTTTTGGTCAATTTATTAATTAAATAATTAATAAATAAGGAAATAATGTTTAAATAAGATTTAAACATTTTTGGGAGGGATTCCTTAATTAAATATTTTTAATTAAGATAAAAGGATTTAATGGCATAAAAATTAATTAATTAATTAATTAATAAATGATGATGTCATCAGAAATTTTTTAGAAAATAAAAATACTTTATTTTCTAAAGGTTTTTAGGTGTCTACATTTTGCCCCTCTTTGATGTGATGCCACCAGTGGCATGGCATCAAAGATAAGAAAATAAGATGCCCAAGGCTAGAGCAGAAGAGGAGAGAATGGACTACAAGATGCGGGCCCTCAAGAAGGCGGCAGGGAGAGAAAGCAAGGCTCGACGACTTCTTGAAAAGTATAAAAATCTGAGATGAGCAAGAAGACTCAGATTGGCTTAAGAGAAGAGGTTTAGTTAGCTCAAACTCTCACTACGGGAGAATGATAAAGGGAGAATCAGAGGCACAAGAGGAAGCAAGCTTAAGATCTCAGGGATTGCAGTGGATGAAGGAGTGGAGCGCTATAAAAAGTAATCCAAGATAGGGAGATGGATGAGGGGATTATAAAGCTGATGCAATAGGATTTCAAAGAGTCAGATTGGCGAAAGATGGGTTTCGAATATCCCTAGGACTAGGATTGTGGATCTCAAAAGATGAGGCTTGGTGGATTGATTTGGATTGGTGGATCCCTAAGACTAGGATTGTGGATCCTTAGAGCTAAAGGTGAGGAGTGATTCAAAGAGATACTGATGCATAAGCTGGGGTAGGAGAGACGGATGTTGGATATGGATGGGGGATGATGGAGATGAAGGAAAACCATTGAAGCTTTTTGAGCGGGGGGATACTTCAAAGAGAAGTACCACCATGTAGTTGAGCACTAGATTTGCTATAAGATTGTTGGTTAATTGCCAAGGTTACCAAGAACATCAAGGCCTTTTCACCAACTATCCAGAGGACTGACGAACTGACTCAAAACAAACATGTAAGAATTATCCTAGTATCACACATGAATCCCAGGGGAAGGAGTGTGGAAACGACATTGGGTAACCCACAAGCAGAAAAGAAAAAAAGAAAAAGACATGATCAAGACCTTACGCTCTAATTGCCCCATTTGCGGTATACCATGATATGGAAGATCGTGGTAACCTTGAGGAGGGAACAAGCAGATTTCTTGGAAAAGATATTTCAAGACCCAACAGGGAAGAGTCCAAATCAAAAGAAAGCAAAAATCCAAAAGAGAACCGTTTGCCAACGAGATGGGTAGGACGAGGTACTAACGAATCAAGATCAGACATGAGGAAAGCTATATCCTGCAAGGACCTATTGAAGAGCACCTAAGCTGGTGGATTTGGATGAGTGATGTGTCTGGAAATCTGAACTAAGAAAGATAACACTTTGGTGACAGGAAATCTAGCTAAAGGATGCATTGGAATAGCTAACCAAGATGTGCAATGTGTGCAATATGTTGATCAAGGAGGAATTAACATAAAAGCTAGATAGATACAATGGTACTAAGCTAAAGAGGATGTACAAGCTGATGGACCAAGATATTTACAAGCTGAAGCTGACCAAGATAGTTACAAGCAGGAAAAAGCTCAGGATGATAGGATAGCAAGATGGCTCAATTTGGTGCAAGAAGCAGAAGCTAAGGATGAGGTGATAATGAAAGATATGGATTTGACAACATGCATCCAATGATGATGATGGGGACAATGCTAAGGTTGGTGGTAGCTAAACGGATAGATGGCGCTAGAGTGAATGGCTAATGAGAGGATGACATTGGATTTGCATGAGGATAGCCTAGAGTGGGATACCAATGACAAGGGAAGATGGACAAGACAAGATCTCTAGGAATATAGTGCCCCCAATCAGAAGATAACATGCGGAAGGAGGTCTTATGATGGATGTGATAGGATTAAAGCTAGGATGGAAAAAGCTGAAGGGGCTAGGGAGATGGATGATAGCTGGGATGGTTGGCTGAAGCTGCAGGAGATAAGTGGATGGTGTGAGATGGAAGATGGAGGGTGGAGGATAGGTGGATAGATTGGAAGATGGAGTTGGATGTCAAGAGATGAACAAAAGCATGAGGGTGATAGGCTAAGGTAGGGATGGTGGGATTATGCATGACACTTGTTTGCCAAGTTTTCATCATGGTACTTGTCCAAGGCACTTGAATTTCCAAGTTTTCACCAGTGGATGCTTTATTTTTCTTTACTTTTTTTTTGACTTTTTGACTTTGGACTTAGCTGGACTGATTTTGGCTTTCTTCAGCTATTTTTGGCTCATAGATGTTGGTAGGATGGATGAAAAAGGATTGGATTGAACAAGTGGAATGGTGGGTGGGAGTTTGACAGATAATGGATGTAAAGACATAAGGCTTGTGGGTAAATGGATGAGGAAAATGGAAAGATCATCATTGGAACACACCTTGAGAGGTGATAAAGTAGTGGGAAAGATGGTTTTGAGTGAGGTTGAGGAGAAAATGGAGGAAGAGAAAGATAAGGACTAAAAGTAGAGTTGGAAGATGGAGGATGGGAAATTTAGGATAAGAAGCATATGGACTAAAAGTGGAATGGGGGGATGAAGGATGCTTATATGGGGATTTGGATGAAGGATGGATGGATGAGGCTTTTTGAGTAGCATGAATGGATGCCAATTGTGATTTTTCTTTGAGATGCATTTCTTTTATGAGCATCTTGGGTATCCACATGATTTTTGACTTTTTTAGCTTGGGCTTTTGTGGCCTCTTGAATTTTTCTTTGATTGGGATTAAATGTTTCTTGTTTTGAACATGTATTTTAGAAGGGACATGTTGAGACTTGGATTTTTGTGGATTTTTGGATTTATGCTTTTGTATTTTGGCATCCAATATGCTTCTATTAGCCATGGGATGGGAACAAGAGCATGGAGGAGATGGAGGGATAATTGATGGAGTGATAGGGTTTAAAGGTTGGAAGGGATTCAAGGGTGAGTGTCTTTGATGATCTAGCGGGTGGATTTGAGGGGATGGAAGGATAGATTGGAACATAGGATATGGATAGATATAAATTCCCAAAATGGATGGAGGGAAGGAAGGATATGGGCCCAAAATAGATGGAAACGGGGAAGGTGTAGGTCCCAAAAAAGATGGAGGGGATAAAGGATTCATATTAGGTATGTAAGGACCCAAAATGGATGGAAAGGGTGTGGGATTTAGATAAGGGATATATGGACCCAAAATGGAGGGCTGGAGATAAGGAGTAGGATGAGGGCCCAAAATAGATGCGGAATAAGATGGATGGGAACTTTGGGGTGGAGATGGAAGGACTTGGGACCATGAAGGAATAGCGGGGATACCAACATCTAGAAATACATTTTCATTTATTTTTCAATATGATGTTCATTTTTTGGAACATAAGATGTGAGTCCATTACTAGCTGGAGGAGTTGGAGCTTTAGATATGATAATTAGTTCTTTTTTGATGGATCTATCATCATGGATTATGGGAGATGTATGATCATGAATCAGAGGAGATGGGAGGATAGGATCTTGAGTTGGGTGGGCTGAGGGAAAGGGATCTTGAGATGGAGTAAGTAAGATGGTAGGCTTTAGATATGGAGGGGATGGTAAAAGTGGATCATGTAGGGGAATAAGTGGGATGGCAGGATCTTTTTTTCTATCGGAGGATATTTCAACATGCTTTTGGACAAGATCTTGACAGGAATGGATGGGAGTGGATGCATGAGGTTCATTATATGGGATTTGGATAATGCTTGGAGGAGGAGATGTGGATGGGATTTGGAGCGATTCGATGGGTGGTGGGAATTTGATGCTTGCGAGAAGTGGAAGGATTTTAAGCAACTTGATGGATGGTATGGGGATGATAGCTATGGGAGATGGGGGTGATATTATAGATGGGGAAGCTTCATCACTAACTACTTCACATGGTTGGATTAGATGACATGGCTTATCGACTGTTGGAGGCAGCTTTTCTTGTATTTCCTCTAGGAGATTCCTTGGAGACTCATGTGTCAAAGGTGGAGGTGGTGGATTGATAGGAATAGCTGGTGTGATGAGGGTGGAAGATTGGAAGCTTGGTTGATTAGGTGATGGAGGAGAAGTTGGGATATTAGATGGAATGACTAGATAGTTTGGAATAACCCTTGGATTTTGGGGGATGGTTGGTGGAAGGCCTCTAAGGCTTTCAATATACCCATCATAGTCAACAAGATTTTCATCATCATTGGAATAGGAGGTGGCGGGAGCAAGGAAAATACAATTGAACACATCATGATAGGTTTAGGATTTCATGTTTTGATGATGAGTCAGATGGGGATGGGGTCTTGCATATGGATGAACACGGAAGCTCATGGTTGGATTTGGATTAAGTGCAGATTTTGGATTAGCTGATGAAGGATTTCCTAGGGAGAGTCAAAGTTGTATGATAGACCTAAGGAGGATTGGCTGGAGATTTTTGGCTTTCCTGTGGATGGAAGACTTCAAGGACATGCTATCAAAAAGTGAGATTTTTGCTTTCCTATGCGCTGGATTGGTGGAGATTGTGTCAACTTAAGGATAGACTAATGATCCTATGGGCATGACACCAGATTGACCACTTGTGGATCCCAACCTTTAGCTCAAGGTGATGAAGGATAATAAGTGACAAAGCTAGATTACCCTAGATAAAGCTCTGTCAAAGGGATAACCTTGGTGAGGCTGGTGGATTGATTGGATAGCAAATTCTAGTAGAATGACAACAACTCTCTAAAGGCTTGGGTGTGATGTTGGATTGGGTTGCTAGCTGGCTAGGGGGATGATTTGGAGAGACTTTGGATTTGGGATTTTTCTAAAGCAAGGAACTAGATAGATTCGATTGCAGTGGGGGAGCTTGGATGATTTTCTGATGAGGCAATGACTACGCTAAGTATGCCTTGAGCTAGGAGATTTCTACTTTTTTGGGATTTTGACAAAAGTTGGCAAACATTCATTCAAAAGCTATGAACAAACAAGTAGACAAAATTTTGGAGCAAGCACGTCAAACACACCAACATCCTAGGAAGCTTTCTACAAGGATGAAATTTTTTTATAGCTAGGGAGTCCTCGATATACGCAAGGTACATGAGGCCCAAATTCGTAGATGAAACCAAAAAGATGTCACACAGCCGAGAGGAGCGGTAACCCACTTCTCCTCTTTCACTTCTCAAGGGTATAAAGTTCCTTGAGGCTTAGCCTGAGTGACAAAATCTTGATTCCAAGAGAGGTGTATTTGGATTCACCTCCCGATTTTTATACTCTACCAGAATGCTAGAGTTGAGGTCATCCCAAGGGGTGATGAAATCCCCAAGCAGGCCTCCTAAAACGTGTAAAACAAGACCACATACATGATCTTGGGCTTTAAAAGATGTGTTTATTCCAATTGATGATTTAGATTTTGTAAGCTATGATTGAAGACACTTGT
This sequence comes from Cupressus sempervirens, assembly GCA_028749045.1. Lineage (NCBI taxonomy): Eukaryota > Viridiplantae > Streptophyta > Pinopsida > Cupressales > Cupressaceae > Cupressus > Cupressus sempervirens. Next base: position 421,884,867 of record CM053785.1, on the reverse strand, counting down.
GATTATGGCATACAATGTTCATTCCAATTTGACAGCATCGTTAGCATAATGAAAGTCGAGAGATCGTCAACATAAGAAATGCGAGCGTCATTGAAAATGCATCCAAACCATGCAATGTTCATTGATTGTTAGGCATTCAAGATTGAGTGTGAGTTTGTTTTAAGCCCAAAACAAATATGTGTGAAACTTGATTGCCAAGCACGCGCCCGGAGGCCCTCCACGTCAAGATTTGTCCAATTTTTATGCCCAAATGAAGTGTGAGCGAGATTAATGTGCATTCAAGGAATTTTCTAACTTAGAAAAACCACTAAAGACCCAAGTGAGTGGAGTTTGATCTTTGTGGAGCACTTAACACCCTCTTAGGTAGACCCATCCCCATAGATGGCGTTGAGATTGCAACCAATGGTTAAATTGATGGGTGATTAAAGAGGGTGAGTCCAACTACAAACTTACTCAAAGCATCTTTATTAATTTTTATAACTTAAAAGATTTCAAAAATGTGCATTCTTTTTGTGCCCCAAAAGATGACTATTTGATCTATGGCATTCAAGATTGGATTTGTTGCTTTAATCATGCATTCATAAAAAAAAAAAAAACTTGATTTTAATCCATGGCACTCAAGAGTGATTTTAGCAACATGCATTCAAAGACAAGTGATTAATCATTCAAGTTTTTTCCTTTGAGCATTCAAGATTGAGGTTTTGTGTGTTGTTTTAAGAACTTTGAAGTGCTTTGTTTTAACCTTAGATCATTCAAGATTGTTTTGGACTCAAAAGTGAAAATGACTCTTTGGAATTTGGTTTTCATTCAAGATTTTGTGTTCTATTTTGCATATTTTAAGCCCAAAAATGATATTCCTAGATTGTTTTGATGCATGAAAAACCTAAGAAACATTCAAGATTTTGCAACAAGACATTTGTTTGGAACAAATAACAAAGCTTTTAGGACAATTTTTGGCAACCATTTAGGACTCTTAGTTTTCATGATATTTTTAAAAGAACTTTAAAATATTTGCAAATGAGGTTCATTTTATCGTTGATTGATGCTTTGAGTTTGATTTAGATTTTAGTGTGCAATTAGTGTTGATTTTGAACCTTTTAAAATGGAAACTTGAAGTTCTTTTTAAATTCTCAAAAATGAAGTGTTCCTAACTTTGCATGAATGCATCTCAAACCTTGATGTTGCAAGGATGCAAATGATTGGATTGGTTTAGTTTCACTTGTTAAAAGATTTTTTCTTTTTTGCAAATTTTTAATTTTTAATGGATTTAAGTATGATTTGGAGGTTCATTTTAAGCACTAAAAAGAAGTGTGTATGATTTTGCTTCCTTAAAAAAAATGGCCATGATCTCCCACAAGAAGAAGAAGAAGAAGTAGATGGAATAAGAAGAATATAGACAAGAAGAGGAAGAAGAATTCCAAGTGCTTTGTCCACCTATAAGCTTGAAAAATCTGCAAACACTATGAGATAGACTATGAGTTCCTTTGTCTTTTTCATGCTCATGTGGACCTACAAAACCAATTTATACAATTCTACCAATCACAAAAACAAGTAAAATTAGCCAAAATTAGCAAATGACATACAAAACTTGACTAAAAAAATTAATGAAGATGACCCATGCGGGGTCCCATCGGGCGTGCCAAAATGTATATGAGCAATGTTAGTATGCTAATAGAAACCAAATTTAAATAAAGCTTCTACAAACTAAACAAAATTCATAAACTTCAAGATAGACTAAGATGAGCTCTCAATTGAGAATATGAGCCATTAATGGGCTCTCTCAATGAGAAGCTCTCTTATTGAGTAGCTTTGTCTAAATAGATAGGATGTATGCTCAAGCTTTATGCTTCAAAAAGGGCTTCAAATGGAGTTGGAATTTGGGTGTGAGAGTATGGTTTTGATGTAAAATGGCTTCTTAAAATGGCATTATGACTTTACTTCATGGATTGTGTTATTTTGCAAAGGGGAAGGATCCAATTTATAGGCAAGAGGCTTGAGGGATTGAGGGCTAGGATGCAAGGATGGGAAAAAGCTCATGGAGGGCTCAGATTGCATGAGAGGAGAGCACATGGATTGTGCTTCCTTACAGCCAATCAAGGAGTGACACATGTCACATGGTGAGAGGATGGAGGAAAGGGGAAGGATGAGTCAACACAGGAGGCTCAAAGGATAAAATCTTCATAAAGACCCTCATAATGGCTTGTAAGAGCAATAAAAGGGCTTGGAAGAGTCATTTATGGCCTAGTGGGCTTCATAAAGTTTTATGGTTGAGATATTTTGAGGGAGATGAGAGAAATTTCGACTTGGGCTTGATTAGGAAGGTTTTAAGCTTGCTTAGGCTTGTGCAAATGATTAGACGATGGATTAGGATGGTTTAGGATTAGCTTAGGGATAGGCAAGTGGATGGCATTTAATGAGGGTGGGTGAAGGAGGAGATATTTGTTAACTTTTGCTTGGGTTAGTAAGTCTTAACCCATTTTTAAGGAATGTGACAAGGTTAGGAGGGGATTAGGATTAGGTTTAAAGACATCTTCTAGAAGAGTCTAGACTTTGGATGAGGATAAAGACTTTCTAGAATAGTCTAGAATTTCCTAGGATGAGGATGAAGACTTTTTAGAAGAGTCTAGAACTTCTTAGGATGAGGATAAATTAGATTTTTAGGAAATAAATAAAGTTTTATTTATTTAGTAACTTTGAATTTCTTCTTGTATATTATGGTGAGTATTGATCTTTAGGGTAAACCATAGGATTGTGAGATAGGTGTATTAATATGTAAATTCTATCAAGATGATGATGATAGAAGATTATCTGGTATAGTCATGGCATATATTATAATTAGTCAGTAATAATTCCTTAATTATTTCTATATGAAATGTACATGATGTTGACCAATGACAATGCTATTTAAATGGTCAATAGAACCCCCAACTGAGTTCAAAAGGAGTCCTTCTTCCCATTCATGACCCTGGTATGGCTGCATTGTGATCGTAATGCAAATTATGTAATCAATGTGATTTATTGTATTTTTCTTTAATGTTGCAAATTTCCATATTTTGTTTCTCCTTCTTTCGTGTCAGCAATGTAAAATGTGATGTTGGGCTACTTAGCCAAATTTCTTAATTATGGTCCTATCTTACCTCTAGGACATGCCTTATTTTCTTGATTAAAATTTTTCTAGTGTGGTCACTCTTGATTTTTCTTTTGTTTTATACTTCTAATTTTTTTATTTTATCTTCGGTTTTAATTTCATGATGAGGCATTTTCTTTCAAATTATCTTGACAAAGTAACTTGTGAATGGTCAGACCAGAAAGGGATTCATGATGAATTAGGTGGGAAGTAGAGCATTAGGGTATTAAGTTTAGTGGAGCTATATGTGCTCACTCTCTCCTATATTTTAGTAGGAATAGCTAGCCTCCTTTGACTATTTGCAAGGGTCAAATCACCACTTAATATTAGTGTAGGATTATAGGTTAACCTAGTACATTATAGATAGAGGAATTTTGTAAAGTGATAATAGGTTTACCATGATGAGTAAACCTTTTTTTTGGGTGACTCCTAGGAGGAGGTCAAAGGCAAGATGGGGAGGATGTAGGACCCCTCCTCGTTAGTACTTATTTAAATATCTTTTTCTATGGTAATTTGCTATATAAGATAGTATTAGATGCTTTATGATTGAGGCACCTTTGTATACACTGTGTCTATATATATGTATATACTATAATCGATAAAACTAGAGTATTAGAATGAGACAATGACATTTTGCACACGTGTTAATAATTATCAATTGAAGTGATGATTTAATGATGTTAGGAAACTATTTCTTATTTATTTTATTATTTATCTTATTTTTGATGTTATTTATTTGAGTGATAATTTTGATGTTGAAACTTGCATTAAGGTTAAGTTGATTTTAGTATGTAAATGTTTATATCAAGTTTTAGCCACAAAATGTAATGTTAATAGAAAACAAGATGATTATTCTGAACTACTTCTCAAAAGAAACCTTGCCACCTGTATTCTTTTATATGATTGAAAACATGTCAAAGTATGACTACTCTCTCTATTTTTCACCCAAAGATGATGAGACGTTAGCCTAAGGTCTGCTCCAAATTAGGAGAAAAAGAATGAGATGAGATCCAACCAAGAAGGCGATCTATAGAACCAAACTCATTAAGGCATGGATTGTCAAGCATATAGATCAACAAATTTAGGAGAGAATGTGGTTCAATGATATCATAGTACCCTTATCTTTTTTATGAACTCCAAGAGGAGTTTCATGCCTAGGGGGAGGATTTGAGGCCTGAACCTAGCCCATCATAGAATTTTATTTGTGTTTTAGATACTTTATATTTTGAGACCTTCTTATATGTTGGACTATTAAGGACTATTATTCAGACTATTTGATAATATGGGACATTTTATTTTATGGTAATTATTTATGATGTTAAAACTAATTGATAATGCTTGATGATTATTTATATTCATGTACTTAGTTGGTTATTTTATGAATCAGTAGGAAATTATGTTTGAATGCATAGATTAGATGGATCATGTATTTGAAAATCACGAAATGTTGCAAATGGTCATATCATGCTTAGTTGATGTTGCTAGTATTATATATGCACAATGGTTTAGAAATGGAAAACGTTATTTGAAATTCAATTGAGATATATTTTATGTTTTGATTCAATTATGAATACAAAATTTGATATGTATTTTGAGTGTGCATAAAACAACCATGGTAAAATGGAGAACCAAGACTATACCTTTGTATTAATTGAGAATGCCAAGGTTAGATCTAATGAAGAGATCTTAACCTCATTGTTAAGTATTTTACTTTGTGAACGTAATGTGAATGAGTGTGTTAGATTAGATTCATTTTGTGAAAATTGATTTGCCACTTGTAATGTTAAATGTATATTTTATAGTGTTACTTGACACTTGTGTTGTTATTTGTTTAAGTGGCAAGTCAAGTTGAGATATTGGCAAAAGACACCCAACCTTATTCCTAACCAATTAGAAATGTTTAAGTTTTTATCCCCTTGCATAAAAATATCTTATGAAGGATTTTATTAGATTAAATTCAGATTTTAAGTGTAAGGTGACTTTAGAGGGCTTTATTAGAGTCCTAGGGTGTTCTTTTGGTAAAATTAAGTTACCTACATGTTAGTACTAGATATGTTAGGGCTCTTATTTTGACTTTACTTTAGTTTAAATCACTTTTCTAACCCTTTTAAAATCCAATTTTTCAAGTATATAAAAAATATAAAAAATCTTACCCAACTTCTCACCTTAGCTTCAGTGAGTTGGAGTTCCAATCAAATAGGGAAACTTAGGTGGAATAAAGGGGATTTTTCTATTTCATAGTGGATAAAAAGGAGTTGTGTTTTTTTTTTAATAAAGGGGATTTTGAAAATAGGGAATTCATTCACCCACTCTCTAGTTTTAGAGATTTTCTATTTTTTGAAGATTTGATGAAGGGAGGATAGAGGTCTCTTCTCAAATCAGTTCATTTTCCATAGCTTGGAGAAAGGTTGGAGGTTTTTCCATGTTTTAGGAATTATGTATTGTATTATTTTTGTGAATAAAAGTTATGTAAATTTGGCTAAAGATGCATATGTGTATTGTTTATTGTCCATGTTGTATTGTTGAGTGTTAATGAATTTCTATTGTTTATTTTCTTTCTATTTGATTTTGAGAGTATGATGTTATGGGTGTGGAAAGACATCACTCACCCTTGGGAGGGCAGAAGTTGCTTTCAGGTGAAGGGGTTAGTTGGGCCTTTTCATTAAGTGCAGAGTCTCTTCCCTAGAAGGAAGAGGGATACACATGTAGTATGGGATGCATGTGCTAGTACATTGTTATGCACTTTGGGGGTGATAAGGGGAGAAATTTTATAAGAGTTGGTAATTATTTTGTATGCCTTGTGAAGGTAGATTTGGTTTTATGTATTTGGCTTCTCCTCGGGGTTTTAGGCACACCTTCACCCATTATATTGGTTGCTATGGTAACCTATTGTATAAGCTCAAAAAGGGTGTTAAATGTTGTATCGTGTAATTATTGTTTTATGTGGTTGTGCTTGATTGTTATTTGGTTGGTCTTGGTTCTCCAAGTTCGGTGGGTGGTCTCATGGAGACCTAGGTTGGGAGGTGAGCTCTCCATGGTTTTCATTGTTATTTTCTACAAGTTTCGTATGGATTTTTGTTGAAGAAAAGGTTGGAAGATTTCATTTTATATTGAAGATTTCAAGATGATTCATTATGTATATTTGTAAAAGTTATATATTGTAAAAGATCACAAGTAGATCTTCATATATGTAAATCTTGTTTTGTTGTAAGATCCAGATGTGATTTTAATATTGGAAGAGACATGTCAAAGTTGTGAGTACATTTCACTTTAAATATTTTTTGGAATATGATTAGATGTATTTGAAAATTTGTAGCAATAATATGTAAATATTTTGATATGGTTTCTTAAAGTGTTTCAAATTTTAATTTTATTATTATTATTGAGTTTTGTGTGTGTGTGTGTGTGTGTGTGTGTGTGTGTGTGTGTGTGTGTGTGTGTGTGTGTGTGTGTGTGTGTGTGTGTGTGTGTCTTGTTCAAAATTTGGGCATGATGGCCATGTAAATTTTGAAAGAAATGATAAGGTAGGAAAGAGAAAATGTGTAAGAGGCCTAAGGAAAAGTCAAAAGCCTTCCACATGTTCAAAGCCTTCAAAGCCAAAGTAGAAAGGGGGACCAATATGGCATTGAAGTGCTTGAGATCATAATAGGGAGGTGAGTTCACCTTACAATAATTTAAGAGCTATTACAAGGATCAGGGCATGAAAAGAAAAATGTTAGCCCCTGGGACACCACACCATAATGGTGTTGCAAAGAGAAGGAACTGGATAATCATAAATTGTGACAAAGCATTAATGGTCTAGAATAATTTTGCACAAATCTATTTGAGAGAAGTTGTGAGCACATATGTGTACACCTTGAATAGGTTATAACTGAAAAAAGGCACCAAAAAGACACCATACGAGATATGGTTTGGACAATCTCCCTCGGTGGGTTATTTCAAAGTGTTTGAAAGCAACTAGTACATAAAGAGAGATGAGTACTAAGGGGAATTTTAGCCAAAAAGTGGTGAAGGTATATTTTTGGATACTCCACCAAGAGAAAATCTTATTGGTATTTGAAGACCTGAACAAACAAATTGTGGAATCTACTAATATAAGGGTAGATGAGTTCTCTAAGAAGAATAAATAAGAAATAAAGAAAGAACCAAAATATTACAAGAAATTTGTATACTCTCCATTGACTAGGCCAAAGGAATAGACACGGATAGAGGTAGTTAAAGAGAAAACACCAACACAAATAGAAGTTGTTTAGCCTAAAGAATTAGAAGTTCAAGCACTAGGAGGGGAGCATGTGTTAGAAAAAAATGTAAGAAGGTACCACTCAATGGATCAGATCATTGGATAAAAGGATAATGGTGTAATTACAAGGAGAAAGTTGGGACAAATAGTTTCTCTACTCTTACATTTTGAACCAAAATATACAAGGTAATCTTTGAAGGATGAAGATTGGAGAAAGGTCACGGAGGAAGAGATCAACTAGATAGAGAAAAATGAAACATGGACCTAGGTGACCTAGCCAAAGGACAAAATTGTCATTGGAACAAAGTGGGTATTTATAAACAAGATGAATGAGGATGGAGAAGTAATAAAAAATAATGTTGTAATATTTTGCAAAGGATATGTGCGGGAGGAAGGAATAGACTATGGATAAATATTTTCACTGGTGGAAAGATTGGAAGGAGTTAGGATACTCCTAGCCTTCATGACATATAAAATATTTAAAGTATACTAGATGGGTTTTAAGTCCAACTCCACATTCTTGAATGGAGTACTAGATAGGAAGTGTACATAAAACAACTAGAAGGTTTTGAGATTAAAGAAGGTAATAACCAAGTATGTAGACTGAAGAAAGCCTTATGCAAACTAAAATAGGCACCAAGAGCTTGGTATGCTAAATTTCACTCATACTTAATCAAGAGTGGATTTGTGAGAATGAGTGAAAATAGCAATATCTACCTAAGAATGAAGATAGGAGTTGGATTGCTAATTGTAGAGATATTCGTCAACAGCATCATCTTTGGAGGAGATGACAATATGAGTACAGAGTTTGTGAAAGTAATAGAGAAGGAATTTAAAATGTACATGATCAAAGAAATCAAGTTCTTTATTTGGTCGCAATTGTCCTAAATGAAGGGAGGGATCTTCATAATTCAAACAAAATATGTGAAGGAGATTATAATGACATATGGTCTGGAGGAGGCCAAATTGGTAGGCACCCCAATGGTGATCGGTTGCAAATTTTCAAAGGAAGATTAGAGCCCATAAGTAAATGAGACTCTTTACTGATCTATTATTAGTAAACTTCAATATGTAGTACATAGTAGACCATACATTACATAAGTTGTTGGGATTGTGGCTAGATTCTTGACCAATATAGAGTCACATTTAGTTATTGTCAAAAGGATCTTCAGATACCTCAAGGGTACAGAAGAGTATGGTCTCTCGTATCCTCATATAGTTGCATTTGAGCTCAGTGTTTTCATCAATGTAGACTAGGAAAGGAACATAGATGACAGAAAGAGCATGAATGTAGGTGCATTCTTTCTTGGAAGAAGGTTAGTGCCTTTGACTAGTAAGAAGAAAAAATGCACATCAAAGTCAATAGAAGAAGGGGAGTATGTAGTAGCAGTAGTGAATTGCACTCAATTTTTTTGTGTTAAAAAGCTTCTTGAAGAAATTCAAGAGAAAGAAGAAGAACTGGTGGTTATCAACTTTGATAACACAAGTGCAATAAACATATCACAAAACCCAGTTATGCAATCTAAGACAAAGCACATATCAATCAAATATCATTTTATTAGGGAGAAAGTGAAGGAGAAAGAGTTAAGGTTGGAATAAATACCAACCAAAGAATAATTGGTAGATATATTCACAAAACCTCTTCAGAAATATACCTTTGATTATCTTAGAGAAAATTTAGGGGTACTACCCTTATCAAGCCTGAAGTAGAACAAAGGGTTAGGCATCAATAAAAAATCTCCAATGACTAACCATGGAATGGATTGATGAAAAATATGGGAATACTATGTAGGGGGAATAGTCACTAAGATATAACATGCACCTTTGGCATTGTTGTCAAAGGGGGAGAAGTTAACAAGGGAAAAAAGTGTTGCAGAGAAGAGGGAGAACAAAATAATAAAGGGAAGAAGTTAAAAGAGTGATGCCTAACAAGAAGAGAGTGGCACACTATAGAAGAAGTAGAAGAGGGACCTAAGTGAAGCAAGAGAATAAGTAAGAAAGGGAAAGGTAGAAAAAGGTAGAACAAGTCAATGACAGCAAAGACAAGAAGTGCATAAATGACGAGCACTAAACTTGCAACAACTGGCATCATCTCAAGGGGGCATGTGGATCAAGAACAAAATAAGGTAAAGTCATTAATTCATTTTCTAAGTATGATGTATTCAACTAGATATTACAATGATAGTCTTCAACATACAAGCATTGAAATCACTAAGTATTGCTATCAATGCCAAAGGGGGATGTTGTTGGCATTATTCTCAAAAGACTAAGGAACATGACCAGTTAAGCTTACCAGTATGACTAGTTGTGAGTTGGTTGTCATTGATGTCAAAGGATAAGACATAATATCTACTAGTACAAGGTTGTGGTTGGTGATGTAGTGTGTGCACATGAGTGCTTCTCCCATCCACAGGTGATAGGAGACAGGACAAGGCTATGATAAGCGAAAGAAGTCAAAAGGACATTAACACTTAGTCAAAATAGAGCTAAGTGTATAGAGTAAAATATGGTTGATGAATAGGGTTTATAATAATGCACATGAAAGAGACCCTAAACCCACATTTTACACATACATATAGATTATTATGATATGGGATATAAATATAGGAGATTAATATTGAAATAAAGAAATAAAGGTACTTACCTCCAAAAAAGAATCCTCTAAAAACCTTGTCAAACGATCTCAAAAACTGTTGATTTTTGCCATGCTGAACCAAAATTGTGAGATCTTCAAAACCCAGAAATCTTTTTCTTTTCTGAGGGTAGGTCAACCTTGACCCTTTTAGTAGGGCACAATTGTACCTTGGGGCATAATTGTGCCCCAAAAATTCAACCTTGACCTACACTGCTCTGACGAAATTTATGTTCGCGAATCCTGCAAGTTCAACAAAAAGGGTATCCAAATCTACACTGATGTTTTATGTTCCACACCTGTACCTACAAGAAAAATGGTTTTTTTTTGTTTGGATGGGTGGTTTGCCTTAGTCAAACCTCAGTTTGCAATTAACCTTGAAATTGAACTGAAATTGTAATCTATATAAACAAAGTAAATGGAACTATTCACCTTGCTTATGTTGAAATCCTTGTGGAGGATTTGAATCCTTGAATCCATAAGTACAGATTCTCCAAATGAATGTAGAAATAAATGTAAGATGTCTCAAATCAATGGTCTTAGATCTTCAACACCAATCTTGAATGGATCTTGGATTAGGAAGAGGCTTGAATGGAAATGGATGAATCTTCAACAAGAGGGCTCCATAGAGCTTGAATCCTTCAATGGCTACTAATGGATCTCCTTGATGAATCTTGAATGTTTGAACACTTGAATGCTTGAATTCTTGAATGCTTGATAGATAGTAGAAATTCACTTCATACTAGGTGGATGCTCGCATAATAATCGGATAACTTGTGGATGTCAAAATGAGGGAAGAAGGCTTCTTTATATAGAGATCTAAGACACTAACTCCTAGAGAAGGCTGACATAGGAGCATTAAATCCCATTTAACCTTAATCCCTAGGAATAGACCTAGATTAAATATAATTTAAGAGTTTACCATTTCGGAGACCAAAACAGCTGACCCGAAAGTGGGAAAATAATTCTTTTTGAAACCTGACATTCAAAAATATGGAACCTTGAAATTTGAACCTCGGGTCAAGGTCGAGGTTGACTCTGACCTAGGTTGAGGTCAAGGTTGGCCTTGACCTAAAAGGGTTTCCTTGACCCTAAGGTTACCCTTGACCCAAAAGTGAAGAATCTCAGGATTTCAGTCCAGAATGCCAACAAAGTGCAGAGAGAAAGTGGAAAAGTGGGCAGAACAAGGGAAAAAGCCAAATCGAAGTCAAAGACTCATTCAAGGCACTTGACATGACCCCAAACCACTTACTCGAAGGGCTAAACACTCTTAACATGAAAGTGCTTCCATTTTAAGACAATACATTAAGTATGTTACAATAAGTCAAGGAATCATAGAGGATGAAGTGATTAATGGTCACATAGACTAGTTTGAGCCATGGTGGGAAAATGAAGTATAGACCCAATGATCACATAACTGCCACATCACAAAGCAGGTGGATCACACCTAACATTTTAATTAATGGAGTTAGCAACCATCACATAAGTGGGAGATGAAAGAGTTTGAATTTGAATTCTTTCCAAATCGTCAAGCTATTGAAATCATAGAACATTTGTGACTTCTATTCATACAAGGTGCATTTAACAAGAAATGCACATGGTGACATCAATGCATGTCAAATGTAGGGTGGCGAGTTCAAATTTTGAATCCTCAAAGAATAGATTGTAGCCAAGTGATCAAGGATCATATAATAGACTATTATTTTGAAAAAGTTTGGATTGCAGATCAACATTAAGAAAAATGTTAATAATTTGATTTGTGTGTAATCTCAAAGAAAAGAAGAAGAGAAAGAGTGAAGAGAAAAGTGTGAAGGTGGAAGTGTGTTGATGAGATCCTGTGCACCGATCAACGAAGTGATGGAGTGTGTTGTATTCAGTTGAGCCAAGCACATTAGCTATCATGTTTGAATTGTAGAATAGAGAGAGAGAGAGAAAAGAAAGTTGTAGACAAGTCTGAGGAGTATCAATATTTTCTATATCTACCTAAGTGAAATAGTTGTCTTACTTAGATTAATCTTTTTGTTGTTTTCTAATCACTACAACAATGAATCACATTGAGGGTGAACTTTAACAAGTTCTTTGTTTTCTAATATGATATTTTGTGTTCTAAGTCCTTTAACCAAGATTCTCTTAACAAGACAAGACTCTCACAGGTATATACTAAATCCCTTAACCAGGTGACACTTGATAGTGTATTTGTAATCTTTTAACAAAGATTAGCTCTTGACCAAGCACACTTTAGGAGAGTCCAATATTTATGAGGATCATCTCACATGCCATGGTTTTCATCCTAATCAAGCTTCCACAAGATAAATATGTGTATTAGATGATGCTACTTGTTCTTGCTTAATCCTAACTAGTTAAGTTATGCTTTCATGTGTTAGTAGACTGGTGTGAGGTAGTTTTGAAGTTATTGGAAATATGTTGATTCACCGCCACCCCCACCCCCCCCCCCCCCCCCCCCCCCTCTTAGTATGTCCATCACTGTGTAGACCAACAATCTTTGTGTGTGACATAGGCAAGGTCATTATTGATGAGCCCTGGAGACTAATATCTAGCACTTTAGGGCTTGTTTTTTAATGTTTGTACTTAACTTAGATACATTAATGAGAAAGTTTGTGTGTATGATTATGTTTGTAGTATTTATTGACTCTTATGATATGCATCTATTTAATGACTATTATGGCATGCATCTAATTGTAAGAACATTTGTATAGATATGGGTGACAAGGCACGATAAAGAAAAAAGAAAGCACATCTTAGGTATGTAGAGATAATAATTTGTTTATTGAGTCACAAAATCAATACAATTGTTGTTATTCTCTCTTTTTATCTTTTGATACAAAAATAGTATTATGTAGAGTTTCTTAAATTTATGTATTTCACTTTTATTTTAAAAAAATATTATGTGTGTTTTAGTATGTATTTTGTCCTTGTGTTGAGGATTCCTTAACAAAGACTTGCACAAATAGTTTGTCCACAATCAATTCAATCTAAAATATATCAATAAAGAAAAGCTCTACCCAATTTTTAAGTTATGGATATTCTAGAGCTTGTGTGATTTGTAAAATATTCTGATTTTAGATTTGAAAGAGTATGGATATAAAAAAAATACCCAAATATTATGGGAAAATGGGTGTAATGATAGTAGTGGCAATTTGTATAAGATAAATGAGTCTTAGGACACTCTTGTGGCATTTAAAAATAATATTATGGTCTAAGTATATTAATTTCACTTAAGTAATAATAATTTGTATCTTATATAGATAATCTTTTGGCACAATGGCAAGCTTGACCATTCTAACAAGTGGTATTAGAGCTTGGTCATAGGTTTAAATTCACACATGCCATAGTGAGTGATGTTGGGAGGGGGATTGTTGTCAGTGGGCTAGCATCCCTCACAGGGTTCATGACATGGCATAACTACCTCATATAGTTATGTAAGACTATTGATTGTATTGGCCATTGACAGGTTGATCTTTTGATGCAATGACAACCGTGACCATTCAATCATTCTATCCATAGTAAAATTATAAATCTCACATCTATTAAGATAGAGAGTTCAAATAATCAATAATGTACATTAAAATCTTTACAAATTAAACATACACTTATTACAATAATTAGTCATTCTTGTGCAACCTTTCTCTAATTTCAATTCCCTTTGGGAATCAAAAGTAAACAAAATTATTCTTTAAAAAAAGGTGCAAAATTATAAAACAAGATTTTTTTAGTGGACCTCATATTTCACTCATACAAAACATGAAGATTATTCATTTTATCAATGTGAGGTAACCAAAGACATGAACAATCTATACAATAAATGTGAATTTTTTGAAATTATACTATGTAATAATTTTTAGCATCAATAATTTTTATTTCACTCCAATCATAATTAGGATGATGGAGAGTGAATAGAGTAAATGAATTTTATACCTCAAAAAATTCAATAGAGGTATAGAATGAGGTGGTATGAAAATAAAAGATATTAGTCTTTATGTATCCTTGAGAATGATATTTGAAGTATTTTAAACATATATATATATATATATATATATATAAGATATTTATAGTAATTAAAACATGGTTTAATGAGTTGACTCATAAATTACAGAGTTCAATACTGTAGAAATATCACAATTCGCTTGTTGTAGAAAATATTCATAGTAATTGATGAGCTAAAGGGGTTTTATATTGAATAGTTCATAAGGGACAAAACTTTTCAAAGGTCTTGCAAATGGGGTTGTCGGCAAAGTGGGCCCAACCTTTAAGTAATTTTGTTTTCAAGTGCATATGATCTAGATTAGTACTAGGATGGGTGACCTCCCACAAAGTACTTGTACTTCACCTTTCTGAGAATCATCTACATGCATTGAGTACTAAGTGTTTCTTTCATTCTCATGAGAGACGGTTTCTTGTCAACCATTACTAGTGAAGCATGGTTCAATAAGTTTGACACAAAAATTACATAGTTGAATCATGATAGTAATATCGTTATTGAATTGTTATGGAAAATATATATGACTTACCAATTGATGAGATTTAGTGGATTTATAATTAATGGTTCACAAGATACAACACTAATTTAAGGTTTTACAAATGGGGTTGCAAGAAAAGTGAGCTTAACCTTGGAGAAAACTCTATGGTTAAGTATGCTTGAGTTGTAGTATTTGGATGGGTAGCCTCTCGTAAAGTCTTGGTGCTTCACCTCTATGAGAATCACCTAGATGTAATGAGTGCTAATTGATTTGTTAATTCTCATGAGAAATGGGTTCGTGTGAACCACTACTCATGAAACATGGATCAATAAGTTCAACACATAAATTACATAGTTAAATAATGATAGCAATATCACAATTGAGATCACCTAGATGTAATGAGTGTTGAGTGTTTCATTCTTATGACATATGGGTTCTTTTGAACCGCCACTCATCAAACATGGGTCAATTAATTTGACTCAAAAATTAGACACTTAAATCTTGATAGCAATACCACAATTGAGTTGTTGTGTAAAATATATCTACTATAAATTTTTGAGATCAAGAGGTTTTATAATGAATGCAATAATTGATGAAGGTTTTCAAAATGGGGTTGCAAAAAAATTGGGTTTATTCGAGGAAACTCCAAGGTTAAGCATGCTTGACCTAGGGTAGTATTAGGATGGGTGGCCTCCCAAAAATACCTAGTGCTTCACCTCTGTGAGAATCACCTAGATGGAATGAGTGCTAAGTGTTCCATTCATTATCATGAGTGATGGTTCTTGTGAACCACTACTCATAAAACATGGGTCAATGACTTTGACTCAAAAATACATAGGATTCATGGGTCAATGAGTTTGACTCAAAAATTTCAAAACTAGATCCTAATAGCAATATCACAACCAAATTGATATGGAAATATCTCCTACTTATTAAATGATGAGCTCAAGTGGATTTATAATGATGGTTCACAAAGCACAACACTTTTTAAATTTTTTGATAATGTGTTGGCAAGAAAAGGAGACTTGACCTTAGAGGAAATTTTTTGGTTAAGTGTGTTTGACTTAAAATAAAAGTGGGATGGGTGACCTCCTAGGAATTCTTGGTGCTTCAACTTTCTGATAATTACCTAGTTGCAATGAGTCTTAAGTTTTACATTCATTGTCATGAGAGGTTGCTTCTTGTGAACCACTACTCATAAAATACGGTTTAATGAGTTTGACTCAAAAATTACACAATTAAATCATGACAGCAACATTGCAATTGACTTTTTATGGAAAAATATATCCTACTTATTAGTTAATGGGATTAAGGTGCTTTACAATGAATATTTCATTAGACACAACACTTGTTGAAGGTTTTGCAAATGGAGTTGCAATAAATCTGGTCCTAACCTTGGAGGAAACTCTATGGTTAAATGTGTTTGAGTTGGAATTGTACTGAAATGGGTGACCTCTAGGGAGATCTTAGTGCTTCACCACTATGACCATCACATATATGCAATGAATTCTAAGTGTTCCATTCATTATAATAAGATATGGGATATTTTAATCTACTACTCATGAAACATGGGTCAATGTGTTTTACTCAAAAATTACCCAATTGAATCTCCATAGCAATATTACAGTTGACTTGTTATGGAAAATAATTCTCCCTTATCAATTGAGGAGCTTAAGGTGCTTAATAATGAATGGCTCATAAGGTGCAACAGTTGTTGGAGGTTTTAAAAATGTGGTTGTCATGAAAAATGGCTTAACCTTGGAGGAAACTTTGTGATAAGTGTGCTTGAGCTAATTAGTATCGTGATGAGTGACCTATTGGGAAGTCTTGGTTCTTCACCGAGCTGTGAGCATCACCTAGATTTAATGAGTGCTAAATGTTTCATTCATTCTCATAAGATATGGGTTCTTGTGAACCACTACTCATGAAATATGGATCAATAAGTTTGACTCAAAAATTGCACAATTGAATCCTAATAGAAATATCACAATTGACTTACTTTGGAGAATTTCTCATACTTATCAATTGATGAGCTTAAGGAGAATTATAATGAATGGCTCATAAGGTCCAACACTTTTAGAAGGTTTTGCAAATGGAGTCACAAGTGATGTGGGATTTACCTTGGAGGAAACTTCATGGTTAAGCATGATTGAGTTGGAGTAGTACTAAGATAGGTGACCTTCCAAGAAGTATTGGTGATTCACATCTATGAGCATCACCTACATGCAATGATTGTTAAGTTTTCCATGCATTCTCACTTAACATGAGTTATTTTGAACCAATACTCATGAAACATGATTTAATGAGTTTGTATCAAAAATTACATAATTTAATACTAGTAACAATATCATAATTGACTTGTGGTCAAAAATATTATTTACTTATCAATATAATATTATTTAATTCAAAATATCTTCTCAACAATCAATTCAAGAAATAAGGGTACACATGCAATAAGACTAGAGTTGAAATATTGATTCAACAAACATGGATACAATCAAGTGAACTTTGATTATGTTTTTATGAACATTCCAAGTGCATTGAAAATGGAGAGGTGAAAGCAATGGGTAAGGAGTCTGGTGAAAATGTAGAAGTCATATTTCAAAATGTGTTTTTACCCCTTGATGGTGCAGATGTTTTCTTGAGAATCTCAACAAGAAAGTATTGTCTTAGAAGGAGATTTCATTTAAAACTTGGAAACCCCCTTATGATTTACATTTTGGATAGTTTTCATCATGTTGGATTATATGAAGCCATTTCTAAAGTATTTCAAGTCCCTGCAGAAGCTTTTTTACTATCGGGAATTAAAAATAGCTTAAATGGAACTTCATTGATCCCATGTACAACCCTAAGTATACATTGGAAAGAGATATATTGGAGGTTTGAAACTCACTTTAATCATTTTTTATTTTACAAATTTAAGTGTGTTGAAGAGCAAACAAAAATCTAAAGTAAACAAGTATTGAATGCATGACCACTTGTGCAAGCCATAGTTGTGTTCTTTCAAT
This sequence comes from Cupressus sempervirens, assembly GCA_028749045.1. Lineage (NCBI taxonomy): Eukaryota > Viridiplantae > Streptophyta > Pinopsida > Cupressales > Cupressaceae > Cupressus > Cupressus sempervirens. Next base: position 421,867,382 of record CM053785.1, on the reverse strand, counting down.
CTTCTATTGATTTTTTTCTTATAGTCTAAAAATCGTAGATCTTTGAAAATGGATTATGATAAACCTTTTGTCATCAATGTGATGGATGAACCTTGATCAATCTTCAAGAAGACATCGCACAAAGTTGGTTTAATATCATTGCTAGTGCATTCTCACGAGCACCTCCTTATGTAATTCATGATATGTGTGTTGATAGCTATATTCTTGTTCACATGGAAGAATGCTAACACTTAAAGATCGTGGAATTTAGGGAAAATAATTTTTTGAATAATTGATGTGTGTTGAATCATAAGTATACAATTATTCAAGAGAAGAAGTTGGATGTATGGAGCGACTTTCCCTAGTTTCAAAATGAAAAGATGATATGAATATTCTTGAGCCAAGTTCACAAGGAATTCATTTGGCTAGTTAAGCCCTATTTAATCACCAAGGAGGCAATCAGACACATAATAGGTCTATGTGATGATGGAGATGTTCCAATCCTTGAGTTTGCAAAAAGTGATGAGGTTATGATTCTTATGGGAGAAAGATTGGGTTATATGTATCTTGAAAATGATGGCATCAAACACCTTGATTTAAATTATGCTACAATGAGGATTTCATATAAATTGTATTTTCTTAACTCTAGGTATTTTAACTCCTACAAATACTACCTACACATGGTTAAGAGGGAGGTCTTTGATTTGAGTGAAGTAATGAGGTTGCAAGTCTTTGAAAATTTCTATTGGATGTAATGTTGTTTGTGAAAAATATACTTCTATTAGATCTCAAATTAGAAAACACAGTCAACTATTCAAATCAAATGGAATGAGGCAACTTCTTGAGGTTTTATCATGAATCTTCAAAAGGAAATGAATATTAATAGTAGATGCATCATACCTAAGGAGGATGTAGAGACATATAAGGTGGTCATTGCATTCATAGTTGACAAAGATAATTGTTATATGAAAGTTGCTGAACTCGAAAACAATTGGGTTCCAAACTATGTAATGCACTTCCCATGCCGATATGGACTACCTATGTCATCCTATTGGCACAAAGACCGCTTAATTCCAATGTAAGGAAATTTGGGATATATGATGAAATCAATACTAAACTCTCATGAGAGGAAAGATGAATAGGCAAAAAAATAGTAGATGAGTTGGGAGAGCCCTCTTCCTCTATGCATAAAAGATCTAAGAGAGATGTTACTACTAAACTTCATAATATCACTCAAAATAGTAGAAAAAGAAATGGAGAAAACTTATCAAAATTATCTAAAAAGAAGATAAAACACATGAACATTAAGAGAGTTCTAAGAAGATGGATAAAGGAAATAGAAGAATGAAAAGATAGACTACAAGAACATGGAGAGTATCCTCAAAATCTTAAGAGGAAAAGCCTTAGATGTGAACAATATCTTCAATACCATAAAACATCATGGTGATTTATAAGAATTTGGTAACATGTCCAATTTTCCAACACACACACACACACACAGAGGTTGAATTGGGAGAGCCCTCTTCCTCTATGCATAAAAGATCTAAGAGAGATGTTACTACTAAACTTCTTAATATCACTCAACATAGTAGAAAAAGAAATGGAGAAAACTTATCAAATTTATCTAAAAAGAAGATAAAACACATGAACATTAAGAGAGTTCTAAGAAGATGGATAAAGGAAATAGAAGAATGAAAAGATAGACTACAAGAACATGGAGAGTATCCTCAAAATCTTAAGAGGAAAAGCCTTAGATGTGAACAATATCTTCAATACCATAAAACATCATGGTGATTTATAGGAATTTGGTAACACATCCAATTTTGCTCCATCCCCCCCCCCCCCCCCCCACACACACACACACACAGGTTGAATTTAATAATATCATGCAGATGTGCTAGCTAAAGTAGCAATGCTTAAGGCAAAGATGAGGAACATTCCATTAGCACAAATGGTATCATGTTTCCCAAAGAAAAAATAGACAATAATCTTAGGAAATTGAAAGTAAATCAAAGGGTTAAGACTCTTAATAGAAACAACCAAGGAAAGAAAAGAATAGGTATTGAGAAAAATAGAAGAGTTTATTAATCGAATCATAAGCAAAATAAAGGAAGGTCGTACAACTTATATTGTTCAGAGACAAGATAAGATAATTTATTAATGTCCAACAGGAGACCATCAGCGAGTCTAAGGGACTGAGAATACAAACAGGGGCCAAAACATAGCCAAACCACCAAATGGTGTCTGAGTACAACAAAACAAAATGGAAACAAGCAGAACAAGAAGAAAAGAAAGAGGAGGGTTACAAACCCGCAAAACTAGTGTTTTGTAACCATGGAAAAGTAGCTCAAAATAGAAGGATAGTTAGTTGTGTGCAGAGAAATATGAACCCTATGCCGGGTAGAGGAGGTACGTTGCTAATGATGGTGCAAGTGGTCTCTGCGTGGTCTCCTCGATCTGGTGTGAGTATCCGTGGACGGGCACCGAGGCCGCTTGGTTCCCCTAGGAGTGGTAACCAAGGTTAAGAAGGAAGTGATAAGAAAATTGAGAGATGCAAACCTAGAGGTGGACAGCGCCTGAAGAGTGAAATCCCAAAGACAAAGAGCCTCGTGCAGAAAAAGAGTAAGGCACCGCTGGCCATCATACCTAAAAAAGGAGGACAAGGACCTGCACTCTCTGAATAAGCAATGGAACCTCCCACTAATCTCATAGTATGTGGCACAATAGAATATAAAGTGTATCTTGTTCTCGACCACATCCATGTCACAACACTGACAAATCCTCTCAACTATGTTGGTCTGATGATCTATCTAAATATGAAGCCAGTGAGAACCCTCTCTGAAAGAACCCAGTTGGATGCGTAGGGCATGGGGCCATCGACAAGAAGAGTAGTAGGGACAAATAATGATAGCCTCTTGGATGTCAATAAAATGCTTTGCATAGAAGGCCATACGAGGACGGAGACCCCAAATGGATCAACCCAAGTCACTTGGATATACCTCCTGTAGATGTCCATCCTGGTAATCTCGTTCAACTCCGACCGAGGGGGAAGGAGATGAGCGAGAGCGTCCAAAGAATACTGAAAAGGGGGAAGGTGATCAATATCAATACCAACATTGCTAAGGAGCCTAGAAACTTGAGCATACCAGCAACGAGCATGACTAGTCAGATCTGAGATAGCAATCAAAGCTAAAGAACAGTAAGCCAGGTACAACTAATGGTATCTACCATCAAAAGAGTCTGCAAAACCCCTAATTTTTTGAAGTAACCAAACTAGATCAAATATTGTGCAGAGTCTGAAGGGATGAGCACCAAACTTGGCTAAGATAGTACTAGTAGGAGTAGTCAGCAAACAATGGATCAGGCATCGCAAAAAGAGAGTCTGACCGAAGTCCAATTGGTGGTCAGGAGGGAGGGTCCCCAAATGATGGAATCATAAAGGACAGTAGTTCTAACCAAGGAGTCTAAGATAGACATCTTAGACGTAGTATCCTAGAAATGGTGTATGAAGCAATGTCGCTTAAGCAAGACCAATGAACCCAGCCCCTTATTTACACACGGTGTCATGGCTGGTCTCAAACTAAAATGTGGTCCTGAAAACAAAATGCCCAAATAGGTGTACTTGGATCTCCTCTCGGTTTCGGTCCCACTAAAAAAGAATCAACGATCAGAGGTTTTCAAGCTATTGAAAACCATAACTCGTGTCTTACCCAAGTTGACCACCAACTGCCGAGAATCACAAAAGGAGGCCAAACCATCCAAAATTCGTTGTAACCCATCAAGTGAAGTGGATAAAAGCACCACATTGTCAAAAAAGAGAAGGGTGGACAACCGAACCTCGTGAAGGTAACACCCATCCTCAAGATGTGAAACGCCCCTCAAAAAAGTCTCAAGCTCATCAATGTAGGTGTTGAAAAGCATAGGGGAAAGAGGGCAGCCCTACTTAAAACCAATAGATCTCTAAATGAAGTCAAATAAGCCCTATGGATTCCTAAGACGTCTGATAACACTCTCATAAAGTCTCATGATGGCAATGAGAAGAATCTAGGAAACCCCAATATCTCTGAGTCATTGAAATAACACCGCCCAGGGCACCGAATCAAAATCTTTGCGAAAGTCAACGAAGTAGCAGTAAACTTTTGCAGAGTGGTGTTGAGCCTCCTCCATAATGGCCCTAAGGGTGAGAATATGGTCGATAGTCTGAAAATCTACTCTAAAACTTGCCTGACCTCTAGCCTTGCATCCCAAATTGTCCAATTGCCTTGTAAGAGCGATATGTAGCACTATGGCATAGAGTTTGGCAAAGGTATGCCCGATCATAATAGTCCTATAGTTTCCTGGATCAGACATTGGACCAGCCTTATGGATCGAGTGGATAATATGGTGAGACCAAGAAGGTGGAAAACCAGTGCAAACCACTCTATTGAAAAGAACAGAAAGAAAAGGAAGAAATGTTAGTGTTTGTGAGGATCCTAAAAAGAAAAGGAATATGATTGTTGTGATAAGTGATAGTTCAGAGGAAAAAAAGATAGAAACCAAGTCAGATCAAAAGTAGGAAAACTATTTCCTATGTTTTAGATCCACTAAAAGACCTATTAGGTCATAAAGTACAATTTCAACTATTTGTGACTTCAACTTTGCTTGGCAAGGACTGATTGAACAAAACTAGTTTGATTAAAATGATGCAATAAAATTGATTTGTGATTTCAACCATAGGTTCACATTGATGTCTAACTCACCTTAGTATAGCAGTTGAAAGTATTGATGGATTCATTCAAATAACATTTTGTTCGCTTAGTGAAGAAAGTAGAAGGAGAGACCATAAGAAAGATGGATGATAAGAGAAAGGTTTAGGTATTCAATAACTGCATCGATGCTCACACCATGCTACAAGAAAATCTAAAGAAGGTTAGAGTTTATGTTAAGAATGCTACAAGTTTGATCAAGTATAGTATAAATCGTTACTCTGCGAAGTGCACCAAACTACAAATGGACTCAATTTATTCCTAACTTTCTCAAATGAACAATACGTGATTTAGAAGAAGATAAGGATGGCTCTCTCTGGTTACATTTTAGTTAACATCATTCTTAGCTAGATCCACTACAAGAGCAAAGAAATCAAATTAAGAAACAATTTGATCTATTGAAAAAAAAAATAGTTGATCAAAAGATGGTGAAATTACAAGGGTTTTGAAAGGTTTATAACAAATAAAGAAAAAAGATGCAAAAAAATAAATTATGTTGGTATTGCATAAGATCTTTACTTACAATTTCAATATCAAAACAATGTTCTTTCTTCAATTTTATTGTGGGAATCTACTTTAGCACTCCTAACAATATAATATAAAGACATATTACTTAAGGCATAGATTTATTTTTCATCTCTTTTTTATATGTTTTCTCAAGGGAATTTGATAAGTTAGGAAGAACATACATAAATATTGAAGACATGTAATGCAAAGAAGAGCACGTATAGGAGTATTGTTGTAGAGGGGCAGCAATTTCTGGTAGGTAACACAAAGATTGTATAAAGTGTTTTTAAAGACACCTTATGTCCTTGATGTTAAAGAGGGAGAATATACTAATGGTGTGGAAACTTCCAAGTGCTGTCATTAATGACAAAGGGGGAGATTGCACATATTAGTTTTTCATTGTTAACTATAGTCTATTAGGAGTATTTTGTCGTGCTCTACTCCATATTGGTGTAGTGACAATGTGTACATATGTGTTGGCATGGATGAACAAAGATCAATGAGAAAATTGTAATAAGTGTATATGAAAGTCTCATGTCTTATCCAAAGTTTGAAAAAAGTTCTCTATATGTCTACACATAATTAATAAGTGTGATTGTTTAGGTGAATTTGTTATAGTGTGTTTTATTTTTTGGTCCACGTCTTAGATCACCTATTTACCTTATGATTGCAATACGTAGTTGGTAAATATCAAATGGAGATGTATCTTAAGATTCAATAGCCTAACTCAATTCATGGGAAAAGATACTTTGGTTTTGAGTCTTGGCATGAAATTATCAAAGGACTAATCTAGAGGTAAAGGACCTCAACTATTATTTTGTTGGTATAAGTGATAATGTGTTTTATATTTATAAATATTTATAAGGGTCATGATACATTCTATGTTTGTTTCACCAACAATCAAACACAATTTTATTATTTAGGGCTTACTCAGGATTTTATTTTCATTCAGAAGCAAGTGATGGTAATAGTGATGAGTTTCAATCAAGAGAGAGGTGTGTTATTTGGTGTGATGCCTCACACTTCTTATTTCCATTTTGCATGTTTTAGAGATTGAGATGCATGCTACATGTAATTAGGTCAAACTAATGGATGTTTCGAACAAATAAGTAGCATAACAAGGGTGTTGTCCCCTACAAAACCACAACCCAATCGCACAAAACTTTAGGAGAACTATTTCCTACGTTTCAAATCTATTGAAAGACCTATTAGGTCATAAAGTACAATTTCAACTATTTGTGACTTCACCTTTGCTTGGCAAGGACTAGTTTGAACAAAACTAGTTTGATTAATGATGCAATAAAAGTGATTTGGTGATTTCAACCATAGGTTTACATTGATGTCTAACTCGCTTTAGTATAGTAGTTGAAAGTATTGATGGATTCATTCAAATAATATTTTGTAAACTTAGAGAAGAAAGTAGAAGAAGAGACCATAAGGAAGATGGATGATAAGAGAAAGGTTTAGGTATTCAACAACTGCATTGATGCTCACACCATCTACAAGAAAATCTAAAGAAGGTTAGAGTTTATGTTAAGAATGCTACAAGTTTGATTAAGTAAAGTCTAAAATCATCACTCTACCAAGTGCATCAAACTACAAATGGACTCAATTTAATCCTAACTTTCTCAAATGAACAAAATGTGATTCAAAAGAAGATAATGATGGCTCTCTCTCTGGTTGCATATTAGTCAACATCATTCCCAAGTAGATCTACTACAAGAACAAAGAAACTAAATTAAGAAACAATTTGATCTGTTGAAAAAAAAAATTGATCAAAAGATGGTGAAATTACTAGGGTTTTGGAAAGTGTATAACACAAAGGAATATATATATATATATATATATATATATATATATATATATATATATATATATATATATATATATATATATATATATATATATATATATATATATATATATATATATATATATATATATATATATATATATATATCTTCAATTTTCTCGTGGGAATCTACTTTAGCAATCCTAACAATATAATATAAAGACATATTACTTAAGTTATAGATTTATTTTTTAGCTCTTTTTTAAATTTTTTCTCAACGAAATTTGATAGGTTAAGAAGAGCATACTAAATATTGATGACATGTAATGCAAAGAAGAGCACGTATAGGAGTGTTGTTGCAGATATGATATTTGGTTTCGGAGGAAGCAATTTGGATATGATATTTAGTCTCGACGGAAGCAATTTGTGGTAGGTAACACTGATTGTATAAAGTGTTTTTGAAGACATCTTTATGTACTTGATGTTAAAGAGGGAAAATATACTAATGGTGTGAAAAGTTCAAAAGTGTTGTCATTATGTCCTTGATTGCACATATTAGATTGTCATTGTTGTCAACTATAGTCTAAAAGGAGTGTTTTGTCGTGCTCAACTCCATATTGGTGTAGTGACAATGTGTACATGTGTTGGCATGGATGAACAAAGATCAATGAGAAAATTGCAATAAGTCTATATGAAAGTCTCACATATTATACAAAGTGATGCAAGCAAGAGATGAATAACTAGGGCCAAAGGCACACCCAGCTATCCAAACCACCCTGCAAGAGTTAACACAATGGAAGCAAACACGAGGAACAGTGTCAAGGAAAGAGAGAACAAGGATATATTTATTGATTCATCAAATATTTAGCATACATGCCCAACTGTAAGGCGTTCTAGGTTACGGCCAATTACAAATGTACAACTTCCAGATCTCCAAATCAGCTTTTTAAATCCACATATCTCTTTTTCTTTTGAACTCTCCCCAAAAATCTGCCCTAACCCTAAACCTAAACACCCTACTTATACTTGCCAAAATGGCTTACGGATAATTCTATAACATAGAGAAACCACAAGTCGACCCTCATCAAATATAATTAACTATACCAAAATTAAATGTGAGCAAAGTTGGCCCAATTGGAACTAGGCAGAATGAACTAATGTGCAGGATTACAAAGAAACCCAAGATGCTCCTGCATCAGAAAACCAGGGTTGGAAAAAAATGATTCTCCTGAATCATGCAAGTGTCACACCCTGAGCTGAATCCAACTCAGACTGAGAAATCCATGTAGCATCTTCAACTGGTCTATTCTTTCACTTCACCAAATATTCATAGTAATATTTTCCTCTTGTGCTCTTACCAACTCTTTGATCCAATATTTGTTCAACCTCTTCGATTTGCTTCTTAGGATAATCATCAGGTACAGCAATTTCATCCTCTGACTCATGATACTTATATAAATCAGCAATATTGAATATAGGAGATATATCCATGTCATCAGGTAACTCAACTTCATAAGCATTACCACTATCAAACTTCTTCAAGATCTTACAAGGTCCAAATTTCTTCATCTTCAATTTACTGTATGTTCTAGCTGGGAATCTTCCTTTTTTCAGATGAACCATGACCTCATCACCAACCTGAAAATCATGGTGTCTTCTAGACTGATCAGCATTCTCTTTATACTTTTGATTACTTTGTTCCAATCTCAACTTCACTTCCTTATGCAGAGACTCCATAAAATTAGCAAATTCTTTTGATGCAGCGCTTCTCTTTTCTTCACCAACAACATCTCTCAAATCTGGTATGCCTCTAGGATGCATTCCAGTAACAATCTCAAAAAGCGTCTTCCTTGTACTCCTATTCACAGAATTGTTATATGCAAATTCAGCTTGTGTCAATACCATCTCCCAATTACTTGGCTTATTTCCAACCAAACATCTTAGCAAATTACCCAAGCTTCTATTCACAACCTCTATCTGTCCATTTGTTTGTGGATGGAATGTAGAATTAAACTTCAACTCAGTACCCATCTTCTTCCACAAAGTCTTCCAAAAATATCCAACAAACTTACTGTCTCTGTCAAAAATAATACTTCTTGGTAATCCGTGCAATCTCACAATCTCTTTAAAAAAAAGTTCAACAACATGCTCAGCATCTAATGTCTTCTTACATGGTAGAAAATGAGTCATCTTAGAAAATCTGTCCACTACCACAACTATGGAATCATACCCTTTCATTGTCTTAGGCAATCTAAGAACAAAATCCATACTAATGTCAGTCCAAGGTTTTTCAGGAACAGTAATAGGTGTATACAAACCAGTATTTTGACTCACTCCTTTTGCAACTTGACAAACTCCATAACTCTTTACAAATTTTTGAACATCCTTATACATTTGTGGCCAATAATATTTTTCTTTCAGCAAACCCAATGTCTTATCAATTCCAAAATGTCTAGCTAATCCACCACTATGTTTTTCCTTAATTAGATTCAACCTCATAGAACTTCTAGGAATACACAATTGAATGCCTTTGAACAACATACCTTCTTAAATGAAATACTCATCATACTTACTTATGTGATCTATCAGATTTGGTGCCCTACACTCTCTCCATGCCTCAAAAAAATCAAGATCAGCATCGTATAACTCTTTCATCTCATCAAAACCAAGAACTTCAACCTTCATTTCAATCAACAAAGAACGTATTCTACTCAATGCATCAGCAACTTTGTTAGTAACTCCACTCTTATGCTTAATCACAAATGTAAAACTCTGCAAATATTCAACCCACTTCATATGTCTTTGATTCAATTTATGTTGACTTCCCAAGTATTGTAAAACTTTATGATCAGTATACAACACAAACTCCTTATGCATCAAATAATGTCTTCACTTCTTCAATGCTTGAACAATAGCATAAAACTCTTGATCATACACAGAATATTTCCTTCTAGCATCATTCAACTTTTCACTAAAGAAAGCAATAGGCTTACCTTCTTGACTTAATGCAGCTCCTATTGCATTACCACTTGCATCACATTCAACTTGAAATACTTTGTTGAAATCAGGCAAAGCCAATACCGGTAATTCTGCAACCTTTTGTTTCACAGTCTCAAAACTCTTATCAGCTCCATGTGTCCACTTGAATTCTTTTTTATCTCCCCTCATTGTCTCTGTCATAGCATTGCAAACAGCATTAAAATTCTTTATAAACTTTCTATAAAAACTAGCTAAACCATGAAATGATCTTACCTCACTCACATTCTCAGGTGTAGGCCATTCCAAAATTGCTTTAACCTTCTCAGGATCCATCTTCAAACCATCAGTTGAAATCACAAATCTCAAATACGCAATCTCCTCTTGCATAAAAGAACACTTTTTCAGATTAATCAGCAACTTTTCCTCTTTCAACCTCTGAAATACTTGTCTAATATGCTCAAGATGTTCTTCTTTAGTCTTACTGAATATCTGAATATCATCCAAATAAACAATCACAAACTTACCCAAAAATCTTTTCAGAACTTCATTCATTAACCTCATGAAAGTACTAGGTGCGTTAGCCAAACCAAAAGGCATAACCAACCATTCATACAAACCATCTTTTGTCTTGAAAGCAGTCTTCCATTCATCACCTTCTCTGATTCTGATCTGATGATAGCCACTCTTTAAATCAATCTTGGTAAAATACTTTGCTCCACTTAAACAATCCATTATGTCATCCATCTTTGGCATAGGAAACCTATATTTCACTATTATCTTGTTAATGGCTCTGGAATCAGTACACATTCTCCATTCTCCATTCTTTTTAGGTGCTAATACAACAGGTACAGCACATGGACTCAAGCTTTCTCTGATCAAACCTTTCTGCAACAACTCATGCACTTGTCTGTTAAGTTCTTCATTCTCTGTAGGTGTCAATCTATATGGTGTTTTGTTTGGCAAACTTGCTCCAAGAATCAAATCCATACAATGACTTATACTTCTTATTGGAGGTAATCCATCAGGAAGATCATCAGCAATAATGTTTTTATATTCATTGAGCAATTCTGCAATTTCTTCTGGCACTTGGTCAATACTACCATTTGTCACTCGGTCACCACTATCTAGCACTCGGTTAGCATTATTCTCTTGCACTTGGCCTTCATTGACAAAACTTGGTTTTCTTGAAATTATGGCAAAACAAACCTGATTCTTCTTCACTTCCTTTTCAAATTGTTTCCTATTAACCATACAAATCTTTACAGTAGTACAATTAACCTCATCTGAAACTTCAATCAAAGGCAACAATGTTTGTTTCTTCGCATTCACCCGAAGAGTATATTGATTCAATCTTCCATCATATATAGCATGTCTATCATATTGCCAAGGTCTACTCAACAAAATATGACAACAATCCATGGGCATAATATCACACAAAACTTCATCAACATAATGTCCAATTTTAAATTTCACAAGGCATTGCTCACTTACCAATATCTTATGCTCATCTTTGATCCATGAAACATGATAAGGTTTGGGATGCTTCAGCCTCTCTAACTACAACTTGGTAACCAGCTCTTCTGATGCCAGATTTGTAGAACTCCCATTGTCAATTATCACTTTGCAGCATTTTTCAGCCATCTTACATCTTGTCTTGAAAATACTTCTCCTTAAAACAGGTTCCTCATCACTTTTTTTATTACATAAAGTTCCTCTCACCATCAGATTTTCTCCAACCTCAGGTCCACTTGGTGAACTTTCAATGTCTTCTTGAATCACAGCATTTCTATTATTCTGTCCACTTTCAGAGGATCTACATTCAAAAGATATATGCCCTTTTTTGCCACATCTAAAACAATTACCATGAAATCCACTTCCAGAATAGGAATTACCTCTTCCTGGTAAGAATTAGTGCCTCCTTGGTAAAGAATTACCACCTTTCCATTCGATCTTGCCTTTATCATCACTCTTCCATTCAAATTTGCATTTATCTTGCATAAAATTGTCAGATCTACTACTTTCTCCATAAGATCTACCTCTACCTCTTTGGAATCTACCACATCTACCTCTTTGTCTTTGTTCATGCTTCTTTGTCAAGATCTCCTCAGCCTTCAAGGCATACTGGTATGCTTCTTCCACACTTTCCAACTTCACAAAACTTATCTCATCTTGAATTCTAGATCTCAATCCATTAATGTACCTTGCAATTTTCTCAACATCATCATCCACATGTCCAGATCTGATGTCCAATCTATAGAATTCCTCGATATATTCTTTCACAGTCATGTCCCTTTGTTTCAAATTTTGCATCTTTCTCAATAAGCTAACTTGGTAATCAGCAGGAAGGAATTTGTTCTTTACCTTGTTCGCCATCTTTGGCCAAGTTCTTATCTTCTCCTTTCCTCTCCTTTGTCTATCAGTTTACAAGTGCTCCCACCATAATGATGCATGACCTTTCAACTTAGTGACTGCAGTCTTCACCTTTCTGTTATCAGGAGTGTTTTCATACTCAAAGAACTTCTCCATATCAGAGATCCAATCCAGCACAGTATTTGTATCCAATTTCTCATCATAAGGAACAACTTCTACAACAGGCTTTGAATTTGCCTTAGACAATAATCGCAACAATCTTTCCTCATCTTGATCTTCTTCAAGTTGTGGATTATGGTTTGGTGTTACTGCTTCATCATCACTTACATCTTCAAGATGCGCCCCTCCTCTAGGCTGTCTCCACAGCATCTAATCTGGCTGCAATTTGTCTTAACTGATCCAATATAGCATTATCAACATTATTTCCTCTACCATGAACCATCTTTACAAATCAAGTTCCTGCAAAATCGTAACCCTCTGCAAGTTATAGGTCAAATCCACAGATATGCCACCCTACAACCAGATCCAAATCAAAGTTCTACATGATCCAATCTCCACAAGGATGAACTTCAGGCTCTGATACCAACTGATGCAGGCAAGAGATGAATAACTAGGGCCAAAGGCACACCCAGCTATCCAAACCACCCTGCAAGAGTTAGCACAATGGAAGCAAACACGAGGAACAACGCAAAAGAAAGAGAGAACAAGGATATATTTATTGATTCATCAAATATTCAACATACATGCCCAGCTGTAAGGCCTTCCGGGTTACAGCCAATTACAAATGTACAACTTCCAGATCTCCAAATCAGCTTTTTAAATCCACATCTCTTTTTCTTTTGAACTCTCCCCAAAAATCTGCCCTAACACTAAACCTAAACACCCTACTTATACTTGCCAAAATGGCTTACGGATAATTCTAAAACATAGAGAAACCACAAGTCGGCCCTCATCAAATATAATTAACTATACCAAAATTAAATGTGAGCAAAGTCGGCCCAATTGGAACTAGGCAGAATGAACTAATGTGCAGGATTACAAAGAAACCCAAGATGCTCCTACATCACAAAGTTTGGAAAAAGTTCTCTACATGTCTACAAATAATAAGTGTGATTGTTTAGATGAATTTGTTATAGTGTGTTTTGCTTATTGGTCCACATCTTAGATCACCTATTTTCCTTAGGATTGCAATACGTAGTTGGTAAATATCAAATGGAGATGTATCTTAAGATTCAATGGCCTAACTCAATTCATGGTTGAGTCTTGGCACAACATTATCAAAGGACTAATCTAGAGGTTGGGGACCTTGGCTATAATTTTGTTGGTGTAAGTGATAATGTGTTGAGGGTCATGTTACATTCTATGTTTGTTTCACCAGCAATCAAACACAATTTTATTCTTTAGGTCTTTACTCGAGAACTTTTTTTTCAAGAGACTACTGATGGTAATAGTGATGAGATTCAATCAAGAGAAAGGATTGTTATTTGGTGTGATGCCTCATTTCTTATTTCCATTTTTGCATGTTTTGGAGATTGAGATGCATGCTACATGTAATTAGGTCAAACTAATGAATGTTTTGAACAAATAAGTAGCATAACAAGGGTGTTGTCCCTTACAAAACCACAACCCAATCGCACAAACCTCGGATATCTACAACAAAATCAAGAAAACACCATGGCAACAAGATAACCCACACATAACATGTGCATTAATAACTCAACCCATAACATTAAGAAAAGAATGGGACTGTAAAGTGGTTCTTCCTTGGTTGGGGAACAACTATTTAACCAATACTTATAAAATGGTCCCTACCACAAAGGGCAGTTGGTGGAACCCTCAAAAGGGGAGAATCAACACTATCACCAGAAATCAAGTGTTACGAATGTTGAATCTGCACAACCAAAAGCTAGGACAAATTAGGGGTAACAACAATTAGGAAAAGGACCACGTGGTCAGAGGGGACTGAAACAACAAGAGACCTCCCCTTTAGATGTAGGTGCTCAATAGAGAAACATCACCTACATCAAAAAGGGGAGGCCCTCAAAATCCAGCAATTTGGTCAAATGGCTTGTCTCTTACCATGAGAACCACATCCCCTAAAAGGAATGTGGAAAGGATGTCGAGATTTCAATGTCAGCCAAAATGTGAGCAAATGTAACTCAACCCACTGCACTTGTAGCCTCACCCACCTTTAAGAAAGCCCAATAAAGTTGTCTGTGGCCTCAAAGCAAGAATTCTCCCAAAAAAATGTAGGATAAGATGGGAAACAAACCCACACTAAACACACATTGAGTGATTCAATAAGAGGGTTAAAGGAGACAATACAAGGTTTAGTAGAAGTGATCTCCCCAAACTGACAGTTTGCTTCATATCAAATCACATTCTTCGGTTGAAATAGAAACAACTATATTAAAAGCACAAAGGAATGTTTCAATGTTACCAAAGACTAATGACCTCCAAGAATCTATCACCTAGTTGTGCAGATCTAGGTGAGAGGGTCCAAAAAACAGCAAATCTACAAACCAGTTCATAACATTGGTAGAAATTCATATTTTCCACATCTGGACCACAACGCACCATAGAGCACTTGGCACAGGCAAATAGGATGAGCTATTCTGCCAGACCAAGCATGGTTCTTTCCACTAAAAGCAACACAATAAAGCACTCCCATGTCTAATTCATTAACCTTAATTGATCCCCATGTCTGCTTTGTTGCCTGAATTGAACCTTAGAACCAGATTACTTAAATCCTTCCACAATGGTGTAAGCCCCATTTCAGCACCTAGAGTCCATCAAATCATGCAAAAGTGGACTTGTATCCTTTTTTCACACACAGGTAAAGTGTAATACATCTCTTGCTGTGGTATTCTCATCTCAGTTACATTATGTACATAGCACATAATCTACTGTTAGCAATGCCAGCAATGCCTTTTGAGGACTCGTAATTCAATAAATCACTAAGCTAGCAGTGCATCTAAACAGACTGTTGGATATACCAAAAAGCTAGTAACCAATACTTGCATACTTCAGGCTGTCTAGGCAACAAATAGCAATGGCAGACAGTGATGTAATATCCAACAGCAATGGTGAAAGCTGCCTGGTTTGCAACTTTTCATACTCTACCTGGAAATCTAACATGTACAACCAAGACAAAACAGATTAGATAGGTAAACAATCTGTTTAAGAAATATGGTTTAAGTGATTTTTTGCTCTCAGTGACTCAGTGGCATCCTGATGATGGATCATACAGTATGATCCGAAACGTTGATGAAAAAACTCTCACACAATCTTCCCCAGAAATTAATTCAATATGGTTTAGTTGGACTGGCTAATATGCAGATATGGCAATTGAGGATTTAGGAGTTGTCAAATGACTTTGACATCATCCTCCCACCATGGAGAATGTTGGATCAAAGCAGGCAGATTTCCAATAAACATAAGTATTGTCAGATTTCACTCATAGATTTCTCCAGTATGCAGTTAGTGTTTTTCAATGTAGAATGTATATAAAATTGTTTAATGTAATGCTGCTGCTGTGGTCCAATGAAATCAATGAATTTCTGGATCAATCATTAAATGGATCGGAAAAGAATCAGCTTGTTCATAAAACCGTGGAGGTCTTCAAGCTAGTCTCGCAATTCAAGCTAGTCTTGCACTCCTATCAAATTCCCCTTAGAACTGCAAAAGCCATGGAGACCATTCAGGGGTGCAAGAGAAAAAGTTGAAGTAAAAATCTGCAAGAGTGTACACAAGAAGAAAATTGCACATGTTATCCTTTTGAATCCTGGTATTGAAACAGGTGCCAGAACATGAATTGCTTTCATTCCTGATTTGTTTGGCAGAGCTAATGACCACATTGAAACAGGTGCCAGAATTTGCTTTGCTTTCATTCCTGATTTGTTTGGCAATGCTAATGACCACATTGAAACAGGTGCCAGAACGTGCTTTGCTTTCATTCCTGATTTGTTTGGCAGAGCTGAAGACCAGTTGTCAATTGCAACCCATATAATTCAATCAAAAAAAACACACTTACATTGGGAAAAGCTCTTCAAAAACTAGCAAGCCAAAATAGGTCACATATTGTGCACCATCAATACATTAAGAGCGTTAGCCTAGTTATCAACATTAAATACCACTGTAAAAAAACATCAAGCATTGTCATGAAGGTTGAACAAAATTTCGGATGTATTGACTAACTTTCAAACTTCTCTAATTGAAATTTCCAAACAATAACCATGCATTGATTTGTTCCAAAAATGGCACACATCGTAATGAAACAGGATATAAAAAAATTCAAAATGGTAAGACTAAAGTCAATTTATTAAATTGGAGGAAGTTCCATGTATAATAACATAGTTTCAGAATCCCATCTCTCAAATTTCCAAATCAAAAATTACAACCGCTATTAAGCAATATAGATTCACCACCACAATAGCTTAGCCAGACTAGAAGCTATGAATTAAGTTGCACCAGAAAGTTCATAAGCAACAGGTTTCCATTAGAAAAAACTGAATAAGCAAATCAGTTACAACCTTGACATTTTAAGCTGCATGCCGGTAACACAATAGTACCAAAACTTCAACATTAATGGCTCAATTCAGATGATGCAAAAATAGTTACACTATGATAAACAAGGAGAGAACAAAGTTGGAAGTCAAATTTCACTCCAATAATGCATACAGGAAAGAACAAAATATCAAAAATAGCCCTAGACATGAAAAAATACCAAAAAAGGCAGTTGATCTCTAGAATATAAAAAATCATTCGATAAATAAATCTTTGAACTCAGGTGGAAGAATTCTTTTTACTTCTGGTCACTCTCAAAATTGATTGCATCAGGCAAGTATATGACAGCATGTCTAATAGTTTATGGGAGCTAAAATCTGTGTCTCACTGCCAAGTTGTTCATCAGCTGCCTTCTCTGCTTTTGCTCTCAATTTTGCCAATTGCTTCCTCCTTTCATATGTCACCTGAGACCTGGCCTTTCTCTTCTCCTCCAATTCCTGCACAGGGCAACAGCA
Organism: Cupressus sempervirens; assembly: GCA_028749045.1. Classification (NCBI taxonomy): domain Eukaryota; kingdom Viridiplantae; phylum Streptophyta; class Pinopsida; order Cupressales; family Cupressaceae; genus Cupressus; species Cupressus sempervirens. Next base: position 421,849,989 of record CM053785.1, on the reverse strand, counting down.
AAGTGAAATATTGATAACAAGCTAATACAGTCAAAGTACGCAACGTCAACCAAAAATAAGATTACCACATGGAATAACTTCCAGCAATACAAGCTACATACCTTGATGGTGTCATAATGATGCCAGCCAACTTCATGAGAGAGCCTTCCTAGCAGACAGTACTTGTGGCCTGGTTGAAGCCTCAGAACTCTGAATAGAATGAAAAAACATTAAATTACCACAAAGATGTGGATAAAAACGGAAATTGGCTTAACTTTGCTAAAAGACTCTGAATGTTCAAATTGTTCAGACAATTATCAATTCCACAAATTCCACCAAAAACCAGGCACAGACAACTACTACTCAATTATTCAGATTTATAAACAGTTCCATAAACTTAATCAGAAGCTAGAAATCTGAGGCAACATAAAAATAAATAACTGTCTGATAAAATAACGTTACAATTACTTTAATGCATCAGGGATGACCATTCTCTTTGTCTTGTCATATGGACGAGGAACTCCTTCATAAGCCTTTAGTCTAGCAAGTGCTAGTTCTCCTCGCTTAGTCTTGTGTGGAATCATTCTGAATGGCATTTCAAAGTCTGATAAAATCAAACAACTTCCAAGACACTAAAGAATCCACTCGATCATATAATAAAAAAGGACCAAATCAGTTACCCTCTAATTGTCCTCCAAAGAATTCTGGAAGGTGCCCTAAAATGAATGGGGCCATGAGATGGCTTTGTATTCATTCTCTTTCTTAGAAAACGGAGGTACTTCATCTTCTGGCGAACAAGTCCGCCTGACAAACAGATCTCTTCACACCGCACTACAACCTGCAACATAAGAAAAACTGATAAGTTTAGTTTAGACTTAACCCAGACACACTCAAAAGCAGTAATCTAAATGCAAACAATTAGGTAACAATGGTATAACTGTTCAGAAAACATAGACACAACTACTCATTAAAAAATGGGTCAGTGTATAGAGTTACAAATACACAAGTAAATTTCACAAAAACCACATTACACAATAATGCATTATGGAAACACTGATCATATAAAAATTTAGAACACACACAGGAACTCCTGATCATAAAACATTTCAAGCTTCTGAGTAAGGATTAGATTAAATAATTTATATCCAGTCAAGTTGGTTAACAAGGGCAAGAGGCCACTCTGCCAAAAAGACTCCATTATATTATTTAAAAAATACGATTTGCACAACTCAAAAGAATGCCACTGATTGACACAAAGAAAGGAAGCCACCCTTCCAATGAAGTCTGTGTCAACCTCTTTCAACAAGAATCCTGGACAGGCCCTGAAATCCAACAAATTCGGATCTTGAAAAGTGATAGGTACTCTACTATGTTACTGATGCGTCTGGAAAAAGGGCAGATGCGGGTGCGAATGCGTTCTGATGCTTGGAGGCATTAGGATGCGTCATTGATGCTGCCAGGAATCTTGCTTCCTTCCTGCGGATGCGCGCATGATGCTTGGGAGAGCATCTGGAGAGAATCCATTGAGCATCTGGGTGCATACCGTGAGGATCCAGCCATATTGCGCACCCAGTCACTTAAGTGACTTATTAAAACATGTGTTTAATAGGTTTTTTTAATTATATTTTTTCTCCTATTTGCCTCACAGCCCTAAAACGGCCCTAAGAGAGGCCATTCATTGCCATTCATTCTCCTATTACTGTTATTTCAATTAGATTATGCTAATTGCTACAGAATGTTTTATTTTTGTATATTTCTTGTATTTCTTTGCATACATTAATTATAGTATATATATATATATATGGACGCACCCAAATGCATCCAAAATCCCCCAAAAATAATCTGCACATCCGCGCATCAGCACCCCGCACCCACATCAGCATCAGAACCAGCATCGTTAACTTAAGTACTCAAAAGCAACTGCTCTCATCTGGTTAGCAGTTGAAGCAGTATAATTATTACCAAGAATAAAATGGAAGTTAAATTTCCATGCCCTTCTAGATGTCTTTCCTAAGTGAACAGTAAGTTAACTATCTTGTCATTGATTGTTCTTGTGTTTGTCTGCTTCCTAGACTTTGTCAGAATAAGCTAGTCTCTGTCAAAGACAGTTACAGAAATGGCCTTGCCTTAAAAGCTACATTGCATATCTTATATGTTAGGCTGATTTGAAACATGGATGTCACAACAATATAGTATTCAATGACTGGATGTTTACATGGCCCTTAAAATAGAAATTTGAAAATATCCAATACTGAGTGCATGGTCCTCATTCGAGGAAACGGCTGGAGTTTTCCTAAAAGATATAAAATAGTCAATATCTGAATGGAGAATACAATAATTATTTAACATGGTCAAGGTTCCTTGCATTAGCTACGAGGTTAAGTAAGATCCTGTCACTCTTCTAATTGCATTTATGTTGATAAAAAGATTGTTCACTTTAATTAATTCTTTGAATGCCCGATACTTCTGAACAATGACTGATTACACAGTTGGGAAATCGTAGTCAAATGACTGACTTCCCTCTGAATTTTATAGGTACAGTTCCCTTATGGTTATGCTTTGCAATGAATTTGTTTGTTCCTAATTCTAAAAGGGGTTTGTTCTTGACCAGAGAACAGAAGCGGTAAACCAAGTTAGGCCTAAACAGGAACTAACTCAGGCAAAGGTTTAGGTGTTAATGCTAATCAAATCTGTGAACTCACACATCTTACAAACCCGCAGAATTTGACAATGCTGTAATGAATTCTATCTATGAACTAGCTAGCAGGGTAATTAGCTGTCTAATGAAGCAATTAAGCTCGTGGATCTCCGCCTTCATTCTAACTTTGGCCAGTTTGAGACCTTCGAGTTGTCCTTCCATCACTTCATTTGTTGATTTCCACAGACCCACTTTGGTATCATGCCTAACTTCTCCGAGGTCCAGAGACTGCAATGCGAAGTCCTCTATAGTTAGGTCTTCAATTCTTCCCTCCTTGGTGGGCTTAGCAATCTCCATAGTTAAGTGTCATGTATCAGGATCTTGGCCAAGAATTGACAGTCTTCTGCTTCTTAACTTTACTCAATGACGACCTAGAACGGATTGCTAGAGATACAGTCTCTTTGTTTGGGGCTCCCTCTTCTTTCCTTGTCCTCTTTCTATCTAAGGTATCTTCGAGCCATAACTCAGTGCCAATTACCTTAGATGTTGTTCCTAATGTATCCCCACTGAACATTTTCCTCTTAACAAGAGTTAATGTCTTTGGAGCTGAAGAGAAAAGATTCTTTGGAGCTGGGGAAATGAGTTTTAGAGCTTCGAACACTTTCTCTGCTCTAGATGCTTTCTTTGTTGCTTCATCTGACTCTGTAGATTCACTTTCACTACTCCCTCCATCTCCAAGGTCAACCACTTGTATTTGGGGGCTACTTGGAAGGAGTAATGTGGTGCTTATGGATGGAATTGGACTGCTATGGGGTGAGAGCCACCGTGATTGCACTGTTCTTCAATTCTTTCGCCTTCTTCTTCTTGGACTCTGTCTCTCTTCCAATCACAGGCACTGAACCATCTAACAAGTTTTATCAAGTGGTATGTTCTTGTCAGGAGGTTGATCACCTCCTCCGGCTGGCTGAGCGGGCCCTTGAGTGAGAGGTAGGATTGTGCCTGAAGCGCCACATTGAGAAGATGAAGGTGCTGCCACATGTGGGGAGAACTGGGCAGGCGTGCCTTTGCTCCTGCTTCACCGTGTCATGCTCCACTCGACCCACTTTCCAGTTCTCTTGTAGATTCTAGCCATCATCATATCTAGATCCTCCACAACATCTTCATAAGGTTTAGAACTTATGGGACTGTTCCTCAGCATGGTCAAATAAGTATTGCTATACATATTTTGACCATCATCTTCAACTCCATCTACATCAATGTTTACCTTATACATCTTCACTTGGTTGACTGTCAAACTCGCAAAGGCTCAATCATGACTCTCGAACTCATCTTTGCAATTGGCCCAATAATCCTCAATGGTAGTGATGTGTTTTCTCACGCTCCCAATCTGTAGGAGCATCTTTGGCATACCCATTCGAGTCGAACATAGGCCTCAAGACTTCATACATGTCCAGTTTATATTTCCTTTTGAATACCTTTATCATGTTCTTGGCATCAGACCGAGTGTCGCAACTGAGGGTTCCAACTCTCATGGGGAATTTGTAGCCTTTCTTGTTCACACTTCCACTCAGTATGTTCACATGCAGAGCTTGTAGTATAATCTCGATCAACACGATCATGTCACTTGAATACCTTGGTAATTTTAAGGGAAATCCATCAAATGTTGCAAGACACAAATAGGAGAATGATGAGAACTAAATAAAGTAACATCCAAACTCACTGATGGCGGCCATGGCTTCTGGGTTGAATCTCCTTTCCAAGCATCCTTGTAGTTCCCTGCAAATCCTCATGGTAAATGCATCATTCACCTTAACATAATCTACATCACTATTCTATAATTGGAGACATGGGTAAAACTCACAACTCTTAACATCATCAGGGAAATTCTCTAATCTTGGAAGGCCTGGCCATAATTGCAATTAAAGCCAGCATGTAAATCAAGAAGGAAGACATATAGAATGTATTGTAAAACTTGGCCGCCTAGAGAGCATTGGACAAAATCTCACTTACCTCTTGCACCCAATCAATGTGTTGGGTGTCCAACCATATAACTTGAACTAGAAAGAAGTATTGTTCAATGAAATTTAAAGCTTCTACCTCACCTCTCAAAGTATGCAGAAGGACCAAAATGTCAATTATTTATGGCTTAAGGTTGGCTCCGAACAAAGTTATAGGAACTTTGCTATTATCACTCCATGGCTTCTGGAACCAAGTTCTCATGATCTCCTTCCTCCAGATCATCTTCTTTGCTGAGAATTCTAAGGCGGCCCCATCTCCTCTCGCTCTAGCACACGAAGATAATTCACCATTGTTTGCCTATCGATTGATATTAATATTGTATCATCAGGTAGAACAATTTGCTTGGTTTCTGGGTTGTAGTGATGAATGCATTCGTAAATCAGCTTTGGGGCTTGGATTGCAACCAGAAAACCAGCAGCCTCGACTAAACCGCATCCTCGAAGTTTTTCAGTAATGGGGTGAATTGGTTCAAATTTCACCCTCCTCTAGAAATCTTCCATGTCATAGAAGCGGAGGGATGTATCTGTGAAATTTTGCAATTGGGACTTGATCCCAGTCAACCATCGAAACCCGCAAACTTGGTTGGCCATGAGTTTGTGAATAAGATTTTGAATTGAAAGATTGAATGAGACAACAAATGCAAAAATCACAGATTTTTCAAAGGCTATGCGTATTGATAGAATGAGGAAACAAGGAATAGATGTAACTCATTCAACTACTTGTGCATCTTCATATGAGAGTCTCGATTCATCCGTTATTCTTCAGAATTCACGCCACACGAATGAAATTTAAGGAAATACCCGTTGGCTAGGAAATGCAAAAGTTCAATGAACATTTAGGGGTCTTTTAACTATTCTGTTGAGCTCAACGATAACTTTCTATTAGCTCATTACTTACTTTTCTGTTTTCCTTTAAGTTTCGAAAACTTACCATTGGGGTACTCCGTCGTGGAAAATTCGCCCAATGAAATTTTGATTATATCTTCTTTCCATAATGATTTGATCCATTCTAATATCATTGTAGCACACTTCAAATCTAGTACGGGGGACCAAACTCAATCATTAGCTTGATCTTTCTTGACTAATCAAAAAACTGTCTTCATGGGTTGGAAACCCGCCGAGGAGGAGACAATTTCTGTTTTTCTGTCAATGCTTCCTTCTAGGTTGACTCTTTGCCAACTGCATTCCTGGTCGTTAAGGATGCTTAATTAAGGCATGCGGATTTGTTTGAGAACCATTATACATCTTGTTTTTCACCTCATACTGCTTTGCAGAAAACTACCTTCATGGGTTGGAAACCCACCAAAGAGAAGACAATTTTGGGTTTTTCGCCAAGGCTGAACATTAGAGTAATAATGAATCCGAAATAATGTTTAGGAGTCTTATCTTGGATTCAAACATCAATTTTCTTTGAAATCTTGCACCTTTTCAAACTTGAGTTATATACATCTTGAAATGATCTTTCGCAGGAAATTGCCTTCATGGGTTGGAAACCCGCCGAGAAGACAATTTCCGTTTTTTCACCAATGCTCGTTTTATCAAGAGATGATACGCCACAAGCAAATAGAGCACATATCTGATCTTCCATGAGTAAATTTGATCTCTATTGGACTAGGTACTAACTTACCGAACCAATCACAAGGTAAAAACAAACACCCACCCGGCTATAAAGAGAAAGAAGGCACAATATTAAAAGAGGAATACAAATTTCATGTCCCTATTTCTTAAAGACATGTTGTCTTACTATTACATAATAGATTAATCATGCTATGACCTCAATTTCACAAATTGGTCACATGATTTTTGCACAAAACTGGAGTGAGCCAATAAAGAGCAATATGAAAGGACTGTCACGAAATCTCTTGTTTATACTATTTGGTTTTCGATCTGATTGTAACCATACATTTCCCACTCCAGGCAAGTACATTTCACGTGTGACATATTATAGTGGAGGACAAATATTTATATGTTACAAGTGAATATAGTAGCCTGCATAGGCCACAAGGCTAGGTATCGTATACCATGAGATCCTGTCAGCAAGATTGCTTAAGTTCGTGACAACAAAAACATAGGTCTTCAAGTTGAAATTACAAAGAACTTAAGTGTTGACATATAGGGTGACGCCATAAATACACACAAATCAAAAGTTGACAATTGGCAAAACCCTCCAATAGGCAGGATCAGGTCTTGAGGAAAAAAAGGCGCTACTAACACAATTATACAATTTATATCCAGAACAGATGATTTGTAAATAGTATCAAACACTTGAAATTGCAATGTAAAGCAATTTTTCAACTTTTTTTGCAGCATGCCACTAACTAGTAAACTTAACAACTTCTATGGTTAAGTTTAAATATCAGCATAATGGGAGAGATTTGGCAGACAGCGCACACAACCAACATGCATTTCTTTATCTCAATTATGAAAGCATTTGCATAAACCGAAGTAACAAGTATTAGAATCGGATCAAAATCGGCAAGGTTGAATCAAATCGCGAATCGGCCACAAATCGAAATTGAATCGGCCACGAATCGGCAAATTTAAAAAACCCTTGAAATTTAGTAACTTATTTCATAAACCATGTATCGCTGATTTGATTCACCAATTCACAAAAAATCATTTGCCTTGAATCAAATCGCCAAATCGCGTGAATCATCATGATTCTCGTTACTCTATGGCTAAAATCTTAAAAGTATTACTGTTTAAATATTACATTTTAAAGAGCAAACACTTGGATAAATTTCATGAATTATAACTTTAATCATCACCTATTAACGAATTTAGCCCTTTCAATAAGGCAAAGGGGATTTCAACTATAAAACCAGAGAAGGAAAACGACCCTTCAAATATTTGAAGGCTTTGTTGGCCAAATAAATTTGAACGAGTGGAGTACCATGAAAAATATAAGATCGAAAAAATCTTTTAAAACATACTAAAAAAGAAAGCAAAGTAATGCAGCAGATGAAGAGAACAAACAGGGTTGGTCATTCAAGAGCTCCTTTGTCAGAATGGAGGCGAGGCGTCCAAGCATGTGGTTGTGCACGTCCACCACAATTGCCTTGGCATAGATACTTGATCCACTCACCATTTTTCACTCTCCTCTCCTCTCCCCTACCATCACTACTCCACAATGCAACTCAGGATGTTTCAAACGTCTAGCCAAGGTGTTTTAGGGTTTTTTAATGATCGAAGGAATTAGGGTTTAGCCATCACCTATCACATATCCCTATTTTTTAAGACACATTATCTTACTATTACATAAGAGATTAATCACGATAGGACCTCAATTTCACAAATTGGTCACGTGATTTGTGTACAAAACTGGAGTGAGGCAATAATGAGCAATATGAAAGAACTCTTGTTTATCCAACTTGGTTTTCAATATGATTGTAAACATACATTCCCCATTCCAAACAAGAACATTTCACGTGTGGCATATCATAGTGGAGGACAAATATTTATATGTTAAAGATGAATACAGTACCCTGCATAAGCCACAAGGCTAGGTATCGTATACCATGAGATCCTGTCAGCGAGATTGCTTAAGTTTGTGACTAGAAAACCATAGGTCTTCAAGTTGAAATTACAGAGAACTTAAGTGTTGACATCTAGAGTCTAATGCCATAAATACGCACAAATCAAAAGTTGACAATTGGCAAAACCCTCCAATAGGTAGGATCAGGTCTTGAGGAAAAAAAGGCGCTACTAACACAATTATACAATTTATATCTAGAACAGATGATTTGTAAATAGTGGCAAACACTTGAAATTGCAATGTAAAGCAATTTTTCAACTTTTTTTGCAGCATGCCACTAACAGAAAACTTAACAACTTCTATGGTTTAAGTGTTTAAATATCAGCAAAATGGGAGAGAGTTGGCAGACAGTGCACACAACCAACATGCATTTCTTTATCTCAATTATGAAAGCATTTGCATAAACCGAAGTAACAAGAATTGGAATCGGATCAGAATCGGCAAGGTCGAATCAAATCGTGAATCGACCACAAATCGGCAAATTTAATAAACCCTTGAAATTTAGTAACTTATTTCATAAACCCCGTATCGCTGATTTGATTCACCAATTCACAAAAAATCGTTTGCCTTGAATCGAATCACTGATCGCGTGAATCATCATGATTCTCATTACTCTGCAGCTAAAATCTTAAAAGTATTAGTGTTAAAATATTACATTTTAAAGAGCAAACATTTGGATCAATTTCATGGATTATAACTTTAATCATCACCTATTAACGAATTTAGCCCTTTCCATAAGGCAAAGGGGATTTCAACTATAAAACCAGAGAAGGAAAATGACCCTTCAAATATTTGAAGGCTTCGTTGGACAAATAAATTTGAACAAGTGGAGTATCATGAAAAATATAAGAACGAAAAAATCTTTAAAAACATACTAAAAAAGAAAGCAAAGTAATGCAGCAAATGAAGAGAACAAACAGGGTTGGTCATTCAGGACCTCCTTTGTCAGAATGGAGGCGAGGCGTCCAAGCATGTGGTTGTGCACGTCCACCACAATTGCCTTGGCATAGATACCTGATCCACTCACCATTTTTCACTCTCCTCTCCTCTCCCCTACCACCACTACTCCACAATGCAACTCGGGATGTTTCAAATGTCTAACCAAGGTTTTTTAGGGTTTTTTCATGATCGAAGGAATTAGGGTTTAGCCGTCACCTATCACATATCCCTATTTTTTAAGACACGTTATCTTACTATTACATAAGAGATTAATCACGATAGGACCTCAATTTCACAAATTGGTCACGTGATTTGTGTACAAAACTGGAGTGAGGCAATAATGAGCAATATGAAAGAACTCTTGTTTATCCTACTTGGTTTTCAATATGATTGTAAACATACATTCCCCATTCCAAACAAGCACATTTCACATGTGGCATATCATAATGGAGGACAAATATTTATATGTTAAAGATGAATACAGTACCCTGCATAAGCCACAAGGCTAGGTATTGTATACCATGAGATCCTGTCAGCGAGATTGCTTAAGTTCGTGAAGACAAAAACATAGGTCTTCAAGTTGAAATTACAGAGAACTTAAGTGTTGACATCTAGAGTCTAACGCCATAAATACGCACAAATCAAAAGTTGACAATTGGCAAAACCCTCCAATAGGCAGGATCAGGTCTTGAGGGAAAAAAGACGCTACTAACACAATTATACAATTTATATCCAGAACAGATGATTTGTAAATAGTGGCAAACACTTGAAATTGCAATGTAAAGCAATTTTTCAACTTTTTTTGCAGCATGCCACTAACAGAAAACTTAACAACTTCTATGGTTAAGTGTTTAAATATCAGCAAAATGGGAGAGAGTTGGCAGACAATGCACACAACCAACATGCATTTCTTTATCTCAATTATGAAAGCATTTGCATAAACCGAAGTAACAAGAATTGGAATCGGATCAAAATCGGCAAGGTCGAATCAAATCGTGAATCGACCACAAATCGGCAAATTTAAAAAACCCTTGAAATTTAGTAACTTATTTCATAAACCCTGTATCGCTGATTTGATTTAGCGATTCACAAAAAATCGTGTGCCTTGAATCGAATCGCCGAATCGCGTGAATCATCGTGATTCTCGTTACTCTACGGCTAAAATCTTAAAAGTATTAGTGTTAAAATATTACATTTTAAAGAGCAAACACTTGGATCAATTTCATGGATTATAACTTTAATCATCACCTATTAACGAATTTAGCCCTTTCAATAAGGCAAAGGGCATTTCAACTATAAAACCAGAGAAGGAAAACGACCCTTCAAATATTTGAAGGCTTCGTTGGCCAAATAAATTTGAACGAGTGGAGTACCATGAAAAATATAAGAACGAAAAAATTTAAAAATACTAAAAAAGAAAGCAAAGTAATGCAGCAAATGAAGAGAACAAACAGGGTTGGTCATTCAGGACCTCCTTTGTCAAAATGGAGGCGAGGCGTCCAAGCATGTGGTTGTGCACGTCCACCACAATTGCCTTGGCATAGATACCTGATCCACTCACCATTTTTCACTCTCCTCTCCTCTCTCCTACCACCGCTACTCCACAATGCAACTCGGGATGTTTCAAACGTCTGACCAAGGTTTTTTAGGGTTTTTTAATGATAGAGGAATTAGGGTTTAGCCATCACCTATCACATATCCCTATTTTTTAAGACACATTATCTTACTATTACATAAGAGATTAATCACGATAGAACCTCAATTTCACAAATTGGTCATGTGATTTGTGTACAAAACTGGAGTGAGGCAATAATGAGCAATATGAAAGAACTCTGGTTTATCCTACTTGGTTTTCAATCTGATTGTAAACATACATTCCCCATTCCAAACAAGCACATTTCACGTGTGGCATATCATAGTGGAAGACAAATATTTATATGTTAAAGATGAATACAGTACCCTACATAAGCCACAAGGCTAGGTATCGTATACCATGAGATCCTGTCAGCGAAATTGCTTAAGTTTGTGACAACAAAAACATAGGTCTTCAAGTTGAAATCACAGAGAACTTAAGTGTTGACATCTAGAGTCTAACGCCATAAATACGCACAAATCAAAAGTTGACAATTGGCAAAACCCTCCAATAGGCAGGATCAGGTCTTGAGGAAAAAGGCGCTACTGACACAACTCTACAATTTATATCCAGAATAGATAATTGAAAATGGTAGCAAACACTTGAAATTGAAATGAAAAACAATTTTTCAGCTTTTTTTGCAGCATGCCACTAACAGAAAACTTAACAGCTTCTGTGTTTGAAGTGTTTAAATACCAGCAAAATGGGAGAGAGTTGGCATAGTGCACACGACCAGCATGCATTTCTTGATCTCAGTTATGAAAGCATTTGCAGAAAGCATAATATTCTGCGGCTAAAATCATAAAGTATTAGAGTGTTAAAATATTACATTTTGAAGAGCAAACATTTGGATCAATTTCATGGATAGTAACTTTAATCATCGCCATTAACGAATTTAGCCCTTTTAATAAGACGAAGGGGATTTAAACTATAAAACCAGAGAAGGAAAACGACCCTTAAAAATATTTGAAGGCTTTGTTGGCCAAATAGTTTTGAACGAGTTCAGTACCATGAAAAACATAAGAACGAAAAAGTGTACTAAAAAAGAAAGCTAAGTAATGCAGCAGATGAAGAGAAGAAACAGGGTTGATTGCATACCACTCGTTGGCCATTCAGGAGCTCCTTTGCCAGAATGGAGGCGAGTCGTCCAAGCATGTGGTGGCGCGCGTCCACCACAACTGCTTTGGCACAGATCCCTGATCCACTCACCATTTTTCACTCTGGTTGCCTCTCCCCTACCGCCGCTACTCCACAATCCAAATCGGGATGTTCCAAAAGTCTGGCCAAGGTTTTTTAGGGTTTCTTAATGATCAAAGGAATTAGGGTTTCGCCATCAGCTGTCGCCCAAACAGGGGAGCAAAACAATTGTTTTGTTTGTTTTGTTCTTTTTGTTATTATTTCGCTATTATTTGTGTTTTGATAAATTTAGAGTTGGTTCCGTTCATATCGCAATGGTCAAATTAGTGTTATTCAAGTGATTTTTAATTCAGTGTTTTCCATGTAAGAGTTGTTTCAAAAGGAGGAGCATAGCGCAAAACATGGCCACGAAAATGCACTTCCTTTGCATTGTTTTTTCTAACTTTTTAAAAAATTAACTAAGTCCTTTTCTTCGTATGGAAGTGCATTTTCGTCGCTGTATGGACGTTGCCCAAAACATGGTGCAAAATCATATTCTTCCATTCTTTGGGGGTGATCGTGTGGGTCCCATAGGCTACTTTAGCCTCGTGGACGTCATTAAAATCTATCATATCATATTATTAAGGGTGAAGGGTGAAGGGGATAGTGTTACAATAAAATATATGGTAGGATAATTTTATTTTTATTGTTTATTCTTAATTATCCATGAAATACGCTCTGTTAGACTTTTCCTTTATTGAGGCTTGTCCTTTTTTTTCTCTTCTTTCTTGGTGGACAATTTAGGTTGAGAAAGAAATCTCATGATTTATAATTTTGTTTATATATCATTTGAAAGTTCAGCAAATTCTATTTGCACCTTCTACTATTACATAGAATACCTAAAGATCTCATTACGTATTCATTTCATGATTCTAGTATAAGTCTTCTCTAAACTATAATTAAGATAGATAATGAGATTTAGTGAATAATGTACTAAGGGGCAATGGCATTTGAATTCTCAAAGCACTCTACTTGAATCATCATCTATGTGTAGAGCTTTATTGTGATAGAAAGAAGAGAGCCATTTTTTATGAGTAAAATTTATTTTCATTAGTGTTCAACTGGGATGTATGATTTCATTTATTCAAAAATGTGTACAAACCATAAGCATTTCATTTTCAAAGAGAATAATGGTATGTTCAACTATTTTGTAATGATTTGAACATTTGCATAAATTATAGAATTTATTCCAATGTAACCCTAAAATTTTTGAAAAAGATAAATTGTAGAAATTCATTCAAATCAAATGTAGCCCTACATAATATCCATAAGATGATTTAACATTACTGAACATGTAGACAATAAAATTACCTCTTAGAGTATAGGAGAAAAATAGTTGCACAGTAACTTCACTTGAGGTGTTGGTCAATACAACTTTGAGTTCTAGACAATGTTCACATGCATGTTCAGTTAGATTGGGGCATTGCCTCATAAGTTACCCCTGTGATAGGCTTTTACCATACACCAATGCTATGACATGACGGTTTGATTGCATCTATGTAGATTTTGCAAACAATGTCTATTTGTCTATAGACTATCTAATATTATTTGAAATCCTAAGTATAAAATTTTCCTAATTGCACTATGATAAATAGTATATTTTTTTAATTATACAAATTGTATCAAAAAAAATGTTAAATCCACTTTTCTTGTTTTTTTTTAATCAATAAAAGTCCAAGGCCATGTTGATTGTGTATATTAAAAGAATGAAAAAATTACAAAATCTCTATTCAAACAGGCACTGGTAGGAAAAAACGGAGAAGAAAACCTCCAATCTTGCCCAGGACAAAAGTCTTGTATTATTACGAAGAATAAAAGAGGCATACCCCAATTTACATATCATACAAAAGAACAATCTTTTACATAAGTTCAAATAATTGAGTACTTTCAACAACAAAATTAAGATGTTCGATGGAATGGATGGTTATCTTTCTCTTTCCTTCATAAGTCCCTTCTTTAGGATTACTTTAAGATTTTGTTGTTATTGCAATCGTTTATTTGGCGAAAAACTATTTTTTAGTGAGAATTCCTCCGATGAGCTTTCATATCTTGGTGTCCAATAGATACGCGGAAGATATGTGGAAGGGGGGCATAAAATGTGAAAAGTTGTGATACTATTAATGTAAAATAGGGAAAATAAATCAAAATATTCAATTTGTACTATTACACATTAATAAATCATTATTAAAATCAAATCTTGAATCTAACTAATTTATCTTCTCCCTTCGATGTACAATCTTAAACAACAATGGAAAAAATCATTTATGGAATCATGAACATAAAAAACCAAATGAAATCTCAAATCAGAGATTTGGAGTAGGGATCTTTCTTTTCTCAAAATGTTGTTTTTTCCTTCAAACTTGAATTGTGTGTGTGTGTGTGTGTGTGTGTGTGTGTGTGTGTGTGTGTGTGTGTGTGTGTGTGTGTGTGTGTGTGTGTGTGTGTGTTGAATGTTTCAATTGACCTTCATTTTTCCCATGTAAAGTAGGATGATTATTTGTAAAAACATATGAAATTTTATAAAAGAAGCTAAAATAAATAATAAGCATTATTATATCTATTATTAGATATTATAAATATTGTATAACACATTATTATTTTATATTGGCATACCTAGGTATTTGCATGGGAATGGTTCTTTGTTGAAGCTCATTTCATTACATGTATTGTTTTCTAATTTAGTATTAGTATTTAATAAGAATAGTTCTAATTTTTCCATGTTGACCATTTGACCTAAGGCTTCCATATATATTTTGATTATAAGTTTATAATTTTTAGCTTCCTCCAATTTACTCTCCCCTGGGAGAATTGTGTCGTTTGCAAACTATTGATGTGTTATATTGGCAATCCCATCAGTGATTGAGACTCCTTTAATTTAATTTTCTACTTGTGCCTTTTTAATTTCTCTACCAAAGGATTATGCCATGATTCTGAAGAGAAAGGGAGAGATTGAGTCCCCTTGTCTAATTCCCCTAGAGATGTTGAAGAAGCCTTCTGGAGTACCATTTATGGGTATAGAGATTTTGGAATTGAGATGTAATTAAATATTAGGTTAGTCCATTAATTTGAGAAACCAGAGGCTTCCAAAGTTTTACACATGATACTACAATCAACTTTGTCATAGGCCTTGTGTATATTGAGTTTCATTGACATGTGTGCTTCCTTTTTGGTTTGGACGGAATGAATGAGTTCTTGAACGATGATTATTTCATCTAAAATCGATCTATTTGGTACAAATCATGTTCGTTCTTCTAATAAGAGTTTTGGTAATACCATTTTGTTTTTATTTGCTACAGACTTAGTTAAAAATTTATATATAGTGTTACATAATGCAATAGGCCGAAAATCTCTCAGCATCTCATAATTAATTTTTTTGGATATAAGTGCTAGGAAGGTGTTATTGATTTCTACCAATAATGAGCTTGATTTTTGAGTGGCTTCTATAGCTTGACATAAGTCTTCCCCTAAACTTTACCAGCATTTTTGGAAGAAGAAAGCTTGGAAGCCGTCAAGTCCTCAAGAATTGTCCAGGCTGAGACTGAATAATGCATCCTTTATTTCTTGCACAGTGAATGCCTGATTTAAAAACTTATTGTTTTTGTGTGTAATTATCTTTGGAATTGAACTCAAAATGGCGTTTTGAGCAAGGAGATTCAAGCTTTCATAATTGTTTAAAAGGTTTGTATTGATATTAAAGGTTTAAAATAGATCATTACTAACCCACTCATAACATATTGATATTGGCAGCAAAAGGAAAGTCATTTAGAAAGAGCATTTTCAACACAACACAATAAATTAAAAGATAAATAATGTCTTATATTTATTAATTAAAATATTAGATCCTACGAATTTGTGTTTAGTTAGCTTTTTTAGCAATAATTAGATTGTAGATTTTGTTTTAATATATTTAGTTTTTCAATTAGATTTTTTTTGTTTACTACACTATGTAGTGAATCTTTCTTTAAATTCAATTTCAATAATTATGTCACATTCTTTAATTCTTCCATGTTTACGTGCAATTTCTACTACACACACACACACACACACACACACACACACACACACACACACACACACACACACACACACACGCACGTATATATGTATATACATAAGCATGTGTATGTGTGTGTGCACGCGTGTGCATATGTATGTATGTATGATCACTACAAATTATCTTTGAAAATTAAAATTGTCCAAAATATTTGTACAATATATATTGTTGTATAGATTTGTGTGATGAACCTCCTTATAGCAATATCGTGAGAATGCTCGAAATAACAGAATACAAAGTGATAGCAGAACTCAGAATGAATCTACTGATCGCAGGCCACTTCGAGGGGGTAACCTCCTTTGAGCAAGCTCAATACAATAAATTCGTCCGTGCCCATCAAGGGCCTCAACCTATTCTTATATACTGAGTACGATCTAGAAAAGTAATACTACCTATGCATGTGGGATAATAAAATATACTCACGGGACGACTTACAAAGCATATGCGTCCAACAACACTACTCTAACAAAATAAACAGAAGGAACACACAGGTTCCTAACATCCCCTCTCCCTTAGAAAAAAAAGCTTTGTCCTCAAAGCTTAAGGTGTGGAAATTGTTGTTGAATCTGAAGAAGGGGTTCCCAGGTAGCATCCTTTGGTTGCATGCCATGCCACTGAATCAAGACCTCAGAGATGGAGCAAGAGCGAAGCTGGCGAGTGCGCTGGTCAATGATTGCCACCGGCTCCAGGATAATGGATCCTTCCGTATCCATTTCAGGGAGAGTAGTTTGTGCTCTGACAGTGGTACCCAGAACTTTCTTTAGACAAGAAACATGAAAGACTGGATGAATGCGGGAAGAAGGAGGAAGTTCTAGTTTATAAGCAACTGAACCAATCTTCTGCAGAACCTTATAAGGCCCATAAAATTTTGGGGCCAGCTTATGACGCCCTTTCAGCTTTAGGGAGGATTGTTTGTATGGCTGTAGATGAAGAAAAACCATATCCCCAACTTGAAATGAGCGCTCAGAACGGTGTTGATCTGCTTGCTGTTTCATCCGATTACGGGCCATGTGAAGATTATCCTGTAAGGTACGAAGAATCTGATCCCTGCTGCGGAGAACTATGTCAACTGCCTGGACTGGTGAGCTGTTGGGAGTGTAGGGAAGGAGCACTGGAGGTGCCTGACCATAGACTGCTTCATATGGAGTCATTTTAGAGGCAGTGTGGTAAGAGGTATTGTACCACCATTCAGCTAAAGGGAGCCACTTGGCCCACTGATGTTGCTGTTCGGAAGTGAAGCAACGAAGATAAGTTTCCAAGCATTTATTGACAATTTCAGTTTGACCATCAGTTTGTGAGTGATAGCCCGAACTCATCTTCAGTTTGGTGCCAGTTTTCTGAAACAGTTCAGTCCAAAAATGACTGGTAAAAGTTGCATCACGATCAGAGACAATGGAAGAAGGGAGTCCATGAAGACGAAATATCTGGTCCATGAAGATTTGTGCAACAGAGGAGGCAGTATAGGGGTGGCTGAGGGCACAAAAATGACTATATTTCGAGAGACGATCAACCACAACCAAGATCACTGTCTTGCCACCGGATTTAGGAAGCCCTTCAATGAAATCCATAGAAATATCAGTCCAAATTCGTGTAGGGATGGGCAATGGTTCGAGCAAGCCAGGAAGGAGGGTCGTTTCACCCTTGTGGCGTTGGCAAGTATCACATTCAGCCACCATCTGTTGAATCGTCTGTTTCATCCCTTTCCAAAAGAAGTTTCTCCTTGCTCGCTCATAAGTTTTGAGGAAGCCTGAGTGCCCTGCTGAAGGAGAAGCATGGAGTTCATAAAAAATAGCTTGATGTAGAGCTGGGTTCTGAGGAAGCACTAGCCGACCCTTGTATCGAAGAGAAGCACCATCCCAAGAGTAATGTGGTATAGCAGAAGGATTATTGGCTAGCTGGTGAATGATTTGAGATAAAGAAGAGTCACTGTCATAGCCCTGCTGAACAGACGCTAACCAATTGGGAATGGGCATAGAAATAGCGGAAAGGGAAGCTTGATTATCAAATGTGCGAGAAAGAGCATCTGCCACAATATTCTCCTTACCCTTCTTGTAGGTGATCTCATAATCATACCCCATGAGTTTGCTGACCCATTTCTGTTGTGTAGGAGAGGATACCCGTTGTTCCAGGAAGTATTTCAGACTTTGGTGATCGGTTCTGATGCAAAAATGACTCCCTAAGAGGTATGGCCGCCACTTCTGTACAGCATGCAAAATAGCCATCATTTCTTTTTCATAAGTAGAGAGGGCTAGATTCTTACCAGAGAGGGCTTTGCTAGTGAACGCAATAGGATGGTCATCTTGCAGGAGAACAGCACCCAATCCATTGCCGCAAGCATCACTCTCAATAGTGAAGGGTTTGGAAAAATCTGGCATTGCAAGAACAGGTGTACTGCACATAGCCTGTTTCAGTTGTTCAAATGCAGTCTCAGCAACAGGGGTCCAGGAGAAGGCATCATTTTTTAACAGAGCTGTCAATGGTGCTGCAATTTTCCCGTAATCTTTGACAAACTTGCGGTAGTAGCCAGTCAACCCCAAAAAACCCCGAAGGCTCTTGAGAGTTTTAGGATGCGGCCAAGTTTTCATGGCATCTATTTTTGTAGGATCCACCCGCACTCCATGGTGTGCAACAATATGCCCGAGATACTCCACTTCCTCCTGGCCAAACACACATTTAGATAGTTTTGCACAGAGTTGATGATCAGAGAGAAGTTGCAAGACAAGCTCCAGATGATGGAGATGCTCAGCCCAAGTTTTGCTATATATGAGGATATCATCAAAGAAGACCAGAATGAATTTCCGGAGGTATGGTCGAAATATGTTATTCATCACTGCCTGAAATGTTGAAGGAGCATTCGTGAGGCCAAAGGGCATGACTAAAAATTCATAGTGACCATCATGTGTGCGGAAGGCAGTTTTAGGTATATCCTCCTCATTAACCCGAATTTGATGATACCCAGAACGAAGATCTAACTTGGAGAAAAAATGAGCCCCATGAAGTTCATCAAGAAGTTCATCAACAACTGGAATGGGAAACTTGTCCTTTATAGTGAGATGATTAAGTGCTCGGAAATCAATGCAGAGTCGCCATGACCCATCTTTTTTGCGAACAAGCAGAACTGGAGAAGAAAAGGAACTGGTACTAGGGCGAATAATACCTTGCTTCAGTAAGTCACGGACAAGTATCTCGATTTCGGTCTTCTGATGAAATGGGTAGCGGTAGGGCCTGATGTTGGGCGGAACACTGCCAGGAAGGAGCTGAATACGGTGGTCCTCTGGACGAGAAGGAGGTAATCCCACAGGTTCAGCAAATACACCAGAGTACTTGTCCAAAATGTGTTGGAGATCGGCAGGAGAGCTAGAGACTGCTGATGGCTGCATCTGAATGGAATGGAGCTGAGCGATGACACCATGTGAATTCTTCTTAAGAAGTTTTTCCATACGGTGTGAACTGATGATGCTGAGAGACCCTGGTTGTAAGCCTTTCAAAGTGTGTTGGTGCCCCTCGGCTGAAAACTGCATCCAAAGTTCAGCAAAATCCCAGAGAATGGGGCCAAGAGTGCGTAACC
Source organism: Cupressus sempervirens (assembly GCA_028749045.1). Lineage (NCBI taxonomy): Eukaryota > Viridiplantae > Streptophyta > Pinopsida > Cupressales > Cupressaceae > Cupressus > Cupressus sempervirens. Next base: position 421,830,449 of record CM053785.1, on the reverse strand, counting down.
ATTGGGCACCCAAAACCACATCACAGCCACCTAAGGGTAAGGCAAACATGTCAGAGCGCATGTTATAATCGCCAATAGAGAGACGCACATTGCGACATTTCCCTTTACAAGGTAAAGTGCCCCCATTGGCAATCATGACTTCAAAGCTAGAGCAAGGATGGATAAAGCAATCAGCCTGTTTGGCTATTCGTGGATCAATGAAGTTATGAGTGCTACCAGAATCAATGAGTATAGTAAGAGGGATCTTCTTGAAGAAACCCTGGACCCGCATGGTTTGTGGAGTAGTGACTCCTGCCAAAGCATGGACAGATATCTCTGGTGGAGCTTCTGGTGAAGGAGGTTCAAGCTGGTGAGGCTCAACCTCATCATCCACTGTTTCCTGAGCATCTACATATTCTTCCAGTTCCGGTGGAGAATCCACATCCAAGAGATAGAGCTTTTGCTGAACACATCTATGGCCCCGAGACCATTTCTCATCACAATTATAACAAAGCCCTTTGTCTCGCCTGACTCGCATCTCAGTTTCAGACAAGTACTTGATCGGAGTAGTTCTGGGAGCTGGTATGACTGGAGGGTTGTGAGAACCTGTATTTCTGAATGGAACAAAATTAGATCTGGAGCGTTGTAGAGCACTAATCTTGTCTTCCGCTAACTTAGCCAACCCAAGGGCTTCCATCATTGTAGTAGGTCGAAACATTTTGACTTCGGAGCGAAGTGCATCCTTCAGACCACTGACAAAACAACTACGGAAGAATTCATCAGACAAGCCCTCTGTGTGATTAGCTAATTTTTCAAACTCTGTCTGGTATTCTCTTACAGTGCCTGTTTGACGCAGTTTAGTGAGTGCTCCTATGAAATCATCAAAGGAACTAGGGCCAAAGCGCTCCAAAATGAGGGTGCACAATTCTCTCCACGTTGGGCCTACATTAGCCTTGATGTACCAACGGAACCATTGAAGAGCTTCATGTTCCAAATGAAAAGATGCAAGGGGGACTTTGTGGTTATCCAAAGTATTATGCAAGCTGAAATACTGCTCTGCCCTATAGATCCATCCAGTCGGATCAGAACCATCGAAGCGTGGAAAATCAAGCTTTGGTCCACGGAAATTGCCAGAAGAGGACCCAGTATCTCCTGAATGGTTTCGGCTCATGGCGGACTGCTGAAAGTTAAGACCCAGAATTTTGTCATCCAGATCTTGAAGTTTGGTTTTGAGGGATGCCATTTCTTCTTCCATGATTTTTGCTCCTGAAGGCCACGACAGAAAAAAAATTTGATGTAATTTCCACCCAGCGAGCCCAAGAGAGTGCTCTGATACCAGATGTGATGAACCTCCTTATAGCAATATCGTGAGAATGCTCAAAATAACAGAATACAAAGTGATAGCAGAACTCAGAATGAATCTATTGATCGCAGGCCACTTCGAGGGGGTAACCTCCTTTGAGCAAGCTCAATACAATAAATTCGTCCGTGCCCATCAAGGGCCTCAACCTATTCTTATATACTGAGTACGATCTAGAAAAGTAATACTACCTATGCATGTGGGATAATAAAATATACTCACGGGACGACTTACAAAGCATATGCGTCCAACAACACTACTCTAACAAAATAAACAGAAGGAACACACAGGTTCCTAACAATTTGGCTAAAAATACATGTATAAAAAGGGGTATTGGGAGATGTGTTCTTTATATTTTGAGCCAAATATATGGTTTTATAGATGTCACCATGAAATTATTTACTTATTTAGTATTTCTTTAAGTTTCAAAAGGAGGTGTAATGGTACACTAGAAATCCCATCTTGGTGTCCAATAGATATGTTGAAGATATGTGGAAGGGGGGCATAAAATTTGAAAAGTTGTGGTACTATTAATGTAAAATAGGGAAAATAAATCAAAATATTCAATTTGTACTGTTACACATTAATAAATCATCATTAAAATCAAATCTTGAATCTAATTCATTTATCTTCTCCCTTCAATGTACAATCTTAAACAACAATGGAAAAAATCATTTATGGAGTCATGGACATAAAAAACCAAATGAAATCTCAAATCAAAGATCTAGAGTAGGGATCTTTCTTTTCTCAAAATGTTATTTTTTTCCTTCAAACTTGAACTCTGTGTGTGTGTGTGTGTGTGTGTGTGTGTGTGTGTGTGTGTTGAATATTTCAATTGACCTTCATTTTTCCCATTTAAAGTAGGATGATTATTTTTAAAAAGATATGAAATTTTATAAAAGAAGCTAAAATAAATAATAAGAACTATTATATCTATTATTAGAAATTATAAATATTGTATAACACACTATTTTATTTTTATTTGTTGAAACCAATGGAAGATAGAAATTAGGATAAATATTAAGAAATTGCCTAGTCTACATACCTTCAATAGTCTACTACTTAATATTGGGAACTATGAGGGTGGCTTTCTCAATGCTTCCTTCCACACTTTGCATGCAATGCACTTGTGCTGTCTTTTCTTCCACATATATTTATTTAATGTATACAAGCCTTTTAATGTCGTTTCAAGAAGGTATTTGGCCAAACTAATTAGTAGATTGAGGAATTTGGGCTTGGGCTTGTATAAGCTCCACTACAAACCCATGGAATACATGGTTGTAACTGTACAAAATCCTCTAGGATCAATCATTTTATTCTAACAAATTCATCAAAGATGAATATCATCTTTCAAGATTATCAATAGATGATAACATCTAGGAACCAAAAAGGTGGACTATGTATGTTTGCAGAGATCCATCTTCATCTTCCAGAGAGCTTGCAATTGCAATCCATGGGAACAAGAACAGTAGTAAATTCAATGCATACTCTTCTTCATTGTCTTTTGTAAATGCACTAGAGAAGATAATTTCAACAAAGTCATATTTTGAAGGGAGATTTAGAGAAGATTTTGATTTCTAGAAGGTAGGATTTTTAGACAAAATTAGAGTAAATGGTTTTTATTTTCATAAGGTACGTTTTTTAAGGGAAATTATGGATGGAAAATGAAAGGTAAGTGATCAAATATGGGTTTTGTGAGTGGAGTATTTTCCTTTATAGAGAACTTGAGGTTGGCATGAACGTGCATTAGTCATTGTGTCATAAGCCAAACTATTTCTTTATATGGTCGTATAAATCTACTTTTTATGGTTTCTAATTCAGTATCTTGGAAATATGTGTTGGATATAATTTGATCACTCCAATAGTGATCATGCTACCAATAATAAACATGGGGAATTTTTTTGGGAGAAAATTGTAGGAGTTTGTGTGCTTTTATCATAATATGAGAGCTTACAAATAGAGGATATGAACTTTCTCTTGATCTATTATTTATGCAAGCCATGTACACTTTGCTAGAAATACAAAGAGCTTAAAAATAGAGGATATGATTTTACTCTCAATAATACATTTAGTTTGTTAGATCTTGAGTTCTAGATTTTTTCACAAAGTTTTCGAGTGATTTTTTTTTTTCTCTCTTGGCTTGTTGTAGATTGGATTAAGAATCAAAGAAGATGAGAGCATATGGCAGAGATCACCGTGAAACCTCTTGTTAATCCAAATACGGTGAGATAAATCCACTTTTAATTTTTTTAAATCTAGACATTGTTAATAATTGAAGTCCACACCTCACAACTAGGGGGTGAATTGGTTGTGAGTGATAACTGTGAAACTCAAACTTATTAAATTGATCACCAATAAATAATATAGCAATGCACAATAACAATAAATCCAACACCATAAAAACAAGGATTTTTGTTCTTGAGGAAAACCCTATTAAGAAAAAAAAAACCCCACTAGATCATGTTCTAAAATATAAATATACATGTTAAAGGATCTAACCCTTTTAGGAGTCTATACAATGCATTTAGTACATATATCCATCTTAAAGGATTGAACCCCTACTAAAAGTTTCATAACCCTATTAAGAGTTCATGAGAACAAAAGGTTCAATACTTGAGCACACTGCCCAAAGGATGAAGGTTAAAACCATCTTCAAGAGACTCGCTATTTGATAGATGAAAGATTAAATCTACCTTTGTTGAATTGATAGATTGACAATTCAATTGCCTTCACAATTTCTTTGAAGTCTACTAGGGATGAGAATAGATTCTACTCATACCTCTTCTTAAAGCATCAAACTATTGTTCAACTTTGCTTTGATATCTAGTGTCAAGGCTCACACATATAACAAATGCATATTAAATTAATAAACCCATGTTGACACATGCACGTCTTCTTAAAAAAATACACAATAATTACAATGCATAAGATATAGGCCAAGATCCATAATCAATTCATGCCACATTAATTAACATGCTACACCATCCTATGACTACCAAAAAGATATTCCACATGTCACATGCTAGCAATCAATTCAATATGAATGAAAATGACCAAAAAATACAAAGATATGCACACAACTACATCTTCTAACATCCTCTAAGCTTTCAAACAAGTCCATCTCACAATCATGTTATACCCAAAATGTTGCAATTGCCTCGAGTGTAATTCCTTATCATTGGCCTACAACTAGTCTTCACCAAATCAATTGTAACTCACTAAAATCAATAGGTAAGAAGTTGTTACCAGAGACATAAGGTCTATGTTGGAATTCTTTAGAATAACTAAGAGGGTGGGGGGAATTAGTTATCCAAAGTCTAGATGTACAATTAAAACTTTTCACAACTTAGTGAACTCATATCCATAAAATATTTTCATCATGCATGCATCCATTAGATTATGTAATCACCTAAACTTGTAGGTTACTGTCAAATCAATTTGCAATAATGTAAACATGAAACATAACAAATTCAATAACACATTTGACACAATGATTTAATGTGGAAACCCAATTTGAAAAAAATCACCAATAACATGCTACTCATTCTCACTCTTTTGAAGTGATGCCCTATGAAAGGCCAACACTATTAAAGGTTACAATACACACTGTTAAATGTGACCCAGTCAAAGGATTTCAATCACCCTGTTAGGAGTGAGCCTTGTTAAAGGAATTTAGATCATTCACTTGGAATTTTTTTTATGATGAATAGTCCTTTTCAATTAATAAAATTTACTAAGATTACAATTCACAAAAAAGGGTCGGGGGATACAGGATCACCCTGTGAATGAGTTCAATCGACCGAAGCCGGAGTAAACAACATGGCCACAGCCAGCAACTATAAACTATTCATAAAAAAAAAAACATTTAAAACAACCCCATGCTGCCAAGGCAGTACCAGCAGAGGGAGGAGGATCATCTTTATCAGGAAATCCCCACGCATCAGTGGGATTATGAGGCGAACTAGGAATAGTCCAACCATCAGCAACATCTGCACGATCTGGGGTAGTTGCAGTCTCCGCATCCTTCTTGTCTGGCCGCGGAGGAGAAATCGCCAGGGCTAGCCGGGGAAACTTGCCAGAGTGTTCCCGTCCAAGGGGAGGAGCCGGAGACCGGTCAGAAGCTCGCCCAGGGGGGGGGGCCGGGGACCAGCCAGAACCACCACGTGGTGGGGAAGCGGAGCGGTGCCTCCAACCGCCATGACCACCGCTGGGAGAGCGGTGGCGAGGACCCTAGGAGCGCGACATCTGTGAATGGCGATCGAAGGACTGGCGTCTGGAACAACGACCACGAGAGGAGGAGGCATCAGTTGAGGCATCCAGAAGCACTCTAGCAATGTTACAAGGAGCACTACCCTAGTGGTTTAACAATTCTTGTAAGTGGGTAACCTCCAGGGCAACTTTATTAGCTTGCACCTGTATCTGCATAATGACATTGTTACAAATGCATGCCTTAGTGTACATTGCAATGTTAACATCCAAAAAACTGTGAGTGAATAAAACTGCATTCCTATCTTTCCATAGAGAAAACAAAATTTCTATCCTAAAGCTATGCCAAATCTGGGAAAACTTCCAAGGAAATCCAGGGGAATCACCCAACAGGATCATGTGCCATGAAAAAGGTTCGGGCCTGAAAGGCTTGAAAAAATCATGAATCCAATGCCAATAATTCTGAGCACGCTTGCAAAACCAAAAAATATGCAAAAAGGACTCAGGTTGGCCACAGAAGGGACATCTAGGATCAAGAACCCCAATGTGCTTGAGTCGAGGCCCTAGGGGAAGACCTTGGAAAGCAAGGCACCAAGAAAAGTGAGCAATCTTAGGTTCTATAATGGCACTCCAAATGGTGTCGAACCGTTTTCTCCATTGAGAAAGCGAAGAATGCAAATGCCACCGTTGATTAAGTGTGTCCACCATCGAAAGGTGGGCAAAAGCCATTTGTATCCCATATTGGGCTTATAATTGGTAACTAGAGTGGCAGGAAACCACTTCCAATCATACCACCAAGGTCGAACAGACTGAATCCCCACTTTATGAAGTAAGTGCACAGGGATGGAAGACAAAAAAAGCTCATAAGTTTGGCGATCAGCATGAACAAGGCGATATTGAACTTGCATATCCTCCCAAGACCTAAAATTCATGGTGACTCTTGAAAAAATGTCCTTGGTAGTGCTAATGCCACATTTATAGAAACATAGAGCACTGGCACCTTGAGTCTTGACAAGAGGAATACTTTGTAAGGCAAACAGGGGAGACCACCAAATGTTCTGCTGATTTAAGGACAGTCCATTCCGAAACTCATCACCAGCCCAACGAAGCCAAGGTTTAACAGCTTCCCAGGCTTTTCAGATGCTCTTTATAATGAAAGAGCCCTATATGACCACTGGTTCACGCATAGTGAGAAGGGTCTGAAAACCAATTCCCTTCCACGCCGATCTGTTAGCAGGGAAGTCGAAAGAGATGCAATGCCTGACAAGAATTTTCCAGGCTTCATCTCCAGAAATAGCTCTGATAATCCATTTAGCACAAAGGGCAAGGCCCTGCTTTCGAGTAGAAAGCAGGCCAAGACCCCCAGATTCCCTTTAGAGACAACAGAAATCCCAAGCAACTCTGTGAAAACCATGATGGTCAGAACTAGAGGCCCAAAGAAAATCTCTGAGAAAACGTTCTAATTTGATATAGGAAGCTTTGGAGGGAGCCCAATAAGAAGAATAAAACACATGGGTGGCAGCCAAAATCTTAGAACAAATCTGGAATTTACCAGCAAGAGAAAGCGGCTTAGTGATCCAATAATCAAGCTTTTTGGTAATCTTTGTAAGCACAACATTCCAAAGTTCCACAGGGGAAGCTTGGAAAGTAAAGGGAATGCCAAGAAAGTGGAAAATTTCTCCATGAGTAAACCATTTCCATTAGAATTGGCTGAGCCAAGGTGGAGCTGGCAAAAAAGACTGTCAGTGACAAAGCGTTTTATGCCATTAAATGGCAGAGCCAAAGGCTTGACAAAAAGAAGCATTTTTGATATTTTCTTCATCTTAAAGAAGAGTAAGAAAAGAATCATCAACAAAATGACCATTGATGAACTGGGAGGAAGAATCAGGCAAGGAAATGCCACGGACCAGCCCTGAAGACATAGAATGAGCAAGTAAATAACCAAAACCTTCAGTAGCAAGGACATAAAGCGCTGGAGCTAACAAACAACCTTGTTTGATGGAGCGAAAAAGTCCAAAAGCTTCAAATTGCGAATTATTGATGGTGATGCAAGCATTAGCATCACCAAAGAGCATCTCCACAGATTGAAGGGAATTGGGACCAAAACCCAGAGCCTGGAGCATAGCCAAAATGAAAGGCCATTCAATGCGATCATAGGCTTTGGCAAAATCTATCTTTAAAAAGATAGCCTGCTGCTTGGACTTACGGACCCATTCCATACCTTCCCAGGCAACAATGATGTTGTCAAGAATATACCTGGATTTGATGAAGCCAGTTTGTTCAGGCCGCACAATTAGAGGAAGCATATGGTAGATTTTGAGAGAGAGCGCCTTAGCAATGATCTTATAAGACACATTCAGAAGGGTGATGGGCCTCCAGTTGCAAATGTCCTCAGGATCACCAGCTTTAGGTATGAATTTAATATTGCCTTTATTTATGATCGCTCCTAAGCTTTTAGAATGGTATACTTCAAGATAAACTTTGTGCAGATCAGGACCAATTTGCTCCCAAAGATGTTTGTAAAATTCACAGGGAAATCCATCACACCCAGGGGATTTGTCATCTGCCATGGAGTAAATTGCCTCTTTAAGGTCTTAGAGGGAAAGAAGTTGCTCATAGAAAGTGCGTTGCTCAATCGCGAGGCGGTTTGGAGTAACAGTAATACACTTTCTGAGAGCCTCCTCCTGAGCAATCGAATGGCCCTGCGAAGCAAAAACGTTCTCATAGTGAAGAACAAAATCTTGCTGGATGTTTGGCAGACTAGAAAGAACATCAGTTCCCTATTTTATCTTTTTAATCCCAATATTGGTATGATGGGCTCAGAGAGCCTGGAAGAACTCCTTCGAGGCTTTGTCGCCAACCTCCAACCAGTGGAGACGGGCTTTGATTTGAGCTCCTCGGGCAACATAGTTATCAACAATTTGCTTTTCATGGCGAAGCTTGGCAAGCTGAAGTTGAAGATACACATCAAAGGGGTTGAAGGTGAGCACTTCAGAGGCTTTTTTGAGGGCAAGGGTGTTGGCTTCATAAGATCATTTTTTGAAAATTGCCAGCTGACGCCCGTAGATGCGCAAAAAATGAGTCGTTCTGGTAATGGCATCATTCCACCATTGAATCCAACCTCGATGGGAATATGGACGTGGTTCCAAATTCGAGACACGTTGTATGTGGGAGATGGTGGAGGCATGCAATAGCACAGACATGTTGAGGAAGAATTGAGACTTAACCACTTTGCGGATAGCTGTTTGCCAAGAAATGCCAAAATAAATGGGATAGTGGTCTCACAATGTCACATCTATCAAGGGAATGACAGGTAGATCATGATCTTCAGAAAAATAAAAAAAAGATTGCGCCGAGATCATAGCACGATCAAGATGTTTCAATATGCGATCAGGACCGGCTCAAAAATTGGACCAAGTGTGCCAAGCCCCATTATCATGATGACGGCTAGTATTGGGATCAAAGAGGCCCAATTTATGATGCATGTAAAACCAAGCTTCTCTTTCCCCATCTGTCCAATGGAAAGGCAGAATGCCATCTTTGTCAGAGGCCACTTCAACCATATTGAAGTCCCCACACAGGACCCAAGTAGTTGGCGGCAGGTTGTTAGCAAGCCAAACCCACATTTGTGCCCTTTCCACAGCATCATTGGAGGCATAAACATTAATGACTCCAAAAGAATGATTGTTAATGGAAAGCAAAAGCCAAATAATACAGTGTGTGGGGTCAAAACCGTGCGAAATAATAGCAAAATGAAGGCGATGTGACAGGAGAGTAACTACACCACCTCGGCCAACTTCATGCTGAGAAGAAAACATGACGCTATCTTGCCAAATGATGCGGCATGCAGCAGAAAGCATGAAACCAGAAATCTTAACTTCTTGCAGGCAAAGAAAATCTAAATTCCCAAGTCTATGACGAGTATCTCGGACATAGAATTTTTTGGGGAGCTCTGTAAGACCTTGAACATTCCAAGAGAGGAAGTTCATGAAAACTCTTCCATATCATCCTCGTCCTCGAGAGAGGAGTAACTATTATGCAAAAAGGTAGAAATCGAGTGAAAGTCAGATGGGAAATCCTCTGGACTTATAGCCTTCCGTTTGACCCTTGATATCTTCGCATGTCCAGGAGGACTGCAAGAATGCCTTGTTGCTGGTGGTACTATGGAAGAGGCTGCAAGAGGAGAATGAGCCCCAACCAAGGACGAGGTCCTGGTGGTTGCCTTAATCCCTGCAAAACTGAAACAAGTGCAACAGAAGCTATTGGCGTCTCCACGCTAGCAGGCGCTGACACTTCGGTAGAAGCAGGAGGAATCGCGGTAACTGCCACATAAGATGACTTGGAGGCCAAAGGATCCAAGGCAGGCTTGCCTGTGCACCCAATAGTAACCCATTCTTCTTTTTTCCTTCGACTTGCTTGACAGGCGTCACTTCTTGGAATTTCACCTTTAATTGTAATAGATTTCCATAATCCATGCTATTCAATATTTATACTTCTGGGTGAGATTGTGTGTAAGTTTAACTACATCAACGTTTCAACTCATACTCAATGATCCATCATCAAGATGAGAGAGCTAAGAGAAAACATGTTGATGCTTGAGTATGATCTGAAATGTTGATGCTATCAAACTTACACACAATCTCACCCAGAAGTATAAATATTGAATGTCACCTTTATCCAAAGGATTCACCTATTGAAGGATTTACAAATGACTATCAGGTCAACCTTAATCTAGAGGATTTACCCTAGACTGATACAATGATTAAAGAGTAACAGTAAGGCTTGATCTGATAACAACTTACAACTTCATTTGTAGATTACAGATCTTTGTTTTAGTCCTTCATTCTACTTGGCTTTCACACTCTTTAGCTCTGATAGCTTGTTCACCCTTCAAGCATCTATACCCTTAATTCTTCTTGCTTTGTTTGCCAATGCAGTCTCTTCTCTTAGGTCATTAAATGAAGCAAATACCCTAGACTCCTTATCTTCCTTAGGTTCTCACACGTGAACTCTTACTTCTGACCAACAATCTCTATAAATAGAGAATTAAGATATTTTGTCGTTCATCCTCCATCATCCATTTTAGGGTTAGGTTAGATTAGATAGGATTCAATGAATCTACCCCTCATTTCATTTCATTCCCTTCTAAAACATCTCCTTCAATCCTCTTTGAGTTCACCTCAAAATGATTTGTCTTGAATTATGTGCCACTAGCTCATCAATCTTATCTTCCACACAATTCACACAATCCAAGAAATCAAAATTATCAGCTTAGATTCATTGAATTCTTGATCATTCTCATAATGCTGACACTCAACATTAACTGACTTCTGATGCTCGACACATACTACATTGCTCGACATCCACTATCAAAACACTTGGCATGAACTAAAGTTTACTTGTGCTTGGCATCAATTACACTTTACTCGGCTTACACTAAAATTGACTTTGCTTGGCTCCAATTGATTTTCTTCTCAGCTTGCACTAACTTTGCTCAACACCTTCTATCCACTCGGTCAAGCTTGGCAGACAAACTTTGTTTAACTTTTTCTTCTAAACTTACTTAGTGTAACCAACCTTTGCAATCTTAAGTAGATTATCAATGCACTATAATATCACTGTCTTAACTGGTACTTTTACTCTTTTCATATCATAACTCAACCTTTCCTCTAAGTGTTATTTTTACCTCATTTGATCAAATCCTCTTCATCAATCAAACAAATGATAATACTTAAATTGTATAAGCAATTGTATTACCAGCAAGTAGAAGGTTTGACATCAGTAACAAAACAATGATTGAAACATATTCATCATACTTGTATCAATTTGTTTTCAGCAATCTCCATCTTTGGCATTGATGGAAACCAAATTGACCAAACTTAATTAGCATGACCAATCAGAATACCTAAAGAGAAAATAATTTTGTGTATTAAAATCTCTCCCTCTATCAACAACTTTCATCTTCTGAATAGGTTACAAAAATTCTATTATGATCAACAGACAATCAACTCATCCTTATGACTCCCTCTTGATCTCTTCTTATATCTCCCTCAACATTATCTTCTTCTTACTAGGTAGATGTAATTAGCAGATACACTTTCTCCCTCAACAGTCTCTTAGTACTTCTTAGTATACTTTCTTCCTCTTTGACAACAATGCCAAAGATTTGTCATCTTATTATGTAGATATGAATATTTTCAATTTCTCCCTTTGTCACCTTGCTTGTGACTGATTTGTAGTTCTAGCTCTTTGATTACTTTAGGCAGCTCCTAAAGTAAGATCCACTACATCAAGAAGTAACATATGTTAATCAGCTTATTTGATGCATGGCACTCATCATGCTTCTTAAATAGCCTTTGACAGGGGTATCACCCCAAGTTTACCTCTTAGATACTCATGAGCATCCTTAGGTAATGTGTTTGTGAAGATATCAACAATTTGTTCTTTGTGTTGACATATTTCATCTTCACCTCTTTATCTTGAATTAATTCTCTCAAGTAATGATACTTGATTGCAACGTGCTTAGTCTTTGTATGCATCACATGATTCTTTGATATATTTATAGAATTTTTATTATCACAATAAAGTATCATAGGTTTAATGATTCCCTCCTTCATACCTTTGAGTAGTTGTTTGATCCATACAATGTTTGTACAATTTACCGTAGCAACAACATATTCAACTTTAGCAGCAGATTGAGAAATGCAATTTTGTTTCTTGCTAGTCCATGTAACTAGACTTTTACTTAAGAAAAATGCTCCTCTATTGGTGCTCTTTTTTTCATCAATATTTCCAATCCAATCAGCATCAGTATAGGCTCTCAATTCAAATTTCTCATTTTTCTTGTAGTATAGACCATACTCTGTTCCTTTCACATATCTCATTATTCTCTTTACTGCCATCAAGTGATTCTCCCTAGGATTAGCAGAGAATCTTGCAACTATCCCTATAGATAATGCAATATCAGTTTTGCTATGTACTACATATTGTAATTTACCAATCATAGACCTATATAATGTTTGATTTGCCTCAGTTGAATCATCATTCTTTGACAATTTATGTCCTATCACCATAGGTGTGCTTACTAGCTTGGAATCTTCCAATCCAAAAAAATTTAGTATCTCCTTAACATACTTTGACTGAGTGATGTATATACCTTATTTTATCTGATGTACTTGCAAACCCACAAAGAACTTGATCTCTCCAAACATAGACATCTCAAATTCTTATTTTATTTCATTTGCAAAAGTATTACATAAAGTATCTTGACCTCCAAATATGATATCATCAACAAAAAAATTAGATAACAAAATACCTTTTTCTTTCTCTTTCTTCATTATAATCACTCCTCTCAAATCCAATCTTTACAAGATAATTATGAAGTCTCTCATACCATGCTATTGGTGCTTGCTTCAAACCATAAAGATCTTTGTGTAGTCGACATACCATGTTTTTGTTTTTAGCATCAACAAATCCTTCTAGTTGTTATATGTAAATCTCTTCCTCCAATATACCATTCAGAAATGCAGACTTAACATCCATTTGATAAAGTTTGAAACCCTTGTATGCAGAGTAAGCAAGTAGAGTTCTCACTCCTTCCATTCTTGCAATAGGAGTGAATGTTGCTCCATAGTCTATCCCTTCTTGTGCATATCCTTTACAGACTAGTCTTGCCTTGTTCCTTGTGACTTCACCATTTTCATCTAACTTGTTCCTGTATACCTACTTGGTACCAATCATATTTTTGTCTTCTGGTCTAGGAACTAGAGTCCATTTCTTATTTTTCTCAATTTTTTCAATCTCTTCTTCCATGGCTTTACTCTAGTCCACATATTCTAAGGCATCTTTCACTAACTTGGGTTCTTGCATGCTCAACAAACATGTATCATTTCTCATCTTGTTCCCTATCATTGGTCTAGCATCTTCATCACCAATGATTTGTGTACAACGGTGATGTCTCTTAACATACTTAGACAATCTTGATTCTATTCTATTTTCTTCATTTGGTCTCTTAACTTCTGAATCACTATGTGTATCTCTGTTAGGTAGTTCAACATCTCTTTCATGTGCACTAATATCAAAATTAGAATGTGCCTCAACTTCATTTTGTAACTTAGCACTTGAATGTAGCTCGGTCCCTAAATGCAACTCAACATTCATAGTATGTGACTTGGCAGTCAATGAGACTTGTTGTTGGTTTGGAACATGATTTAGACCATCTTCTTTAGCAGGCATACCTTCATAAAAGTTTACAAATGATTTGTATTCTTCCAGTTCCTTCGTAGGTTCAGCTTCATACTTTTGTATATTCATCAAATTTCACATTTGCACTTTCCACAACTTTGTTAGTGTTAGTATTTAGACACTTATAAGCTTTACTTCTTGTGGAATAACCAAGAAATATACCTTCTTCACTTTTTGCATCTAGTTTACCATTCCTAAAATCTTTGAGAATATAACACTTGCTTCCAAATACCTTAAAGTATTTTACATTTGGTGAGTATCCATACCATAGTTCAAAAGGAGTTTAATGAGTACCTTTCTTGTCTTGTACATAGTTTAAGGTATAGAAAACTCTACTTACAACTTCTCTCTAGTATTTCAAAGTAACATTTTTCTCCATCATGAGTGTCCTAGCACAATCCATTATAGATTTGTTCCTCCTTTCAACAATTCCATTTTGTGAAGGAGTCATAGGAGCAGATGTTTGTCTTTTGATTTCTTGATCATTACAAAACATCTCAAACTCATTTGATGTAAATTCTCCTCCTTTGTTAGATCTCAAACATTTTAGACTTTTACCTATTTGTTTCTCAACTCTTGCTAAGTACCACTTAAACATTTAGAAAGCATATGATTTCTGTTTTAGAAACATAATTGTCATCATTCTAGAATAATCATCAACAAGCAGCATAATGTACTTATCTCCTTTATAGCTTTGTACTTCAATTGGTCCACACAAGTCAATATGAACAATCTCTAATATTCCTTTAGAGGTATGAGTCTTACTCTTAAAACTTAGCTTTGTCATTTTACCTAACTGACATTGTTTGCAAATTATATTGTCAGGCTTTTTCAACTTAGGCAAACCTCTGACTCTTCTCATGTTACTAATACTAACCAAGTTATCAAAATTAACATGACATAACCTCTTGTGCAATAGCCACACATCATCAAATTCTACAACTAAACAAGTAGCATCCTCTATATCAAGGTAGAATATATTACCTGTAGTTTGATCACCTTTTCCAATTAGTTTTCCATCAGTGTCATATATCTTAGCAATTTTGCTCTCAAACTCAACCTTACAACCCAAATTATTTATTTGTGACACACTCAACAAGTTATAGTTAAGTCCTTCAACATAGTAAGCATTGTCACATAAAATCTTTTATGTGAGCTTGATAAAACCTTTTCTTTTTATTAGACACGGTGCATCATTACCAAACCTTACACTATTTTCGTCATAATAATTCAAGGTAATGAACTTACTTTTACCTCCAGTCATGTAATGTGAACACCCACTGTCAATGATCCATCTATCATTCTTGTTCACACAAGACACTAGCACAATTGCCTCAACTTCATCAGATTCATCCTTCATTGCAACATACACCACTTCGTCATCGTGATTTTCAGATCCATATTTTGTTTCCTCTTTAGCAATGTAGCAAGACTTATTGTCTTTTTCTTTGTATTCTTTGTTGTCTTCATCTCTTCTACTTTTGTACTTGTCACCACCTCTGAAATTCTTCTTCTCTAGACATCTAGCAGCAATATGACCAACCACATTGCAATTGAAACATGTGATAGGTAACTTACCTTTAAACTTGCCTTTACCTTTGTGAAATCTCCTTGCCAGTAGTTCTTCAAGTTGATCTACACCTTCCTCATCTATATCACTATCATTGGACACATATTTTAACTTTTTCTTCCTCTTCTAATTGGATTCCTTTAATGACAATTTAGTTTTGAAAGCAGATTCAATATTTTCAGGTTTGTAATTATCAAAATTAGATAGCTCAAAAGGAGTAAGCCTACCTACCAAACCTTCAAAAATCAGATCATTCCCTGGTATACATCTTATTCTTGTATTGCAAAAACTCTAATAGCATAGATGAGAAATAGTGTTCTCAAAACTTTTCTCAGTATAGTATCATCATCTATTTTACAAATAGCTCCTCTTATTGCATTAACAACATCTTTTATCCTAAAACAATATTGAGCAACATTCTCACTTTCTTGCATTCTCATATTATTGAACTTACCTCTAAGACTTTCAGCTTTGGCTCTTAGAACATTTTTGTCACCTCCATGGATAGTGTGTAGAGCATCCCACATTTTCTTTGCACTATAACAACCCTTGATATCATCAAACTTGGCATAGCTTAGGGCAGAGGCAATCTCCAATATTGCCTGGTTGTGATCTTTCTTCTTTTTGAGATCTTCGGCAGTTAGGGCTCTAGTAGGATCAATATGCTCAACAATAATGGTAGATTTGTTGAGAATAGATTGAAGAAGCTAATCAAAGAAGGAGATTGTTGAGAACATATAAGTATGACAAATATGCTTCAATCATTGTTTTTTCACTGATGTCAAACTTACTATTTGTTGGTAAGACAACTGCTTATATGATTCAAGTACTATCACTTATTTGATTGATGAAGAGGATTTGATCAAAAGATGTAACAATAGCACCTAGAGGAAAGGTTGAGTTATGCTTATGTAAAGGAGTACAAGAATTAGTTAAGACAGTGATGACATGATGTATTGATAATCTACTTAAGGTTACAAAGGTTGGTTACACTAAGAAAGTTTAGAAGAACAAGTTACACAAAGTTTCTATGCCAAGCTTGATTGAGTGGATAGTAGGTGCCGAGCAAAGTCAGTGCAAGCCAAGCAAAAAATTAGTTGGAGCTGAGTAAATGCTTATTCTAGTGTATGCTGAGTAGAACAGTGGATGTGGAGTAAAGTTTAGTTGATGCCAAGGACTAGTAAACTTTATTTTGTGTTGAGTAATTTCATAGTGGATGCCAAACAACGTAGTATGTACTGAGCATTAAAAGTCAGACAATGCCGAGCTGCTATATTATTTAAAAGATCATGAATTTGATGGATCTAAGCCAACAAGTTTGTTTTCTTGGATTGTGTGAACTAGGTGGAATATAAGTTTGATGAGCTAGTGGCACAAATTATCAAGGTAAACCATTTTTTGGTGAATTCAAAGTGGATTCTAGGAGAAGTTTCTAGAAGAGATATGAAATGTGCAGTAGATACATTATATCCTACCTAATCCATCCTAACCCTAAATTGGACGATGGAGAATGAGCGACAAAAGATCTTCATTTCCTATTTATGGGAATGGTTGGTCATGAAGCAAGGTTGTCATGTGCGAGAACCTAAGGAAGACAAGCAGTCAAAGGTTTTGCTTCATTAAGTGACCTAAGAGAAGAGTTTGCAATGGCATGTTAAGCAAGAAGGCTTAAGGATATGAATGCTTGAAGGGTGAAAAAGATATCATAGCTACAATGTATGGATACCAAGTAGAATAGAGGATTGAATAGTGGTATGTAATCTACAAATGAAGTTATAAGTTGTATCAGATCAAAGCCTTATTATTACTCTCTAACAATTGTATTAGTCTAGGGTAAATCCTTTGGATTAAGGTTGACCTAACAGTCATTTGTAAATCCTTTAACTGAGTGACATTCCAAGTGAATGGTCTAAAGTCCTCTAACAAGGCTCACTCCTAATAGGGTGATTGAAATCCTTTAACAGGGTCACATTTAACAATGTGTATTGTAACATTTGACAGGGTTGGCCTTTCACAGGGCATCACTTTAGAAGAGTGAAAAGATTATCATGATACTGGTGGTTTTTCCCAAATTGAATTTTCATGTAAATCATTGTGTCAAGTGTGTTGATGAATTTTTTATGTTTCATGTTTACATTTCTGCAAGTTGATTTGATAGTAACCTAAAAGTTTTAAGTGATTGCATAATCTTATGGATGCATGCATGATGAATAATGTTTTATGGGTTCGCTAAGCTGTGAAAAGTTTTGTTTATACATTTGGACCTTGGATAATCTATTCACCCCTCTCTTAATTATTCTAAAAGTATTCCAATAATTGGTATCAGAGCCATCTACTTAAGAGGACTAGTTTGAAGGTACTAGAAGCACAAAGATCAAGATGTCTAAAAGAGAAGTACCCAAACTTAACAAAGATAACTTTCCTACATGGAAAATTTTGATGAAGCTACACCTTGGAGGACTTGGAGATCATGCACAATCTTCCATCACCACTGAGAATGTTAATCATACTAGAGCCCCAACAGTCGAGGATATGAAAAAGAAGAAAGAACACAACTAGGCAATGCTTGAGATTGCCTCTGTCCTAAGCTATACTGAATTTGATGATATCAAGGGTCTTGATAGTGCAAAGAAAATGTGGGATGCCCTAACCACTATCTATGGAGGAGATGCAAATGTTCTAAGAGCCAAAGCTGAGAGTCTCAGAGGTAAGTTTGATGATATGAGAATGGAAGAAGGTGAGAATATTGCTCAATATGTTGGTAGTATAAAAGAAGTTGTTAATGCAATAAGAGGAGCTACTAGTAAAATAGATGATGATGTTGTACTAAGCAAAGTTTTAAGGACATTGTTGCTTGCATATGCTATTAGAGTTTCTACAATTCAAGAATTGAGATGTATTCGAGGGAATGATCTATCACTTGAAGGTCTGGTAGGTAGGCTCACTACTTTTGAGCTATCTAACTTTGATAATTACGAACTTGAAAAGATTGAATCTGCTTTCAAAGCTAAGGTGTCATTGAAGAAATCTGATGAAAAGAAGAAGAAGAAAAAGAAGAAGTATGTGTCTAGTGACAGTGATATAGATGAGGAGGATGTTGAATAGCTTGAAGCACTACTGGCAAGAAGATTCCACAAACATAAAGGCAAGTTCAAAGGTAAGTTACCTATTATTTATTTCAATTGTAATGAGGTTGGTCATATTGCTGCTAGATGTCCAGAAAAGAAGAACTATAGAGGTGGTGACAAATACAAGAGTCGAAGAGATGAAGACATCAAGGATTACAAAGACAAAGGCAAGAAGTCTTGCTACATTGTTGAAGAGGAAACAAGGGATGATTTTGATGAACGTGATGATGAAGTGGTGTATGTTGCAATGAAGGACGAATCTGATGAAGATGAGGCAACTACACTAATGACTTATGTAAACAAGAATGATAGATGGATTATTGACAGTGGGTGTTCACATCACATGACTGGAGACAAGAGTAAGTTCATTACCCTAAATTGTTATGATGGAAATAATGTAAGATTTGGTAATGATGCACCATGTTTGATAAAAGGAAAAGGTTCTATCAAACTCATAGATAAGATTTTATGTGACAATACCTGCTATGTTGAAGGACTTAACTATAATTTGTTGAGTTTGTCACAAGTAAATAATTTGGGATGTAAAGTTGAGTTTGAGAACAAGATTTCTAAGATATATGACTCTGATGGAAAAATGATTGGAAAGGGTGATCAAACTAGAAGTAATCTATTCTATCTTGATATAGAGGATGCTACTTGTTTTGTTGTGAAATTTGATGATGTGTGGCTATGGCACAAGAGATTATGCCATGTTAATTTTGATAACTTGGTTAGTATTAGTAACATGAAAAAGGTTAAAGGTTTACCTAAGTTGAAGAAGCTTGATAATGTAATGTGCAAACAATGTTAGCTAGGCAAAATGACAGAGTCAAGTTTTTAGAGTAAAACTTATATCTCTAAAGGAATACTAGAAATTGTTCATACTAACTTGTGTGGACCAATTGATGTGAAAAGCTACAAAGGAGATAAGTGCATTATGCTACTTGTTGATGACTATTCTAGGATGATGGCAAATATGTTTCTAAAATAGAAATTTGATGCTTTCCAAATGTTTAAGTGTTACATAGAAAGAGTTGAGAAGTAAACAATTAAAAGTCTAAAATGTTTGAGATCTGACAGAGGAGGAGAATTCACATCAAATGAGTTTGAGATGTTTTGTAATGACAGAGGAATCAAAAGACAGACATCTGCCCCTAGAACCCCTCCACAAAATGGAATTGTTGAGAGGAGGAATAGGTCTATAATGGATTATGCTAGAACACTCATGATGGAGAAGAATGTTGCTTTGAAATACTAAAAAGAAGCTATAAGTACATCTATTTATACCTTGAATTGTGTACAAATCAAGAAAGGTACTCATTCAACACCTTTTGAACTATGGTATGGATACTCACCCAATGTGAAATATTTTAAGGTATTTGGAAGCAAATGTTACATTCTTAAAGATATCAGGAATAGTAAACTTGATGCAGAAAGTGAGGAAGGTATATTCCTAGGATATTCCACACTAAGTAAAACTTATAAGTGTTTAAATACTAACACTAAGAAAGTTGTGGAAAGTGCATATGTAAATTTTGATAAATATACAGAAGTGTATGAGGTTGAACCTATGAAAGAACCAAAAGAATACAAATCATTTGTATACTTTTATGGAGATATGCTTGATGAAGAAGATACTGCAAATCAAGCCACAAACCAACAACAAGTTTCAGTGATTGTCGAGTCACATACTATGAATGTTAAGTTGCATTTAGGAACTGAGCTACATTTAGATGTCGAGTTATAGAATGAAGTGGGAGCACATTATGCTTTTGAAATTAGTGTACATGAAAGAGATGTTGAGCTACCTGACAGAGATGCACACAATGATTCTGAAGTTGGAAGAAAAAATGAAGAAACTAGAGCTGAGCCAAGATTGTCCAAATATGTCAAAAGACATCAACTTGTAGCTCAAATTATTGGAGACAGGCTAAACCAATGACAAGAAATAGATTGAGAAATGATACATGTTTGTTGAGCATGAAGGAACCTAAATCAGTGAGAGATGCATTAGAAGATGTAGACTAGAGTAAAGCCATGGAAGTAGAGATTGAACAAATTGACAAAAACAAAACATGGAGTCTAATTCCTAGACTAGAAGACAAAAATGTGATTGACACCAAATGGGTATTCAAAAACAAGCTAGATGAAAATGGTGAAGTCACAAGGAACAAAGCAAGATTAGTTTGCAAAGGATATGCACAAGAAGAAGGAATTGAGTATGGAGAGACATTTACTTCTGTTGCTAGGTTAGAAGGAGTAAGAACTCTACTTACTTATTCTACATACAAATGTTTCAAAGTTTACCAAATGGATGTTAAATTTGCATTTGTAAATGATATATTAGAGGAAGAAGTTTACATAGAATAGCTAGAAGGTTTTGTTGATGTTAACAATAAGAACATGGTATGTAGATTACACAAGGCTCTATATGTTTTGGAACAAGCACCAAGAGCATGGTATGAGAGACTTCATAATTATCTTGTGAAGATTGGATTTGAAAGGACTGATGATAACAACAATCTATACAAGAAGATAGAGAAAGGAAAAGGTATATTGTTATCTGAAATATTTGTTGATGATATTATATTTGGAGGTCAAGATGCGTTATGTAAGGATTTTGCAAATCAGATGAAACAATAATTTGAGATGTCTATGTTTGAAGAGATCAAATTCTTTGTGAGTTTGCAAGTATATTAGATGAAATATGGTACATACATCACTCAGTCAAAGTATGTCAAGGAAATATTGAAAACTTTTGGATTGGAGGATTCCAAACCAGTAAGTACACCCATGGTGATAGCACACAAGTTGTCAAAGAATGACGATTCAACTGAAGTGAATCAAACATTATACAAGTCTATGATTGGAAAATTGCAATATGTAGTACATAACAGACCTGATATTGCATTATCCATAGGGATAGTTGCAAGATTCTCTACTAATCCCAAGGAGAATCATTTAATGGTTGTAAAGAGAATTATGAGATATTTCCAAGGGACATAAGAGTTTGGTCTATACTACAAGAAAAATGAAAAATTTGAATTAAGACCCTACACGGATGTTGATTGGGCTGGAAACATTGATGACAGAAAGAGCACCAGTGGAGGAGCATTTTTCTTAGGCAAGAGGTTGGTTACATGGACTAGCAAGGAACATAACTACACCTCACAATCTACTGTTGAAGCTAAATATGTTGTTGTTGTTGTAAATTGTACAAACATTGTATGGATCAAACAACTACTCAAAATAATGAAGGAGGAAATCACAGAACCAATGATATTTTATTGTGATAATACAAGTGCTATCAATATATCAAAGAACCAAGTGATGCACACAAAAACCGTGCACATTGCAATCAAATATCATTACTTGAGAGAGCTAGTTCAAGATAAAGGGGTGAAGATGGAATATGTTAACACAAAAGAGAAAATTGTTGATATCTTCACAAAAGCATTACCTAAGGATGCTCATGAGTATCTAAGAGCTAAACTAGGGGTGATAGCCCTATCAAAGGTGATACCCCTATCAAAGGTTATCTAAGTAATAAGAGGAGTTCCCTGCATCAAACAAGTTAAATTTTATATGTTACAAATTGATGCAATGGATCTTACTTTAGGAGTTGCCTAAAGTAATCAAAGAGCTAAAACTTCAAATCAGTCACAAGCAAGGTGACAAATGGAAAAACAAAAGAAAATGAAAAGCCTATATCTGTCATGTTAAGATGACAAGTCTTTGGCATTGTTGTCAAAGAGGGAGAGATTGACTGATCAAGAGGGAGATATCAAGAGATTGTTGTCAAAGAGATGGAGAGTGTTACTGATCTTAGAGGGAGATAATTGCTGGAGGAGATAGTTGTTGATCAAGAGAATAGAGAGAGGGAGAAATCCTAATCTACCTAGTAAGACAGAGATATAAGAAGAAACTTAGAGGGAGTTATAAGAAAGAGTTTTGTAACCTATTTAGAAGATGAAAGTTGCTGATAGAGGGAGAAGATTTCAATACAAGGAATTATTTTCTTTTTGGTATTGTCTTACTGTTTTAACCTAGTTAATTTGGTTGAACACGGTATTTACCATCTAGTTGATTTGGTTGATCATTTTGGTTTGCCATCAATGCCAAGATGGAGATTGTTGAGAATAGATTGAAGAAGCTAATAAAAGGAGATTGTTGAAAGATGGAGATTGTTGAGAACATACAAGTATGAAAAATATGCTTCAATCATTATTTTGTCACTGATGTCGAACTTTATACTTGTTGGTAAGACAACTACTTATATGATTCAAGTACTATCACTTATTTGATTGATGAAGAGGATTTGATCAAAAGATGTAACAATAGCACCTAGAGGAAAGGTTGAGTTATGATTTTGTAAAGGAGTACAAGAATCAGTTAAGACAATGATGGCATGATGTATTGATAATCTACTTAAGGTTACAAAGGCTGGTTACACTAAGAAAGTTTAGAAGAACAAATTACACAAAGTTTGTCTGCCAAGCTTGATTGAGTGGATAGTAGGTGCCAAGCAAAGTCAGTTCAAGCCAAGTAAAAAATTAGTTGGAGCTGAGTAAATGCTCATTCTAGTGTACGCCAAGAAAAATAGTGGATGTCGAGTAAAGTTTAGTTGATGTCGAGCACCAATAAACTTTAGTTCGTGCTGAGTAATTTCATAGTGGATGCCGAGCAACGTAGTATGTGTTGAGCATTATAAGCTAGATAATGCCGAGCTACTGCATTATTTAAAAGATCATGAATTTGATGGATCTGAGCTAACAAGTTTGTTTTCTTAGATTGTGTGAGCCAGGTGGAAGATAAGGTTGATGAGCTAGTGGCACATAATTCAAGGTAAACTATTTTTAGGAAAATTCAAAGTGGATTCTAGGAGAATTTTCTAGAAGAGATATGGAATGTGGGGCAGATACATTGTATCCTACCTAATCCATCCTAACCCTAAATTGGGTGATGGAGAATAAGCAACAATGTATGGAGGCCAATCATAATAGAGGATTGAATAGTGATCTATAATCTACAAATGAAGTTGTATTAGATCAAAGCCTTACTGTTACTCTCTAACAATTGTATCAATCTAGGATAAATCCTTTGGATTAAGGTTGACCTAACAGTCATATGTAAATCTTTTAATTGCGTGACATTCCAAGTGAATGGTCTAAAGTCCTCTCACAAAGCCCACTCCTAATAGGGTGATTGAAATCTTTTAACAGGGTCACATTTAATAGTTTGTATTGTAACCTTTGATAGGGTTGGCCTTTCATAGGGCATCACTTTAGAAGAGTGAAAAGAGTAGCATGTTACTGGTGGTTTTTCCCAAATTGGATTACCACATAAATCATTGTGTCAAATGTGTTGATGAATTTGTTATGTTTCATGTTTACATTTCTGCAAGTTGATTTGACAATAACCTAAAAGTTTTAAGTGATTGCATAATCTTATGGATGCGTGCATGATGAATAATGTTTTATGGGTTCATTAAGCTGTGAAAAGTTTTATTTATACATCTGGACCTTGGATAATTGATTCACCCCCCTCTTAGTTATTCTAAAAGTATTCCAAAAAGATTTTGCATGATCTCCAAGACCTTCTAGGTGTAGCTCCATTAGACTTTGCCATGCATGAAAGTTGTCTCTATTAAGCTTGGGTACTTCTCTTTTTGACATCTTGATCTTTGTGCTTCTAGTACCTTCAAATTAGTCCTCTTAAGTAGATGGCTCTGATACCAATTGTTGGAATTATTTAGAATAATTGAGAGAGGGGGGGGGGGGGGGGGGGGGTGAATCAGTTATCCAAGGTCCAGACGTATAATTAAAACTTTTCACAACTTAGTGAACCCATATCCATAAAACATTTTCATCATGCATGTGTCCATTAGATTATGCAATCACTTAAACTTGTAGATTATTGTCAAATCAATTTGTAGAAATGTAAACATAAAACATAATAGATTTAATAACACATTTGACACAATTATTTAACATAGAAACCCCATTTGGGGAAAAACACCAATAACATGCTACTCATTCTCACTCTTCTAAAGTGATGCCCTGTGAAAGGCCAACCCTATTAAAAGTTACAATACACACTGTTGAATGTGACCCAATTAAAGGATTTCAATCACCCTGTTAGGAGTGAGCCTTGTTAGAGGACTTTAGATTGTTCACTTGGAATGTCACCCAGTTAAAGGATTTAAAAATGATTGTTAGGTCAACCTTAATCCGAAGGATTTACCATAGACTAATACAACGCTTAAAGAGTAACAATAAGGCTTGATCTGATAAAAACTTACAACTTCATTTGCAGATTACAGATCTTTGTTTTAGTCCTCCATTCTGCTTTGCTTTCACACTTTTCAACTTTGATAGCTTGTTCACCCTTCAAGCATCTATACCCTTAAGTCTTCTTTCCTTGTTTTCCAATGCAGTCTCTTCTCTTAGGTCACTAAATGAAGCAAATACCGTAGACTCATTGTCTTCCTTAGGTTCTCACACATCAACTCTTGCTTCTAACTAGCCATCTCTATAAATAAAGAATTAAGATATTTTGGCGTTCATCCTTCATCGTCCATTTTAGGGTTAGGTTAGATTAGATAGGATTCAATGAATCTATCCCTCATTTCATTTCATTCCCTTCTATAAACTTCTCTTTCAATCCTCTTTGAATTCACCTCAAAATGGTTTATCTTGAATTATGTGCCACCAACTCATCAATATTATCTTCCACATAGTTTACACAATCCAAGAAATCAAACTTGTCAGCTTAGATTCATCGAATTCTCGATCATTCTCATAATGTTGACACTTAGCATTAACTAGCTTCTGATACTTAACACATACTGTGTTGCTTGGCATCTACTGTCAAAATACTTGATACAAACTAAAGTTTACTGGTACTTAACATCAACTAAACTTCACTTGACTTACACTATTTCACTCAGCTTACATTGAAATTGACTTTTCTTGGCTCCAATTGATTTTCTACTCGAGTTGCACTAACTTTGCTCGGCACCTTCTATCCACTCGATCAAGCTTGGCAGAAAAACTTCGTTTAACTTGTTCTTTTAAACTTATTCAGTGTAACCAACCTTTGCAGTCTTAAGTAGATTATCAATGCACTACAATATCACTATTTTAACTAATCCTTGTACTCCTTTTCATATCATAACTCAACCTTTCCTCTAGGTGCTATTGTTAGCTCATTTGATTAAATCCTCTTCATCCATCAAACAAATGATAGTACTTAAATCATATAAGCAATTATCTTACCAGCAAGTAGTAGGTTTGACATTAGTGACAAAACAATTATTAAAACATATTTATCATACTTGTATCAATCTATTTTTAATAGTTCATAGTCATACTGTTACACAAATCCATGCTCACATAGTCAGGATTGTAGTACACTATCAATACTATACTGATAAATAGCCTACAACATGTAGAATCTGAGTGTGTCTTGCAACTACAAAACATATATTGACATCAATGACAAAGCCTATGATCATATGATCATGTAGACAACAATTCCAACTCAACAATCTCTCCTAATCCTAAAAATATCCACCTTTTTCATTTATGGAAACATATGGTAAAAAACCATCAATTCAAAAGTAGCATCAAAATACAACTTTCTAAACATCCTCAATATAGCTCTCCTAAAGACATACTTCCCCTAGATTAAGGTCTTTCATATGAACACCACGCCCCCCCCCCCCCCCCCCTCTCCCTTGAAATAAATGAAAAAAAAGTGTCATAATAATGTTAAACTTTCGAAACAATTTCTTCTACTTAGACAATAACCTATCCTCCTTTGATCATCACTTCCCCTAGGATATTAACCCCATAAATGTTCTGAACCAAAAGAAGTAGATTAAGTGCCACCAAAAAATAAATAGAAACAAATCCAAAAAGTAACTCTCAACCTTAGTTCTTTGCAAAGAGACTACTTCCCTTTAGGAGCAACACCAAGCATCAATTCTAGGTGCATAAATATGCTCTAATTATGTCTTGACTAATGCATACCTACATCAATCAAACCTCGCAAGGTAGGGCATCACTCCAAGCATACCATTGAGATACTCAAAGGTGTCCTTGATTAAAGGCTCAGTAAAGATATCTAGAATATGATTCTTAGTGCTTACATATTCCAATCTCACTTCCTTATTTGTCACTTTTTCTCTCAAGAAATGATACTCAATGGATATATGCTTAGTATTAGAATGTAATAATGGATTCTTAGACATATTTATAGTGTGTGTATTATTGCAATGAATAAATTATAGGCTCATCAATACTTACACCAATATCTCTCAACATTTATTTCATCTAAACCAACTGAGTACAATTATTTACAACAACAAGATACTCTACTTCATCAGTAGTCTAAGATATACATTCTTGTTTCTTACTCAACCAAGAAACCAAACTCCAAACTAAGAAGAAGTCTCTTCCACTAGTGCTCTCCCTGTCATCAAGATTACCTGCCCAATCTGTTGGAAATGATTGAAATGATCATGAGAAAAGTTGTTAGCATAGTATATGGAATTGGTAAAGAATGTCCTCAATCATTGTTTTTTCATTGATGTCAAACTTTCTATTTGCAGGAATGACAATTGCTTTAGTGATCCAAATACTATCAATTAGTTGATTGTCAAGGTGGAGGCAATCAATAAGATGTAACTAGAACACCCAGAGAAATGTTGAAGTTATGATGTTGTAATGAAGTACAAGGATCAGCTAAGCCATTGATGAAAAAGTGTATTTGATGACATACTATAAGATACAAAGAATGAGCACACTGAAACATATCAAAGATTTAAGGTTTTAGCTAAGTCTTTTGTAAAGCTCAAACTAAGTTCATTAGAGAGAAGGAGCCGAGCAAGCTAGTAAGAGCCGAGCAAATTTCTAGTTGATGTCGAGTAAACTAAAGATGCTGAGTAAACTAAAGATGCCGAGTAAACTAAAGATGCCAAGTAAACTCCAGATGCTGAGTAAACTCCAGATGTCGAGTAAACTTTAGATGCCAAGTAAACTTCAGATGCCGAGTGACACAGAGCAGAATCAAGTGCTGAGCAGAACCAAGTGCCGAGCAGAACCAGGTACTGAGCAGGTATAGGTCTCGAGCACTAGTAACTCAATAATGTCGAGCTGCTACATTATTTTGGAAATCGAAGATTCGCCAGATCTAAGCTGACAAGGTTGTTATCTAGAAATTCATGAATTAAAAGGAAGATAAGAATGATGAGCTGGTGGCACAGAACACCATGTAGAACATTTTTCTTTTAAGGATACAACTGGCGAAGTTTTTAGAAGAAAATAAGATATGGGGTAGATACATTGTATCCTACCTAATCCATTTTGAAACCCTAAAATTGGAGAGGGAGAATTGAGCGACAAAGGCAAATCAGACTTCTATTTAAGAAGACATAAGTTAATGAAAAAAATAGAGAGAGAGAGAGGTGGTCGAGCATAAAAGCATGAAGTACTGAAGAAGGTGCTAAGGAGAAGAAAGCAGAGAAACTCTGTTTAGATAGACGACCACAAGGATGATTGCATTGGCAGAATGAGTAAAAAGACTCAAGGAGATGAAGCTTAAGAGGAAGACAAGCAGTCAGAGCTGAAGTGACTAAAGTCAAGCATAAGAATTGAACTGAAAAGTGTGATTTGAAATCCGCAAAGTATGTTGTAAGTTATATCAGATCAAAAGACCATTATCGTTACTTTCTAGCAATTGTAACAGTAAGTCTAAATCTTATGGAATTAGGTTGGTTTAATAGCCATTAGATAAATCCTTTAACAGGGTGACATTCCAAGAGAATGTTCTAAAGACCTCTAACCAGGCCCATTCCTAACAGTTTGGTGAAATCCTTTAATAGGGTCACATTTAACAGTGTGTTGTAAGCCTTTAATAGGGCAGGCTTTTAACAGGGCATCACTTCAGAAGAGTGAGAATCAAGTAGCATGTTACTGGTGGTTTTTTCCAAATTGGGTTTCCACGTAAATCATTGTGTCATGTGTTGATCTTGAATGTTTTATCTTTGCATGTTGATTTACAGTAACTTGCTTATATGATTGATTTAAGTATTGGATGGATGAAAGGTGTATGGATTCATTAAAAGTAGTAAAAAGGCATTAAAAGGGAATTTTGGACCTTGAATAACTGATTCACCCCCCCTCTCAGTTATTCTAAAGAATTCTAACAATTGGTATCAGAGCTTGATTGCTGATTCAGTTTAAAAGGACTACAAGCAGAAAAGATCAAAATGGCAAAAAGAGAAGTTCCCAAGCTTAACAAAGACAACTTTGTTGCATGGAAAAGTTTGATGAAGTTACATCTTGGATCCATAGGAGATTATGCCCAAAATTCAATTGTGACTAAACATGTAGATCCAATAGGTGCTCCTACTGCAGAAGACATGAAAAACAAGCAAGAACACAATCAGATGATGTTGGAAATTGCCTCTGCACTCATTTATGCTGAATTTGATGATATCAAAGGATGTGACACTGCATTCAAAATGTGGAAAGCCCTATCAGACATCTATGGAGGAGATTAGAATGTACAAAGAGAAAAAAGAGAAAGTCTCAGAGGAAAGTTTGATGACATGAAAATGGAAGAAAATGAGAATGCTGCTCAGTATGGTGCAAGAATAAAGGAAGTGGTAAGTGCAATAAGAT
The DNA here is from genome assembly GCA_028749045.1 of Cupressus sempervirens. Classification (NCBI taxonomy): domain Eukaryota; kingdom Viridiplantae; phylum Streptophyta; class Pinopsida; order Cupressales; family Cupressaceae; genus Cupressus; species Cupressus sempervirens. The sequence continues at coordinate 421,801,274 of CM053785.1, read as the reverse complement.
GCTTGAGTGGTCAACTGGATGAAGATATTGTTAATAGTAAGTTCTTAAGAACCTTGCTCCCTATCTATGCTATTAGAGTATCAGCAATACAAGAGCTAAGATGTATACCAAGAAATAATCTAAGTTTTGAAGGTATAATCGGTAGACTCACTGCATTTGAGTTATCTAACTTTGACAACTACAGACCTGAAAATGTTGAATCTGCTTTTAAGGCCAAGTTATCACTGAAAGATGCTGAACAGGTAAAATCAAAGAAAGGAAGAAAAATGAAATATGTATCTAGTGACAGTAGCACTGATGAGGAAGATGTGGAACAATTGGAAGCGTTGCTTGCTAGAAGATTTCATAGGGGCAAAGGAAAATTCAAAGGTAAGATGCCTATCATTTGTTTCAATTGTAATGAAGTAGGTCATATTGTTGCAAAGTGTCCACAAAAAAAGGATTCCAAGGAAGGCAACAAATACAAGTACATAAGAGATGATGACAAGAAAGATTACAAAGAAAAAGGTAAGAAGTGTTATATTGTTGAAGAAAATTCTGATGACAATTATGATGAAGTTGTTTATGTAGCCATGAAGGACCAATCTGATGAAGAAGAGACCACATCACTGGTAACATGTATAAAAAAGAATGACAGATGGATCATAGACAGTGGATGCTCACATCACATGATAGGAGACAAAAGTAAGTTTGTTAACTTTACTCAGTATGATGGAAATAGTGTTAGATTTGGTAATGATGCTCCATGTCAAATCAAAGGAAAAGGTTCCATTAAGCTCACAGAACAAATTTCATGTGACAATGCATACTATGTTGAAGGATTAAACTACAATTTACTAAGTGTCTCACAGTTAGGCAATATAGGTTGCAAAGTGGAATTTGGAAACAAAACTGCAAAAATCTATGATACTGATGGTAAACTGATACGAAAAGGAGATCAAACAAAGAGTAATTTGTTTTACCTTAATATGGATGATGTTTCTTGTTTATTTACAAAATTTGAAGATGAATGGTTATGGCATAGAAGATTATGTCATGTCAACTTTGACAATCTAGTCAACATCAGTAAAATGAAGAAAGTCAGAGGTTTACCAAAATTGAAGAAGCCTGATAACATCATGTGCAAACAATGTCAGCTAGGAAAGATGACAAAGTCAAGTTTCAAAAGCAAAAACAATACATCTAAAGAGATACTTGAGTTAGTTCACACTGACTTATGTGGTCCAATGGAAATACAAAGCTATAAAGGAGATAAATAAATAATGCTATTTGTTGATGATTATTCTAAGATGATGACTATTATGTTCTTAAAACAAAAATCTGATGCTTTTCAAATGTTTAAGTGGTATGTGGCTAGAGTTGAAAAGGAAACTGGAAAAAGCTTGAAATGCCTAAGATCAGATAGAGGTGGTGAATTTACATCAAATGAATTCGAAATATTCTGCAATGACAAAGGAATCAAAAGACAAACGTTAGCTCCTAGAACTCCCCCGCAGAATGGAATTGCTGAAAGAAGAAACAGATCTGTAATTGACTGTGCCAGAACATTAATGATGGAAAAGAATGTTGCTCTAAAATACTGGAGAGAAGTTGTAAGTGTAGTTGTTCATACACTGAACCGAGTACAAGTCAAGAAAGGTACAAATACAACACCTTTTGAATTATGGTATGGTTACTCACCCAATGTAAAACATTTCAAAGTGTTTGGTTGCAAATGTTTTATCCTTAAAGATGCTAGAAATGGAAAATTTGATGCAAAAAGTGATGAAGGCATATTCCTTGGTTATTCCACTAGAAGTAAGGCATATAAGTGCTTGAATACTAACACTAACAAAATTGTGGAAAGTGCAAATGTAAATTTTGATGAGCACACAGAAGTCCAAGCTGAAGTACCAAAGAAAATGGAAGAGTACAGAACCTTTGAGTATTCTTATGAAGGAATGACTGATGATAAGGATGATGTCAATCAATTTGAAACTCAACAAAAAATTTCAGTATCAGCCAAGTCTCAACCAGTGAATGCCGAGTTGCATTCAGAAGCCGAGTTGTAAAATGAAGAAAATGCACAATCTGATTCTAAAAATAGTACACATGATGAAGAACAACCTGACAATGAAGTGCATAGTGATTCTGAATCTGAAAGATCAAACATGGAAACAAGGACAGAGCCAAGATTATCCAAATATGTAAAAAGACATCACCCTGCTGAACAGATAATTGGTGACAAAAATGCAAGACCAATGACAAGGAACAGACTAAGACAAGAATCATGTCTGATCAGCAAATCTGAACCCAAGATAGTATATGGTGCACTACAAGATGATGACTGGTATAAAGCTATGGAAGAAGAAATTGATCAAATAAGAAAAAATAAAACCTAGAGTTTTGTTCCCAGACCAACTGACAAGAATGTGATTGGCACCAAATGGGTATTTAGAAACAAACTAGATGAGAATGGTGAGATTACCAGAAACAAAGCTAGACTAGTATGCAAGGGTTATGCTCAAGAAGAAGGAATAGACTATGGAGAAACATTTGCTCCTATTGCTAGAATGGAAGGGGTAAGAACTTTACTTGCATATGCTGCCTACAAAGATTTTAAAGTCTATCAGATGGATGTAAAATCCGCTTTCTTAAATGGTATACTAGAAGAAGAAGTCTACATTGAACAACCAAAAGGATTTGTTGATGAAAACAACAGGGATATGGTGTGTAAGCTACATAAATAACTCTATGGTTTGAAACAAGCACCAAGAGCATGGTATGAGAGACTTCACAAGTATCTAGTGCAAATTGGATTTGAAAGAACTGATGATAACAACAACATGTACATCAAAGCTAAAGAAGGTAAAGACATTATTGTATTTGAAATCTTTGTGGATGATATAGTGTTTGGTGGTAAGGAAGTACTTTGCAAAGGCTTTGCTGACAAAATGAAACATGTATTTGAGATGTCTATGTTTGGTTCCTTAGGTTCTTCTTAAATTTTTCCATAATGCAAACTGCATTAAACATGGCTAGCCTAGTACGAGTTAGAAATTTCAACCCTCTTGTCATAGATTTGTATCTAATTTGAAATGTATTAGGTGAATAATCAATAGAAGTCAACTTATAGCTTGTGACCATAAGATTCCCAATTGTTTTACAAATTTCTATTCCAAACTTAATCAATAAGCCCTTAAGATACTTAATTTGTGATAATAAAAAAATTATCCTCATACTAGGTTATTCATAGACCCAAAAAGTATTGACACAGTGCAAGGCAGGAGAATCCCCAAAGGATATGTCCTAGCCCCCAACAATATAACCACATAGCAGAAACACAATAACAAGAAGCAACAATGCAAGATCTGATACCAAATTACAACAATTTATTCATAAAATATAATTGATTACATGCAATGTGCCTGGCTGTAAGGCCTTCTAGGTTAGGGCCAAATACATATAGTAATTACAATAACAATTAGTTCTGCAAGATCCCTCAAGATCCAACTCATAACACTAATCCTGGCTAGTCCAGATCTGTAACATAACAACAATTTGATAGAAAGGACCAAGGAAATCTCAACTTGTGCTCACAAGCCCACCGAGAAATCTCCTTGTTTTCTAGCTGCAGCCCTAGCTCTGCTCCAACTTTAACCAAGATCCAAGTGTACATTGCCTCACATTCGACACTTTGTCCACACATTCACAAAACTTGCTCTTCAGCTGCTCTCCACTCTCAACTAAATGAGTGACTAAAAGACTCCACAAGACCCCCCTATTTATACCCAACTAAGCCACAAGCCAACCTAGTAATTACAAATTAAATAAACCCTCACATTAAATATAGGTCGAGCCACAAGTCAACCACAACATAAATTAAATACCCATACATAAATTAAATGCCAAAAGTTGGCTCACAGACAACTCAGCACCAACAGAAACCAAGACCAAGACAAGTGTCAACAAAACAAAGCTGTGCACCAATAAATTCCCAAGCATTGCCGAGTTCTCACAAGAATTTTTGAGCCCCCAGACTATGTTGAACTCCATAGACCATGCTGAGCTCCCAAACTATGTTGAGTACCACAGACCATGCCGAGCTCTAGAGACCATGTCGAGCTCCATAGACCATGCCGAGCTCCAGAGCATGCCAAGCAACACTCCTTCGACCAAGTACCAGTCCAAAACACCCTCCAAAGAAACTACTGAGCCTCCTCCCATGAACTCCAAAGTAGTCACCGAATAAACCTAAGATGCTCTTGCATTAGACTTCCCAAGTAAATAGAAAAGTGTGTCCCACACTTTGATGCCCAAAGAAAGAACAACAACCATCTTCATCTTCACCAAAGGCTTCCACTCCATCAAGCAAAAGAAAACCACCATGTAAATTATCCACATCTGCACCATTTAGTCAAACACCAGAATCTCAACTATCCTATCAACATGCTCACTCCTAGGAACAAACTGAACATAATGCTTCATCACTAAATCCTCATACACAACAACTAGTGAATCCACACCAACAACAACAAACTCCACATCTGCAACAATATGTAGATCTCCATCAACACATGCCAAACTCACAACACCAACAATCTCATTGCTCACAACAAGATGCTCTGCAACATACAACTCACCACCAATAGCAACTAGATCATCCACAACCAAGTGCTCTACAATCTCCATGTTAGACCCAATCGATTAATCATGAAAACCAACCTCCATCCCAACATCAACAAGGTTAGGAATATCCTCAAAAACAACCTCAAGTTACTCTGCAAGTTTTGTATCAGACTCCACAAACTAATCACCAAAATTGACCTCTTCCACCTCGACCTTGCCATGCCATCTTCATTCTCAAAAAAGTCTCTTAATCGACCAGACAACTCTCTTCTAGATCGGTAGACTCCAACTCCACAAACATCTATGGAATTCCTTCCTCACCTCATCCTTAATTTGATTAGTCAAGCTAGCTTCAAACCGAGCAGACATCGCAAAAAAATTCCTCTCCACCACATCATGGAGATTCATAATCATCTTAGGGTCCAATCCTCTTGGAGCCATCTCCCAAGATCTTCATAAACCCTCTGCATTGAATCCTTCCCATGCTCCTTGTGACAAACCCAAATTGTTTGCAAGTCAGATCGCAACTTGCCACCTTGCACGAATAATCAAGAACCACATCACAAGTCTAGGACCATGGATTTGCAATCCAAAAATTCTCTACGATCATGCCTCAACAAGATCAATCTTCCATCTTTGCATCCATCGATCCATTTGTAAGCCCTATATAATTACAAGTTAGAACCATGACCTGCCACCTCACAACTAAGAGATCTAGGACTCCAAAAAGAAAATCCACCACCAGATCAAGATTAAATTAGATCTACTTCTCCAACCCAAGTCCTGGCGGCACCATCTGATGTAGTGCAAGGCAGGAGAATCCCCAAAGGAGATGTCCTAGCCCCCAACAACATAACCACATAGTGGAAACATAATAACAAGAAGCAACAATGCAAGATCTGATACCAAATTACAACAATTTATTCATAAAATAGAACTGATTACATGCAATGTGCCTAGTTGTAAGGCCTTCTGTGTTAGGGCCAAATACATACAAAAATTACAATAACAATCAGTTCTGCAAGATCCCTCAAGATCTAACTCATAACACTAATCCTAGCTAGTCAAGATCTGCTTGTAACAAAAATCTGATAGAAACCACCAAGGAAATCTTAACTTGTGCTTGCAAGCCCACCAAGCAATCTCCTTGTTTTCCAACTGTACCCCTAGCTCTACTCCAACTTTAACCAAGATCCCAGTGTACACTACCTCACATTCAAAACTCTATCCACACATTCACAAAACTCGCTCTTCAACTACTCTCCACTTTCAACTAAATGAATGACTAAAAGACTCCATAAGACCCCCTACTTATACCTGACTAAGCCACAAGTTGGCCTAGCAATTACAAATTAAATAAACCCTTGCATTAAATATAGGTCGAGCCACAAGTCAACCACAACATAAATTAAATACCCATACATAAATTAAATGCCAAAATTCATCTCACAGATAACTCAACACCAACAGAAACCAAGACCAAGTTGAGTGTTAGTAGAACAAAATCGAGCACCAGTAAATTCCCAAGCATCACCAAGTTCTCAAAAGCATTTTTGAGCCCCCAAACCATGTCGAGCTCCCAGACCATGTTTAGCACCATAGACCATGCCGAGCTCCAGAGACCATGCCGAGCTCCAGAGACCATGCCAAGCTCTATAGACCATGTTGAGCAATACTCCTACTTCAACCGAGTACTAGTCCAAAACACCCTCCAAAAAAACTACCGAGCCTCCTCCCATGAACTCCAAGTAGTCACCGAGCAAACCCAAGATGCTCCTACATCAAGTATTTCATATCTCCTATCATAGACATCTAAATTTCACTCTTCATCTCTTCAAAAAACTTACCATTGTATACCAAGAAAAGGTGTCAGTTCTCTAAGACATTCTATCCAAGGGATCCAATAGATTAGGAACCTTGAATAGCGACTTAGAGCTCCCTATCTATGATGTGCAAGAGTTATGAGAGTGGATCCCAAATGAACCTAGTATGCAACCCTTGTAAGGTGCACCATAGAATGGGCAATTCCAAGACAAGAGAAAGTATGATAGTATCCAAGAATCCAAGAAAATGAAATACAAATGCAAGCTAAGTGAGAGATTCAAGAGCTAAGATAAGAGATGCAAATGCAAACTAAAGCAAACAAAAATGAAATTATTACAAAGCCTCCTAGTTAAGCTATGTGTTCTAAGCTATAGTATAAAGGAAACTAAAATAAAAATGCCATGAAGCTACAATGTAAGTAAACCAAGTGAATGCAAATTGGGTGCAAACTAAATGCAACATGAGTGCTCCAAATGCTCCAAAATTTCCTAGAAAATATTCAACATAACATTAGCATAAGTGAACAAGAGATGAGAGAGTGAGAAGAGAGACTCGTTTTAAAGAAAACTAGATGGTGGAGATTAAGAGGCATAATCAAGGGTAGATAATTATAATAATGATTTAGAATAAATGGGGGGGGGGAGGGGGAGGGAAGGGGGGTGAGGTGAATTGGTTATCCTCAGGTCCAGATGTACCAATTCAACTTTTACTAACTTCAAACACCTTAATCAATCTCATGAACCCACTCGATCTATCTAATATATCATCAATTATTTAACTTTTCATGTAATTACTTAACTCACTATCTTTATATGTATCGAATTCCAGTATATAAACCACTGTTAAAATATAGCGTACATAACAATAACATCCACACATAAAAAAAACACTTTTACACTAGGATTTAATGTGGAAAGCCAAATTGGGAAAAACCACCAAGTAACATGCTACCAATGTTTCACTCTTTTGAAGTGAGCTCAATTAAGAGCCAACCCTATTAAAGGTTATACAACACATTGTTAAATGTGACCCTGTTAAAGGATTTAATCATCCTATTAGGAGTGGCCTTATTAGAGGACTTTGGAACGTTCCATTAGAATGTCACCTTGATTAAAGGATTTACAAAATGACTATTAGGTCAACCTTGATTAAAGGATTTTGACTGATACGATTGTTAGAATGTAATAGTAGGTTTGATTTGTAATGTACAACTTGCTTTGCAAATTTAAATCTCCATTCGCTCATTTTTTGGCTCATTGATTACCCTCCATTCACATCTATGTCACTGATATGCTTAACATCACCTCAAGCAATCACTCTTTACTAAACTCTTCACACTTTACCTCCAATGTTTTGCTCTTCACAACTTCTCCTTAAGATTTCCAATCAATAAGGAACCAACCTTAGAAAACATCTCTCACGCCTCCTTAAATATGTAACTTTGATCTTTTTCTACTTAAAAATCATCGTTGATCTTAGGGTTAGGTTAGATTCATCCAATCCTTTCATCTTTTTGTTCTCCTTCTTCTAGAAACTTATGATAAGATCCTTGCCTTTTCTCACTAAATAAACTTTCCTCATGCATTAAATATGTCATCTCATCAATCGTTATCTTCCACATGCTTTGACTAATTCAAAATTCCAATTGTGTCAACCTCAAACTCAAATATTTTTCAAATTATAACTTTTGTTGTCACTCAACAATCACTATGTTCTTATGTTTAGTCAACACTGTGTAGCTCGACATACATTGTACCATCTCATTCGGCATCAACAGGCTCACTCGGCCATTAATATATTTGGCCTCTACTAACACTTCATGCATTCATTCGACAACAACTAACACTTGACTTGAACTATTTTGTTTGGTTTCTACTTAAGTTCCATAATCTTCCACTTCAACTCCTTCATTAACCAGTCAACATTGATACTTGTTCAAGCTTATCTTTGTTGTGGTTTCACAACACACGCCCCATTTGGCTGAGAAATGGGGACCCCCCGCTTTAATTTTTTTAGCTTTTTGGGTCCTTAGTCTAGGGCCTCATTCTTTTTTAGGGTTTTTTATGGTGTTTTAATCTCATCTGGGTCTCTGCCTGAAAACCAAGATGTCAGAAACCTTGTTTCTAAGGGAGAAAATCAAGTTTGCATGCTGAGAGGCACACTAGTGCACCTCACCAGATGCACAAGTGCACTGGTCATTTAGGGAAAAGAGCATATTCCCCTTGGAAAGTGCACAACAATACACCTATATAGTTGCACACCTCGAGGTGTGCACGAGCCCAATCCCCTTCCATCACTTGCACACAAACACAAACATGTTAACAAGGGAAGGTGCACACCATGCACACCCTCAAGATGCACAAAGTGTGCACCCTTTCCTCTTATACTTGTTTAACAATGGTGCCATAAGGGTGCACACCTAGCACACCCCATGAGATGCATAGGTGCACATCCTTAATGGAGTTCTTATTTAGGTAAAGCACACCTAATGCACCTCTAAGGTGCATAAGGTGCACTAGTATTTTGTCTTTCAAGGTTGTGAAAGTTAGGTTTTTAGGGTTTTTTGCCACAGTTTTGTAGGTTTAGGGTTTCTGGGTCAATTTTTATCATAGTTAGGATATATTTAAATTAAGTTTTTTGAATTTTTTGTACTAATTTTTGCTTCTTTGTGCAGATAAAAGGCATCCTTAACTTGTCAAGATCATAACTTTTGACCTAGAGCTTAGAATTCAAAATTGTTTACACTGTTGGAAAGAAGAACTAAAAATCTAATTTTAATCCCTAAAACAATGAGCCTTTGGCTATCCAATTTTAGGGACCGACGAAAGTTTCAACTTACAATTTTGAGCAAAAGACCTCCGAAAAAACCAGTTAAAAGGACCTAGAAAAACTTGTAAAAAAGTATGAAAAAGTTTGAAACATTTGATCATATTGGATAATCTAGATCACTTGGTCTCTGATTAGGAAGGATCGAGCAATCAGAGAGAAGAAAGAATCAAGCAATTTACATTAAAGATCAATGATACAGAGGTTGGATACATGAACCATAATAGGTTCTTCATCTTATGCAACTATTAATGACAAGATCCAACACAGGTGCCTTGAGATTATAGAAGTAAAAGGAGTTCAAGTCTATGAATTTTTTTTGGCTATAAAGAGGGTATAAATTATCAAAAAGATCAAAGTAAGTACACAAAAGTGATCTAAAACCCCATTTGAGAAAAACCCAAAAACATTTTCAAAACTGAGAACTTTGATTTTTTAGTGAATTAAGCACCTTGCACAAATTTCTCCTAGGTGCACTGGTGTGCTAGTGCGTAGGTGTGCTTCTCCCAAGGTGCACTTCTTTTGAGGTGCACCAACAGTTAACTGCTAGTTCTAAATTTAGAGCTTTCCATGCACTAAAAATGTATTTTGACGACAGTTTAACTCCTACAAACACCTAGTGAAGGTGGAGCTTCTATTTTTGGCATCTCCAGAGACTCCTACAACGTCTAATAGCTTTCTTCTTCTTATTTTATCATGCTTTCTTTTTTTTAAGACATGTAAAGACTCATGCAGCCATTAAATGATATAAACAAGGGTGGAGTCCTACTTAGCACCAGTTAGAGAGTCAATTTGTACATAAATAGATTTGTTCTATTAGTTTTAATCATATATTTGCATGAAGGAATCTCTCACTCTCAACACAAATTGAGGAGAGAATTTCTTATAAATTTAGGAATGTAATATGTATTCTAGGCCTTTGTTATTTTGATGCAATAATATATGCTTTTGGTGCTCGCATTTGGAGTGTAGTGATTCTTCCCTAAGTGTGTTATATTTTGTGAATGTATGTTCACGAAGTGTAATTGAGCCAACAATTTTATTGCATTACGATGGTTGTGCAATCTTTTAATTTTGCTGTTTGCTATAGTTTTACAAATTTTGCTGACGTACTTAGTTCGAGAAGAGATCACCATATTGTTCTTGGATAGCTTTTTATCTTGCATGAGCACACTTTTTGTGGCCTTGCAATTTGATGAAAAGTGAAACATCTTATGATTAATAAATTCCCATTGACGATTGCATCAGTAGAAATAAGGAAGCGCTACTCCTATTTTCATTGGTTACCCACCAATCTTTTCAAAGACTTAACTCGCAAATGTGTTGTTTCCATGGCTTATGTCTGTTAGGATTTTACTTTTCTTGTCAATTGCTTAAACTTCTTGTTACCTTATCTTTGTTATTTTCTTTACCAACCCTTGGTTAAATTAGGAATTCATATAGTTGCATTGTTAGATTTCATTCATTAAAAAAATAGAAAATACCAAAAAACATATCTCTTTTGTGGTTAATTTTGAAATAGTAAGTAGATTGGTCATCTTATTTGAAATTGGTTAGAACCAAAAAAAGCCTCCTCATGAACACTCACATTTATCTTCTATTGAGTAGACTCCAATAGGATGCAAGATTGCCCAGAACCTTGGAGTTGATCCCAGATTATCTTTTCAAGAGAGGAGTTTGAAATGATTCCTATCATTAAGCATTGTGAAAAATGATGACTCAACAATCCTTTTGACTTGTTCCAAATCTAATCTTCATCCAACTATCTTCTTCACTTTATGTATTGATTTAACAACACATTATCTTGTCAAGGAATAACTTATCAAGTGCCCATTGTATTTCTGTGTTACTTAACTTTCTCAACACTCACTAGCTCACCTTGTTATCACTTCTTTTTAAATCCTCTTCATCAATCAAATGATATGACACTCTACACTATTAGTAAATTTCTCTCTAGTAGGTTTGACATTAATGATAATATAACAATTACTCCAATTATAGTTTCCAACAATCTCCCTCTCTAGCATTGATGACAACACCTTACACACTTTACTAGTTACCATGCAATCCAAAATCTTCAATATTATAGATTGTCAACTCCCTTTGTTTTTGTGTATTCTCTTTCTTAATTTCATTATGATTCTCATCCATTCAATCTCAAGATGCTTCCTCTATCAGTTCAATACATATTCTTTCTTTGTAGCAATACCTCAACTCATGTTAGTTTTCCTCTTGGCAGCAATCACTTTCTCTCTGCATAACTTGTATCCCTCTTTATGATCAATTATATATGATAACTCAAGTAACTCAATCATGCTAATCTCTCCCTCTTTATGTATACTTGCATGGTAACTTGATAATACTCTCCCTCTTTGACAATAATTCCAAAGACATTAACCATACACACATCTTCATGTCATTGCTATGACTCGTATAACAATGTCATCTCAATATTAGTTCTTTGTAGCTTCATCTGCTCATAGTTCAATGTCTTACTTTTCATACCTTTAGGAAACTCCTAAAGTATGAAATCTTGCATAAATGCATATGATATTTTGATTAAAACATTTGATGAAATGCAATATCTCTACTTAGTTGCTTCAGGTAGGGGAATGACCCTTAACTTACCTCTTAGATACTCATAAGCATCCTTAGGTAGTACATTTGTGAATATGCCAGCTAACTATTCTTTTGTGTTCACATATTCCAATTCACATATTCCAATCTTACTTCTTTGTCTTGTACCAAAACTCTCAAGTAATGATACTTGATTTCAATATGCTTAGTCTTTGTATGCATCATAGGATTCTTAGATATGTTTATAGCACTTGTGTTGTTACAATATATCACAATAGGTTCATTGTTATCTTCCTTCGTTCCTTTCAACAATTTCTTGATCCATACAAATGTTTGAATAAGTCATTGCTGCAACAACATATTTAGCATATGCTGTAGATTGTGAATTATAGTTCTAGTTTTTACTTGTCCAAGAAATCAATCTTCTTCCCAAAAGAAAGCTCCTCCACTTGTGCTATTTCTATCATCAACATTTCTTTCCCAATCAACATTTGTGTAAACCTTAAACTCAAATTTGTCACTTCTCTTGTACATAGTCCATAGTCTTATGTTCCTTTAAGATATCTCAGTATCGTCTTTACTACCATCATATGATATTCTCTAGGATTAGCAGAGAATATAGCAACTATTCCAACAATAATTGTAATGCTAGATATGTTATGTACAACATATTTTAGTTTTCCAATCATTGACATGTATAATGTTTGATTCACCTTAGTAGAATCATCATTCTTTGACAATTTATGTTGAGTCACCATAGGTGTTGCAACTGGTCTTGAGTCTTTCATTATACAAGTCTTCAAAATTTCTTTGATATACTTAGATTGAGTAATGAAAATACCTTTAGTCATCTGATACACTTGCAATCCAACAAAGAATTTAATCTCTCCAAACATTGACATCTTAAACTCCTTTTTCATTTGATCAAAAAATGACTTACCTAATGATTTTTTTCCTCAAAAAATGATGTCATCAACAAAAATTTGAGCTAGCAATATCTTGTTTTTAGCTTCACTTTTCAGATATAGATTGCTATTGTCATTGATTCTTGCAAAACCAATTTTCACCAAATAATTGTGTAACCTTTCACACCATGCTCTAGGGGATTGATTTAAACCATACAAAGCTTTGTGTAGTTTACATACCATATTCCTTTGGTTTGGACCAAAAAATTCTTTAGGTTGTTCAATGTATACTTCTTCCTCCAAAATTTCATCCAAAAATGCATATTTTACATCCATTTGGTCCATTTTGAATCCTTTATAAGTAGAATATGCAAGAAGAATTCCCACTTTTGTTAACCTTGCAATTAGGGTGAAAGTTTCACCATGGTCAACTCCTTCCTCTTGTGCATATCCCTTAAAATCTAGCCTTGTCATATTCCTTGTGACTTCACCTTTTCATTTAGCTTATTTATGAAAACCTGCTTGGTTCCAAACACATTCTTGTCCTTGGGTCTTGGCACCAATGTCAAAGTCTTGTTCTTTTTAATTTGATAAATTTCTTCATTGAATGCCTTGATCCAATTTTCATTCTCCAAAGAATCTTTGATAGATTAAGGCTCAAACTCACATAATACACATGTATCATTCTTCAAATTTCTTCTTGTTATGACTCCTAAACTTTATCTGTAATGATTTGATCCAGTGCATAACGTCATCTCATATACTTTTCCAATTTTGGTTTAGGTCTTGGTTCTTCCTTTTATTGTTCACTAGATTCAACATGTTCAACTTCTTCAATTATTTCTAGCTACAATTTGGCTTCCACTGTCTGATGGTTGGTAGTCAATGTCTGTGACTCGACTCTTGTAGACTGATGCTTAGTAGTTTGTTGATGCTCAACAGAACTTTGTTGCAGAACCTCAGTAGTGCCTGGTTGTTGTTTTTTGGTAGCCACCTTTTCTAGCTCAGGTAAGGTTCTAGGTTCACCTTCATAGATATAGACAAACTTTCTATAGTCTTCACATTCTTTCTTGCATTCTTCTTTAGTTTTCTCTACAAACTCATCAACTCAAATATTTTCACTTTTTGCAATTTTGTTACTGTTAGAATCCAAACACTTAGAAGCTTTTCTCTTAGTGGAATATTTACCTTTTATTACATCTTTCAATATGTAACACTTGCTTCCAAAAACTTTGAAGTAATTCACATTTGGTGCATATTCATACCAGAGTTCAAAGGTGTTTTGTTGTTTCTTTCTTCAGTTGCACTCAGTTCAGAGGATAGATTGTAGTACTTATAACCTCTCTCCAGTACTTCTGTGAAACATCCTTCTCTATCATTAGTGTCCTTGCACAATCCAAAATTGATCTATTCCTTCTCTTAGTTATACCATTCTATGGTAGACTCCTTGGTGCACTTATTTGTCTCTTGCTTCCTTTGTCATTGCAAACTATGTTGAACTCATCTAAGATGAATTCACCACCTCTATATGATCTCAAGCATTTCATACTCTTTCCTGTTTCTTTTTCAACTCTATCTAGATACCACTTAAATATTTTAAATGCATTAGATTTCTCTTTAAGAAACATCACAATCATCATTCTAGAAAAGTCATCAACAAACAAAATGAAGTATTTATCACCATAATAGCTTTGCACTCTAATAGAACCATGTAAGTCAGTATGAAACAACTCCAAAATATCACCAAAAGAATAAGTCTTTCTCTTGAAAGTAGAGTTTTTCATTTTACCCATTTGACATTATTTGCACATCATTGATCCAAGGGATACAAATCAGTGAAAATTAAAATGTCACCAATGCTCCAAGAATCAACATCATTACAAAGTGTTCACAATTCTGACTCCAATGCAATTTGAACGGGCGAAATCAGAGTTTGGATGCCAAAGTTATGGCCAGTCAAAGTTTGGTCAAACCAACAACAAAGACCGTAAAAAGGTAAAAAAATAATCATCTCAAAAGTGGTCAACAATGGATTTCAAATTGAAGAGTTCGTCAAAAAAGGAGCTCGTATGTTGAAGTTATACACATTTGAATTGGGAAGAAAAATACAAATATTGATGACATCATCACAACATCGGCAAAGTGACATGGTAGCTTCAAGAAATCAACATCTGACACATGGCATTCAAAGGGAAAGTTTGTTTTCCAAAAGAATGTGGTTGGATTTGAACCTACAACCACTTTCCAAGTGGTTTCCTAAACAACCAATTTTGGAGGGAGTTTGTTTTTAAATCATAACAGACTACCAAATAGAGTGAATGGAGGCCGGTAGGGGTTGAACCCCTGACCACTAGCCTCCTAAAATGGTTGATCATCATTGTGCTATTTATAGCAATATGAAGTTTTGCAGTGCATATTTTATTTGAAAGTTGTTTAAACCACCAACCTTAGTTAAATAAGGTTTATTTTGTTAAGATAGCCCCCAAAATTGAAATAAGGCCATATTTGAAAAATGGCAAAGGGGACATTTTTGGGATTATTTTCCCAAGGGAGATTATTTTTCTATTTTGGTGGTTTTAGCCTAATTATGGCTAATCTCATGTATAAAAAGAGGCATTAGTCCTTTGAAAATTCATCCAAGTGACAAGAAGGAAATTATGATTTTGAAGGCTTGATGATTATTATTGCACATTGGAGAAGAATGTTGCCATTATGCTTGAAGGGAAGATCTTGAACACTTGTAATTGATTTTGGAGCTAATCAGATTGATCTCTCTACTGGAGCAGGACCTAGAGACGTAGTTCAAAAAGTGGATGAACTCCATTATCAATTGTGTATTGTCTTCTATCTCTCTTCTCTATTTCTTTTAGTCATTACCTTATTATGCTTTTGTTCATTTAAGCATACAATTTATGTTAATTTGCTAAATAATGCTTTGAATTAACTTTATGTAATTATGTTAAGCATTCCTCTGTAATAGTCCTAGATCCTAATAAGATCAAATTTGGTATCAAAGCTATTGTGTGACTAGTATTGTAGATTTGAATGCTAACAAGATTTAGGATCGCGAAAGGCAAAGGAAAGCTTGAGGAATACAATCCTAAGATCAGAAAACAAAGGACTAAACCATCATCACAAATGGAAGATGAAGGTGGTGGACAAGTTTTTCAAGATAAGAGTATCCAAAAGACTCTTTAGAATTTGCAAACAATGGTAGAAGTTTTGTTATAGGAAAGAGAAGAAAAGATGCGAAGACGTGCAACTCAGAAGGACATAGGAAAAAAGAAAGGAGGTGATCATGTTCCTCCAAACACACCTCCCTCTTCTTTATCTTCTCTATCTTCTCTATCTTCTCCTTCTTACCCCTCTTATTATTCTTCTACACATTCTAAGTCTTCTAACATTTTTAAGGGTGGACATAAGCCTCGAATCAAGTTGGATGTAAAGTTTAACTTGCCAAAGTATTGTGGGAAGTTAAATGCCGAGAAATTAGATGATTGGATTCAACAAGTAGAAGTCTACTGCAGAGTTCAAAACCTTGTAGATGATGCTGATAGAATTTAGTTAGCCACTCTTCAATTAGGAGGTATAGTTCTAACTTGGTGGGATAGTAGGACTCGGGATGAAACTTCACAGCATGGTAAGTTAAGTTTGTCTTGGTCAGAATTTGTTAATGCTTTAAAGAAGCAATTCTACCCCCTAGGCTATATGCAATAGTTAATGATGAAATAACAACATTTTAGGCAAGGGAAAGGTCAAACTGTCCAAGAGTACACCCATGAATTTTGTAAAAAGGGTATTTCATTAAATGTTCCATTGTACACCCAGGATACTTTACTCAAGTACATAGGTGATCTTCATTCTTACCTTGGACAATCTATTTTGGTTTTGAATCCATGTAATTTGGATGAAGTATGTGTACAGGCTACACATTTAGAGTCAAGAGGTAAGGGTAATTTTATTGATAAGGTTGATAAGAAGCCATCTAAGTTTGAAGGTAAATCTAAAGACAAAGGGAAGGGAAAAAAGATAGCTATAGTAAAGAAAGAGGGTGAAAAACCTACATTCTCACATTGCAAGAAAGAATGGCATGATGATTGTAAGTGCTGGAAGTTGCACCTAGAAAAGAGACCCAAGAGATATGGTGGAAACAAAGGGAAACAAAAGACTACTATTGTAATTCAACAGGATCTTGGATTTGACTCTAGAAATGAGACAAAAATTGTTGTTGCCAGAATCCAAGGTAAAGGAAAAGGTATATCTCTTTCTCCAGCTACAAGTTCTTCAAATATAAGTGTAAGTACAATTAAATAATCTTCTCCTAAGAATGATAAGTAAAGGAATGAATTATTTCATATTTAGGTTGTTATCAAACATACTAAGGTTGATACTCTGCTTGATATGGGTTCTCAAGTTAATTTGATATCTGAAGAGGTTGTCAAAAAGCTTAACTTGACTACAACACCTCATCCAAAACCATATCCGCTTGGATGGGTTTACAATGATGCACAGTTACAACTAACTAAGCAATGTAAATTGAGATTTTCTATCATTGCAAAATTTGTAGATAAGGTAGAAGCTAATGTAGTCCCTTTAGATATTTGTGGTCTTGTGCTTGGGAGTCCATACCTATATGATCAGCAAGCTATATTTTATGGGGGGAGAACAAATATCTTCTTTTCAAAGATAAGGTTGAATACATTGTATGAGCACATAAAATAAAGAGAAATCTTGCACTAGTTAAGGTTGGTCATATGACAAGGTTAGTCAATTCTAGTAAGAACTTTGTATTAATGCTTGTAAAAGCCAAAGAAGATGAAACATCTAAGACATTCAAGGGGTGTGATCCTAATCACAAATCTAAAATGGTCAAGATTATTTCTGCTTGTGATGACTTGTTTCAAGAACCAAAAGGGTTACCTCCTAAGAGAGAGATTCAACATGAAATTCAGTTATAGCAGGATGTGACACTTCCTAATATCGACATGTATCATTTATTAGTTTTGCAGAATGAAGAAATTAAAAAGTAGGTTTAGGAGCTGGTTGAGAAAGGAGTTATTCATCCAAGTACTTCTCCTTGTGGTTCTCCTATTGTGTTGGTTCTAAAGAAAGATGGGACTTGGAGAATGTGCATTGACTATAGGGATCTGAACAAGATAATGGTAAAGAACATGTATCCTCTTCCTAGAATAGATGATTTACTTGATCAGTTGAAACATGCAATTTATTTCACTAAGCTAGACTTGCATAGTGGATATCATCAAATTCAAATTGCGAATAATGATATTTGGAAAACTACTTTCAAGACAAAATAGGGGCTATTTGAGTGGTTGGTCATGCCTTTTGGACTTTGTAATGCACCAGCTACATTTATGAGAGTCATGAATGATGTCTTTCTTCCCTTTATTAATGATTTTGTCATAGTCTATTTAGATGATATCCTTGTATTCAGTAAGTCTTGGGATGATCATGTAATTCATGTAAAAAAGGTCTTGGATGTATTGAGAAAATAAAAACTTTATGTAAAGATGCCTAAAAGCGAATTTGCTAAGACATCATTAGTGTACTTGGGCTATGTCATAGGGGATGGTCAATTGAAAGTAGACCTTGCAAAGGTCAAACGTATTGTAAAGTGGCCTATGTCAAGTACACTTACAAAAGTTAGGAGCTTCTTAGGTGCAGTTCAATACTGGAGGAAGTTCATTGCAAACTTCTCTTACATTGCATCACCATTGCATGCATTAACCAGTACAAAGGAAACTTTTCAGTGGGGAGGTCCACAATAGAAGGCTTTCAACACTTTGAAAGAAAAGTTGAGCACTGCACTAGTTTTGACTCTACTTGATTTACACCAAGCATTCGAAATCGAGACAAGTGCAAGTGGGTTTGCCATTAGAGCTGTACTAATGCAAGGAGGTAAACCAATCTTCTACCACTCTGAAACCTTTTTAGGAGTAGTAAGTAACTATCCCACTTATGACTATCCCACTTATGATAACGAAATTTATGCTTTAGTTCAAAGTGTTAAGAAATGGAAACACTACTTAATGGGAAAATAAATTGTAATCCACATTGATCACTAGCCACTTTAATATTTGCACTCACAATCTAAGTTGCAACAAAGTAGGCACTTTAGGTGGATGGGTTTTCTACAATAGTTTCATTTGGTAATTAAGTATAAGAAGGGTGTCCATAATAAAGTAGTGGATATGCTCTCTATGCCTCCTATTATGAATGCTTTAATAATCCTTTAGAATAGTTCTATGGTTCATGAAATTTTTTAGGAACAATTTGCTAATGATGAGAACTTTAAGGATATTATGCAGCTTTAATCCAGGGTAAACATGTAGAAGAGAAAGATTACTATGTGTAGGATAATTTGTTGTACCACTTGGGAAAACTATGCATTCCTAAAGATGAACAAGCACATGTAATCCGAGAAGCACATACCTCTTTGATTGCAGAACATTTTGAGGTAAGTAAGACATTGGCTCAGTTGCAAAAATATTGTTACTAGCCTCGTATGCAATAAACTAACACTAAGTATATTAAAGGATGTGTAATGTGTGCAACTAGCAAATCAAGTAATAGGAAATTGGTTTTGTACACACCATTACTTGTACCATCTTGTCCATGGGAAAGTGTATCTATGGACTTTGTGGGGGGTTTACCTATGTCTAGGAAGGGTCATGATTATTTGTATGTAGTAGTTGATCGGTTCAACAAAATGTGTATTTTAATGCCTTGTAAAAAGAAAGTCACTGTTGAACTGACAACTCATTTGTACTTTCAATTTGTATGGGTTCATTTTGGGTTACCTACTTCTATTGTATCAAATCAAGATTCTTGATTCTTGGGGGAATTTTGGTCATCTTTGTGGGGACTAATGGACACCAAGTTGAAGAAGAGTACAACCTTCCATTCGTAGACCTATGGATAGACAAAGCTAGTTAACAGGACTATTGTTCATCTGCTAAGAGGTTACTGTAGTAAGCATCCTAAGTTGTGGGGTGAAAGTCTTAATTATGTGCAACATGCTTACAACCATGCAACACACTCTTCTACAAAGAGGTCTCCTTTTGAGACTTGCTTCGGTTACTTGCCTAAGACACAATGGATTTTTCTTTTGGGAAGGATTATGTTGTAGATGGATGCCATGATGCAGAAAAGGCTTTAAATTTCATCTAGAAGGTCCAAGCAATCCATCAAGAAGTAGAAGCACAGTTGGAGTAAAGCCAAGCAAAATACAAGGCTCACCATGATAAGCATCGCATCGATCACCATTTCCAAATTGGTGATAGAGTTTGGTTACATATCAGCAAGGAAAGAATGCAAGGTGAAGGAAGGAAGCTCAAGCCTATCTAGTATGGTCCTTTTGAAATCTTAGAGATGATTGTACCAATGCCTTCTGCCTTAATCTTCCTCCATAGATGTAGATATACTTAGTTGTCAATGTTGATAATCTGAAGTTGTATGAGCCTCCAATGATCTTGGATGAAGACATAGACATTTAGGTTCCATCTGTTGATGATCTTTCACCAGAGTACATGTCAGAATTGCCAAAAGATGCCATCCTCGATAGGAATGTTAAGACACCATGAAGATGACTAGTTGAATATGTCCGAGTGGGATTGAAAGGAATGCATCCAAGAAAGGAAAGATGGAGGGAGATTGGTAAAGTGAGGGAACTATACCCTCACTTACTTTCTAAGTAATCAAACTTTTGGAGATTTGAAAGCTCTTTAGTGGGGAGGTTTGATCCAGGGGATACAAATCAGTGAAAATTAAAATGTCCCCAATGCTCCAAGAATCAACATCATTACAAAGTGTTCACAATTCTGACTCCAATGCAATTTGAACGGGCGAAATTAGAGTTTGGATGCCAAAGTTATGGATGGTCAAAGTTTGGTCAAATCAATAACAAAGGCCATAAAAAGGTGAAAAAATAATAATCTCAAAAGTGGTCAACAATGGATTTCAAATTGAAGAGCTCGTCAAGAGCTTTCCAATGGTGTTCGTTTCGTCAAAAAAGGAGCTCGTATGTTGAAGTTATGCACATTTGAATTGGGAAGAAAAATACAAATATTGATGACATCATCATGACATCGGCAAAGTGACATGGCAGCTTCAAGCAATCAACATCTGACACATGGCATTTTGAGGGAAGGTTTGTTTTCCAAAAGAACATGGTGGGATTTGAACCCACAACCACTTTCCAAGTGGTTTCTTGAACAACTGCCAAACCACAAATAGAATTTACTAAATTTTGGAGGGAGTTTGTTTTTAAATCATAACAGACTGCCAAATAGAGTGAATGGAGGCTGGTTGGGGTTGAACCCTTGACCACTAGGGCTTTGTGGTGTATATTTTATTTGAAAGTTGTTTAAAGTGCCAACTTTAGTTAAATAAGGTTTATTTTGTTAAGATAGCCCCCAAAATTGAAATAAGGCCATATTTGAAAATGGAAAAGGGGATATTTTTAGGATTATTTTCCCAAGGGAGATTATTTTTCTATTTTGGTGGTTTTAGCCTAATTATGGCTAATTTCATGTATAAAAAGAGGCATTAGTCCTTTGAAAATTCATCCAGGTGATGAGAAGGAAATTATGATTTAGAAGGCTTCATGATTATTCCTACACATTGAAGAAGAATGTCACCATTATGCTGGAAGGGAAGATGTTGAACACTTGTAATTGATTTTGGAGCTAATCGGATTGGTCCCTCTATTGGAGTAGGACCCAGAGACGTAGTCCAAATCGTGGACGAACTCTATTATCAATTATGTTTTGTCTTCTATCTCTCTTCTCCATTTCTTTTAGTCATTACCTTATTATGCTTTTGTTCATTTAAGCATATAATTTATGATAATTTGCTAAATAATGCTTTGAATTAACTTTATGTAATTATGTTAAGCATTCCTTTGTAATAGTCCTAGATCCTAATCAAATCAATTGCTTTATCAGATTTTCTTAGTCTTGGTAACCCTCTAACTCTTTTCATCTTACTAATGCTTACCAAATTATCAAAGTTCACATGACATATCCTCTTATGCCATAACCAAACATATTCACATTTTGCAAATAGACAAGTATCTTCAGATAGGTCTAGATAAAACAAGTTACATCTTGTTTTCTCTCCACTTCCAACTAGTTCACTAGTAGCATCATAGATCTTTCCTTCTTGTTTTGAAATCAACTTTGTATCCTAAACTTATCAACTGTGCCACACTCAACAAGTTATATTTCAAATCACCAACCCATTATGCATTATCACATTTGATCTTTTTATTTAGTTTAATTAATCCTTTACCTTTCACATAACATGGTGCATCATTATGAAACTTAACACTACTTCCATTATTATGATCTAGTTTATCACCAGTCATATGATGTGAGCAACCACTATCAACTATCCATCTATCATTCTTACTCACATGTGAAATCAATGCAATTTTCTCATCTTTCATTGTAAAATAAATAATCATCATGATTATTAGAATTACTATTAGAACCATCCTCTTCAACAATATATCAAGATTTCTTACTTGTATCCTTGTAGTCTCTTCTATTTCTGTTGCAAGGGTATTCAAGCAACTATTTGGATGTTTATTGATTATTTGGAAGGGTATTCAAGCCAAATTGATAGAGCCTATGATATATAAGAAAGCTCAAGTTGTGAGGATAGAATATACAAGTGAAATATGAAATAAGATGGATATGTGAGTGAAGGAAAATGCAGAGAAGGAAAGTGTGGAAGATAAGCTACAAATAACATCTAATCAATAAGGATCCAAAGATCAAGCCAGGACAAAGATTTGAATCTGCAAAGATAGTTGTTTCATAAATCAGGTCAAATTGTTGTTACCCTCTAACCATTATAGTAGTGAAGAAATTTCTTAATAGAGTTGACTTAATAGTCATATTATAAATCCTCTAATAAGGTGATTTTTCAAGATTGAAGTGTTTGAAGACCTCTAACCAAGCCACTCCTAATAGGGTGATCTAAATCCTCTAGCAAGGTCATACCTAATAGTAAGCATTGTAACCTTTAATAGGGTTGGCTCCTAATAGGGCTCACTTTAGAAGAGTGCAAAATATTGTGACTAGTTGCAAGGTGCTTTTTCCCAAATTGGGTTTCCACGTTAAATTTTGGTGTCATCTGTGTTCATGTTATTTTCTTATGCTTTATTTTTTCTACAATTAAGTTAACTAAAGGCTAAAATAGATTAATAATCACAAGATTTCTTTGTTAACAAAGTGACAGTAATATTCTAGTGGTAACCAAGTTAGATAGTATTGCATGATCAATGAATGTTTGAATTGACTTCTAGGGATAGGAAATTATTTTTGTGATAACTAATTCACCCCTCCCCTCTTAGTTACACTCTTCATTTCCAACAATTGGTATTAGAGCATTTAGTGCTTGAAGGAAAGGTTTCAAGGACCTAAGCTAAAGATCAAGATGTCATACAAAAGGTAGATTCCTAAGCTTAACAGAGATAACTTTTTAGCATGGTAGGAGTTAATGAAGTTACACCTATTAAGCATTAGTGATATTGGTTTTTTCTACTTGGAAAACAAATATGTGCCACCACCTAAACCTATGATTTTGGAGCAAATGAAAGAGGCAAAGGATCATAATATAATGATGATTGATATAACTTCTTCTCTCAACTATTTTAAATTTGATGAGGCTAAAGATTTTCCTACAACATTTGAAACATGGGAAAGACTATAGAGAGTCAATGGAGTTGATAAAAATGTGCAAAGAGCCAAGGTAGAAATCTTAAGAGGCAAGTTTAATTAAATGAAAATGAAAGAAGGTGAGAATACTGTCCAATACAGTGAAATAATTAAAGAGAGTGTAAGTGTAATCAAAGTTGTAGGAGGAGACATAAATGATGAGACAATGGTCAATAAGGTACAAAGAACTCCTCTTCCTATTTATACAATTAGAGTTTCAACAATTCAAGAGATGAGATGCAATCCTAAAAATAAAATAACCTTGGATGCACTTGTGGGTAGATTTACTGCTTTTGAGTTGGATAACATTGATAACTATGCTCCTACTTCTAGCAACCTTTAATCTACATTCAAAGCCAAACTAACCCTTGGCACAAAAGGAGGAAACTCAAAAGGAAAACAAGTTGATAGTGATGAAGAAGATGATTTAGATGAAGACCTTGAAGTCATTGAAGCCCTACTTGCAAAAAGAGTATCGAAAGGAAAGGAAAATTTAGAGGCAAAATACCATTAATTTGTTTCTCATATGAAGAGGTTGGTCATATTGTTGCAAGATGTCCAAACAAATAAGATAAAGATGAGAAAAGAAATAATAGGTTCAAAGGCAAGAAATACTTCAAGAGCTACAAGGACTACAAGGACAAAGGTAAGAAATATTTTTACATTGTTAAAGATTCTGATAATGATGATAATGAAGAAGAAGTAGTTTACATTGTTGTTAAAGATGAATCTAATAATGAGGAAAATGAAAAGATGGAACTTGTCTCTCATGTTAGCAAAAATGATACATGGATCATAGATAGTGGTTGTTCCCATCACATGACTGGTAACAAAAAAGTTTGAACATTTAGAACACTATGATGGTGGGAGTGTTAGATTTGGAAACAATGAACCTTGTTGTTTTAAAGGAAAAGGAATCATAGTGTTAACTGAAGGAATAAAATGTGAAAATGCTTATTGGGTTGAAGGATTAAGACACAACCTAATCAGTATATCTCAATTGAACAATATAGGATACATGGTAGAATTCATGAATGGGAAAGCTAAACTATTGGATGGAAAAGGAAACCTAGTTGGGACTGAAAATCAAACAAAAGGCAACTTGTTTTACCTAGATCTTACTAAAAGTACATGTTTGTTAGCTCAAATAGAAGAAAGTTGGCTATGTCATAAAATGACTTGTCATCTTAATTATGATAACCTAGTTACCATAAGTAAAAACAAAAGAGTAAGAGGAATATCATATTTGAAGAAACTTGAGATGGGCATGTGAAAACAATGTCAAATTGGAAACATGAGTAAAAGAAGTTTCATAAGTAAGTCCTACAACTTTGAAGAAGTTTTGGAACCAGTTCATACAGATCTTTGTGGGCCAATAGGTATAGAAAGCTACTATGGAGACATATACTTCATTCTATTTGTTGATGATTATTTTAGAATGATGATTGTAATGTTTCTAAAAGATAAATCTGATGATTTTTAAAAGTTTAAATAATACTTGCTTAGAGTTGAGGAAGAAATAGGGAAGAATCTGAAATGCATGAGATCATATAAAGGAGGAGAATTCATCTCAAATGAATTTAATGTGTTCTGCAATAAAAAAGGAATCAAAAGATAGGTATCAACACCTAGAAATCTAGAGCAAAATGGAATAGCTGAATTAAGAAACAAATCCATCATGGAGTGTGTAAGAACATTAATGTCTGAGAAATTTTTTGCACCAAAATATTGGAGAGAGGCAATCAACACAACAGTTCATACACATAACCGAGTTCAACTGAAGAAAGGTACAAACAAAACACCTTATGAATTATGGTATTGGTACAAGCCTAATGTTTATTATCTTAGAGTATTTGGAAGTAAATGTTATATCTTGAAAGATGTAAGGAAAGGAAAACTTGATGCAAAAAGTGATGAAGATATATTACTAGGGTACTCCAATAAAAGTAAGGCATACAAATATTTGAATCTTGCTACTCACAAAGTCATAGGAAGTGCACATGTAAAGATTGATAAGTTTGCAAAAAGAAGTGAAGAACAAAAAAACAAGGAGCCTAAAGACTACATAAAATTTTTTTACTATGAGGAGGAACCATTGACTTTACCACAAAAAATTAAAGTCAATCAACATCAAAGTGAACCTAGCAAATAACTGGCAGTACAACCCAAGTCACAAACAAAGGTACTTGAGTTGCAACCACAGAATGTTCAACTCGATTTGTAGCCACAGGTAGTGAAACTTGAGTCATAGGCAGTGGAACCTAAGCTACAACCAGATCAGCTAGAAGAGCTTGAGCAAAAGGAAAAAGATCATGGAGAACCAAGTAAACCAAGTTTAGAGTCAAGAAGAAAGATCTAAGACTAGCAGAATATGTCAGAAGACATCATGCACCTGAACAAAGAATTGGAGGAGAGACAGAAGGCATACTAAAAAGGAAAAAATTAAAAGGTACATGTTTTCTTAGTGAATTTAAACCTAGATCTATAAAAAATACATTAGAAAATGAAAGTTGGATAGAGGCAATGAATGAAGAAATTGAGAAAATAGAAAAAGAATAAAACTTGGTCTCTTGTACCTAGGCTTAAGGATAAGAATGTGATTGGTACAAAATGTATATTTAAAATAAGTTGAATGAGGTAGGAGAAGTAACAAGGAATAAAGCAAGGCTAGTATGTAAAAACATTTTCGCTTGTTGCAAGACTTGAAGGAGTCAGAATACTTTTAGCATATGCAGTACAAAAGTGATTCAAAGTATATTAGATGGATGTTAAATCAAATTTCTTGAATGTAGTCTTGGAAGAAGTCTACATTGAATAGCTTGAAGGTTTCATTGATCCAAGAAAAAGAGACATGGTTTTTAAACTTCATAAAGCTTTTTATGGGCTAAAGAAAGCTCCTAGAGTATGGTATGAAAGGCTGCATGGTTATCTAGTAAGAATTGGTTGTGAAAAGGCAAATGATAATAGTAATTTGTATACTAAGGAAGGATGACAAGACAAGATATTGTTTGCAAAAATATTTGTAGATGATATAATATTTGGAGGACTAGTAAAGTTCTAACACCTAATCTTGAAATAGGAGCAAAAGTTTCACCATAATCAATACCTTCTGTTCTATCTCTTCATTCATTGCTTCAATCCAACTTTCATTATCCAATGCATCTTTAATATTTCTTGGTTCAAATTTAGCAAGTAAACATGTACCTTTCAATTTACTTCTTGTCATTGTTCCATCAGATTTGTCTCCAATGATCTGATTAGGTACATGATGCCTTCTGACATATCTTGCTAACATAGATTCTTTGGATTTGGAATGAGTTCCATCGATTTCATCATGAACTTTAGTATCAAGCTTGGGTCCCACTTTATGTGACTCAGGTCCATTAGACTTAGTTTGAACTAGCTTAGTAGCTTCTGACTATGACTCAGGTCCTTCAGACTATGACTCGGGTTGCACTGTCTACAATTCGGTAACTTTTGGAGACTTGGGGGGTGAAGCCTTCTTTATTTTAGATAGATTTGTGAGGGTATCAGGTTCATAGTAAATAAATCTTATGTAGTTCTTTGGCTCTTTGTTGCTTTCTTCTTCACTCTTTTATGCAAACTCACCAATTCTAACATGTGCACTTTCTATGATTTTATGAGTAGACAAATTCGAACATTTGTATGCTTTACTTTTGTAGGAGTATCCTAGAAATATGACTTCATCACATTTTACATCAAATTTTCCTTTTCTAGATTCATTCAAGATATAACATTTACTACCAAATACTTTCAAGTAACTTACATTAGGTTTGTAGCCATACCACAGTTCATAAGGAGTTTGATTTGAGTCTTTCTTAAACTGTACTTTGTTCAAGGTATGAATTGTAGTGCTGATAGCTTCCTTCCAGTATTTGATTGCAACATTCTTTTCGATCATCAATGTTCTTGCACAATCTATGATGGATCTGTTCCTTCTTTTAGCTATACCATTTTGCTGAGGTGTACCAGGGGTTGATACTTGTCTTTTAATTCCTCTTTCAATGCAGAAATTATTGAATTCATTGGAGATCAATTCACCACCTTTGTTTTATCTTAAACATTTCAATTTCTTTCCAATTTATTTTTCCACTCTTGCCAAATACCACTTGAACTTTTGAAAAGCTTCCAATTTTTATTTTAAGTACATTACAGTCATCATTCTAGAGTAATCATTAACAAAAAGAATGAAAAACTTATCTCCACTATAACTTTCTATTCCAACACATCCACATAGGTTAGTATGAACAATTTCTAAGACTTCTTCTAATTGATATTTTTTACTTTTAAAACTAGTCTTTCCCATCTTACCAATTTGGTAATTTTTGCATAGACCCATATTAGGCTTCTTCAAACTAGGAATACCTCTTACTCTTTAATGTTTACTTATCTTAACTAGATTATCAAAGTTTACATGACATAGTCTTTTGTGCCATAACCAACTTTCCTCTACTTGAGCAATAAAACATGAGAAATCATTGAGATCAAGATAAAATAGATTACCTTTTGTTTGCTTGCCAAATCCAACCAGATTTCTTTTTCCATCAAGTAGTTTGTCTTGTCCATTCATGAATTCTACCTTGAATCTAATGTTATTCAATTGTACCACACTTAGTAGATTATGCTTTAGTCCTTCAACCCAATAAGCATTGTCACATGCAAGTTTTTTAGTCAAAGAAATACATCCTTTTCCTTTTATGTTGCAAGGTTTATTGTTTCCAAATCTCACACTACCTCCATCATAATATTCCATGTGCTTAAATTTTATTTGATCTCTAGTCATATGACATGAACAACCACTATCAATAATTCATGTATCATTTTTGCTAACATGAGAGATAAGTGCCATCTTATCTTCTTCATCATCAGATTCATCCTTTACAACAATATATACCATTTCATCTTCATTGTTATCAGAATCTTTAGCCATAAAACAAGATTTATTACCTTTTTCCTTAATGTTCTTGTAGTTCTTGAAATTCTTCTTGCTTTTGTGCTTATTACTTTTCTTTTCATCTTTGTTTTCTCTATTTGGACACCTTGCATCAATGTGACCAACTTCTTCACAAGAAAAATAGATCAGAGGAACTTTACCTTTGTACTTTCCTTTGCCTTTGGAATACTTTCTTGCAAGTCGGGCTTCAACAACTTCAAGATCACTATCTAAACTTTCTTCAAATTATTGTTCTTCACTTCCTGATTGACTAGACTTTGATTACTTACCCTTTTTCTTGAGTGAGAGTTTAGATTCAAATGTAGATTCAATAACATTTGAACTAGGAACATAGTTATCAAAGTTACCTAACTCAAAAGCTATCAATCTTCCAACAAGAGTATCCAAAGATATTTTATTATTTGGATCATATCTCATCTCTTGAATAGCAGATACTCTAATTGCATAAATAGAAAGAAGAGTTTTGAGTACCTTGCTTACAATTGTTTTCTCTTCAATGTCTTCTTGAGATGCTTTGATTGCACTTACACTTGCTTTGATTCTTTCCACATATTTTGAAATGTTCTCATCTTCTCTCATTTTTATCTAATCAAAATGACCTCTAAGAATTTCAACCTTAGCTCTTCTTACACTGTCATCTCCTCCATAGATGTCTTCTAGTTTGGTCCACATGTCATGAGTTTTTTTGCAATCTTTAACTTCATCAAATTTAGCATAACTGAGGGTAGATGCAATATTAATCATCATAATGTTATGATTCTTCTTTTCAACAATATCTTCAATTGATAGTGTTCCAGAGGGAGTCTTGTATTCACCATCAAGATTTTTGCACCCTAAATCATTGATGGTAGCCAGATGTAACCTCATAAGTCCTTGCCATTTTGCAAAATTATCTCTATTCAGCTTGGGAATCTCTGTTCTGTAAGACATCTTGATCTTTAGCTTAGGTCCTTAAAACCTTTTCTAAAACCTTTTCTACAAGCACCAAGAGCTCTGATACCAATTGTTGGAAATATAAGAGGAGTAACTAAGAGGGGAGGGGTGAATTAGTTACCTCAAAAATAAATCCCAAATCCCTTAGATGTCAATACAAAATAAAACTTTGAGAACTAAATACTGCTGATGCTCGGCAAACACACATAAAATGCTGAAACTCAGTAAATACTAAAAAGTAATTAACATGTAAATCTTTGGATGTTATCTATGATTACCATTAATTTACCTTAGTTGCAAACACATAAAATAAAATAGCATGAACAAATTTGACAACAAGATTTAATGAGGAAACACAATTTGGGAAAACCACCAATTGCAACTAGTTACTATTTTTCACTCTTTTGAAGTGAGCCTTGTTAGGAGTCAACCCTGTTAAAGGTTACAAAACACATTGTTAGGTGTGATGCTATTAGAGGATTTATTTTACCCTTTTAGGAGTGGCCTTGTTAGAGGTCTTAAGAAAATTCAATAGAACTGCCACCTTGTTAGAGGATTTACAATTAGCTATTAAGCCAACTTTGTTAAGAGATTTAGATCACTACTATAATGGTTAGAGAGTAACAATGAGATGACCTGATTTGAATGCAACTGAATTGCTGATTACAAATCTCTATTCTGGCTTGTACTTGATCCTTTCTAATCAAATATATCTTTTATGCTCCACAAGGATATTCTATTTATCCTTCAACTTTGCTTCCTCTCTTCATCATTAAATCTTCAATATATTCACTCTCACACTTTAACCCACAACTTGAACTTATATCATCTGTAGTGCCTACCCCTAGTTCACATTTATGTTATCATCACTAAATTCTGTTAGGCCAATTTTATGCTTATGAATAGTAGTATTGTTTAAAGATTATCAGTATTGTTTCAGATTCAGTTGATTATATGATAAGATTACTTAGTACTGTATACTTCATGTATGCATGATGATTATTACAATGTTTTCAACTATTGATGGTGGTTAGTTAGGTGGTTTATTCTACGTGTTTTCTTATGGATGCTTACCCAATATTGCATGTGTATGGTGTGCGTGTTTGTTTTCTTTATGTATGGTGTTTTTGATGTGGTTAAGGAACAGAGTCGTAGTCACCTGCTAGTCGGGATCTACACGATGCACCACTTCCTGCCATTGACTGTTTAGCGTAGAATATTGTGTTTGTACATGTGTGGATTTTATGTAGGTTGTAGGTACCGGGTGTCGACTTCCTTGAATTTCCAGGATGAGCGTACCCTATCACATTATCTCAATGGTAAGAGAGGGGAGATAAATACTTCAATCCAAATCCTAAACCCTTAAGCCATTTGTCCTAATTGATAATTATGACAAGTATCTAAGTTGAGTACCCTTCGAATGCATCAAATGATGTTAATTTGTGATTGTAACCCTTTTGTTTGATTTAGTATGTGTTTTTCTATGATAGGTTTTCGTATTTTTATTCTTATGAGTCCTTGATGATTTTCTATTAATTAAGTCTAATTAAAAGATTAAATTACTGAGTTAATTAATAGAAAATTATTATGATATTTTAATAGTTAATTATATTTAATTAATTGAGAAATTAATTAAATAAAAAGAATTAAATTTGAAGATAATAGTTATAAGAATAAATTTAGAATGTGATAATATTCGGTTAATTTAATAATGATATATTTAGAGTTCATTTCTAAATAAATGCTAAATATTATTATTATTTAAGTTAATAAATATTTTATCATTAAGTTTTGAAAATAAATTAAAAAGTGAAAAGATATTAACTTAATAAAGATATTCATAATAAAATGCGTGCATGAGATTTAAAAGTTAATAAATTGATTAAAAAGAAGTCAAGTAGAAAATTAGATAAAGTTATTTAATAATTTATTTCACCTGCATGAGAATATAAAAGATAAGATAAATAAAAGTTAATTTTAGAGTTAACTCTGGTGAGCAAGGAGTCCTCTCAGGTGAATGCACAATTAGTGCCCCGATTTGAGGAGAGAACTCCTTATTATCACTTGAGGGTTTATTTTTGAAAAAGAGGAGAATTTGGAGATGTATTTGGACGCGAATTTTGGAAGCGAATCTTCTCACAATTCTCGGGTGGTTGTGTGTTAGCATTAGGTTGAGGTAGGGTCTTGTGTTTTGATCTCTGATTGAATTATGCAATTTGATATTCCTATCTACTTCATGATTGTAAGAACTTGTCTTCTCAAATTTCATTGTATGAATGTGTCAATTCTTCATTCTGAATCTTTTGTTGTTCAATTTCATATGTATATAGGGGTTTAATGATCTTTTAGAAAACATCGCTAAATATATTATGGGGAATTATATTTTATTCGAATAAGGTTGATTAAGAAATCAAATAAATCTAAGAACCTCTTTCATAATTGAATGTTGAAAATTGGGTTTTGGGTTTGAATTAAAAAAAAAATGGAATTGTGAAATTAGAATTGGCTTGGGAAGGGTTTGAAAATAAAAAGAAAATCTTGAAATTAAAAATTTTGATTGGTTAAATATATTTTTCCTATAAGACTAAAGTTATAAATGTTATTAAAAAAAAAAAAAAAAAAAAAAAAAAAATATATATATATATATATATATATATATATATATATATATAAATTTTTGGGAGGTCTTGTTTTATATACATATGAATTTATTATAAAATTAATAATAAATTGTATTAAAAAAATATATACATAAAATTAATGTTAAAAGAAACTATTAACATTGTAAATTGTTTTGTTTATAAATAAATTTTTATATTTAAAATAATAATAAAAAATAAAATTAAATATGATTGGGGAGGGATTAACCCCCCCCCCCCACTTACCTTTTTACCTACCTATTTTGGTGGCTCCCTCATGCAATTGTAATAAATCACAGAGTACTATACCTGCGATGTAAATATATGAATAAGAGGCCGCACGACTGTATTGGTCGGCGGCCTATAAACTAAGATATGTTTTTTTTAAAGTTTTTAATTATTATTTTAAAATTATTAGAATTTATTAATAGTTATTTTAATACTTATTAAATTTTAATTATTATTTTTAATTAATAATAATTATTAATAAGTTTAATTTTATTAATAGAGTTTAATATTAAATTGAATATTATTTAATAATATTTTATTAATAAGTTTTATAACGTAAAATTCATTATTATTTAATAATATTTATAAGTTTTTTTATTAATTATTAATTTAAATAATAATGTATTTAAATGTAGTTAAATTTTAATTAATAAAATAATTGATAATTTTATTAATTATTAATAATTAATAGTGGTGGAAATATTAATATAAGTATTTAGTTGGATAATCATTAATTAATTTAATTAAAAATTAGTTTAATTAAATTTAAATAATGATGAATATAGTTAAATGAAATTGTAGATTAATTTTAATATTATTTTTAATAATATTGTTTAGATCAGAATTATTCATTTATTTCAATAAGTTGAATAAATAACTTGCATTTAGATCATCTTAAAAAAATTGATTTAAATCAAGTTGGGTAATTGGACTTTTATTTAGATATGGGTTAAACTATATGGATTGAGATGTACCTCTTTAAATTTGAAAACTCACACTGAAATGAAAATTGGAACTTTACTGTGAACTGTGATACTATGATGTTTTCCATGTACTCTCTATGTTTCTTTTGGGATTTTGGGGTTGACCTAGTTTGATCAGTTGTAGGATGTTACCAGAGGCTTGGGGGTTTGTGAATGTGATGTTATGATGACTTGGTCTCAATCTTTAACCCGAACCAAGGTAATGTGATAGTATGCTCTATGATGGATTGTATTTACTATTTGTTGTTGCTTCCAGTCTTCTTGTGTGAAGCTAAGGTGTATGTATATGAGATACCTGACTTAACCATTTTTGAGTCATTAATCAATTATATTTGATTTTCTTTCCAGTCGCTTTGAGAGGACTGAGGTGTTTTGAGTGATTTGTTCTTGATGATGTCATGTTGTGACATGTTTTGACTTGACCATTTTGGAGTCTTCGATCAATATTGTGATTTATTTTGGGATATTTTTTGGTTGCTCATTGAGAACCATTGGATATTGTGATTATCATTTGATGCTTTTCAGTTGTTTGTGGAGAGTTGATGTGATTATTGTGGATTATATTTATGATGCTTTCTAGTCACTTGTATAGGGCTGAGGTGATTTTGTGATTTGTGATTTCATGAGCCTAGGGTCGGTTATCTATGTGTGGTGTTGGGAAGTGGCTTGCAATGGGGGACGGGGGCCCTAAGTGGCTCTAGGAATGACTCATTGTAAGTTGTTTTTAATAAGTGATAACATTTACACTAAATGGGGATTAAAATGAACCTAATAAGATAATATGTTCTCTCCCATGCCTCGAGTGCTAGTACAGACTGGGATGGGGTAGAGAGAACATTTGGTTATGACCTTGCATTCCATGGTATGCCTCATTAGTATGAGAGGATACTAGTGGCTGCAGGATCACTGGGGACCTGGGTTTCCTAAGGGATTGCTCGAGTAACTTCCAACATGATTTGTGCGATGACACTTTCCCGCTTACATAGTAGGTTTCCTACGTGTCTTTGTGTGCCTCTAGGTCTAGATGTCAATTTATGTGTTGGAACCTTTGAGTTAGAATACATTTAGGATTTCTTGGACTTAGAGAGTATTTGTGTTATGTGATTTGATAACCTATTTGGGACTTGAGACTATCTCCTCCGCATGGTGGAAGTGGACCATTTAGGTTCCACGCAGTCAGGTGGTAGTGCTTTTTACTCTTACCATTGAGATCCATCTGTAGTCACTATGGCTGGAGCTTCTTGGTATGCTTGTTTATCATGTTTAGATGATGTTATTTACTTATGCTTTATTGTAGCATGTTAGATTTCTTTATGCATTTGTTGTAGCATATTTTAGGTGTGACATCCCTATTATGATAGTACCGATGATCTCTTTGGTGGCTTGGGATGTTACGCGTGAGGTATGGCTAGGGCTCACGATGGTCTAATGATGCTATTGATGGTTGGGAGGAACCACACACTTAGATTAGTTGTGTTTTATGATAGATGGATGTATCATGTATGTTATTAGTTTCATTTACTTTATTGTACTTCATATCATGGATTCGAGGATGATGGTGTATCATTATATTTATATTATTTTAGCCTTTCATACCCTATGACATGTTCAATGGATGATTGAGCATTCTGGATTTCATTTGCCAAGAGGCATTCAGAACAAATGTATATTATGGACTTTGGACTTTCTAATTATTCTTTCATGTGGATGTGGTAGTTATTAGACTTAGCATTAATTAAATTTAAATGTGACTCATCGTCTTGGGATCCTTAAGGAATGTAACCTATTATGTATGTTACAGATGATTGTATGTTATTTCTTCCACTAGTATGTGTTTGATGTGAATGGTTTATCTTTCATGTAAAAAAAAAATGTTTGGTAAACTTAGTAAAACTTTAGGTTAATTCTTTTGGATCCCTTCGCGGGGCGTTACATCATCTGTATGCCAAGTTGGTTAAAATACAACTTAGAATAATTAATATTCATCATTTCAACGAGTTAGAACCAATAGATAAATCAATTAAGCTTAATATGCCAAAATAAGAAAATCTTTTGTTAGCCGACCTAGCTCGGTAGATACTAACTCTGAAACGATTTCCTTTTGTTAACCAACAGAAGCTCGGTTACCACTACAAACTA
Organism: Cupressus sempervirens; assembly: GCA_028749045.1. Classification (NCBI taxonomy): domain Eukaryota; kingdom Viridiplantae; phylum Streptophyta; class Pinopsida; order Cupressales; family Cupressaceae; genus Cupressus; species Cupressus sempervirens. The sequence goes on along the minus strand of CM053785.1, from coordinate 421,766,114 downwards.
GCAAAGATCCTTTGGTAACTGAGTGAGCTCAGTTAACACTAGTTCCATCCAAAGTTTCTTTCATTAACCGAGTGAGCTCGAATAACACTCATCTTTTGCAACTTTTCCTTTGATGCCTAAGTGAACTCGGTAGACAATGCCTTCTGAACTAGACAAGCACAAGAACGCTCGGTAGACACAGAAAATTATCTTGACTACCCAAGTGAGCTTGACATACACTGACTGAAATTGATATGAAATTTTGTGTAACATCAAAGACAATATACAATTAATCAATTGTATCCAACATCCTCCACCTTCCCAACAGCCTTTTACCAATCCCCACAAACCCACAAAACCCTCACAACAGGAGAAGCTCCAGCAACAGTGTTAAAATGTTAGTGATATTATGAATTTATAATATTTTTATTAGAAATATAAATGAAATCAAATTTAACATGATTATATTATTCTAGGGAAAATAATAATTATCGTTATGAATAATAATTTATTATTCTATTATGTAAATAAATAACTATGTTTGTAATGTGTCCTTATTCATTATTTGAATAAGATTTTCATAATCATAGTTAGTTATTAATAAAGGAAATAATATGTTGACAATATAGATCATATTATAAATATATAGAAAATGGAAGATATGGTTATATATTCAAATTATATACATTTATCTATATTATATTGAGATGATCTTATATTTTTATGTAGAATCGTTTATTATCTTTGAGTATTATCTCTTATTTATATATATTATAAGAGTTATGTGCCTTGATCTTTTCCTCCAAGAATGTTATTGCAGGAAAATAAAGGATTGATATTAGATTTAGAAGGAGTCTGACACTTTGTCAAAGGCAATAAGCTTAGAAGATTAATGTTTAGAGGGAGCTTGACATTTCACTAGAGACAACCTTGAAAGAGAGGGAGAATATAGAGGATATGATTCAACCTTCATGATCTAGAGGGAGTAAACCATGTTGAGATGGATTCTCCAATAATCATTAAGTTATACCATTCAAGAGGATTGTGATTCATGAATATACCTTGTGACTATGTGATTTTAATGGGTCTACCACTTGTGTACATCATGAGAAGGTGATGACTTCCAAATGATGTCACTTGTATTTGCAGAAGTTATTATAAGGTGATGATCTTACAATAGCTTGTATCATGAGATTAAACCATTTGAGTACTTGATGAATATCATTGATAGTCTAGGAGGCCAATACTCTTGATATTAGATGTGATATAAAAACCTTATAAGTACTTAGTGGATATCAAATGTCGATATTTTGGGAGACCAAGACTTGTGATATCAATATGATAGATATCTTTTAATCAAAGAGATCCTTAAAAACTTGTCATTCCTAATATTACCAATGGCATAATATATGTCTTGTTTTTATCCTCCCTAGCTAAGAGGGAGTGTTGATGTGTGGCAACTGTAGTTGGCTAAACTCCATGTTATACATTTTGAGTAAGTGTTGTACTTAAATAATGAGAATATGCATCTTGTGAGACTTATGTCATTAAATTGATTATCTGTTAGTTGTTTGTATAGATGCATACTGGGTATGAGGTAAGTATGCATTTTGTGAGACTAACAACTAAGAGCTTAGATATCATTATTTTTATTATCTTTGGGTTGTTTGTATAAATACTTACTAGGTATTTTAATAACTGAGAGCTTAGATGTCACCTTATTGATAATATTTGTGTTATTCAAAATATTGATCATCCTTTACCTTTGATTATCAAAATATATTTATCCTTCTTGACTAAGAGGGAGTGTTAAAGTTTTAGTCAATTCAGATGCCTTTATCCTTTATATATGTGTGTTATCATATATTAGATATAACTTATATATGTAAGGTTATTATTATTTGAGAGAAATTATATATATATATATATATATATATATACATGATTAATATTAAGTAATTGATTATCAAATAGATATGTCCCATCAAGGGACATGTCTATTCATGTCCTATGCTCAATATAAATGTGAGAGGAAGTTGCATTTGAAAAACACATACCAAATATTATGGCAGTGCCAATACATTTGCAATAAATCCTCATAAATTTATCAAATAATTCATCCAACAATTTTGATTGCTCTCACAACTTCTTTGATCTAGTTTACTTATTGAGCAAAATTCTCACCTTCTTTCATTCTCATGTCATAATACTTTCCTCTAAGACTTTCAACTTTGGCTCTCCTCATGTTATCATCTCCTCCATGTATAGGTGTCAACAAATTCCACATCTATTTGGAAATAGTGCAGTTCTTGATATCATCAAACTAGACATCATTGAGTGCAAAAGAAATCTCAATCATCATACTATTGTGATTTCTCTTTTCATTCATTTTCTCTATAGTCAGAGGACCAATATGGGTAGTGTATTCATGTTCTAACCAATGTGTGAGATTATCTCCAACTCTAGATAAATGCAACATCATCCTGTCTTTCCATGATTAGGAGTTCTCTATGATTAGTCTTGGTACCTCTCTCTCTTATACATCTTTGATCATTATCTCAAGTTCCTTTAAACTTCTTCCTCCAAGAACTTTACTCTAATATTAATTATTAGATAAATGCGGGGGGGAGGGGGGGGAATCACTTATCCATAGTCCCTTTAACTAATTGTACCAAACAAAATTCATCATCATAAACTTTCACTTGGTGTATTCACTGAACTTCACATTTTGCTCATTCATTCACTTAACTTAAAAGTGTTATTTTCTTATTTAATTTTAACCAACTGACATTAATATCACTTAGTTATTACTAAGTTGTAGTAAAATAAAAAAAATGTGAAATATAATTTGCAATATAATAACATCCACAAATTCGACACCAATATTTAGATGTGGAAACCTTATTAAGGAAAAAACCACTTGGGACTAGCAACTGAAAAAAGTTCACTCATCCAAAGTGAGCTATGTTAGGAGCCAACCTTGCTAAAGGTTATGACACATTGTTAATATGACCTTCTTACAAGATTTTAACAAAAGATAATCTAGACCTTATTACTCCTTGATCTTGTCTAAAGAGTGGCCTACTCCAAAGGACTTACAAACACCACTAATCGATGTTACTATATAGGATTTCATAGACTTGTTAGGTCCAATCAATCTACAAGATTTTCTACTACAATGATTATAAAGTAATAATGTAAAAATGATAATGATTCTATCAAGCTAAAGAAAAATGTTGAGCGCGAGCGAAGGGAGTGCTGGTTTTCAAAATTTGAATTCAAGAAAGGGCGGGATACTTCTGGAATGTCGAGACCAGATCCCTGGTTTGGAACACGGGTCACAGGCGAGGAACGATTAGGCATCTTCTGGTACTGGGGACCAGTTGGAGATCATGGATGGGGACCCAGATGTCCCCCCCAAGGAGGTGGTCAAGATTCCTTTGGTTCCCAAAGTGGATTAGCAAGGATCTACAAAATGGTCTTCTCTATTCAGGGTCAAACCCTTAAGTAAGTCCTCTTTCTCGCCTGATAAGACTCTTATTGAAATTGAGAAAGGTTCTTGTGCCGTCACCATCCTAGATGAAATCATGGATCATAGCATTCGATCCATGGCTTCTACTCTGGTTGGTAAATTTTTGGGGCCAAGACCAAACATAGATGATGTCAAGACCTTCATCAAGAAGAAATGGGCTCTGAAAGGCCAAGTCTTAGTCATGGCAATTGTGAAGGGTTTAATGTCATTTGATTTTTCATGCATGGAAGATTTGTCCATCATTCTCTATGAGGGATAGTGGGCGATTGGTCGCTCCACCCTAGTGCTCCAGAAGTGATCTTCCAAACTGAACTTGAACAACTCTTTTTTTGTTCAAGCCCCTGTTTGGGTTAGATTGCTTGAGTTGCCTTTAGACTTTTGGAATGAAGATGTTTTTGTGGGGCTTGCGAGGACTTTTGGTGAAATCCTATCTATGGACCCCATCACTGCCTCCAAGCACCACCTCAACTATGCTCACATCTGCATAGGTGTTAGGGAAGGCACAGACATGCCCAAGACTATGGCCTTTCATTCTAAACTTGGAGTGCATATTTAGAAACTGATTTATGAAACTATTCCTTTTGCCTACTTTCTTTTCCTGAAGGTAGGTCACAAGGCCAACTAGTGCCCTAGGGAAGATAAGTAGAAGACCGAGGATCCTAACACCTTAGAAAAATCTAAGAAGAATCCTTCTCCCTCTTGCCCAATAGCCAAGGGGAAGAAGAAACTGATCTGGAGGCATAAACCCTCCAAGTCTTTAGTGTTGCAGGATAGCAAGGAAGTTAAGCAGAATGTCCCCAGGCAGAATGATGCCATTTTGGGTGATCAAGCCCACAATAAGTCCTCTAATGCTACTCCCCCTATGGACCGCAGAGGAAGTCTCTAAGCCGGTAGGGCTAGAGCAGAATGGCGAGAGGTAGGAGCCCCCTTGTTCTAAAGAGAATATTGGTCAGAGGACTGAGACCCCCTGTTCTAATGGAAGGAAGGACTCTGCTTAGAAGATTTCCTCAAGGCCCAAGGTCTCCCTGATATGTCCTCCTAGAATGGGTTTTGGTCAAGAGGAAGCTATGCCAGCTCCTAAGGGTTTGGAGGCAAAGCTCCTTCAACTCATCAACAACTCATCCCTTGACTAGGTCTCTCATTGGGAAGAGTGGATTGATAGATGTTCTCTAGATAGTCTAAATGGCTAGTGTATAAGAAAAAATAATAATAAGAAGAACCAACATCATGACCACCCCCCCCTTGTCCCTAGCGACAACCAGAAGCAAGGTTAAGGCTAATGTTGAGATAACTCTCAAGCAACTAGGAAGGAAGAAATCCAACCAACTACTACAAGAAGAAACCAAAAGAAACCAGACAGACAGGAGCCAGAGAACCATCAAGGAATTCTTAGGAAGTAAGAAATGAAGGTCATTTCTTGGAACATTAGGGGCCTCAATGGGGCTCATAAACAAGAACTAGTCAGAAACTTGATCAGAGATCAAAGACCCAATTTTTCGCTGATCTAGGAGACTAAGATGAAAAGGGATTTGGTAAACAAGTTAGCTTTCAAAAAATCCATGAACAGTGATGCCACTAATTCAAACGGAGCCTCAGGAAGGGTGCTTATTCTTTATAACAATAGGGCATTCAAGATGTCCCCCATCTTAAATGTTGATAATGCTCTCCTATGCAAGGTGTCCCACATCCATAGTGATGAATCTTGGTTCATCTTAAATCTGTATGCCCCAAATTCAAAAAGGGAAAGGAAAGCTTTCTAGGATAGGATCTTAGTGGTCATTACCAACAACAATATTAACAAAGGGATCATAATGGGAGATTTTAATTCTCCTCTCACAGATGATGAAAAATGTGGAGGTCTTGCTTTGGATCAGGATAGCAAGCTTGACCTCTCCAACTTCATCCATAATTTGGCTTTCATGGATGTGGAGCTCTTGGGGGGAAGATTCACTTGGTCTAATAGAAGAGTTGGTGTGGAATGTATCTAGGTTCATCTTGAAAGAGCCCTCATATCTCCTGGGTGGCCACAGACTCACTCCTAGAGACTTTCCCTCCTCCCTAGAGTGGGCTCTAACCATTCTCCAATTTCTCTCTCTATTAGCCCTCTAGCTATCAAAAGGACTTTCCCCTTCCATTTTGAGAAAATGTGGATTACCCACCGGGCTCTGGAATCTAAGATTTATTCCTGGTGGAATATTGAGGTTGAAGGCACTGCAATGTACAGGGTTGCCCAAAAACTGAAGAATGTGAAAAGAAACATTAAATTTTGGAACAAGTCAGACTTTGGCCGCATTTTCTAGGATAAAGACGAGAAGACTGATCAACTCTATATTATCTAGGAAGAAATTCAACAAAATGGATATAATGACCAGAGCAGGCCAGAAGAAAGGGCCATCCTCTCTAACCTCCACAACATCATTACTAAGGAAGAACATTACTGGAAACAAATATCTAGAGTAAATTGGTTGAAAGAAGGTGACCAAAACTCTCATTTCTTCCATTTGACCATGCTTAAACATCGTGCAAGCAACATGATCTCAAACATTAAGAAAGGCCAGACTCATCTATCTAAGGATGACAAGATTGTGGACAAAGCCATTCAGTTCTTTTCATCCTTCCTTTCCAAGGATCCTTCTCTGTCGATGTCAGATCAAGCTAACATTTTGTCAGCAATCTCCTCCTTGTTGTAATCTCATCACAATTCTTTTTTCAAATCTACTGGGAGGTGGTCAAAAGGGATGTTACTAAGGCTGTCCAAGAATTCTTTAGGGCCATAAATCTTTTGAAAGAACTCAATGCCACTTTCCTAGTTCTCATTCCAAAGATATCGGGGGCTGATACGATGGAAAAGTTCAGGCCAATTAGTCTTTGCAATTCTTTTTACAAAATCATCTCTAAGGGTCTTACCACAAGACTCCTTAGCATTCTCCCCTTGATCATCTCCCCTTAGTAGACTGGTTTTTTCCTTGGGAGGCAGATTCTTGACTCTATTGTCACAGTTGATGAGGTCATCCATTCTTTGGAGGCTGGTAAGAAGGAAGGTTTTCTACTCAAATTGGATATGTCTAAAGCCTATGACAACATGGATTGGAATTTTCTTATGGTGGTCCTTCAAGCATTTAGTTTTGATGCTCAGGTTTGTAAGATTATCTCTCAATTTGTCTCCTCACCTTTGTTATCTATTTTGGTTAATGGCTCCCCCTCTAATTTCTTCTTCCTCTCGAGAGGACTGAGATAGGGTGACCCCATTTCCCCTATTCCCTTTATCATTCTAGCTGAATGCCTAGGAAGAATCATCTAGAGGAAATGTCAGGATAAGAGTCTGCAAGGTCTCAAGCCCTCTTCGAGTCCCTCTACCTTCACTCACCAAAAATTTGTGGATGACACTATCTTGGGGGAAGAATCTTCAATCCCTAAGGCTAGACTTTTCAAGGGCCTCATGAACACCTATACCAGGGGTTCAGGCCAGGCTATTAATTGGGAGAAGAGTTTAGTTTTCTTCATCAACACCCCTTTGGAGAGACAGAGGAAAATTGCTCGTATCTTGGGAAGTGGCATTAGATCCCTGCCTGCCAACTATCTTTTCCTACCCTTGGGTTCCAGATCCCCAGATTCCTTCTGGAATAACATCATAGATAGATTCAACAAGAAACTTACTGGATGGAAAGGAGCCACCCTCAGCTAGGTTGGCAAGTGTACACTGGTGAAATCCATATTCTAGAACCTCCCTACTTATGCATTAAGCCTCTTTGGTATCCCTGCCAAACATGTAGATAGAATGGAGAAGATTCAGAGACTGATGACCACAAGAGATACCATCTTGTTGCATGGGACCTCGTTTGCCTCCCAAAATGCCATGGAGGACTAGGTATCATAAAGATTAAACATCTTAATAACACCCTTTTAGCCAAACAATTATGGTGTATCTTTCAAAGCACAAGTGTTTGGAGGGATATCCCAACTGAGAAATATTTGAGAAGACAGTCTCTCAATTTCTTGATAATTGAGACTAAGATTCCCCAAGGGTCCTATATTTGGAATGGGATCTTGAAGGCTAGACCCCTAGCCAAGTCAAAGGCCAAATGGAAGGTTGGCAAAGGGGATAATATCTTATTTTGGTAGGATAATTGGACTAGTTAGGGACCTCTTATCAATCACCCCAGTTATGGAAGATGGGCATAACAATGCATAGGAAGATTTGGCATGCAAGTTAGTGATTATAGAACTGGTCAAGGCTGGCATGACCTATCTGATCTATCCCTGGACCTTTTTTCTTTGATGATTTGATTGAATGTCACCCCCATCAACAATAATAGGGACACTATCATTTGGGGAGATAGCTCAAATGGGCTATACTCTGTTACCTCTGGCTATTTCTCTATATGGGACATGATGGAGAATCCAATTTGGGCCAAAGCTTGGATTTCTGGTCTCACTCCCAAAATTAATATTTTTTTCTGGCTCCTTCTACAAGATAAAATTCTTACCTTGGATAATTTAGCCAAGAGAGGTCAAATAATCCCCAATAGGTGCAGCCTCTACAAGTATAACCTGGAAATGGTGGATCACTTATTCATCCATTGTCCCTATTCATCCAAGGTGTGGAACCTTCTGACTAGGGATCTTGGTTTCAATTGGTGCCCCTCGGTTAATATCCAGGACTTCTTTTGCCAGTGGAGAAGCCACCACTCAGGTTTGAATACTCAATTATTTAGCTCCTGGACTCTCCTACACTTTTTCTGGGGAATCTGGAAAGAACACAACAAGAGAATATTCAGAGACAAAGAGGCTTCAAAGTTCATAAATGCAGAGAAAATTGAAGGACTCATTATGGAGAACTTTTCCATAACAAAGGGAGGAAATATCAAGGAAGGTGGGAATAGTAAAGTTAGGAAAAAAGACAGAGACAAGAGAAGACAGGAAGCTAGATGGTCCTCCCCCCCTGAGGACTAGCACAAAGCCAAATTTGATGGGGCAGCAAAGGGGAACCCTGGCCTGATTGGTAGCAGAGGCATCATTAGAAATAGCTCGGGAGGAGGAATTATGGCTGTTTCTTTCCCTCTTGGTCACCAAACTAATCACTTTGCTGAAGCCAGTGTGGCTAGATAGATTGTTAGCTGGCCCTGGCTTCTGGGATTGAGTGCCTATGGCTTGATGGTAACTCCCTAAACATTATCAACTGCATCAAAGGACATGCCACGCCCTCCTAGATGATTGCTAACATCATCGAGGACCTCAAATCTGACTTGGGTAAGTTCAAAAAGACTTTGGTCAGCCATACTTACTGAGAAGCCAACTCTGTTGCTGACTAGTTTTCCAACGATGCTGTTACCCGAAATTTGGTGATGACATGGAAGAACAGTGATGAAATCCCAACAATGGTGATTGAGTTACTCTAACAGGACCAAATCTAGGGTACAAATATAATCCCATTTTAATAATGGAAGGATATGCCAAATCGCACATCAAAAGCGGAGTATTTAGAACTCATCTAGAGCTCTTTTCAATTCATAATTACATGTACGAAAGGCATGCTTTGAGGGTAGGCATGAATAGAACCACTAAAAAATTGTAATAACATTTTCATTTTTAGCATCCCAAGGAAAACAAAGCTCAAGAATTCTTCTAGTGGAATAGGGATTATAGAGCCAAAGGTAGCCATGGTCGGGGAAAGGATTAGAAGAGAGCCTTGGGGGGAAACAAAGAATTAGAAGGAGAAGGAGAAGATTTGGCACAAGCTCAAAAAAGATGGTATCACCAAGTTCATGGAGAAGCTTCACGGTTTTGATGCTAGGGTTTCCAAGATGATGGCAGAAACATGGAATAATGGGAAAGTCAAAATAGATGGTGTCACCCACCACATCACTGAGGGTTTGATTGCAGAGGTGACAAAAATCCCTCAAGAAGGCATAAAATTCTACAGGGACAAAAAGATGTTGACCAATGTTGTTAGAAAATTTTTCAAGGATGATTTGGAGAGGAACAAACTTATCAAGGCCAATACTTACTATGATATGGAATCCATCAAAAAATTATGGAGGTATGTTCTTAGGATTCTCATTGAGTATATCACTCTTGACTCCAGGTTCGATAGGATAAGAACACACCATTTTGTGTTGCTAAACCACTTTAGGCATGTTGTTCCTTTCTATCTTTACAATTCCTTGTCTAAGGGTATTGAGGGTTTCAAGTGAAAACTTGTCACTAATCCTACCCTCCATGAAGGCCTTCTCCTCCTAGTTTATGAGTTTTTGAAAACTCAAACCAGGGGAAAATCCCTTGGTGACCAGAGTAATGCTTCAGAGGATACCGCTAGTTCAAACTTTGGGGATGTTCAAGTTGTTAAAATTGAGGATGAGGTAAACTCCAAAGCCATCTCTGTTGCCTGCAATCCTCGCTTTTCCAGTAGATAGAGCCCTAGATGTCTTCCCCCATACCCCCCAAGCCATAGCCTTAGGAGGAGAAAGAGGATAGTGAGGAAGAAGAGGAGACTGACACTAACTCCGAGGATGAGGACAAGGAGAAGGGGAAGGACATAGTGGAGGATGAAGAGAAGGGGAGGGAAAGAGATAAGGAGGAGGTTGCCCTTGATGTTTCCCCAGGAAACCCTAGGAAAAGAAAAGCTAACCAAGCCCTGCTTTAGGAAGACCCCATTGCCCTAATCTCTAAGACCCCTGGCCTTGACCCGCCCATCTCCCCCCCTGAGGAGATGATTGAAATTATGGTGGAAAAAAGTGGGGAGGTGATAAGGAAGGATAGGAGGAGGACATGGATGAATTTTAACATGGATAATGCTAGGTTGGGTATAGTTAGAGAGCCGATGAACATCCAGGTAATGGAGGACCTTGATGGCAGAACCCATTATGATGAGCTAATTGACCTTGCTTTGTTGGTCATTTCTGAAAAAGCACAGGAAACTAGCTTCAACCTCTTGAACAACATGAAGAACAATTGATAGATAACTTTCAATCTATCAAATGGTTGTTTTAGGAAATTGAGGCTCTAAGGGAAAAGAAAAACTAGGATAGTAGCCAGAACATCCGCAGTGTCCAGGAGAACACCAGAAAGAAGACTAATCAAGATGGCAACTAGAAGTACTGTAGTGGCTAGAACTCTAGAGATGAATAGGAGGATAGGCTATCCTTGGTTGAACAGAAAGTCTAGAGGTTTGACTACATCCACCAGATTTTGACAAAAAAAATTGTGGATACTTTGCACACTTTGAACGAGAACATAGTCAACCTGGGGGATACTCTAATAAGAGCTAGCCTCGGTGGGAGCATAGTGAAGATGAATAGTATGGACATTGGCCAGGAAGAGGTTGCTTTAAAAGTTTCCAGGGACTAGGTGGACCAGGTGGGCTAGGAGGATGCCCAGAACAAGAACTAGGAAGGAGCGAATAATTAGAAGGATAACAAAGCTCCAAAAACTCTACAGGACCTGGATAAGGAGAACCATTAGGTTGTTTCTCTTTTGGTTTTTCTTATAGGTTAGGCAACTAGCTTTTGCCTCTTGGCCTCTGGCCTTTTTTTGGTTTTGGCTTTTTGTAGCAGTTTCATGTTTGCTAGACTTTTTTAATCTCTATATTTATATGCTGTAAAACTTTTGGGTTTCAGGATCCCTGTAAAACTTGTTTTACTTAATAAAAAACAATGTAAAAATGATCTTTTTAGGTATAGCACTACCTTTCTTTTTCATATCTCCTTTATGTTCTTATCTCTTTTTGATCTCTATCTTTTGATATTCTTTCTTTGTACTCTTGACTAGTTGATTCACACCTTCTCTTTCTTCTTCATCAATTTTCTTAGTTCACCTGACTCAACTATCTTCCTTCTCCTCCTTCAATAGTTTTCACTTTGATCTCTTCTTTAACATTCAATCAACATCACCAAATTTAAAATATAACAAAACCAACATTACGATCAACAAATATTAGCAGGCTAAAAACTATCTTGACTCCTCCTTAAATAGTCATTTCATGCCTTCCAAATTCTTCCATCTATTGCCGCTTAATTACAATCGCCGATCTTAGGTTCAATGTACTTGACCACATATAAAATATAAATTTTCATAGAACTCTGTGCTCTTTATTATCCTTATTTAGTCTCCATCATCAGATCTTCATTGAATTTTCCTACTAGTTTATCTTGCAACAAATTTTGACTCGTGTCTTTGACCATCTCAAACATTCCATCTTTCCATCAAAAGTTGGCCTTAGATTCCATTTCTTTTAACTTATCCTTTCAAATATTACTTGGTGAACATAACATTTAACTTGGGTCATATAGTACTCATTTAATACTAGACTCACTCATGCAATACTAAATTTCCTCTTACTTTTCCATTTTCTCGGTGAATATTGTAGTCACTCTACGAATATAGCCTCCCTTCTTTAACCTTGTCACTCGGTTAAGCTTGTGTAGCTAAATACATTCCAATATCACATTTTATAAAATAATCAAACATCATTATATTATCACTCTCCAACTCCTTCAAGTGCTCATTGAATACCATACTTATCAACTCTCTCTTCAACATACTTTCATCAAATCCTCTTCATCAATCATAATGATATAGCACTCTACTGAGTTAGCATAATGTCTAGCCAATTAATACTTTGACATAAATGACAATATAACAATTAATATGACTCCTTTACATACGTTCATAACATTACCAATTACATTATTAGTTGGGGCTAACAAAAGTCACCCTAGGCACGAGTGAATGAGGTCTTTTCTTAGTCTTCAGGAACTATTTTTATTTGGTTATATCCCAAGAATCCATCCACAACAATATCCACTATCATATCAATGTTAGGGGGTGGAAAATCATCCTTAGGGTAAGCTTTATTTAGGTCTTAGAAATTAGTGCACACTCAAAAAGATTTGTCATGCTTTGAAATAGGTACAATATTTGAGATCCATTTTGTGTAATCTATAGTAGCTCTTACGAATTAAGCACTTAGAAGATTTCGTAATTTATCTTTTACCAATAGGGAAACATGTAGATTATGCAAAGATTATGCATGATAAGATCAGTGTCAAGACCATGCATGTTTGCATAGGTCTAATAAAAAATGATTTTCTTCTCACAGAAAAATTGAATGAATTATTCATTTTCTTTAGTTGATAAAGATTGAGCTAGGTGTATAATTTTTGGAGACTCTTCTATACCAAGATTGATAGGTTACATGGGCTCAATCAACACAAATGATCTATCTTGAAAATAGATGGGTAGACTACAAAGTACCTCATCCTCGAGTGCCTCAAAGAGGTTTTCACCTTCGGGCACATCTTTATTTTTAACTATTTTTAGGCTCTAACACTACCAAAAAGTGGTTTTTTCCATCTGAGCACCTCTTTTTTATTTTTCATTTTATTTTGTGATGAAGGTACTTGATATCTATTTCAGTCATGTTGATATCTGGCTCACCGGTGGAAAAGACTATAGACTCAATAGTGTTGAGATAGCAAGTGATCTCATAATCATTTTGGAAGGATAATAGATTAGGTGGTTGACTTTGTATAGAATAATTAATGAGATCAGGGTGCATGAGTGGCAGTGAGGTGGAGGACTCTAGGCTGTTGATGTGAAGGAAATCATCTCTAGTGACAAGAGAGTAAGAATCTATAGGGAATTATTCAAAGGTACCCAAATCAAGGTAAGGCCTATGAGAATCAATGTAGTCCACTAAAGCAAGTTGAGAATCTGACTTGTCAAACCCTACAAAAGTATTTTCAACTACATCAGTTTGATAAGTATAGGCATGTATAACATCTATCCCCAACTCATGAGATGCAACCGAATGAGAATCCCACTCATATTTATTAGAGTTAGTGCTTTGATCACATGATATAGGGAGAGAAATATTCCTTCTAATTTTATTTTTATTTGGATTCTCTACATCTAACTCATCAAACCCAAGGTGTCTAGAGGTGGAAACTTTAGCACTAAAATCATTTTTTTAGTTAATCTCCTCCCCAAATAATGGAAGCAGAAGACACAAAATCCTCATCTTCAAGAGTGGTGGTGCAATAGCTTTAATTTTAGCTTTTGAATCACTAGCAATGGAAGGTTCTTCATCATAGATAGGAGGATTGTCATTAACATCATAGCCCAAACCAATAGTGTCTTTTCTCTTGCATCCCTTTGTGTGAATCATGGGTTTCACGATATCATATTTACTAACAGTCAAAGGTCCATAACTTGAATATCCCATCTTTCTAAGGAACTCATAGCCTTTTCATATCTCTTACGAAAAATATGAGTTATGAGCAGGGCCTCATCAAATATCTCTTCTTCCCTATAAATCCAATATCTAATAGCTTGGTCTTCCTTTTAATCTCTAATAGTTGTGAGCATGGCCTCATCGAATGTCTCTTCTTCCCATAAGAACAAGGGGAAACTAGAAGCGCAACAATTGAGTCAAGAGTATATTCTCCAATACTAATGTTCATCATTTTGGGATCTTCTCACAATTAAAAAGGGTTGTTCTAGCTTCATTAACAACTCAATTATTTGGAACTAAGGAATCAATAGCAATACACATATTTATTGACATAACATTATCTCTAGGAATAGAGACTTCAATACCATTAAAGGGGAACTTGATACATTGATAATAGGTAGATGAGATAGTCTACATGTCATGTATCTAAGGCCTTGATAAAAAGATTTTATATGTAAGTGGGATGTCAAGAACTTGTAAGACCACATATTTCTCTATAGGACCCACTCAAATAGGTAGGAAAATTTTACCCTTGGAAGAGTGCTCAACTTCATCATAAGCTTTGATAGTGATCTTTCTTCTAGGGCCAATAGAGAACTCAAAGAGACCCAATCATTGCACCAAATTAAATAAAATCATGTTTAATCCCACACCATTATCTATCAACACATGCTTAACTTCGGTATGATAGATTTGAACTTCAATATGGAGTACAAGGTTGTCTGGATGGCTAAGCACTTTGTCATCTTCTTCAAAAAATGTTAGGTAATGTAGAGTGGATATGTGATTAACCATAGCTTGGAACTTATCCACATCAATGCTAGTAGAGGCATCAACCACTCGTAAGGCTTTTTCTAATATCTCCTTGTGCAAAGGGGATAACTCTAAAAACTCAAAGATAGAACTCTATGCAGGGTACATTGCAATTGGTTCACAAGGTCATAAGTGGACTTAGCAACAATAGTTGTTTTCTTATATGAGGAAGACCCAACTTGTTTAGCATGAGTTTATTGGGAAGTGTTTGCAACTTTAAGGACAACCTTGAGCTAACTCTTAGTAATGAGATTTAGTGTTTCACCATAAGAAGAAGAGGTAGGACCAATGACTCTTAAGATAAATTTAGGAATTTCATCATTTGTGTCATAGTTAGGCTCCTCATGATCATACTTGAGCCTCATTATGTAAAAAATCTCATTGACAAGTTCAAACATGTGTATAACATTGTTAGCATTGGTGTATGTGTAATTGATCTTAGCGTCATAGTTTTTCTTATTTGAATTTGATGTCTCCCCTTGCTCATACTTAGGGAGAGGTTCCTTGAAAGCCTTATGATTAGATTTTTAAACTAGTCCATCAATACCAAAATCTCCTTCATCAATAAGATCTTGTATAAAATCCTTAAGCTTAAGATAATGATTAGTGTTGTGACCTTTATTCCTATGATAGTTGCAAAACTAATATTCTCTTAGCCAAGGAGGCTTAAAAACAAGATAATAAGTCTCAAATTTTCTAATAGCATAATGATCTTATTAGAAAGTAATGTATTAAGGATCACCTCCTAGGAACTAACCAAAGGAGTGATATGATGCTTAGGCTTAGGTGGTTGCATAAACTTATGCTTGTTAGAATTATTGGTCTTTGCAGCCTCTTATTGTTTAATATCTAGAATAACATTAGCCAAGTTGAAGGTGGGCTCTTTGGTTTTAGTAACATCAAATACTTCATCATTAAGAACACAATTGTTTTTGTTCCAAGGCTTGCCTTTGTCCTTACCATTTCCATTGTCATTGGTCTTATCCTTGTTTAATACTATTTCCCCCTTCTTAACACCATCATCATCTATGAAAGACACATTCTCAATTATGTCATTAAAAGTGAGAAATACTTGTTTTCTAAGATCATAATGTAGCCTGGGTACAAGAGTGCTAAAAAAGATGTTAATCTTCTCATTTTTCAGGGATTTTCCTAGGGTATCTAGTAGGCAGTTTTCTCCATATTTTCAAATAGGTAACAAAAGGTTCCCCTTGTTTTTGTTTGATGTTACATAAAGCAAGAATAGTGACAAGATGTTGTATTCTACAAATAATGTTGAATGAAACTTTGCACAAGCTTATCAGAATATTTAAGAGGAAGGGAAATTTTTGTGAACCACTCCATGGCTTTCCCATTCAAGATTTTTGGAAAGAGTCTCATGAGGTATGTGTCTTCATGCATAACATCCATATTAAGCACATATAATTTCCTAACATGATCATGTGTATCCCCATTGCCATCATACTTATCATATTTAGGAATCTCTACTCATCCCTCGGAAAATGCATAATGTAAAGACTCTTGTCAAAAGGTAGCACACATATAGACTCAATGATTGAAGATTTAGGATTTCATTTTGCCCTCCCCATGCATCCAATCTTTTTTTTAAAGTCTTGGATTTTTTTATTCAAGATATCATTTTTGGTAGGTTCTTTCTTTTGAATGATCCTTTGGACATCAAAGTCATGGGGTAACTTCATCCTCTAGAAGTTTAGTATGCAAAATATTGGTCACCATTTTTCTCTAAAGCCTTAAGCATAATCATTTTAAGGTAATTGTATTGTTGTAATTTTATGAGGTCATCACTAGTAACATTATTATCTACCTCACTCCCATGTTCCAAAGGTTATCCATGTTGGGGATGTCTAGGTGGAGACATGTTGCCCTCAAGATGAGACCTGGGGGTCCTTGGAGGGGTATTGTTGCCATTGTTTCCAAAGTTTCAATTTTTTTTCAAAGGGGTTACTATAGGTAGCATTAGAATTTTTATTCTCAAAGGTACTCATGTATTCATTCCCAAAGCTAGGAGTGTTACTATTGTAAGCATTGTTTTGTTTTCCTCATATGTATGAGCATTCATCCTAGAGGTCTCTTGTTTTGCTTGCTCAAGTATCTCTTGTTCTAGTCTCCCTTGTTCATCTTGGTAATATTTCTTATCCCTTTCTATTTGTTCACATCTAAATGCAAAGAATCTATCTAAGCATCAATTTCTCTCTTCATGATTCATGGTGTAAGACACATGTTTTCAGCCCTAGGAGTATTAAGTGGAATATAAAAGGAGTACCAAAGTGACTAAGAGGATTGTAGAAAGTGGTGGATTTGTCTTCCTCTACTTTGTCAAAGATAGGATCAGCCTCAAAATTTTACTTACAGGGACACCTTGTTGGTGCTGGTAGTGGACACCAAATTGGAGCCTAGTTGTAACCGACATGTAATAGATAGTTTTTAGCTTAGTAAGATAACATTTAAAGTACTTGGAATCCAAATTTAGCAAATAAATATGTTCACTTGTCAAAAAAGGTAGCAATGAGAGTGACTTTTCAAAAGTGTCCAAGCAACTTACAACACTAGTGACTCAAGTCGGGAGCCAGGCAAGAAGCCAAATAAAAAAGTAGGTAGATAGAGCAAAAACAGCAAGTGAACAATCCTTCAAGTCAAGTATGTACCCATAGGGCTAAGGTGATCATTTTTAGCCAATAATAGAGCCAACCATGCAAATTTTAGACCAAGGATGCAACATGATCAAGTATAGACACCCCTAAATCAACCAAGAATGTAGTAAAAGTCAAATTGAGTGAGCAAAAGATCAAGATGACATAATCAAAGAAGTATAACAATAGAAGGATAACAGAGAGTTTTGTATGAAAATTTACAACAAGTGATACAATACTTCTAAGTAGTATGATGGTTTCTATAAGATAGTACAACATAATGTAGTATAGCAGTATGATAGAATCTATATGACAAAATGATACTTTCCAAGTTCCATAATTGTATGATATTTCTTGGCAATGTAGTATGACAATAGTTCAACAGAGACAATTTTAGTGACTTTGTGCCTAAAAAGATCTATGTTTTGACTAAGTTTTTGACCAATTTATGCAATGTGATTGTGATAAAAGAGTTTTTTTTTCAATTTTTAACAACAAGGTAGTGACGTTAAAAGCAATTATAGCACAAACACATGTCTTCAATCAATTGGAAAAGGGAAAAAGAAACCTTGCCAATACAAACACTTGGGAGGTTTGAAAGCAAAAAGGCCTATGGATACTACCATTTGTGTATGTTCAAAATATTTCCACAGCTCTAATACATTTGAAGAGACATCAAAGTAAGATCTACCTAAAGGACACAACTTATTACTCAATATAGTTTCCCACACTTGATACTCCCTTGCCTCACACAATAGATATTGGTTTTTTCATAGATGGGTTACCCACATCTAAAGGAACATATATGGTGAGTGAAAAATCTTGGGGTGATCCGGGTAGTCTGTTAGGATCAATCCTTGCACCAAGATATTGAGTAGAAAAATAGGGTGACCTCTAAATCCTAAGGTGTCTACTAAGGGTTTTATTCATAACACCCCTATTGTACCCAATATGGGACAAATAAAGGCCTTGCAACCATAATAGTACCTTAAGTATATCCACCTAGTGATTTCCTCATGGTTACAATCTCACAAGTAATCTCACCAAGTGAAGTCAAGTGTTATGCCCCCCAAGGCTTTCACCTTTGTCAAGAGTATTGTGATTATAATGGGTTGGATTAGCTAGGTTTTGCTTATTCCCACTTTAGGTCATTCCTATTGGTATCTTTCCACCAATAAAAGACCCTCTAAAGGTAAAATCTCACTAGTGAGATTGAAAAAATGGATCCACACCAAGGAGTCAAGATTCCTAATTCACTAGGTAGGCGAAGAACATACTCTCTTATTCCCTAATGTGTCCCCCAAACATTCCAAGCAATTTAATTAAGACCACTAAATAGGGGAATATACCATCCACTTTCTTGAGCCAATGATGAGGATTCACCAAGAAGGTAAAGAGCATACTCTTCTATCAACAATGTAACCTTACTAATGGGTTTTATGTGCCTATGAAAATGGAACAACTAGTATATGTCACAATTGAAATGAAATTAAGACACACAAAATCTTTTTAAACTTTTTTCTTGGGAAGATCTATAGCAATGTTAGTAGCCCTTTGGTTTTTGTAATTTTTCCTCTATAATAATTTAAGCAAGCAACATAAGCACCTATAAAACAAAAAAGGGTTAGGGCATCAAAACAGTCAATGAAATCTGAAATAACCCTATAAAACCACTGTTAGGACCTATTAGAAAACTAGTAAACCAAAATATGAAAGCTTGGCAATGAAAAATACAATCTAAAAGCTACATTGAGTAATGAAAAAAGACAAAATGATAGTACTAGTTGAGCTAGTATCATATGACACTTCCTAGTATGCCTAGGTGATGCTTATGCCTAGTACGATACTCTACATCAAATACTTGATACTTTCTTCAACAACAATATGACATAATAAAAAATACCAGTACAATACTTAAACTAGCCTTGTATCATATCCCTTCACATAAAGTATTGTATGATCACAAAGAAAGTATCATATGATATTTCTAACTGCAAAATCAAGATTCAAATCTGCAAATGCAAAAAGTGATGAAAAAGAGAAAAATGGGGTAGAGAGAAGTCAAAGAAGAAGAGTTTGTAGAAGACAAAATCAATTGAGTGAGTAAAAGATAGAGAAGGAACAAGAACATAGATCTAAACAAGAAAAGGTAGTTTCTATTCTTAACAGATTACTTTATAATGTCATTGTTTAGCCATTGTAGTAGAAAATATCAGAAGTGTTGAATGGATCTAATAAGGTTGTGAAATCCTATATGGTAACATCAATTAGTGGTGTTAGTAAATCCTTTAAATAAAGCCACTCTTTTTAGTCCTAGATAGGGAGTGATAAGGTCTAGATGATCTTTTGGTGAAATCCTCTAACAAGGTCACTTTGACAAATTGTATGTAACCTTTAACAAGGTAGTCTCTTGATAGAGATCACTTTCAAAGAGTGAAAATTTTGGGTTGTCAGTCCCAGGTGTTTTTTTTCCCCTTAACACAGTTTCTACATTAAAATATTAGTGTCAAAATTGTGTGAATGTTATTTGTGTTGCAAGTTATTTTATAGTTTACTGAAACTCGATAATAACTAAGATATCACTACGTAATAAATATAAATTTACCAAAAACTGATAATGCAAGGAACAATTTGATAATAATTTGGAAAGAAGTTGATAATAAGTAAGATATCACTACGTAATAAATATAAATTTATCGAAAACTGATAATGCAAGTAATAATTTGATAATAATTTGGAAAGAAGTTGATGTTTGAGTTAAGTATTAATTTAGATACATCTATTGAGTGATTGAATGAATTAAAGTTGTTATTGTTAATGTTTTGATGGTGATAATAAGTAGGAAGGGACTATGAGATAATTGGAGATAATTAATTCACCCCCCTACCAGTTATCTAAAAATTTGGTATCAAAGCTGAGTGATTGAAGAAAGAGGTTTAAAGGAACTTAAGAAAAATATCAAGATGTATAAGAGAGAGCCACCAAAGTTGAACAAGGAGAAATTTTCTCATGGAAAGACCGAATGAAGCTACATCTTTCAAGTATTGGAGATAATGTCACACACTGGTTGGAGAATGAATATGCCATACCTATTGCCCCCCTGACCATGGAGAAAATGAATGAAAAGAGGAATCACAATAACATGATTATTGATATTGCATCTGCTCTCAATAATGTTGAATCTGATGATGTCAAGAATTGTGCCAATGCAAAGCAAATATGGGATAAACTAAAGCTTGTTTATGGAGGAGATGACAATGTAAGAAGAGCCAAATTTGATTATATGAGAATGAAAAAGGTGAAAATGTTGTGCAATATGTGAACCAAATAAAGGATCTTGTAAGTGCAATTAAAGCCGCTGGAGGTGCCATCTTGGATCCTAAAATTATAAATAAAATATTGAGAACTCTTTTTCCTATTTTATGCTACCAAATTTTATGCTATTATAAGAGCTATGCGTGGAAATGATCTGACACTTGATGATCTAGTTGGTTAGTTGAATACATTTGAGTTGACAAATTATGATAACAATATGGTTATAATGGGAAATGCTTTTAAGACTTCACTAACCATCAACAATCCAAAGAAAGAGAAGAAAACCAAAAAAGAAAGTGAATCTGAAAGTAAAGATGGTTTGGATGATATTGCAACATTTCTTGCTAGAAGGTTATTAAAAGGTAAAGGTAAATATAAAGATAAATTGTCCTTGATCTATTTAAAATGTAATGAGGTTGTCCACTTTGCTGATAAATGTCCTAACCAAAGAAAGTTTGATATAAATTATAAAAATGACAAGAACAATTACAAGTATAGGAAGAATAAGGATTAAAAATTCAAAGGCAAGAAGTCATGTTATATTTATGAAGAAGAGCATACTGAGAAAAGTTTTAATGATGACAAGGAAGTAGTTGAGATGGTCTATGTTGCAATCAATGAAGAGCTAAATGATGAAAGGTATGAGAATGAAACTTACCTCATTTCACATATTAAAAGAATGACTCATGGATTATTAATAGTGTTTGTTCACATCATATGACTGGTGATCTAAGTAAGTTTGAAAATTTTGAAGAAATTGATGATGGTGGAACTATTAAGTTTGGTAGTGATTTTCCATAATAGGTGAAAGATAAAGGATCATTAATGCTAAATGATAAGATCAGATGTGATGATGTTGTTGGAAATATAAAAAGAGTAACTGAGAGGGGAGGGGTGAATCAGTTACCACTAAAATAAATCCTTTATCCCTTAGATGTTAGTACAAAATAAAACTCTGAGAACTGAATATTGCTAATGCTCGAAAAACACATAAAAAGTTGTAACTCGATAAATATTGAATATGCTCGGTAAGTACTTAACATGTAAATCTTTAGATGTTATCTGTGATTACCATTAATTTAAATTAGTTTCAAACACATAAAAGAAAATAGCATGAACACATTTGACACCAAAATTTAATGTGTAAACCCAATTTGGGAAAACCACCAATTGCAACTAGTTATTGTTTTTCACTCTTTTGAAGTGAGCCCTATTAGGAGCCAACCTTGTTAAAGTTTACAAAACACACCGTGACCCTATTAGAAGATTTAGTCACCCTGTTAGGAGTGGCCTTGTTAGAGGTCTTAAGACAATTCAATAGAACTCCGACCGTGTTAGAGGATTTACAAATAGCTGTTAAGCCAACTCTGTTAAGAGATTTAGATCACTGCTAGAATGGCTAGAGAGTAACAATGAGATGACCTAATTTGAATGGAACTAAATTGTTGATTAAAGATCTCTATTATGGTTTGTACTTAATCCTTCTTGATTGAATATATCTTTTCTACTCAACAAGGATATTCTACTTATTCTTCAACTTTGCTTCTTCTCTTCATCATTAAATCTTCAATATATTCACTCTCACACTTTAACCCACAACTTGACCTTACACTTATATCATCCATATGTAAAGTCAGCTAAAATAAAACTTATAATAATTAATATTTAATTAATATTTATCATCTTAGTTGGCTAGAACCAATAGATAAACCAATTAAGCTTAATATGCCAAAATAAGAACATCCTTCGTTAGCCGACCTAGCTTGGTAGATACTAACTTTGAAATAATTTCTTGTTGTTAACCAACAAAAGCACGGTTAACACTGCAAACTAGTAAAGATCCTTTGGTAACTGAGTGAGCTTAGTTAACACTAGTTCCATCCAAATTTTCTTTCATTAACCGAGTGAGCTCAGTTAACACTCATCTTCTGCAACTTTTCCTTCAATGCCCGAGTGAACTCGGTAGACATTGCCTTCTAAACTAGACAAGCATAGGAATTCTTGGTAGACATAGAAAATTGTCTTTACTGCCTGAGTGAGCTCGACATACACTGACTGAAATTGATATGACATTTTGTGTAACATCAAAGACAATATACAATTTAATCAATTGTATCCAACAGATGCATATTGGGTTCAATGACTAAAATCTAATCTTTTGAATGTTGCTCAGTTGAATAACTTAGGTCACAAGCTTGAATTTGAGAAAAGGAAGGTCAAAATCTTTGATGATGAAGGTAATCTAATTGGAACATGAGTGCAAACCAAAGGTAACTTAGTTTACCTTGATCCTACAATTGAGACATGTTTATTTTCTAGAGTTAAGGATGTTTGGTTATGGCATAAAAGGTTGTTTCATGTAAAATTTGAAAACATGATGAAAATAAGTAGATTTAAAAGAGTAAGAGGCTTACCAAATCTACAAAAACATAAAAATTCTATGTGCAAAGAAATTCATCTCGGTAAGATGAAAAATTCTAGTTTTTCTAGCAAGACACACACTTCTAATGATATTATATAATTAGTGCATACTGATTTAGGTGGTCCAATTAGTGTTGATAGTTACTATGGAAATATATACTTTATTTTTTTGTCGATGATTTTTCAAGGATGATGACTATAATGTTCATGGAAATGAAATCAAATGATTTTGATATGTTTAAGTGGTACAAAGAAAGAGTTAATAAAGAAACTAGTAAATCATTGAAATATTTGAGATTTGATAGAGGTGGTTAATTTATGTCTGTTGAATTCACTAACTTTGTGCTATGAATTGTATCAAAAGATAGTTATATGCATTGAGGACACCATAAAAAAATGACATTGATGAAATGAGAAATAGATCTATCATAAATTGTGCAAGGATACCAATGATTAAGAAGGGGATCTCTTAGATATTCTTGAGAGAAGCAATCAATACTATTATTTACTCTCTCAACTGAGTTAAATTGAAGAAAGGAACAGACAAGGCATGCTATGAGTTGTGGTATGGTCATACATCGAACGTAAGTTTTTTCAAAGTCTTCGAAAATAGATGTTATATTTATAAAGATTCTAGGAATGGTAAACTTGATGTTAAAGGCGATGAAGGTATATTCCTAGGATATTCATTTAAGAGCAAAGCTTTCAAATGTTTGAACAAGACTACTAACAAGATTATTGAAAGTAAAAATGTAAGATTTTATGAGTTTGCAGAGAGAAATGATCTTGAAAACAAGAAGGAACTTGAAGATTACAATAAGTTTGTTTATGTCTATGAAGATGCACTAGATACTCTACCCAAGTTACAACACAAGTCTATTGAGCATTATGTAGTTACACCTGAGCATCAAAAAATGGGTACCGAGTCATGGATAGTTATGCTTAAGCACCAGATAGTACAACCCAAACAGGATGCTAAATGCTACTAAGTGAAGAAAATGTTGAGAATCAAAGAACTGAACATGTATTTGCTAGATATCTAAGAAAGAACCATTCACTTGAATATATAATTGTAGATAGAAGTGCTAGAGTACAAACAAGAAGAAAACTAAGAGAAGGTATATGTTTAATTGCTGATTTTGAGCTTAGATTAGTTAAAGATGCACTGGATGATGAATGATGGATTAATGCTATGAATGAAGAGATTGATCAAATTGATAAGAAAATACATGGACACTTGTACTGAGACTTGTTGATAAGAATGTGATTGGAACAAAGTGGATTTTCAAAAAAAAGTTGAATGAGAATGGAGAAGTGGTAAGAAATAAGGCTAGATTGGTCTGCAAGAATATGCACAAGAAGAAGGAATTGACTATGGTAAAAATTTTGCACTTTTTGCGAGATTGGAAGGTGTAAGAACACTATTGGCTTATGCTACATGCAAAAAATTCAAGGTATATCAAATGGATGTTAAATCTACATTTCTGAATGGAATACTTGAAAAGGAAGTCAACATTGAACAACCTAAGGGATTTGTTGAACTTGGAAAGAAGGTTATGCTTTGCAAGTTGAAAAAACCATTGTATGTGCTAAAACTAGCCCTGAGAGCATGGTATGAAAGGTTACACTCTTATTTGATTAAGATAGGGTTTTCTAGAACAAGTGGAAAAAATAATTTATATTTAAAGAATGAAGCACAAGATATGGTGTTGATTGCTGAAATATTTGTTGATGATATAATATTTGGAGGAAATGATAAGTTGAGTAAGTCATATGCTGATCAAATGAGTATTGAATTTGAAATGTGAATGTTTAGAGAGATAAAAAATTCACTGGTTTGCAAGTCTATCAAACACCTAAAGAAATCTATGTTACTCAATCAATCCAAGTGAACAAAATCTTGAGAATATTTAGGATGGATGAATCTAAACTAATAGGTACACCTATGGTGATTGGAGTGAAATTATCAAAGAAAGACACTACTAGAGAAGTTGATCAAACACAATATAGGTCTATGATTAGGAAGCTACAATACGTTATACATAGTAGAATGAATATTGCCTTAGCTATTGGAATTGTTGGACATTTTCATCTAATCGAAGGGAAACTCACTTGACTATAGTAAATAGGATATTTAAATATCTCAAAGGAATTGGAGATTATGACCTATGGTATAAACAAGAGGATGCCTTCAATCATAAGGTCTACATAGATGTTTATTGGGTTGGAAATGTTGATGACAAAAAAAAGCACAAATGGAGGAGCTTTATTTTTAGGAGAGAGGTTGATCACATGGATAAACAAGAAACAAAGTGGTATTTCACAATCTACTATTGAAGCTAAATATATTTATGCTGCAATCAATAGTTGAAATATTGTATAGATCAAAAAACTATTAGAAGGAATGCTCAAAATAATCAAGCCTATCACTATTTACTATGATAAAACAAGTGCTATAAATATATGAAAAAATTTGGTGATGCATGAAAGGACAAAGCACATTTAAACAAAGTATCATTACTTGAGAGAGCAAGTACAAGAAACGAAAGTAAGGCTTGAGTATGTAAAGCATAAGGAGAAAATTATTGATATATTTACCAATCTATTGCCTAAGGATTATTTTGAGTATCTAATAGGTAAACTGGGGGTCCTGCCCCTATCTAATTTTCACTAGGAGAAGTTGCATGTTGCATCAATTCATGGATGAATTGAAATATCTTTTGGAGTTGACATAGAATTGTTCATACTTTGGGAGTATTTCTAAAGTTGTGAAGTTAACTGTGATGAAATTGATGTAATCTATACATGCAAGGTACAATGGTAATTGCAAGGTTTTATAAGTTTCACATTGAAATTTATAATGACTTTTGGCATTGTTGTCAAAGGAGGAGATAAGTGCACTGGGAGAAGATACCAAATGGGGAGAAGTGTAACTAAAAGGGAAGAATATACTAAAGAGAGAAAAGATAATCAAAATAGTAAATGAAGAGAGATTATTTAAAGGGAGAGTGTTGTAGAGATGAAGATTGATAAAAGATTGAACCTAACACAAGAGATCATAATCAAAGGGGAAGTAATGTTGAAGGATTTTTTTGGTGTTAATGATATAGAACAAGTTACATAGTTATAATTTATAGAACCAAAATTGCAAAGTTGTACTATTGACAATGCATACGTTTGATGATCTTATGTAATGTAAAATCTTATGTTATGTGTTTCCATCAATGCCAAAGGGGGAGATTGTTAGCCCCAACTAATATTACAATGGATAGTCAGAGATTGGTAGCTGATGATGCTATGAATGTATGTATAATAGTCATATCAGTTGTTATATTGTCATTGATGTCAAAGTCTTAGTTGACTAGAAATTATGCTAACATAGGAAAGTACCATAACATTAGACTGATGAAGGCAATTTGATTGATGAAGATGATTTGAAGAAAGTATGATGAAGTCAAAGTTGATATGTAAGGTATTCAATGGGTACTTGAATGAGCTAAACAATGATTATGTAATATTGCTTTGATTATTTTACAATCATGTATTATTGAGAAGTATTGAAGATTACAAGCTTAACCAACTCAAAAGTTTATAAAATGGAGATTGTATTCATCGAGTATCTACAATATTGCCCGATCAATTGGTAAAGAAGATGGAGAACGAAGTGTTGTCCAAGAAAGTTAGTATTAAATGAGTTATATGTTTCTTGAGTAAATGTAATGTTTACAAAGTGACAACTAGATGGAAAATTTTGGGAAATTAGAATCCAAGGCTAACTTTTGATGGAAATTTTGGAAATTTTAAGAAGGTTTGTTGTGAAAGTCAAAGTTTTTTGCAAGTTCTATAATGGAGAAAATTCAATAAGGATCCGATGAAGTAAATTTAAGAAGGATATAGATGGAAACAAAGTTATACACATCTAAATTCATTGTATGAAGGAACTCCATTGTAAACTTAAGATCAACATTTTTGATTAAGTGGCAAAAGATGGAAGAATTTGGAAGCATTGAGAAATATATTTAAGGAGATGTTGGAGATAGTTTTAGACTACTAATTCAAGAATTAATTAGAGCTGATGATTGCTAAGTAAGAGTTGGAGAATTGATTAAAGGTTGTTGTGAAGAGCCAAGTAAGTAGACTAGAGAGAAGAGAAGAAGTTTTGAGCCAAGTGAACCAAGAAGAGTAGAGAGAAGTCAAAGAAGAAGAAGAGTTTATGGAAGATAAAATTATCTGTGTGAGTAAAAGATAGAGAAGGAACAAGAAAAAAGATCTAAAAAAGCAAAGGTAATTTCTATTCTTCATAGATCCTAGATAGGGAGTGATAAGGTCTAGATGATCTTTTGGTGAAATCCTCTAACAAGGTCACTTTAACAAAGTGTATGTAACCTTTCACAAGGTAGTCTCCTGATAGAGATCACTTCAAAAGAGTGAAATTTTTGGGTTTCCAGTCCTAGGTGGTTTTTTCCTTTACATGGTTTCCACGTTAAAATAACAGTGTCAAAATTGTGTGAATGTTATTTTCCATGTTTTATTGTTTACTGCAACTAGATAATAACTAAGATATCACTAGGTAATAACTATAAATTTACTGACAGTTAGTAATGCAAGGAACAATTTGATAACATTTTGGAAAGAAGTGGATGTTTGAGTTAAGTATTAAGTTGGATATGTCCACCAAGTGATTGAATGTATTGAAGTTGTTATTGTTAATGTTTTGATGGTGATGATAAGCTTGAAGGGACTGTGAGACAATTGGACATAATTGATTCACCCCCCCTCTCAGTTATCTAACACAAAACCTTTCTCAAAATATTCCATACCATAGTTGGTACATTCTCTTTCTTAGCTTACATTTTAATTCTTGCATGATATCTTAGATTTGATTTCATAGCCTAGCTTTCATATTGCACCTTTATTCATAGTTACCTTATATTGCATCTTTA
The DNA here is from genome assembly GCA_028749045.1 of Cupressus sempervirens. Classification (NCBI taxonomy): domain Eukaryota; kingdom Viridiplantae; phylum Streptophyta; class Pinopsida; order Cupressales; family Cupressaceae; genus Cupressus; species Cupressus sempervirens. The sequence goes on along the minus strand of CM053785.1, from coordinate 421,738,229 downwards.
ATTTAAAAAATACAAAAATATCTTGCATTCATCATGGCTTGTGCACACTCTTTTCCATAGATCTTGCACATGTACATTATTGTGAGATTTGGGGAAGTTCTTCATACTTGTTCTCAAATCCTTCACATCTGCATAACTTTAGTTTACACATTAGATTTGTATTTTTTTGTGTTGGGAGAGCATACCCACAATAATCTTAAAGAGAAAGTCAACCAAGGTTATTGGGTGCCCTCGTTTTAGGTCATTAGATGTTGTAGTAAGTTTTTTTTTTTTTGTATTTAGAATGACTAAAATATAATAGGATTTTCTTTGTTGTTTAGGTGTTTTTGCTTACAAAAAATAGGTTCATATTTTTAGTGCATACATTTTTGCATGGCCAATGGGACTCATGTCCTAATTTGCATATTTTTTCCTTTATTTTTTCAAGGCTAACCCTTGTACATGTTGAGTTGAAGGGAAAACCTTAGGTTATTTGATCATATCTTACAAATGGCTTCAACTTTTTCCTTGAATTTTTTTTGCAAGTTTGGAAAGGTTCCAAAATGTCTCATCCTAAAAAATATATTTTTATGATCACTTTTTTGTGAGGTATAATTCTATTTACTATTTTTCATAAAAAAATATTTCTAGTTGCAAATTGGTGATTTTTTAAAGAAATGTTTACATTTTTAAAAGGTCTCAAAATTATATAGGGGATTAGTTCTTTGTGTTTATTTATTTATTTTGGATTGAAAAAAAACCTCACAAAGTTGATCTATGAAAATTGGTCTATTTTGAGAAATTAAGTCACTAGGGCACAAATTAAGGGATATTGCAAAAATGCTTATATTTTTAGAAATCTCTTTGATTTTTAACATGATTCTTTTCTTTACATTTATATTTTTGGGGCTGAAATAATAACATAAAAATTAGATCTTGTTGACTAGGTAGTGTAGGAGCACCATGGTATGGAAGGTACATTAGGGTCATTAGGCGATCCTAAAAGAATTGGAAGATTAAAAAGCCACAATCATGGTAATATTTGCATGTAATAAGGCCTAAAAGGTCATTTATTGATGTAATAGGGGTATTTGGGTCATTTCTAGTAAAGGGATCAACAATAATGTTATGTAAGCAACATGGACATATATGGTCTTAAGGGTTACGTGTGATAATAGCAATAGGATTTGGTTTAGTTTTATGTCTATAAGGTCTAAAAAATACCATTTAAATGTAATTATATAAACTTATAAATGATAAATAGAAAATTATGTATAAGTTGCCAAAGTTGTCAACTTTTATGTCAACTTGGCAACATAAACTAAGCACTTAATTGGGTCTGTGGTAGTTGTTGTTGGTCTAAAGGGGTAGTCATGTGGTTTGGTTTATTTTTGGGACTCATATGAATATGTTTAAAATATGAAATACATGATACATTACTATATGACCAATGTAAGAATAATTTGATATCAATGCAATCATGGGTTACTTTGTAAACTATGTTTTAAATATTATTGATAGACTAATATTGTGAGTTTTTCATTAATTACTTGTTTATCCCTAAAAGATCCTCATTAGGGAATGTGTAAATAGTGTATGTCCATCACTTTGGGCTTGGTAAAAAAATTCTTTGTTCACTTATAACGTAGATATTAGCATTTATATTGAGTTTATCAAACCCTGGCGTAGGTTAACCAATGAATGTTAAAAATGTAATAACTTTCTTGAGCGTATGTGTTTGATCCCCAAATCAGGCATGGAGGTGGAGATGCATGAATACTACATAACTTTGGATCTATATAGAAACTTTAATAAAGTTGCACGTTCATTGTGCTAATAAAAGGTTTGTTAAAATATCACAATAAGGGTTTGCAATAAAAGCGTACAAGGAAGGCTTTATCCACAAGATAGAGAATGAAGTTTGACATGGATCATGTGAGGATTAAAAAAAAGGAATTATGAAATAGGAGGAAGGTCTTGCAGAATTTTTTGAACCCAAGGAAAGGGTTTAATGCATGCAATTGTAGAGATAGTCTGGACTATCAATTTAGGACAGTGAAAGGCAAGTTGTCTTGTTTTGATTGGAAGTATTGTATTTAATGCATCAAATAAGTATAAGGTGTGTGGGTAGAGCCTTTGGAGTCTAAAGTGGGTCTATAAAGGTGTCTCTATTATTAGGATGAAGGTGACACATTATTATAGGGTTGATTTGTGACTATCATAACATGGGTGCTGGTGACTATCATAGGGATACTATTTATGTTGCTCCATTGTTGCGAAACAAGTTGGAATAGGTTTAGGGTTTCTTGGTCACTGAAAGTAATATGTAAAGGGTATCCATGATGGTAGGGATTAGAGATTCTAAAATGAAATCTTGATCCAATGTAGGGCTCATTTTTGGGTATAGTAAGAGTTGAAGGATTATATATAGACAATCACAAGAAAATGGAAATGTAATAAGAGTTAATGTAGGATGTTTGGGATTGTATTAGTTGCGACCAAAGAATGCAGGGTAATGACATGTATAGTATGGATCATAGTGGGCATAGGTTAATTGACCATTACTATTAGCATGAATTTTGATGATATTCGTATGGAGGAGTATCCTAACATTGCTGGAGAATTTGGGAGATTGTTAGTACAATTTTGTGTTGCATTCATGACTATGTTTGTCATTGATGTCAACAAACTTATGATTTTGTGAAGACTGAGAGAGTAGTAGACATATATTGAGATCATGAGGTTTGAGGACTAAAGATAAGGATAAACATAGTTGAGGACATGTTCTATAGAGTGTCATGATGACATGGCTAAGAGTACATGAAGAAACACGAAGAAAGTTGACAGTTATTCAAGATTTATCGAAGACAAAGTTTTGGTAGAGTTCCTAAGAAGTGATTTATGGTAATTTGATTATATCTCCTAAAAAAGATAGAATTTGGTTAAGAAATTTTAGATAGAGGAAGAAGACATGACAAAGATGGCATGGTTGAGCACACTAAGTTCGAGGTTGCACGTGTGAAGATTTGTGAAGACTATGAGCCGACAATGTTATGTAATTATGAAAAGATGTATTGTAATGTGTATTGTATTATCTTAATGTGGTCCTATTGTAATTGTAAATTGAGAAATCCTCAAAGCTAAAGCAATAATTAGTTTGAGGACTTGGTATAAAGGAAAGTTATTTTTCTTGTGATTAAGTGAATATGTGGCAAGTGATTGTAAATTGTAAGTGTGGAGTGTGAATTATAAGTGAGTAAGACATCTAAGGGATTCTATGTGATGCAAGTATGTGAAATTGGATGTAAGATCCAATGAACTTGATATTGAGATCAAAGAAATGTTTTGGTTTAGGAAAGGCACAGTGAGAGAGAAAAGTGATTATATTTGGCAGAGAGTTCTACTAGATAGTTGGTCATTTGGTATCATTTTGGAAGGAATACTACTAAGGCTAGTTGGATAGTAAGTTCAATGGTCTTTCCCCTGAAGCTATTTGGACAATGGGTCCTTCTACCTTCCACAACTCCTAACAAGGTTGAAATCTCCTCACAGTGATTTAGAGTCTCCTAACAGGGACTGATATGTATTGAATGTATTTCATTGACTCCTAACATAGTCCATCCTCTATCAAGGAACTTATATATTAGTACATCATTTTGTGGGTGCCATCCCATTTGAGGTTTTCCCTCTAATCAAGGGTTTCCCTAGTTAACAATTTTGGCATTATTGTATATGGTTATCTTGTTGTGATTGTTGAACTTGCTGATTACATGTTTCAGATTTAATAAGGTTAAAGGGAATTATTTTAATTGTATAACTGATTCACTTCCCCCCCCTGCTCAGTTATCTTGGTGGACCTTGATTTCTACCAATTGGTATAAGAGCATCAATTCCTTGAAGGAAAAGCTAAATGACTTAAGGAGATCTATGACAAGTACTATTAGAAAGGATAGTATGAAGTTTGATGGAACCAACTATGATAGTTGGAAAGAGAAGATGAAGACACATTTTCTATGCATGGGTCCAACATATTGGCTAATTATTAAGAACATGAAACAAGTAATTGAAGAAGATAAACTTGATTGATGTTCTCAAACACACAATGATCTATTCATGTGTAATATGCTTGCGAGGGAAACACTTTTGACATCCCTTCCTGAAAATGAGTTCAATTAGGTAAAATATTTAGTTTTGGAAAATGAAATTTGGAAAGCTTTAAAATCTACTTATGCAGGTGATAAGCATGCTAAGAAGGTTAGATTGCAAAACTTGATATGTTTATTTCAAGAAGCTAAAATGATGGATGATGAATTTTTAAGAAGTTATTTTGGTAGAATATCAAAGATTGTTGTAGGAATTAAGGATTGTGATGGGAAGAAGGATAAAGATGAAACTGTATAGAAGATCTTGAAAATTTTGACACCTGTACATAAGAAAATAGTGTACATGATTGAGAAAGATATACCTTGCATAGAAGAGTTCACAGGAGAGACTCTTCTTGGAATACTAGAATTAGCTTAGATACATTTAAGATAAACTGGAGATTTACCTAGAGTTGAAACTACATTTAGCGCATTGAGTGTTTGGCCTATATTGTCAAGGAGTGCAAGTACTAGTGGAGATTATGCTAGTAATAGCAAAGGAAGATCATAGGAAGATAGAAATATTGAAGAAAGAATTTTCCTACTTGTGAGAAGAGAACCTAAAGGTAAGAAAATCTTTAAATGTTGGACTTTTAATGAACATGGTCATTATTATTCTAATTTCCTTGAGAGAGTAAAGAAGTATAAGATGAATTTAAAGCCTATGAAGCTTAGAGAGTGTCTTTATGAAAATGATGAAGATCTAGAAGCTAGAGTGGAAATATTATTGAGTAAAAGCGATGAAATATGATTTTTTGCAATTAAGGAAGAAAGTCCTGAAAATGAAGAAAGAGAAGAAAAGGCATTAGTGTCACAAGTTGAAAAGAAGAAATCTGAATGGATCATAGAAAATGGTTGTTCACATCATATGAGTGGTGATATGAATATATTTTTTGAGTTCAACATTTTTGATGGAGGAATTGTCAGAGTTGGAAATAATGCAGCTTGTCATATAAAGATAATAAGATCTATTATTCTTGATGGCAAAACTAACACTGATGATGTTTATTTTGTTGATGGTCTAAAACATAATCTTCTAAGTGTTGGACAACTAGTTGACAAGGGATATCATTTTCAATTCATAGAGAGGACATCTATTATCAAGGATAAAGAGGGTAGGTTGATTAGATCAAGAGGTAATGCTTTTAAGTTTAATCCTGTTGAGATGACATGCTTGGTTGCTAAGGTTGATAACAATTGGTTGTGGCATAAGAGGTTTTGTCACATAAGATTTGATAACATTGTGAAAGTGAGTTCCACACTTCTTGTTAGAGATTTTCCTAAAATTTTAAAGCTTACTAATATGGTATGTAAGGAATGTTTTATGGAAAAGTAGGAATAGTTCCTTTCCAAGAAAGAATTTTACTTCATTAGCAAAGTTGGAGATAGTGCACACAAACTTGAGTGGTTCTACAAAGACAAGAGCATTTTATGGAGAAAGGTACTTCATCATTCTAGTTGACAATTTTACTAGGATGGCATGGGTAGCATTTCTTAGAGATAAATCTGAAGCATTTGAGAAGTTTAAGGTGTTTAAGAATACAATGGAAAATGAATCTAGTTTGAGGATTAAATGCTTAAGATCTAATAGAGGTAGAGAATTTACTTTGAATAATTTTAATAGATTTTGTGAAGTGAATGACATTAAAAGAAAACTTTCAACCCCTAAGACACCTAAAAAAAATGGTATAGCAGAGAAGAGAAATAGATTAGTAATAGAGGCAACTAGAGCTATGATGTTTGAGAGAAATGTCTCAAAGACATTTTGGAGAGAAGCAGTTTACACAACAATATATACAATGAATGGAGTTCACATCAGACAAGGTACTAGTAAGATCCCTTATGATCTTTGGTTTGGACATGCACCCTCAGTTAAGTATTTCAAAATTTTTGGAAGTAAGTGTTAAATTGAGAGAGAATATGATATTGGTAAGTTTGATGCAAGAAGTGATGTATGCATGTCTCTTGGTTATTCATTGAAAAATAAAGCTTATAGATTTTTAAATTAAAGAATAAAGATTAATGTTGAGAGTGTGAATGTTAGAGTTGATGAGAAGTTTGGAATTAAGGAAAGAACACTTCATTATAATTATGATGAAGAGACTAATCCAAAGGCTAACCAAGATAATGTTTAGTTTTTTATGAAACTAACATAGATTTGTAGAATGACATACAAATTGTTGAACAAAGAGAAGAAACAGGGAGTGAACCTAGAGGTGAAGTCGAAATTGAGATACTAACACATAATAGAAATTTGATAAAGAATCATCTCAATGATAAAATTATTGATAGCAAAGACAAAGGAGTGATGATGAGTAATAAGGTACAAAGAGAAGAAATATGTTTGATTTCTCAAGTAGAGCCTAAAAGTACAGATGGAGCTAATAAAGATGACTTTTGGATTCAAGCTATGAGAGAAGAACTAGATCAGATTAAGAATAATGATATATGGGAATTGGTTCCTAGACCTAAGGACAAGAATGTTATAGGAACTAAAAGGGTTTTTAGAAACAAGATGAAAGAATAAGGTGAGCTTGTGAGAAATAAAGAAAGACTCATATGTAAAAGTTATTCATAGTAAGAAGGTATTGATTACGAGGAAATATTTGCACCTATATCTAGAATAGAGGTAGTTAGAATAGTTTTGGCATACAAAACTAACAAGATATTCAAATTATATTAGATTGATGTCAAATCAGAACTTTTGAATGGAGAACTTGAAGAAGAAGTTTACATTGAGCAACCTAAAGGATTTCCTTTGACAAAAGGAGACATGGTATGTAAGATGAAGAAAGATTTGTATGGATTGAAACAAGAACCTAAAGTTTGGTATGCAAGGTTGGATAAATATTTGGAAAAATTAGGATTTACTAAAGATACTATAGATAGTAATGTGTATCTTAAGGAAATTGAGAATGGTTTACTAATTATTGAAGTATTTTTGGATGACATAATATTTGGAGGTGATGATGAAGGAAGTGAGAAATTTTCTGGTAAAATGAAGAAGGAATTTGAGATGATCATGATTAGTGAGATGAAGTATTTCTTGGGTTTGCAGATTGTGTAGAACAATGATGATATTTTCTTATCATAGACTAAGGATTTGAAAGACTTGATGAAAATATTTGGTTTGGAAAGTTGTAAACCTATTGGTAAACCTATGGTATTTGGTCATAAGTTATCTAGCAAAGATGAGACACCCACTATTGAGAAGAAGAAGTACAAATCTATGATTGGAGGTTTGCAATATCTAACTCATACAAGACTAGATACAACTAATACAATTGGCACTATGGTGAGATTTCAAGTTGATCATAAAGAATCATATTATGCAACAATCAAAAGGATTTTAAGATAATTGAAGGGTACACCCAATTTTGGGTTATGTTATGATAGATCAAATGACTTTACTTTATGTACATATATTGATGTAGATTAGATAGGAAATATGGATGATAGAAAAAGTACAAGTGGTGGAGCATTTTTCTTAGGAGGAAGATTGGTTTCTTGGCTAAGCAAGAAATAAGATTGTATATCACAGAGCACATCAGAAGTAAAGTATGTAGCACCAATGAATAATTACAATTAGATCATGTGGATGAAGTAGATGTTGAAGGAAATTAGAGTTATTTTTACAAAGCCTATTATCATACATTGTGATAACACAGGTACAATGAGTATGTCTTTATCCTACATTACATTCTAAGACAAAGCACATATCTATTGTCATGTTTTAAGAGAGAAAGTTTTAGAGAAGGATATCAGACTAGAGTGTATCAATACGAAGGAGCAGATAGAAGATATATTTATAAAACCATTGCCAAAGGATACATTTGAGTATTTGAGAGGTATGCTTGGGGTTTTTCCCCTACCTACTTCTAAGTTATGATATAGAGATTGTTGGAATATTCAAATGGGAAGAGTACTTCTAAGAGGGGGGGGGGGGGGGGGGAGGGGTGAATTAGAAGTACCAGTTGTTATCCTTTCAAACTCATAATAACATATAACTAAAATTAATATGCATGCAAGTAAACAAACATAAAATGAGAGCATGCATCAACACATAACACAAGAGATTTTGGTGACCCAGAAACTCTCCAGGAATAAAAAGGTAAAACTGGGGTGGGGATTGTCTAATCAATATAACACCTTTTTAGTTACAGAATTGGACATCCCTTACTACCAAAGTACTATGCTAATCTTCATTAAATGTCAATCTGGGAGTGTGAACTTGAGATGATGTCTGCAAAGTATATGCTCTAGTTTTTGCTAAAAGTCACTACTACCTTGAATGCAATAACCATTAAGGAAATCTAGTTTATCCAAAGGAAAGGAAACTATCAAATACTTGGAAGGGAATTCTAATTATTTAACCATACATCTATGCACCTACTGCTATAGGAACAGTGACTAGTTCTGTTTCTAGTGGCTGCAAGAACGACAATTCTAATCTTAACTTAGAAAATTGAGTCTAATTCCTACTTACTAATGTAAAATCCACCTTCCACATGGGCCCCCATGGAAGAATGAAGGAAAAGATTGACTCAGACAAAAGTATAGAAACTTAGCAAAGTCATGTATTCATTCAAATATGCAGTATTACAATAACTTGGGAAAACAACAACATGTCTATCAACTCTATCTATCTGCTCACTACTTAACCTTGTCGATATAGACAAGGTTTTATTTAAAAGGAAGGAAAACAAAAACCTACTATAATTATGACTTCCTCATGAAGGAAAGTCAGTTACAACTTAAGACTGCAAGCATGTAATTGTAAAGACATTAGTTATCCCTTAAATTCCCCACAAATATAGATCATGGCAAATGCTAGATCTGCTCTTTTATCTGACTTTAAATAGCTTCCAGGAATCCAGGTATCATGCTTTGCATGTTTAACTGATCGCTTTGATGCTTGCTTCCTTGCTCAGTCGCTTTATCAGGTCCCTCTTTGTTATTTATTAAAATAGGTCCCTTGTGACTTTGCCACTAAGTCTCTAGCTGCAACGGTGTCATAATGCTTCTCATTAATACCATCAATGCCTTAGCACTATTCCTTTGCAATTTGTTTTTGATTAACTCCAGCTCAGCTTGTATTCTTGTGATCAACATTTAATGCACAAAAAAATTTCCACAAACATTTATTTGCACTTATTAGTTTACAAAGAAAATACATTAATTATTCAACTAACAATTTTTTCAATCTCTTCGGCTGCAAGAAGATCTACCCATATCAAACATTCATGAAGAAAGATTTTTACCACAAAATGAACCCCTTTTCAGATATAATTCCAGTTATGATTTTTATGCCCTATGTCCATACTTTATACATCAAAAGTTCAAAACACTTATACTAAAAGATGATAAAGTTCAGTATGTTATAGACAAATGTTCACAAAAAGGCCCAAAAAGACTTCTATTTCTTCATGTCATCATTTTTCCCCCCAACTGTCCTAAGGCTGGTCCCTTCAGCATCTATAGGTTTCTGATCCTGATCCGCAACCTGAGATCATTGGCAATTTTCTCCCCTTATTCATGAGCTCTGTAATTAAAATATCCATGATTTTGTTTCAACCTTTCCCATTTCTATTCTTCAACAATCATGTTATATTCAGCAAATGAATCATACTTTCCAAGCATAGGATGCAAGAGTATTGGCAGTTGGAAATGAAGAGGTACCCAATAATTTTTTTGACTTCTACCTAACATCATATACCTCGGCATCCTACTGATGGCCAACTCTAGATTTTGAGGAGAGTGCAACTCCCTTGTTTTTAGATCTTCTGGTAATCAAATCCATCTTTGAAGGGAGGCTTGTATAGCATCAGGGGCATTTGCAAAACAATGCTGCCTCCAATTCAGAAATGCTTGTTCGCAGACAGGGTGAATTTTGGTAGCAACACTTTGATTATTGTTAACAGAAAGCCAATCAAAGAATACTCTGTGAGTGTGTTGCACCTCTGGCCGAATGTACAATGGCTCCAACATTTCTTTTTCCCTATAAGGAGCAGCCTGGTTCTCTTGACTAATCTCATTCTGTATCCATGACATAATTGCCCTAAACTATACATCTCCCACATATAACAATGAATTCCAATATTTATCATCTAGAACAACAAGATTATGAACATATAACTTATAGAGGAGATTATGCAGAGCCATCAAAACTAATTTGAATGCTACATAGAATTCCTAGTGAGTGTGTAAGGAAGGGTTCAAACCTCAAGTAATTCATGACAATTGAAAATTAATCATTTGCTCCTTTAGGAATAGTGTGTAAACTAGAGATGGTGACCTACAATTTACAAGCTCTGGAATGAGCTCTATAATATTTGTGACACATTGTTGCAGGATCATAATTTCACTATCCTTCTCTTCAATTTGCTGTGCTTGTTCTCTGATAGTTCTAAGCAACTGCTTCCTTTCTAGGTCCCAGTTTGCTTTTTCCATTAAAACTATTGGTACAAACTAAAGCTGGCTATTAATGGAGTAAAAATGTCTGGTGGTGTATGATGACAAACAACAAGTCTATAATCTTCAAGGTGGTGCTCAAGATGATGGTGGTTAGCAGTGCTATCATCCTGAGAATGTTGACATTCAACAAAGCTATTATTTTGATAGGCAACAATGTTATCAACTTTTTCTGAAGGTACAATAGGTGTAGGATAGGGTGCAATAGGGATTTTAACTCAAAATGTTTCAACAATTTCCTGAACCATTTCTTGTGCAACATATGGATATTCCTCTAGTGGTAGATTATCAGTTTCCTCATCTGGCTTTTCAAACTCGGACACTATTTTTTCTAAGGACTCCATGTCACTATCAATATTAATAGGGCTATTTGGCTTTGCGAGAATTTCCTCAAGATCATTTTCATGTTTAGGAGTATGGGCTGTAGGTTTTGTGGTTTGCAGAGGTGGAGCTTCTGAATCAATAGGTGGAATGGAAGGTTCCTTTTTCAAGTCCACCCTAGACAATCTAGTTACTCATCGTGGGGTAGAGATTGGTTGCTTACTCTTATCAATAGATTTTCCTTTATTAAGGTTGAGTGCAGGTTCTTGTGATACTGGGGATACTTCTTCTGAACCTTCCTCTGCAACAACTGTGTGTGATTTTCTCTTTCTAGGAGTTGAGGCTTCTACGGGTGGAATTTTATCTTTTCATGATTTTAGGTATAGATGTAGAAGCTGAAACTTCTTGAGCCATTCTATATACTACTTTCCTGACTCCTACAATAGTTTTCTCTCTTGTCCCCATTCCTTGCCCTTTAGGTTCCTCTGTCTTGAGTTTTACAAAATCCTCCCATGTTCCCAAGTGTTTCCTAGTCAAATCCATTTCAATTATAGCCCTAATCAAGCAATGGTGGGATATCGACTGGGTTTTGCCTTGTTTTTACATAGGTAGCTTACATTTTGATAATATTATAAAGGAAGCTTGGGAGATTTATGGGACAATCACCATGCTACAACCCACTCAAAATTTTGAAATGAACAACATGCAAATAGGAATACCTTCCTTCACAAGTAAAATACCTTATGATAAATTCAATAGGGTGGATGAATTGCAGAGGGAGAGATAATCGTAATGTACCTTGCTTTTTGTTTTCCTCTAGTCGAAGATCTCTAGGTACTGAGAATTGCTCTTTTGCTTGTCATGCATCAATGTCCTCTATCCATCATTCTCCATTTGTGGGCAAACCAAAAACTTCTGCCACCACCTCCTTTGTAAACCCTATCCGAATGCCCTTAACAGTTACATATCCATCCATTAATGTATTATGAAATTGGAGCGCAATTTCCTGATCAAACTGCTTCAAACTGAGAAAGTAAGCCTACCAACCTCGTTGTTGAAACAAACTACATGTTGCTAGGTCTACTAGTAAGACTTTGTGGTCTATTGGTTCATGCTGTTGAGGTTCTCCACCCATATTTTTTGAAAAAAAAATGCTATTACTGGCAAATTCACTGCAAGTGATTTGAGAGTATGGATAGAGATGGCTATAGGGGTTTCAACAAAGGGAATTTTTTTTAAAAAAATACTTCAATACTTTCCAAACATCACATCCTTCAGTACTTCATGACAACATTTTAATCATCAAACTATGATGAGAATAAAGATCGTGCTCAAAACATACGCCATATTAATGAGGGGTTATGTGAAATCATGATTTAATGGTTAGCCTTCTTTATATTATTTCACACATTTTGGAAGTACAAAGGAGCACTAGCTCATTACTGAAATGACCCTTCCCCGTACATCCTACATGCCAACTTAAGATTTTCCTTGATTTGCATTCATGATTTTGATTTTCCCTCCCCCCAACCTAGTAGAGACTGGGTCCCACTAGATCGTAAAGATTGCAAATTTTAAAAATCAAAATAACATGCTTTTCTAAATAAATAATAAATTAAATAAATGCAAAGGGGTCAAGTGTGACTAACCTGAGGTGCAATAGGAAGGATGGTCTGAGTAGTACCGTACGAGAGAAAGAAAGTGAGATGGCATGATGATGGAAAGACAAGAAGGTGGGATGGAATGAGGTGGAAAAGAAATGAATTTCACATGAATGCAAATTTTTTATTATGAAGGCCTTGAAAATAAATTCAAGGGGCTATAGGCATCTGAGTGGGAGACTAAGACGGAGTGGCTGTAGGAAAAGATGTTTCTGTTGTATTGAACTGTTGAAGAAATTCTTCTCGGGTTGCTAGTTTATGATATAACTTTAGGCGATGCCCATTAATCAAGAGTTTGAATTTGACCAGATCAATTGTTGATAGTTGAACTACTCCAATGTTAAAAATTGCAACGATTTTATAGGGACCAAGCCATCGAGTCTGAAATTTGCCTTGGTGATGCTGATATCGTGAATCAGACAGGAGCACCCAATCACCAATAGAGAATTCTCTATCTTTAATGAATTTGTCATGCCATTGCTTCTTTTGACTCTAAATTAATTCTATGTTATGAAGAGCTAACTTTCACCATTCATCCAACTAATTGAGATGCAAAATACAATCTTGTTGTGCTGCAGGAAGGGTAATATCAAGTTCCAAAGCTGTTCGCAGAGTTTTATGTTCAAATTCAATAGGCATAACAACTATCTTCCCATATAGGAGCCGAAAAGGTGTAAACCCAGTAGTGGATTTCCATGTTGTTCTGTATGCCCATAAGGCTTAAGGAAGTCTAGCTACCCAATCTTTTTGATGAAAAGACATTGGTTTAGTGAGTATATGTTCCAGCTCTCTATTTGTCACTTCTACCTATCCATTAGCCTGTGGATGATACGGAGAAGATTTACCATGCCAAATTTTATACTCCTCCATGAGTGCAACCATTAGATTAGATGTAAACTGAGGCCCTTGATCTGATTGTAACTCTCTTGGAACACCAAATATGGGAAAGATACATTCGTATGGAAACTTTACAACATTACTATCATGAGGATGCTTCATGGGTTTTGCTTCTGCCCACTTAGTAACATAATCAGTGCAAACTAGTATGTAACTTTTCCCTTCTGATGGTGGTTCAATAGGGTCAACAAAATCAATTCCCCATTTATCAAATGGTTCTACTACCATCTATGGCTGAAGGGGCATTTCATCTATTTTTGTCGGTCGACCCATTCTTTGACATTTATCACATTTTTTTGTATATTGGGCTGAATCCTTGTGAAGTGTGGGCCAATAATAACATGTATTTAAAATTTTTAATGCAGTCCTTTTGTTAGCAAAGTGGCCACCACAGGGTTCATTATGACAAGCGTGAAGGACGTCATACGTTTTATCCTCTCTGAGACATCTTCATGTTACCTGATCTGGTCTAGTATAAAACATGAACTCGAAGATCCATGAAAAGTTAAAACTCTTTTCCACCAACAATTATTTTTCTTTTGCAAAGAAATGTGGAGGAGTTTTTCCAGTAGTTAGGTAGTTGGCAATGTCAGCATACCAAGGGTTTTGTGCTGACAAAAGAAAGAGATGTTCAATAGGAAAGCTATCTTCTATGGCTGCAGGATCATCAGGTGTTTGAAGACGAGACAAGAAATCAGCTACAACATTTGCTTTACCTAGCTTGTCAATAATGATGATGTCAAATTCTTGCATTAGTAATAGCCATCGAGCCAATTGTCCAAAGATTGCTGGTTTTTTCATCAGATATTTGATAGCAGAGTGATCTGTATGTACAAATATTTGGTATCCTATAATGTAATGTCTAAATTTATTCAGAGCATAAATTACAGCAAGTAGTTCTTTCTCTGTCATAGTGTAGTTGTCCTCAACTCCTTGAAGATTTTTGTTGCTATAGTAAATTACATGTTCTATTGAATCTATCTTTTGGCGAAGTACCGCTCCAATGGCATGATCTGAAGTATTTGTGTGTATGTGAAAAGGTAACTCCCAATTTGGTCCTTGGAGCACTGGTGCTATTGAGAGGACTTCCTTAAGCTATAGGAAAGCTTTCATACAATCTGAATCCCATACAAACTCTACATCTTTTCGAAGCAATTTATATAAAGGTGCTGCAATTTGACTAAAATCTTTGATAAAATGTTGATAATACTCTACATGCCCTAGAAAAGTCCTAACTTCCCTTAGTTTGGTTGGTAAAAATAATGTACGGATAACCTCTATTTTTGCTAGATCCACTTCAATCCTTTTGGGAGAAATAAATTGTCCCAACACCACTCCTTCTTGCATCATTATAAAGCACATTTCACTGTTTAAAGACAAATTGTAGTCTTTGCATCTTTGTAAAACCTTGTCCAAGTTCTCCTTGGCTTTTTCAAATGTTTGTCCATATTTGGTGAAGTCATCCATAAACACTTCCAAACAATCTATAGATATGTTAGAAAAAATGCTAATAACAACTCTTTAGAAAGTTGCAGGTGCATTGCACAAACCAAATGGTAGGACAACATAAGAAAATGTTTCCCATGGACATGTGAATGTGGTCTTGTCCCGATCCTCTGGTGATATTTGGATTTGATTTTAGCCACTGAACCCATCCAAGAATGAAAAGTATTTTTTTCCTGCAAGATTGTCAAGAACTTGATCAATAAAAGGCAATGGAAAATGATCCTTCTTGGTAGCCGAGTTAAGTTCTCTATAATCTATGCAAACTCACCATTTTCCCCCTTTTTTGGGAAAAATAACCAATGGTGACACCCATTGGCTATCTAAAATAGGATATATGAAGCCAGCATTGAGTAGCTTTTGAAATTCTTTTTTGACAATATCCCTTAATGCTAGGTTTATCCTACGTTGAGGTTGTCTCATAGGTTTGAAATGTAGATTGATATAAATCCTATGGGTACAAAATGCAAGATCCAAACCTTTCATATCTGTATACTCCCAAGAAAAAACATCATGTTGCCTTTGTAATAGTTGCAGGGTATTATGATGTTGTTCCTGAGATAAGGACTTGCTTATATTTAATTCTCTCCTTGGAATGATTGCTATTTTGACTACTTTTTCAGCCATTGAAATTTGCACAATTGGTTGTGAATCTATCTCATGTGGTAGGAGTGAATGCATAAACTATGCAAACTCAGAATAATGAAGTTTAGCGTGTAAAGACAAAATTCTTTCTAAGACACACTCTTGTTTAGAAGATGTGTCAGGTTGTGTTCCATACTCATTTAGTATGATAGAAGAAATGACATCATCTTCTTCTTTAATGTTTACAAATGAGTCCCGTGAGATCATCATAAATTGTTGAATAGAATCTATGTCCATATCACAGTCACCCATATTTGGCCAGACAACTTGATCATCCTGCAACAAAGGCCAAGCAGGAGAATACAAGGTTAAAATTTTTAGTGTTCATTCCATCTAAAATAGTCATTTTTCCTGATCGACATGCAATATAAGCATCTGCTGTTGCTAACCATGGTCATCCTAGAATGATAGGATATCCCCTAGTACTTGTTTTTGGAGAGAGTACTACAAAATCAACTAGATAGTCCCATGAATGTAATGTGATAGTGACATGTTCTAGCATACCATCAGGAATGATGGTAGAACTATCTGATAGCTACAAGATTGTTGGTGTTTGCCTGCGACCGATGATGCTTAATTTGGACACTACTTCCTTGGTCATTGCATTAATGGATACTCCTAGGTCTATTAAGACATTCTGCACTTGCACTCCTTGAATGGTGAGGGTCACTACTAGGCTTCCAGGGTCTGCATACTTAGGCATTTTATAATTATCAAGCATAAGATCAATAAGCTACCTAAGAACATGGATAGTCTTTGGGTCTTTCTTTTTCCTTCCTATATTTTTAACATAGGCTTCTTTGATGGCTTTTGAATATATAGGTACTTCCTTTATTGCATCAAGCAAGGAAATTTTTATCATCATTTGCTTGAGTTGCTCAAGAAGATCTAGTGCAGCTTGATTTTTATTTGGCAGAACTTGTTCTGTTAACCTACTAGGAAATGGTGGTTTCTTGGCTACAGGAGAGATAGTGGTGGTAGGTTCTTGAACTGACTCAGCATTTGTATCATCTATTTCTATTATAATGCACTATTGAGGTGAGGCAAGCGTTGTTCTAGATCGTAGATGGATATCATTCAAGGTGATTGAATAAATTTTTTGCTGGACTGAAGGTTTTGCACTATTAGGATTAGGCACAGGTAACTATGGCTATTTTGGAGGGGTTGTATTGGCTGCAGGAGGCATTAAGGCTTGCTGTTGAGGAGGTTGAGTCAAGGCTAGTTGATGCTGGTGTTGGTGCTAGTTCTAGGTTTGCTGCCAACCCTGCTGAGATTGGTGCCACCCTTGGTTAGGTTGCTACCAAACTTGGTTATGTTGCTACAATCCTTGGTTAGGATACTGCCAACCTTGGTTAGGTTGTTGCCATCTTTGGTTAGGCTACTACCAACCTTGGTTAGGCTGTTGCTAATAATTATAATTACCATGCTGTTGTTGCCATTGGCTATTACCACCATAATTATGGAGTGGGTCTTGAGCAATACCTAATCTTGGAGCCCACAACCTTCATTGAGCAACATAGAGGGCTTCCCCATCTTCATCAATTGCCTTGAACTTAGTAGGCACATGTTGTGATTCCAAGCTAGCGATAGGCTTGCATTGGCAGTTGCGTTTCTTTTCTCTGTAATGGGGGCAATATTTCGCCAACATAATATCAACATCCTCCTTCTTCCTTCATGCTTGCATGGTGTCCAATTGTGTAACAACATCATTAATGATTTCTTGCTTGAAATCTAACAAGATGTTTGACAGTTACTCCTGCCCCAAGAGTTTTTTGGAGTAAGTCCCTCAAACCTCGTCCTTTTTTTATTGTTTCTCTGGAATAGTTCAAACAAATATTTTGGATTTTAGCCCATGCCTTCTATGTAATGTCACCTCCATCCATTAAGTCTAAAGCTTCCATACTCCTATCATGCACTCCTTTCAGAAAGAGATGCTTTTGGGACTCCTTGTTCAACTGATGCTGCGTGTTACACTGTAAGTTAAACATGAACCAGGAAACATAGTCCTCCAAAGTCTCATCCTCCTTTTGTGACATTTTAAAAATGTCATCTCCTTTCAAATCATGGCCTCTGCAATATTCTTTATATTTATTAAGGAATAGGTTACTCATAGTTGGCCAATCTGTCACAGCATTGGCACCTAGACTCATGAACCATCTTAAAGTGGCTTCTTTGAGAGTTGATGGAAATAATTTCAGCTTATGGGCATCAGTTGTGTAGTCATAACTTTGACAAAGGATGTCAAACTCAAAGAGAAAAGTTTCTAGATCTTTAGTAATAAGGCCATAGAATTTAGCGAGGGCAGCTGAGGGTATATTTTTTAGATTTTGGTTACCCTACTAAGAAGGAATTGGAAAGGGAAAGGTAGGCTGAGCTGCTGCCATTTGTGGATGTCCTAGTGGAGGCTGATAAATGACTAGAGCTAATGGATTATCTTGATATTCTAGCTCAGCAAAAAGATTATTCAAATGGAAGGATTCTTTAGATGTGGTTGGTGATTATACTTGTTCTGGTACTTCTGCAAATATGTTCTCAAATAGTTCTTGTTCTTCTATTTCTTCTCTCTCTTCTCTTTCTTCAAGGTTAGGATAAAAAAGGATCTTCCTGATTGAAGTTGGGAAGAAATCTTCCAAGGTGGTCTCTTATCCTATGCATGCAAAAATGCTAAAAATGAAACTAAATGACTCAATAGTGAATACTAGACTGACACCATCCCCGACAATAGTGCCAAAAATGTCTAATCAATATAACACCTTTTTAGTTATAGGATTGGACATCTCTTACTACCAAAGTACTATGTTGATCTTCATTAAATATCAATCCAGGAGTGTGAACTTGAGATGATGTCTGTAAAGTATATGCTCTAGATTTTTCTAAAAGACACTACTACCTTGAATGTAATAACCATTAAGGGAATCTAGTTTATCCAAAGGAAAGACAACTATCAAATACTTGGAAGGGAATTCTAATTATTTAACCATACATCTATGCACCTACTATTGTAGGAATAGTGACTGGTTTTGTTTCCAGTGGCTGTAGGAACGATAGTTGTAATCTTAACTTAGAAAATTGAGTCTAACTCCTACTTACTAAAGTAAACTCCACCTTCTGTGTGGGTCCCCACAGAAGAATGAAGGAAAAGATCGACTCAGACAAAAGTATAGAAACTTAACAAAGTCATGTATTCATTCAAATATGTAGTATTATAATAACTTGGGAAAACAACAAGATGTCTATCAACTCTATTTGTCTGCTCACTACTTAACCTCATAGATACAGATGAGGTCTTATTTAAAAGGAAGGAAACAAAAACTCCTATAATTATGACTTCCTTATGAAGGAAAGTTAGTTACAACTTAAGACTATAATAATGCAATTGTAAAGACATTAGTTAGCCCTTAAATTCCCCACAAATATAGATCATGGCAAATGCTAGATTTTCTCTTTTATCTGACTTTAAACAACTTCTAGGAATCTAGGTATCGTGCTTTGCATGTTTAACCAATCGCTTTGATGTTTGCATCCTTGTTCAACCACTTTATTAGGTCCCTCTTTATTATTCATTAAAATAGGTCCCTTGTGACTTTACCGCCAAGTCTCTAGCTGCAACGGTGTCATAATGATTCTTATTAATACCATCAATGCCTTAGCGCTATTCTTTCGTAGTTTGCTTTTGATTAACTCTAGCTCAGCTTGTATTCCTATGATCAACATTTAATGCATACAAAACTTCCCACAAACATTTATTTGCATTTATTAGTTTACAAACAAAAGACATTAATTATTCAACTAAAAATTTTTGCACTCTTCGACTGCAGGAAGATCTACCCATATCAAACATTCATGAAGAAATATTTTTACCACAAAATAAACCCCTTTTTAGATATAATTTTGATTATCATTTTTATGCCCTATGTCCATACTTTATACATCAAAAGATCAAAACACTTATACTAAAAGATGATAAAGTTCAGTATGTTATAGACAAATGTTCACAAAAGGGCCAAAAAGACTTCTGTTTCTTCATGTCATTAGGGATGACACCCACAAAATTACTACAACAATGAATTCAACCACTTCTGATGGTTTGCCCTATTAAAGGCCTACCCTATTAAAGGCTTTACACTATGTCAATAGTGACCTATTGAAAGGATTTACAAACACTTTACAAGAAGTGTCACCCTGTTAAAGGATTTACAAAAAAGTTGTTAAACCTACCTACTACATAGGATTTTCTTGTCCTTTTCAAAGACTCTCCTATCTAGTTGTTAAGCTAACCTATCACCATAGGATTTCAAATTTTAATACAATTGTGAGAGAGTATTAGAACTTTTGACCTGATTGAATGCAATCTTGAATTGTTGGGTTCAAGCACTTGATCTACTCTTTCTCTTTTGATCCTTGGTTGATATGATCTCTGAATATGTCCCCTATTCTACTATGGTCAATTGGATATAAATGCTATCCCTTTCACTAAGTCTTTTCTCTTCATACTAAAATTTCACTATATTCTTCCCTTATGCAACTTTTCTTCCATTAATTCAATGGTGCATTTGTCTTCCTTATAAAGAATGCGAAGACTTAGGGTTAGGTATGGGTCTACGATCCAAATTGAATCTCAAATTCCTGCTCATATTTTGCATTTTTCTGATTAGTTGCATGCAAATTTCATATGGAATACAAATGACTCATCCTTACCCTCTTTCTCCTTCAAAATTTTTCTAAGTCAGCTCAAAAAATGGTTTACATCTTAGTTTGTGCAAGTACAAACTCTTATGTTGATCCTGTGTTGCTCGGCACATGAAGTATTATTGATGGTTGACACATACTATTTCTGGATTGCTCAACATCTACTATGTTTCCTAGTTTTCTTAGCACCTATTGTATCCTGTATCACTCGACATATGTTGTTATGAGTTGCTCGACATCTGAATGATTCTGTTACTTATCACATGAACAATTCCTGTATTGCTCAGAATATGCTATACTATAATCTTCTCGGCACTAATTGTGACTCAACACCTATTGAAATTTTGGCTTGACATCTATTGTGTACTCGACATGTATAATGAAAATGGTTAAGTGTGTTCACACTCATTTGTCAATACTATTTATTTGACCAACGATCTCCCCCTTTGACATGAGTGTCAAAAACACTTAACTAAGCATTGATGATCTTAACCTTATTGAGTACACTCTTTACTTACTCAATTTACATGCAAAATTTCAAAAATTTCAAAAATTGTGAGTGGCAATATAACTTATAGCTCCCCCTGAGTTGATTATGCCTTTGAATTTTGAAATTCTGTACCAATATGCCTGATCCTTTCTGTCCTTTAACTTGTTTCTACATTTTGAATCTGAATGCTGTAGCTGATCTATGTGATGACCCTGTATTCCTTATGAATACCAAAATTTTACATCTCTCCTTCACTTCTTTATTTTTGTCTCCCCCCTTTTTGGCTATTTACAATCATTGCACTTTATTCTCTGATCAAAATTTGTCAAAATTTGGTAATTACCCTGGTAATTACATATCTCCTCCTTTTCTTATTACTCCCCCTATAATATATATCTCCCCCTTTTTTCATTTTCCCCCTTTTTTGACACTAATGTCAACGGGTTCTATGGAGTAATACCATATTTAGCCAAAAAATTAAAATTTACCTCCATTATTATTTTCAGAACTACATCCCAATTCTCCAAAGCAATGTCCAATGACTTGTGCTGGATGGTAGTCTCTGCAGCATGGTGTACAAGTCCATCAGGAGTAGAAATATTGGGATCTTTCTTTAACACTGTCTCAGCATAAACTTGTTCCTTGTGGAGGACTTCTAAATGAGGGGTTATAGAGGACTGGATCTACATCAATTTAGCCTTTATATTTGCCTCCTTTGCTATTAGCACAACTAACTCCCTTTGTGTGTGAAGCGTCTGTGCAAAATGCTTCTCACTTTGAGCTAGATCTCTAGGTAATTGCATACTAGAGATTTTCAAGTTCCTTTCCAAGCTCATTATTTGTTGATTAGTTTCTTGTGTGAAATTTGAAGAATCACACAACTTCTATATAATGAAAAAATATTTTCAAGAACAATTTTGGCCTTATCAATTGTCTTGGCCAACTCTACCTATTCAAGTGCAATGCCACTTGATATCTTCCCATTAACCTTACCTTGAAACTTTCTTTCTAACCATTCCATTAGTTTAACATTGGTGTCCTGGTCCTCATTTGTCACTTGATCAACTATGTTTGATAGTTGCTCAATTACTGGTTTTCCTTCATCTAGTGAGTGCAAGCTGAAGGCATCCATGAATATGTCCTTGATATCATGAAGTGCTTTCTTTTGTTTAAACTCTTTTCTCATAATTTCTTGCCTCATCGTTCTATCCAATGCATTTTTCATTTCTGTCATTTGTGCCATTGTGATTGTTTTGGAATCATAGGAGGGTATCTCAATTTCTTCATCTAGTTTACGGTCTCCATAGTGAAGTACCCTAGCCACTCTTGTTGAACTTGATCCCAGTGTGGAAAATTGCAATGGAATAGCTTTAGTGCTCAGCTCCTGAATAGTCTTAGTAGGAGTGCTAGTATTTGGTAATTCTACCAATGTCTGAATGGCGACCTGCTCCTTTTCTTTTGCTGCATCATCCTTCTCATCTAATTTCCTCTCCTCTATACTCGACATCTAAACATTATCCATAATTAAACTTGGTGGAGGTGGTGGTGGCAACATAAAAACTTTAGCTTTAGTGTATGTAAAAGCTTGTACCTTTGGCTTAACCTTCTATCTTTGTGGTGCTGCTATTGCTCTTTGTATTTCATCTACACTCACCAATATAGGATTTATGCATAATTGTGCCTATAGAGTAGATTGGTGAAGGATCTTTGAGAGATCCTCTGTAGTGAGTGGGTTGATGTTTTGAGTTGTTTTGTCAGTAACATCCTTTATGATGACTATCTCTGTAGGTGTAGTAGTTGAGTGAGGAGGGCTGGGAGGTGGCAATTGTGTGTCTTGCACACTTTGTTCTTATTTCTCACCTATCCCCTTTTCTTCTTCTTTACTTATTTCCTCCTCCTTTTCTTCTTCATCCTTCTTTTCTTTATCCACTTTCTTTTCTTCTACTTTCTTCTCTTCTACCTTCTTTCTTCTTGCTTCTTTTCTTTCCTTTGTTTTGGCACTTGCTTCTGCCTTGTATTCTTCATCAAATACATCATCAATTTTCTTGTAGATAATTTTCCACACTTTTTTGGTTTTGCTCACAACCTCTTCAATTTTATTTTGTAGAATACTAAATGCCCTATATCTGGGAGTAAATCTACTATTGTGCCTTTTGACTACATTTTTTATTTTACTTTTAGTCAAATTAGGCAACATCCTTTTTAAGGTAGACTCCCTTATTTATTTCTCAGTTTGTAGACAAAAATGCCATTTTCCCTCTACAATCTTGTATAATTCCTTTGGCAATGAACTATCCAGTTCAAGAGGTGAATGTTTATATTCTGCCATCATATTATAGACAAATATCTCTATTTTATTTTGCTCATCTTTTGCAAGCTTATTAAAATTTACATTCTTCAAATCATTTAAGTCTCCATTCCTAATCTTAGCACATAATTTATCAATAGAAGACTTTGGTGGATGACTTACCACTTTAAATTGACTTATATCTTCAAATTTTGTCCTTTCATCATCTGTATTTGGTTGAGCCACATATCTTCTTCTTTTCTTGGGCTCTTCTACTGGCTATGTAGTAGCTTTCTTCTTTTCTTTTACTGCCTCTTTGGACTTTTGAGTTGATGCTCTTGTTGTGACCCTTGTTGCTGTTGGCTTAGTTGGAGGTAGCTTGGTTGGGGCTAATTTTGTTACCTTCTTGGGCTTTGATTGAGTTGCAGGTTGTGTTTTTGCCTTTCTCTTCTTCCACTCAGCAGGTGTAGGTGCTTCCTCAACTTCTTCTTCCTTGACACCTTCCTCTTTGTCTTCTTCTTGCCCTTATGTCATCTCTTTTGTCTCTTGCCCTTGCTCTTGTTCTTCTTCTTCACTATCTCCTTTCACTTCTTCTACTTCACCTTCAATATTTGCTCCAAATGTCTTCTTTATTTTCCTCACCATTTTATCCTTCTTCTTAATAACTGAAGCAATTTTTAGTTTTGTCTCAATTTTGGACTTAACAACATCATAAGTTCCAAAGTGAGGAGCTGCTTTATCAATTTCTTCTTCTAACAACACTGTGATTGCTCGTGAGGCTTCATCAATATCCAGTTCATATCCTAATGGCCTTAGCCATCTTACCCTTGGTATTGCATCTTGAATGTATGTAAAGCCAATATCAACCAAGAAACATATGTCATTGACATGTTTCTCAACTAGTGAGACTCGTATCCTCATCCTTTGCTTCATAGATTTCCTAAAGTCTTCAAAATAGCTAGTCATTTGGGCTTCAAAATTGTCTCCCATTTGATCAATGAACTCATTAATTTGAGTGACTGTTATCTTGTTAGAATTCTAATTTACTTTCCAAATTGAAGGGAATTCTTCCATCACATAAAAGAATATGCACATGAGAACTGAGCCAAATTTACACTATGCACCTTTTGATCTCCTTATAGCTCCTAAGTTCTCATTAATTTGTTGTAATATGAGTTTAGCCAGATCATATATGTGATCTTTTTTACCAACTTGTACGCCACATCAACATCTATGTAGGGAACACTGTTTAGTCTACTGGATTGATAAAATTTATGTGAAATTATCATCACAACAAAGTCAAGTAGGGGGTCATTCATAGTATCAATAGTCATTCCCCTATTGTTCCATTTTATGCTTGTGTTCTTCTCAATTACCTCCTTTCCATCACTTCTCAATTTTTTTTGTCAATCTAGGGTTGGAAGACCAGTAACCCTATACACAATCCTCTTAGTAATCTTGACCGGTCCTAACTCTAGCCATAGACATCCATCATGAATTTGGCTTAGAACAATGCAAATCCATTATGTTTTAAACACTATGGGAAAAACTAGGCTTTTAGTTAAACCCTTCTTCTCAACGATTGAAAACTCGTCCTTCAATATCTTATTCTCACATAACATATCATAGGCATTTAAGATTTCTAGTTCACCTATGGCACTGATTTTAAAATTGTAGCATTTCCTTACATCTTGAACCATGATGACTTTGGGTGGAATGACAGATAGTGCACCAACTAAGTCATTTTTATAGGCTACTTCGAAGATTGTTCTGAATTCAGGCTGTTTAACTACATTGCTAACTAGTTGAATCTCATGATCTCCCTTAGCCTTAGGTTTTGTTGAGGTAGAAGCCATATTTCCAAACTAGGGCTTTAAAATGTATTAAAAATTGAAACTCTGCGTAGCTCGGTACTTAATAAATACATTTAGATTGATGAGTTCGTGCTGAATCTCTGTTGTATTTGATGCGAGTGACTGTAAGGTAGCTACTTGATCACCTCTTAGCTGTTCTAATTTTTTCTCTTCATTTGAATGCCATGAAAATGAAAATTTTTCATTTTTATTAGGCTTGAAACCTAGCATTTATTGCATTCGTGCTTTACAGCTATAAACTCGACTTCCAAAGGATTTTCCAACTCTGCATCAACTATATTTCACTCACTCAGTAGCTATTATTATCTCTTTACTCGGCATCCACTAGATTGTTTAACTTGGCCTATACTGGAGTTTTACTCGACAACCAAAGATAGCTCGACATCATCTTCCAACTTTTATCTTGGCATCTTAACTTATGCTGATTTCTTCTTTGTAGTGTTCCTATGTTCCATTTGATGTGCTGCATTCAACTTTCTTTTGCCATGTCTTCTTCATATCTTCCTTGATGTGTTCCTCATTAAATTTTTCTTTTCCCTTATTAACTTTAGTCTTGGGTGCTTTGACTTTTTTTGGACAGTTTCTACTGATATGACCAGTCTCTAAGCATCTAAAACAAGTAGTTTGATTAACCATCTGCTGTAATTTCTCTTAAAATGTGTTCTTATCCAATTTTTAGGAATGATTCCATACTCTTGGCAATAGTGACAACTATACCTAGTGTTATAATCCCAATTGTAGTGATGTACATGATTGGTTCTTCTTGCAGGCTCATTAGGTGTCCACATAGGCTTTGATCTACACTCAAAGGCTCTATGTCCATCTTTTTTGCAATTGTAATAGTGTCCTTCAAATCTTAGTGTCCTTATAATCTTGGTTCTACATTCATGTGCTTGATGTCCTTGCTTTTTGCACTTGTGACAAAAACTTGCATTTGTGGGCTTAATGTAATGTCCCATTTAGGACATTTATAGATCTTCTCCAATTTATATAGTTTTCATTATATTTTCATCTGATTTGTTTCTTTATTCCCCTAAGCCTTCATTATAATTCATATCTGATATATCTTTCTCTATAATTTGTTCTTCTATTTATATGTATTATTACTAGTGAATAGTCGTGAATGGTTGCATCCCTTCAAATGATAATTAATTAGTTGTTATGGTTAAGGTTTAATAGCTATTAATTAACATATATTTAACAATATATATTAATATATATTATAACATTTATTAATTATTAAATTTCTTTATTTGTAGTGTATCCTTAGGATTATGGATAATATAAGCTATTTTATATAACATAATAATGTTGTCACCATTATTACCATCCTTATTTATTATATATATATATATAATATTGTATTTATATTAATTCTTGTATCCTTAATATTATATTGATTAATTTATTAATCAATTTATTATAATTATCATTAGTTATTAATATCATATATATTCAAATGTGAATATATTATAATCTTCTTTGGTTTCATAATGTAATTATAATATTTATTATTATCTATTCATTATTATTCTTAATTATTATCATTGTATAATATGTTATTCAAATATTAATATATCCTTAAATTTGAGCTCATGAGCTCATCATTGTCCACCCCTCTTGAATTTTCTTGTCCTCAAGCAATAATCATTTTCATATTTGTTTCACCTTATATAACAAAATTGACTACTAGATCCCATTCAAATTTTTACTTATAAGATTACTTCATTCTATTCTATAAAGAGCCACACATGAAGTATGCATTTGAATGCAAAGTATACATATGAATGTATGAAGACACAAAGAAAACAAGAAGCATACACATTGATGCATGAAGACACGAAGTAGACACGATGTAGACACATCATACATAACCTTGATTAGATCCTAAAATGCACAATGACTATACTTCTTCATTAGGCTTATAAACCCTGCAACCATAAAATAAGCATCAGTACATACATATATATAAACTTCAAAGAAATTTGAATGATATTAAGTTAATCCAAGCCAATTCCATGCTAAGCCCAAGAGCAGAACTTTCCCCCCCTTGGCCTCAGTGGTAGGTGTTAGGCATCCACACGAGGTGGTCTACTTAGTGGATTGTTTGTTTGGCTAGAAAGGTTCTTGTGAAAAGGAGTCATTACTATCTTTCCCTTAACTAGCACTACAATAGGGTGTCCTAACCACTCTCCCTTGATTGCAAACTCCATAGGAAAGTTGATAGGGTGCCCTTACTATCTTCCCCTTAACTAGTACTACAATAGGTTGTTCTCCCCTAATTGCAGACTCCATAGGAAAGTGGTAGGATTCCCTTACTATCTTCCCCTTAACTAGTACTGCAATAGGGTATCATAGCAGCTCTTCCCTGATTGTAGACTCCATAGGAAGGATAGATGCCCTTATAGTCTTTCCCTTAACTAGTACTACAATAAGGTGTCTTAACAGACCTTCCTTAATTGCAGACTCCATAGGAAAGTTAAATATGGCCTTTCCCTTAACTGATACTACAATAAGGTGTCTTAACAGACCTCCCTTAATTGCAGACCCCATAGGAAAGTTAAATATGGCCTTTCCCTTAACTAATACTACAATAAGGTGTCTTAACAGACCTCCCTTAATTGCAGACCCCATAGGAAAGTTAAATATGGCCTTTCCCTTAACTGATACTACAATAAGGTGTCTTAACAGAACTCCCTTAATTACAAACCCCATAGGAAAGTTAAATATGACCTTTCCCTTAACTGATACTACAATAAGGTGTCTTAATAGACCTCCCTTAATTGTAGACCCCATAGGAAAGTTAAATATGGCCTTTCCCTTAACTAATACTACAATAAGGTGTCTTAATAGACCTCCCTTAATTGCAGACCCCATAAGAAAGTTAAATATGGCCTTTCCCTTAACTGATACTACAATAAGGTGTCTTAACAAACCTTCCTTAATTGCAGACCCCATAGGAAAGTTAAAGATGGTAGGGTTTCTATATAGTCTTTCCCTTAACTAGTACTACAATAAGGCATCTTATAGACCTTCCTTGATTGTAGACTCCATAGGAAAGCTACTCGAAATCCCTAAATCATTTCTCAAATAATCAACTTTACACCTTTATGATTACATTAAGAAAACTTACAATTTCATATTTTTCATTTATATTTCATTTTTCATATATTCTGATTTCATTTCTTTGTAATTAGGATCATTGATAGTAAGTATTTAAACTATCACAATAACAAAATATGTCAATAATAACAAATACACTAACAATTATTTAATAATATATGAAGAAAACATATAATTTACCTCATCACCTTTATGTGCTAAGTGGCCATTTAAAAGCACGAAGTAACCTTCATATCCATTTTTCATATTAAAGTCTCTTAATTTAGTCGAGCCATATTTAGTCGAGCCAATGAAACTCCTCTTATGACGTTGCTATTCTTAATAATTAAAATTCAATCTGTATTAACTTCATAACTTCTTATAGTTAGAAAAAAAAATCTTTTTATGAAATATTGGACTCCCACTTGATTTACACCCAAGTATTCACAAAGCTTCCACATGCACCTATACAAAGATTTTTCAATTATATATTTATAACCTCCTTTAATCAATAAACAAATTAGCATCTAGAATACTTACATGTTCATATATATAAATAACAACTATGAAATTAAAACTCTCCAACATTTTATAAGAGTGAAGAAGAAAAATTGTACCTTTATCAAGGCCTTATTATAGGTCTTTCTCATCGATACTACCTTTGGCCTATATTATTCATGTATGGACAAGAAATCTACTTATCCTTTAATTAACCATTTCAAATCTAAATCTCTCCTTTATATATTTTTAAAACATATTATTTTTTATTCATTATGAAAATATAATAATCAATTTTCATAATCCATATTACTTTAAAAAAATGTAATCATAATAAAATAGACAAATATTTCTTACCTCATCATTACTTTGGCTTACCTACACATGTAGTCCATGAAAAAGTTGTAACACTTATATTCTATATATTTGATATATCTTCCATCTATCTTATTAATGCCTCCATTTCCCATTCAAACTTTATAACTGCCACAAATGCACCCTATTTGTTCTAAACAAACTGATTTTGACCCCTCAAAGCTGAGTTGGCATTCAAATGAGATGTAGAAAGCACAATTATTACAATGACTAGCATACCGATCGGACAAGTAACATAACTTTGAATCCTCAAAAATTAATCATCACCATGCCCTCATGGATTTGTTCCCTTTATGCGTAGGGAGCTTGCTTTTATTTTACAAGTAAATTTCATTTCTTGCTTGGATATGAATTATATCTCCCCATAATCATTCCTTACGTTGAAACGTCTTCCGTATCTGATCAATATTTTTGATATATATTCTATATACTTTTGTTATCATTGTCTTCCCAAAGTTTTTGTTATTGATCCAATGAAAAGATTTGCACGACTTTTTATGGAGAGGAAATGACAAAAAATTAATGACCCGCACGTGCGTGACTACCATTAGGGTTCAAATATTGATTTATCTTCAATATTTTTATGTGAAATTGTAATGGTGACACATATTTTTAATACTTCCTTTTGTTACCACAGCTTCATAGTCTGATTGGTAGAGAAGATATGCAGCCGCCTGTAGCTGGGCCTCTGATTTTATGCTTTCCATCAACTATTTGAATTATATCGAATATAGTGCCAATTTTGCATATTGATATTGATTGTTATGTTCACAACATGATGCGAATGCTATTTCTGATATTTTATTGCTACTGTTGCTAAAGACTTCTACCATTCACTTTAAATATTTGTTCCACTCCAATCAATTTTGTTTCCTTAATTACAAAATTACTTCTCATGTATCCAATTGTGTAGAAGTGTCTTGGCTCAAGCCTCACAATGTTTGCTATTGTTGTATACCTAACTCAAAACAGATTCCTAATCCTTCATGCCCTAGAATGATCTCTAAACGAACTACTAAAGATTATGATAAACATCTTCTTTTTACTCTCTTCATCATGCTCTCTACCTCCATTCTTTTAAGATAATTGGATATTCTTCTTTATATTTTACAGATATTGTTCATGATGGTTGGGTTGGTCATTGATATATATTGATAACCTTTTTTTTAGTCCCCTCAGGCTGGCAGGAACATGCTCTAATACCATTTGTAATGTCCCATTTAGGACATTTATAGATCTTCTCCAATTTGTATAGTTTCCATTATATTTTCATCTGATTTGTTTCTTTATTCCCCTAAGCCTTCATCATAATTCATATCTGATATATCTTTCTCTATCATTTGTTCTTCTATTTATATATATTATTACTAGTGAAAAGTCGTGAATGGTTGCATCCCTTCAAATAATAATTAACTAGTTGTTATGGTTAAGGTTTAATAGCTATTAATTAACATATATTTAACAATATATATTAATATATATTATAACATTTATTAATTATTAAATTTCTTTATTTGTAGTGTATCCTTAGGATTATGGATAATATAAGCTACTTTATATAACATAATAATGTTGTCACCATTATTACCATCCTTATTTATTATATATATAATATCGTATTTATATAATATAATATTGATTAATTTATTAAACAATTTATTATAATTATCATTAGTTATTAATATCATATATATTCAAATGTGATTATATTATAATCTTCTTTGGTTTCATAATGTAATTATAATATTTATTATTATCTATTCATTATTATTCTTAATTATTATCATTGTATAATATGTTATTCAAATATTCATATATCCTTAAATTTGGGCTCATGACACTTAACATGCTGATGACTATTCTTGCTTCTGTACATATTATAGGTATGTCCCTTTTTACCACAACAATGAAAAGTGGGTTTAGTGTTCTTACCTTTGTTTATTCTTTCTTCTGTAGTCTTAGACAATTCTCCTTGTTCAATGTTGATGTAGCCAAGTCCTGAAGTATCATTACTAGCCCTTGGTGATTTCAAAAATTGCTCAAAATACTTGATGGCCTCATTGGGTTTGTTGTAGCTTTATGCTATTTCCTTTTCTCTCTTCAATTCATTCTGCAATTGTTCATTCTACATCTTCAAGGTGGAGATCTCAATGTCCTTCATGTTCAGCTCATGATGAGCATTCATCATCTGGCTCAAGGTGTCTAGCTGCATATTTGAAATCTTTTCAAATTCAATTGTCTTCTCTTCCAGTCTATTGATGAGATTTCTCTTGTCATCTTCTACCACGACCTTGTCTTCAATAGCTCTTTTCTCTTGTTTAGTAACTTCACAAAGCATTGTGGCTTGTGATTCTTGTTCAAGCTTGAGTAATTTGGTTTCTTCAGCTTGTGCTCTACTTTTTTCCATTAATTCTGCTATTGCTGCATCAAATTCCTTGGAATCTCCATTGGAAAATATGTGTGTGGTATCAATCTCCTTGTAATGTATGTCATTTTCAGCTATGGCTATCTCCTTTCTTCTTTTCAAAGATTTTCTTAGTTCCTCCCTAGCTTCCTCTACTTTGTGTAGAGCTAGTTGCACATCAATCACCTAATTGTCAATGATCTTCCCAAGTTTGAAGACTTCCATCTTTTGACCTTTTTCTCAAAGATATTAGGCTTCTCCTTATGAGAACCAGGGCTCTGATACCACTTGTTGGAACATTCAAATGCAAAGAGTACTTCTAAGAGGCAGGGGGGGGGGGGGGGGGGGGGGGGGGTGAATCAAAAGTACCAGTTGTTATCCTTTCAAACTCATAATAACATATAACTAAAATTAACATGCATGCAAGTGAACAAACATAAAATGAGAGCATGCATCAACACATAACACAAGAGATTTTGGTGACCCAGAAACCCTCCAGAAATAAGAAGGTAAAACTAGGGTGGGGATGACACCCACAAAATTACTGGAACAATGAATTCAACCACTTCTAATGGTTTTCCCTATTAAAGGCCTACCCTATTAAAGGCTTTACACTGTGTCAATAGTGACTTGTTGAAAGGATTTACAAATGCTTTACAAGAAGTGTCACCCTGTTAAAGGATTTACAAAAAGGTTGTTAAACCTACCTAATGCATAGGATTTTCTTGTCCTTTTCAAAGACTCTCCTATCTAGCTGTTAAGCTAACCTATCACCATAGGATTTCAACTTCTAATATAATTGTGAGAGAGTATTAGAAATTTTGACCTGATTGAATGCAATCTCGAATTGCTAGGTTCAAGCACTTGATTTGCTCTTTCTCTTTTGATCCTTGCTTGATCTGATCTCTGAATATATCCCCTATTCTGCTATGGTCAATTGGATATAAATGCTATCCCTTTCACTTATTCTTTTCTCTTCATACTAAAATTTCACTATATTCTCCCCTTATGCAAATTTTCTTCCATTAATTCAATGGTGCATTCATCCTCCTTATAAAGAATTTGAAGACTTATGGTTAGGTATGGGTCTAGGATCCAAATTGAATCTCAAATTCTTGCTCATATTTTGCATTTTTCTCATTGGTTGCATCCCTTCACCATTTTTATGATTGGTTGCATGTAGATTTCATAGGGAATACAAATGAATCATCCTTATCATCTTTCTCCTTCAAAATTTCTCTAAGTTGGTGTCATGTCCCCTTTTCAAATAATTAAAAAATAATAATCTTTGCTAAGGCAGGCAGGCCCAAGAAAGTGAAGTTTCAGAAAAAGGGGGTTACTCTTTGGAAACCGTTGGACTAATAAATGAAAATTATTATTAAAATATGTTTTATTAACCTCTCTTGGACGTGATTTACAGTTATGCCCTCTTTTAAGGGGTTTGGAGGCATTTTGGGGGAGGAGGAGAACTTGATTTTTGCTCATTCTTTGTTATTCTTCAGAGGCTGCCAAACCTGTGGAGAAGGAGACCCAAGAACGGGAGTTTGCAGGTTTCCAGGGAGACCCAAGAATGAGAGTTTGCAAGTTTCTAGGAAGGCTAAGGATGGGAGTTTGAAGCCATTCCATGTGCATGCTCATGCAGAGTTTGCCTTTGTGCTTAACAGTGTAGATTTGTGGGTTTTTGGGTGTGTTTTTTGCATGAGCTTGGTGTTTTCAGTTGAGCATTTCATATCAGTTTTGGTTGCTGCTGTATTTCAGAATTTAAGCTGTTAAAATAGAGCTAAATATATGTATTGGGACGTGATTAAACTTCTGAGATAGTTTATTAGTGTTGTGTGGTGTTTCCGGGCATTTTTGTGTTAATTTCGGGAGCCCGATGAGCATAGTTTTTGTCCTACATTTGAGAACTGTTGTGTAAAGGTTATACGGATCTGGAAATGTCATTTTGTAAGATTTTATGCTGCTGAAATTTTTATAAAAATGTCCACTTTCAGATTTATTAATAATTGGTGAAGCTGTGAAGCTTTTGGCACAATTTCTGGCATACCCGATTTGGGGTTTCTTGAGAAATTTGGAGGATCTTTGTGATATTAGTTGTTTGATCTTAAAGATCTGATTAAAGGTTGGAAATATCATGTAAAATCAGAAAAGGGACATTTCAGTGGTATCAGAGCCGTGATCTTGCCAGCCTGAGGGTTTGTAGAAGTTTGCAGGTTAGTTTTGACAACTACCCAGATCTTGCATTTCAGTTTTGAGAACTACCCAAATCTTGCATGTCATAATTTATGATTGCATGTTGCTTCTAATCAGCTGCATGTCAAAATTTATGGTTGCATGCTACTTCTAATCATTTTCATGTTAGTTCTTGGTGAATTTGGTGGTTGTAGAAGTTTGCATTTCAGTTTTGACAAGTACCCAGATCTTGCATGTCAGTTTTGACAACTACCCAGATCTTGCATGTCATAATTTGGTGGTTGCATGTTGCTTCTAATCAGTTGCATGTCCAAATATATGGTTTCATGCTACTTCTAATCATTTTCATGTTAGTTCTTGGTGAATTTGGTGGTTGTAGAAGTTTGCATGTCAGTTTTGACAACTACCCAGATCTTGCATGTCAGTTTTGACAACTACCCAGATCTTGCATGTCATAATTTGGTGGTTGCATGTTGCTTCTAATCAATTGCATGTCCAAATATATGGTTTCATGCTACTTCTAATCATTTGCATGTTAGTTCTTGGTGTTTGAAGAAGTTATATCCTATTGGGGTTACACTCTACTTTATCCAGAATGGACAGGTATAGTACAAAGTCTCAGAGGGAACGATCTTGGACAATTGATAGCCAGAGTCAAAATAGTATAAAGGATGGTTATTTAGACATTCGAGATAAACTTATGAAAATAAGCCATGACATGTCTAAACAGTTGGTTGAGCACCACCGTATAATGAATGACATGTTATCTGACCCAGCTAAGGTGGATAAGTTGACTGGATTTCTATTTGGCAGATTTTCTCACAGGACAGATGACACAATTCCCAAGAACTTGCATGAGGAGTTTGAGAAACTAGCTGATAGCCAGGTAGAGGTCTCAGATTCTACTCTACCATAGGAGGTGGTGGGAAAGGATATTACACAGATTGATAGTAACGGTCAACTTGATACTCAAATTGAGACAATTGTTTACAGGTTGTCAAAGGGTGATGCCACAGGTATTCAGGATGGTATAGTTACAACAGGCAGTGACTACAGTGTAGTGGGTTCAGATGATGATTATGAGGATGTTGTTGTGTAGGATGGTGAGATACCTGGTAGAGATGAGCAAACATTGAGCATTCATGACTTTGCTGAGAAAGAGTACCAGACACAGTTAGATGCTTCATCACATGAGGTTGAGGCATGTAGTACTTCACATGATTTATCCTGCCAGCTGAAGGTGAGTGAAGATAGTATTTTGACTTCATTATCTCATCATGATAGGTATGTGGAGTTAGTTGGTATTGGTCATATTACTCAAGTGAGGATTTTGCTTGAGTTACCAGCTGATTCTAGTTTACAGATATGGACTCAAGATTGTTATATTGGCATTTGGGATTTAGTTGACAGGAGATCTTTAACACTTTTTGGTAGCAGTGTTTGTTTGGGTGCTATCATGGATTTGATTAGCAGATTGCACGGTGTTGTCTTTTCTTGTGCTAGCAACTTGTCCAATGTTGGTATTAGTTTTTATACACCGATGTTGGGCTTTGTTCATATATCCAGTCGACCATACTTGCTAGAATGTGTTGATGATATTTCATATTTGGTAGTGTGTATAGATGAGTCCCAGGATCATATTGGCATTGATGACATCCAGGAGGATGCAATGGGCAATTTTGAAGACTTAGTTTCCTTGGGTATAGAGGAGTTGGACAGCAATGCTAATGTTTTTGATACTCTGTATGTTGATATGAGTTTTAGATTTGATTCACAGGATATGGATGGTAATACTCTAGAGACTAGTAACTTTGAGGATACTCCTTTAGAGAGTGCATCAGAGGAGGTTTGTAGGAGACAGTCAAGCCAGTGCCATCATGTGTCTAATCAGTTGAGAGTTAGTGACCAAGACATTTCTATCACTTGCCAGCATTTCGATGCTGCTCGTCAG
Organism: Cupressus sempervirens; assembly: GCA_028749045.1. Classification (NCBI taxonomy): domain Eukaryota; kingdom Viridiplantae; phylum Streptophyta; class Pinopsida; order Cupressales; family Cupressaceae; genus Cupressus; species Cupressus sempervirens. Next base: position 421,702,747 of record CM053785.1, on the reverse strand, counting down.
TTGTTAGCAGTTTATGGATGGGGTTCTCCTACTAGTGATGAGCAGGGAGGCAGTTATCTTTCCTTGATAGAGTTCCACTCTTTATGGGAGGCTATCCAGATTCTGAGATAGGATTATATGCAGTTGGTAGCCGACAGAGATTATCTTATGAAGTGGGGCAGTACAGCATATGATGCATTGTTGGCCAAGGAAGATGAGGTGAGTGAGCTTACTGAGCAACTTGTGGTGACTTTTGAGATTCTTGAGAGTACACAGTTGGCTTTCAAGGAGTCACCGTTTCATTTGGCTAAGGTGACCATGGAGTTAGAGTGACTACAGTCTTCACCTAATTCTATACAGTCACAAGCAGTGGTGTTTGGTGATCCGAGGATGTCCATGGCCGAGATTGTCAGAGACAGTGGAGATGGGGATGCATCCATTCTTGATACTAACATTGAAATATCAGGTTCATTCCCACTAGAGTTAGGTTTAGTTGAGTGGGGTGTTGTAGCAGATTGTTGTATGCCTGACATGGTGGTGGCCTCTAGTATTGATGGCACAGAGACTAGAGATTTATCAAAGATCATGTGTGATGTTGGTGAGTCGGCAGTTGGCATGGTTCCTACTAGTAACACTACTCCCTTGGTGATATCTTCGGAGGTAGTAGTTAGTTCCAACATGGTTAATGATCAATTGCAGTTAGTTTCATCTGGATTACAGTCTGAGCCACTGACTTAGATTGGTGCATTCTATCGACATTACACTGTGAGGTATGCTCATCAATTTACCTTTGATGACCATGTTGATGAGATAATGATACAGAGATGTACTTTGGTTCCTAGTGCTTATCATCAGCTATGGGACAATTTGATGCCTCAAGATGAGAGTTGTGATGGGCATGACATGGTGATAGGTTCTACAGTTGACAGCTTGATAATACATGACTTAGAGTAGGAGTTTCAGAGTGATGCTTCAGCGGGTGTTGTTATTGATTCTACTCCTTTGGCTATGACATCTCCTGACTTAGCTAGTGATCAGTCACAGTGGGTTGTATCACTTGTTCATGGTGAGTTGTTGACTAAGGTTGGTTTTTTTTATCAACATTATATTGCAAGGTATGTACATCAGTTAGCATTTGATCCTTGTGTTGAGGAGTTGATGGCAGGAATATTTGGTTTGGGTTCCAATTCTTGCTATTTATCTTGTGATGGATTTTCACCATCAGGGGTGCATGGTAGTTATGGTTATGAGATAGTGGCCGGTGATTTGCAAAGTTGTGTTGACTACAGGAGTTGTACAGTGTGTGGATTCTCCATACTTGGTATAGTTTCATTTGAGAGCATTCACCATTATGGCAGAGTTGGATTGTGCATTTCGTATAGGACAGTGGGATGCGTTGATGGTATTTACTGTGTTGGTAGTTTGATTTGTCCACTTTGCTTGGGTTCTGATGTTCTAAGAGTTTGTGCCTCATGGGTTTTTGATTGTGGTAGTGGTGATTTCAGAGTTTGGTTGAGCTATAATTGTCAGTTTGATTATGGATTCCTCTTGGTCATATTGCAGAGGATATTGCAGGAGCCTGTGTTGATTGGTAGTAGTATAGTTCATGACTACATTTGGGATCCAGGTGGATTGATTGGTTTATTGTTCAACCATTTCTTGAGGACAAGCAATGTTTGGGAGGGCAGGACTTGTCATGTCCCCTTTTCAAATAATTAAAAAATAATAATCTTTGCTAAGGCAGGCAAGCCCAAGAAAGTGAAGTTTCAAAAAAAGGGGGTTAATCTTTGGAAACCGTTGGACTAATAAATGAAAATTATTATTAAAATATGTTTCATTAACCTCTCTTGGACGTGAGCTACAGTTATGCCCTCTTTTAAGGGGTTTGGAGGCATTTTGGGGGAGGAGGAGAACTTGATTTTTGCTCATTCTTTGTTATTCTTCAGAGGCTGCCAAACCTGTGGAGAAGGAGACCCAAGAACGAGAGTTTACAGGTTTCCAGGGAGAACCAAGAATGGGAGTTTGTGGGTTTCTAGGAAGGCTAAGGATGGGAGTTTGAAGCCATTCCATGTGCATGCTCATGCAGAGTTTGCCTTTGTGCTAAACAGTGTAGATTTGTGGGTTTTTGGGTGTGTTTTTTGCATGAGCTTGGTGTTATCAGTTGAGCATTTCATATCAGTTTGGTTGCTGCTGTATTTTAGACTTTAAGCTGTTAAAATAGAGCTGAATATATGTATTGGGATGTGATTAAACTTCTGAGATAGTTTATTAGTGTTGTGTGGTGTTTCCGAGCATTTTTGTGTTAATTTCGGGAGCCCGATGAGCATAGTTTTTGTCCTACATTTGAGAAATGTTGTGTAAAGGTTATACGGATCTGAAAATGTCATTTTGTAAGATTTTATGCTGCTGAAATTTTTGTAAAAATGTCCACTTTCAGATTTATTAATAATTGGTGAAGCTGTGAAGCTTTTGGCACAATTTCTGGCATACCCGATTTGGGGTTTCTTGAGAAATTTGGAGGATCTTTGTGATATTAGTTGTTTGATCTTAAAGATCTGATTAAAGGTTGGAAATATCATGTAAAATCAGAAAAGGGACATTCAGTTGGCTCCAAAAATGGTTTACATCTTAGTTTGTGCAAGTACAAACTCTTGTGTTGATCCTGTGTTGCTCAACACATGAAGTATTATTGATGCTTGGCACATACTATTTTTGGATTGCTCGACACCTATTGTATCTTGTATCACTCGAAATATTTTGTTATGAGTTGCTCGACATCTAAATGATTCTATTACTCGGCATATGGTATACTGTAATCTGCTTGGCACTAACTATGACTCAACACCTATTGAAATTCTAGCTTAGCATCTATTGTGTACTCAACATGTATGATGAAAATGGTTAAGTGTGTTGACACTCATTTGTCAATACTATTTATTTGACCAAAAGAGATTGCATAAGTTTAGTGGTACAAAGCACTATTATTTATCTGAACTAGATGTTGGATGCTTCCTCTATGGGGGAGTATCTACGATTGAGTTGAGTCATGAAGGGCTCTTCATAATTGGTATTTAAGAGTTTCTTTAAATGCTTGAGCTTGTTGAAAATGTTTTTGCAACTGACTTGACATAATGTTGCCTTTTTCATTGATGTCAATGGGGGAGATTTGTACATGAAAAAAATCCTATAGAGAGAGTATTGATAAGGGAAGACAATCAATGGGGGAGAAATTCACTAATGGAGAGTTGTTTCTAAGATTTAGATTTGATTCATGAAGAGGATTTGAAAATAAAGAGTATAGTGAGTAGTTGCAACAGAGATATATGTTTGGTATTCATGGAACCTAGATATTTTGCATCTATGTTGTCATCAATGCCAAAGAGGGAGTAAATTCCTATGTGGGAGTATCCTAGGGGAGTAATTTTCATTTATGTTATCTAGAGATTTTTGGCATGAATGCTGATGATATTCCTATGGGGGAGTATCCTGGCATTGCTGGAGCATTTGGGAGATTGTTAGCATTATTGTGATTGTCATTGATGTCAACATACTTATGATTATGTGAAGACTGATAGAGAAACATAAAGAGATTGAGATTGTGAGGTTCAAGGATTGAAGATGAGGATAAGCATAGTTAAGGATATATTCTATAGAGTGTTATGCAGATGTGACTAAGAGCACATGAAGAAAATAAAAAGAAAGTTGATAGTTATTCGATATTTATTGAAGAAAGAGTTATATTAGAGTTCCTAAGAAGTGGTTTTTGGTAATTTGATTATATATCCTAATAGAGATAGAATCTTGTTAAGTGAAGTTAGATAGAGGAAGAAGACATGACAAAGATGGCATGGTTGAGCACACTATGTTTGGCATTGCATATGTGAAGATTTATGAAGATTGTAAGATGATTGTGTTATGTAATTATGAAAATATGTATTGTAACATGTATTGTATTATATCAATGTGGTCCTATTTTAGTTGTAAGTTGAGAAAGCCTTATGGATGAATCATTAATTAGTTTGAGGACTTGACATAAAGGAAAGTTTATTTCCTTGTGATTAAGTGAATATGTGGTGAGTGATTGCAAATTGTAAGTGTAGATTGAATTATAAGTAAGTGATCTAAGGGATTCTATGTGTTGTGAGTATGTAAAACTAGATGTAAGATCCAATTAACTTGATATTGAGATTAGAGAAGTGTTTTGGTATAGTAGAGACACAATGAGAGAGTGAAGTGATTATATTTGGTAGAGAGTTCTAGTGGAGAGTTGATCATATGGTATTATTCTAGAAGGAATACTACTAAGGCTAGTTGGATAGTGAGTTAAGTGGTCTTTCTCTTGAAGCTATTTGGATAGTGGGTCCTTTTGCCTTCCACAACTCCTAACAAGGTTGGCACAACTCCTAACAGGGTTGAAATCTCCTCATAGGGATTCAAAGTCTCCTACTAGGGACTAATATGTACTAAATGTATTTGATTGACCCCTAACAAGGTTTATGCTCTTGTAAGGAAATTATATATTAGTACATCATTTTGTGGGTACCATCCCACTAGGGTTTTCCCTCTAATCAAGAATTCCCCTAGTTAACAAATCTGGTGATATTATGTATAGTTATCTTCTTGTGGTTGTTGCACTTGATGATTACATATTTCAGCTTTAATAAGGTTAAAGAGATTATTTATTTATTTCATAACTAATTCACGACCCCCCTCTCAATTATCTTGGTAGACTTTACTTTGTAACAATTACTAGGTCTTAAGTTGAAGTGTGACATGTGAAAGAGGAATAGTTCATAGCAACAGGTAAACTGGAATAAATTGATTTGTGGTAGGAGTATGCATCTATTTTGGAGGAATGGAAAAGGAAAAGTGGGGTTGGTGAGGCTCATGATGAAGAAGACTTGCAAGAAGAGATGCACATTGTGATGAAGGTCCAAGAGGAGGTTCAAGTTACAAAGTTTTCTCCAAGCATGGAGATATGACAGTTTAATAAAAAGATGGAAGAGTACCTATGGTGGGTACACATGAAGCATTTGTAAGTACATGCAATAAGTATGGTTGATCTTAATGAGTAGCAATAGGTGGTCTATATTTTTCCCATAGGGGGCAAACAATAAAATAAAATAAAGAAGGACAATTTAAGACAACACCAAGAAAAGGGTACAATGGTTCAAGCAACATGATTTTTCAAGACAATAGTGAAATTGAAGATTTTATTTTCTCTAACATGTTTATTGCAGGTACTTCCAAGTGGAATTTGAAGAATTTCAAACTTGGGGAGTATGGTGCAGGAGCACCATGGCATGAAAGGTAAACCAAGGTCACTAGGTGATCCTAAAGGAATTGGAAGATCAAACAAAGACCATCATGGTCATTTTTGCATGTAACAAGGCCTATAAAGTCATTTATTGATGTAATAAATGTATTTGGGTCATTTCATGTAAAGGGAAGAACAATCATGCTATGTAAGTAACATGGACATATATGGCCTTAAGAGTTACATGCAAGGGTAGAGATATTATTTGGTTGTGTTTCATGTCTATATGGTCTACAAAAGACCATTTGGATGTGATTAGAGAAAAGTATAAATGATAAATATAAAAAAGATGTATAAGTTGCCAAAGTTGAACATTTCATCTTTATTAGAGCTGCAATATTTTTTGCTTAATGCAACCTTTTGTGGGTTCATTGTGTTGGAGGTGGGATGGGGGTGGGGGGGTGGGTATGGTGGGTGAATCAATGTTCTAATATTCAATTTTGAAACAACACTTTTCTAAACAAATAATTGAAAGTTGAATTTATTAAAATGCAACCATCCTTAAACAACATAATTTGTTGTGAAGTAAAAAGTGAAATTAAATAGAAACATGAAAATAATAAAGTCCAAAAAAGAATTATAACACAATATTTTTAGGAGTGCAAAGCCCTAATAGGAATGAAAAACCACTCGATATGGTGCCTTAATAGAAAATTGTTTATAGAGCTTCACTAACTACTTTTATGTCTTACAAACATAGTATCATTGGAAATTAAAATGTTTCACACTCACAAAGCCTCATTGGTTATAAAATGTGTCTCATTGGCTATCTAAATAATGTCCCACTAACAAAAAAATCACATCATAATTCTGAAAATAAGAATAAAAAGTATAACCTCTATTTTATTGTAAATTATTTCACTTGAGATTCAAGAGCTCACATGCATATGCAAAATGTATACTACAATATGAAATGTCTCACAAATTTATGTTTGCAATCTATACACTATGTTTCACATAATCAAGAAATTTTCCTATGTAGTACAAACCCAATATCTCATAGATTAAAGATTGTTCAATATAGTCCTCTTCCCAAATATAAATCCAAACTTGAGTTCTTTCTCATTACTGATTGTATTACCCTTCAATAATTTAAAACTCTTTTCAAAATTTTCACAAAAACATGTTTCCACCAAATTTTTATCACTAGATTTTAAAGCTTCAAAAGGTCGAATGGAGTGAGAGCGAGACTAGATTACAAGAGGCCATAGGGATTTTTAGAATAAAAGTAATATTTTTAGAGATGATTTTAGAGGTTATTCATACACAAGCAAGTTAGGGTATTTAGACACATATCGATTTTTTATAATAGGTTTAGAAATAGGCAAAAAAATATCCATTGAGGTAATCAACAAAGGAGGATGGAGAAGGAGAAAGACTGGATTGTAAGAGGCCATTAGGGGTTTTAGAATTAGTGTTACATTTTTAGAGATGATTGCAGAGGTTATTTAGATACAATCATGTTAGGGTATAATAATAGGTTCAAAACAACCATAAGAACCTCCATGGAGGTAATCAAGGTAAATTTGCAAGGAACCACTCTATTCGAAATCAACCACATAGGAGATCCTTTAAGAATCAACCAATATTTGATAATTTTGAACTAGGTTAACTAATAGGAGATCATCAAACCTTTCCCAATAACATTCCCCTTTTTAGAGTTACCTATAATCCAAATAATGGGGTAGATGATATGGGTAGTTGAATAGGTACCGAGGGTTCCAAATATTTCATAGCTTTCCAGCTTCTTTTGCATCGAGAATGAATCTTAGGTTTTTTATGCAAACAATGAAATCATGAATAAAAAATGGTGAATGAGTTACCTAATAATGGTATTAAGTTCTGACAGAGACATATGGATGAGGAGAGTTCTTCTAGGGCAAATAGTGATTGTGTTTTATAACAGAATGAAGGCATCAATTATTGTGATAATGGTGTGTCAAAGATAAACATACAACTTGAAGAATATAATAAAGGGGAGCATGTTGTGACTATCCCAAAACATATGTTGAAGATGGAGGTGGATAACCTACATGCTATGGATTTATAGATCTCAAATCTTGATCTAGACCAATGTTTTTTTTTCAAAATGGGTTAATCACAATTGGGAGAATTGACACATTTTTTAGATTGACACACTAGAAAAATTTAATGACAAATAGCTTAAGCTTGGGAATCTAGTGTCCAAGTGTAGGTTAGAGTCAGATTAAAGAGATAAGGTCTATCCAAACCCTACTTCTAGTGCATGCACCTTCTCAAAGAAGTAAGAGGTTGAGAGGAATACCAATGGTCATAGTAAAGGATACATAATGATTACATACATTAGCTTAAAGACAACATAATTCACTCACAAGTTGGGAGAAGATCAAACTATTACTATTTCTATCCAAGATCCAAGGTAACCTTTGGAAATGAATCTAAAAGAGGACCAATTTCTTTCTAATATCCTCACTACACAACCTCAAAATGCTAGTGCTGATTCAAGGAAAGAACTGAATGACATGGGCATACAAGTTTAAGGAATACCATTAACATGAACGACCGGGTTCTTCTTGGTTGTACTCAAATTTAATAAAAAAATAGAATGAAGAAGAACATATTGATTCCTACGACCTAAATCTTAGTGATAAGTTTGGTGAAATGGTGACTACTAAATATGGGAAGAATAGACAATTTAATAATTAGGTAGAGAAACACAATCTTAGGAATTCTATGGATTACATATCTATATCGAATTAGGCTCCTACAGTTAACCATCCAACTCAAACTATAATGGACTTAGGGTTGGAAGTGTGATTTCCATCCCTACATCATAAAGATGGAGAAGTGATAGAGGTGTTAAGGTCAAAGTAGGAAGATGAAAGGGGAGAAAACCATTGGAAGGTTGCTAAAAGAAAGAAAAAATTGTAGTGTAATGCCCTGCTCAGAAACCCAAAAGAGATAAACCTAACATGCTTCAATGTTTACCAAACTATTTTAAAAAAAGATGAAACAATACCAAATTAACAATGTAGAAGTAATATACACATACATCAAACTCACATATGCAAATAGAATAAAGATTTCATTCCTCAAGGGTTCTGTCATGTTGAGTCATGTTTAAGAAGTTTATGTTACTTAGTTTAAATCTCAAGTACAATGTTCATGATCATAAAGAAATAACATATACATCATCTCATAAGATAAGTCATAAATACAACTGATACAATGAAATATATATCTATGAATAACATCCACTGCATAGGTTGCAGGGCATGCAAGAATATATAAAAGTATATAAAAATACAAGATCTAGGATAACATATATGCATCAACTAAATAGAAGTATTTAAGACAAGAATAAGAATGATAATGGTACAACTAAATCGAAAAACATATAACATCTATCAAATTAATGGGGACCCAAATGGTAAGACATCACTACCTCCCGATTGCATGGTCACCTAGTTAGGTTTCCACTCCCATCGTGTAGGGAAGATAAAGAACAACCTACATATGGTCAATTACGTCATCAAAAAATCCTAGGCAATGAATCTAATATCCAATTCTAACTCAAGGCACACAACTATTGAACAATAAAGACAATCAAACTCAAAAGGAAACTCAATCCAATACCAACAATACATATTGAGTCAACATATAGATACCAAGTATAAATAGAGTATCATCAATCAAGAGACAAAATCAATGAAATATATCCACTTCAAGTCAAAAGCCACATGTCAAAGTATAATAACCAACAAAACATCAACAACCACCAATGAAAGTAAACCATCAAAAATAAATACATCTAACAAATAAAACACCAATAAATAAACCACCAAAGGAAAATACAAAATCTATAAAGGAGACTTAGGCTACATACTAGGTAATTTCATCACATGAGCCAACTCTATGTATATCCTGGTAGTCTCTTAGGACCCTTGTCCCTTAGTGACTCTATGAAAAACCACAATACCCTCTCATGAAGATGAGGAAAACTAGTCATACCTCTCAAAATATCATCCCATTCCCATCCTTAGCCTATACAAGAACTTGGCATCTGTGAGGAAAATCTCTAACTAATGTTTTTAGTGTGTCTCAAGGGAAAAAGGGTTAGGATAGATATTTTAATTACTATGTTATCACTTGTTACATAACTTACAATGAGTTACCTTGACAACCACTTTGGACTCTGGGCCCCATTGCAAGCCACTCCAATAGAATGCACCTAGAGCACCTTCCAAAAAATACACAAACCAAAATTGTGTCCCATAACACAAAATAAATAAAGATAAAATTCGGTTCCATGATAGACAACCCAAAAATAGCATTGGTTCTCAAAACCCAAGTTCTCATAAATGCTCATTAAAATAGAACTCATAAAAGAAATCTCAATTTGAATCATCAAATATATCATGACATACAGTCAAATAATCATCATAAAATAAAAATCAAAGATGCCTCTCGTGCACATCCTAACGTGGCCAACTAAACAATCCACAAAAAAAACCATCACATAAATAAACATCACAAGACTATAAAGAGAATATAAGAAAACATAGTTTTTAAGCAGAATGGTTTAATTCCATCATTTTCTATTTTTAAATTGAGCCATAAAGATGTGTTTAGAAATAAAGTAAGAATATACATGTATGCAATATTGTCATGTTATTAAGCTGAATAATATCAAATCCTAATTGACTTAATATTCTATTGCATATTAGATAACCCAAGTATTAGAGCATCAAAAAGTACAATCAAAAGTAATTAGTCAAGAACTAAACTATCAACAAAAAGAAGTAAATCCCACCCAAGACAAAAAATATTAGTCAATTATGTAACATTAGAGAGTATTTTTATTACAACATACTATAGTACCCAAATGACAATAATTTTTCTATCCTTCTTCTTCTTTGCTATTGGATTCAGTGGTGGCACAACAAATTAGAGATGGTATGATAGGGTATGCAAGGATGCCCCTTTCTTTCTCCTTGGGCCTCTGACTTCTCTCTTCCCTTAGTTTCTTAAAAAGCTATGCTAGGGTGATGTTGAATTCATCAACATCCTTCAAAGTAGTCTATTCATGTGCTAGGTCTTTCTTTTCTACAACTCCTTTCCCCTCCTAAAAGATCTTACTGAAAGTACTTTCCTTCAACTTGAACACTACAGTGACGTGTATAGAAACATAAAGAAATATGAGCCTCCTTAGAGACTTAGTAAGAAATCTAGTTCTACCTTGAAATACATCATCATTCCTAAATTTTTGAATTAGCTAGAGAATAGTAGAAGATAAAATAGACCAAAACACATTGCACCACATATTGCTGCATATAATTTTTCTAGAGGTAATGTTATGTACAAAGAAGTTGTCATCAAAGATAAAACCAAAAAAATCCAAAGTCCCCCTAAAAAATAGGCAATGTTAGAAGACAAATATTGTAGTTCCCCCTAGTTTCTTGAATGATAGCTTATGAAGCCACAATCTCCATAAAAAACATACAATTTTAGGTTGCATCGGTCTGGACATAGATTTAGGAGGTTTTTTTTTCCAAGTAAGAGGGTCAAAAGATAGGTTCTATAAGGTGTTGAGATGCTCAAGGATGACACAAAAGAGGGTGAGGAAAGAGTAAAAAAACATGGATTTGAAAAGATGGAGGGGAGAAAAATCAATCCAATATAGCTAGAAGGAGTAGTAATTATAGAAGAAATAGTTACAAGAAACCCACATACTAAGAATAACATTTTTATAAGAGCTCAATATTTAAAGATGTTAAATACATAAATACCATCTTGAGCCCATTCTTTTATAGAGCAACTCTGTACCAGAGCTAGGGGTTTATCATTTTTCTTGAGATTCCACTATATGGACCCTCTTCCACACAAGACATTACCTCCTTCTAATATTTTAATGAATTCAAGAAAAGGTATAACACTAATCTAGCTCTTCCATCATGACTTGAATACATTGGAACCTCCAAAAAAGGTTTTGACATTAAGAGATAACATGTCCAATATATCCAAGCCACTCTATAATAGAGCTCGACAAGGATAGCCTATGCAAACATTTCTCTTGACGAGGACTTGACAAGGCTGACATCCTTCAATAGATTTAAAAATCCATTTTATAGCTAAGGCAATACCCTATTGTCTAAGGTCCTTTAGCCTCAAGCCCCCAATTTCCTTGCTTTTAGTAGATTAGTCCCACCTAACAACATGACCAACCCTGCCCTTTCCCTAGTAGACCAGAGGAAGTCCTAGATGATTTGGATGAATTCAAATTGATTGAAATTGAACAACCATGCAGATGAAAATTACATTGTATATATGAAAGTATTTTTTGACAAACTTGTACTCTGCTAGCCAAAGAAAGATAAGAAGAATTCCACTTGTTAAGTTTTGTTGTAACCTTCTCCTTGATCCAAAGCCACATATTTTTGATATTAGGATTGACTGCAAAAGGAATACCTAAATATCTAATAATATGATTTGGTCCTCCCCAGCCAATGTTAAATTTTCTGCACCATGCTGGAGGATGTTCATCCTATCCTAGTAGGATAGACTTGGAAATGGAGATCTTACTTCCTGAAGAAATACATAAAATGTCAAATTTTTGAATTAGATGCTTCATATATTATTCATCTAAAACAAAGAGAATAGAAGTATCAACACAAAATTGTACATTGTAAATCTCCTCTTGGTTAGGTAGAATAGGGCAAAGGATCTTTGGGGACAATACATTATATCTTAGAAAGTAGTGAAGTGAGTCACTAGTAATAATAGATAAAGATGGGATTAATGGACATCCTTGTTTGATAGACCTAGACATGTCAAAGTATTATGATCTAACTCCACTAACTTATACCACAACTAATGCATCCTTCATTAGAGTGGCCACTATATGACAAAATGATTGAGGGAATCTGAGAGACTTCAACATCATCAGAATGAATTGCCACTCCACCTTATCATATGCTTTTTCATAGTCAATGAGGAGCATCCCAACATTCTATCCTAAGGTTTTAACCTAGTCCAACGATTCCCAATAAGTACTTAAGATTTCCAATATGTACCTTCCTTTTACAAAACCTCACTAACCCCACTAACTAATATCGCAACTAAAGGTCAATCTTCCCTTGGATGTATTAATTGGGATATTCCAAGGATCCCTAAATGTAGTTTGTCCTATTGTACACATGTGGAGGACATGTCATTGTTTGTCCTTTATTCCACATGTGAGGACAACTCATTTTTTCCTTTATTAAGGAATTTAGTTTATCCTCCTTAAGAGGATTGTGACACTTTGCACACACCTATTATGAATGTGGCATTCATAGAAATGGGAGTTACACATGCAACTCCTTTCTCATCTCTTTATAAGAGATGCTCCTCCTTCTTTCTTCTTCACTCTTATCACTTTGATGTTATTGTATTGAGCTATTTTGCTCCAGCACTCTCTCTCTCTCTTCTCTAGGCATTTTCCTTCATTCATAATACTCACAAGGGGTTTTCTTTGCTTTCCCCTTATAAATCCTTGTCTCCACTGTTGAACCATCTTGGTGTATGCTCTTGGATTTTGCTTATCTCATGGTAACATTGTTTCACACTTAACTTACTTGGATTGTTTCTTGTTTCTTGCTCAATCTTATTGTTTCTTACATGGTATCAGAGCTTGGCTATCTAATCCTTGTTTTAAGTTTTGTGTTGAAGGTTGCCATTCATTGGAGCACACCTTATTTGGAGACGTCATTGAGAGAAGAAGTTTGTGCTGCGATTTTCTGCTCATTCTAACATCCTTTGTGTGCAGATTTTATTGCATCATTTTTATCATTGTTTACTAACCCTCTTTGGAAGGCTTGCCTCCAAAGGGTTCTTTGTTCAAAATTTTTCAAAATTTTTTTTCTCTTGTTTTGGAAGGCGTGCCGCCAAAACAAGAAGCATTTATTAGATAGCATTTTTCTTATTATAATTGTGCAAATTTTAATTTTTTAAAATATTTAAAATATTTATTATAGTGTATTAGAATCAAATTATCTGTGCATTTTTGTCAATTAATTTGTATCATTTATTTAAAAAAAAAAAAAAAAACACCTTAGTATTCAATAGATAAGGTAAAACACCTAAAATATTTATTCTTTCTAATCAATCAAGAATATTTAAATCATCCTATTCATATTTAAGAAAAAATTAGAATCTTGTAAATCTTTTTAAAAAATCTATTTTTTGAAATTAAAAATTTATATTTTATGAAATATTAAATTTTTTTATATCTCATTAAAAAAAAACTCGGGCTTTCCACCTTGGACATATGTCTTCTAAAATTGTTTTTAGTATCTTTCCTTCCTGCTACGTCTATAGCGGCTCAGGTGGCTGTTTCCCTTTTCATTTATTTCTTTGGATCGTAACTGTTTCTTTTATCTTGGCCTTCTTTCTCATGCGTCCTTTAGCAGCCCATTGTATTTTCACTGATATCCACTGCCTCCGATGATAAGTCTGTCCTGTTTACGAATCCAGCCACCATTGCAACATGATTTCTGTGAGTCGCAACCACCCCTTGTCTCTTACCTGTTGTCCCCAACGAGTAGAGAAGTGTGGCAGTGTCCTCCTGTTGTATGTCGACTGACTGGAATTCATCCACATCTGACTGAAACAGGTCCTCAAGCGTAGCAACATATTCGGATTGATTTGCCATTGGGTTTGTTTTCTAATCTTCATTCACCAGATATGTTAATTCATATTACCATTTCTTGTTTGCAAGAAACAAGAATTTTCTTCTTCAGATGCTTAATATCTCAGACGTTTTTTAAAAAAAAAAGTGCAATCATTCAAAGACTTTTTTTTGTTTCAGTTTCTTTTAGCTTCGTAGCTTTGTTTGAAGAATATTATTTATTTTTAGCATTCTTTAAAAAAGGCTCACAGAAGGTAACACCTTCTATGACTCCTCTTTATCTGCAGAATCCACAATTTTTTAATACTATTTTTGGTGTGCAGCTTGTCCTTATGCCTGCATAACTTTTTCATCTTTGTCTATTCATTTTGCCATCCTGGACCTCTGCATGTCAGTGGTTTCAGTTATTTAGCATCTTTCTATTTCTTTTGGTAGTTACTTTCTTTTTTGTTTTCTTTCTTCAATCATTCTGTATCTTAATTATAGCAAATTAGATTCCTCTATTTCTTTTCAATAAAAAAAAACACTTTAATGCTGTATTAGGTTAGGAATCATTAATATAGCCATCCTAAATATAGAAAATTGGATTCATTTTTTTAGGCTATAATCATTCTAAAAACGCTTCTACAAGATTTTTTTTATTTTAATCCTTGTACTAACGTTTTGTTGCAGAGTTATATCATTTTTTTTTTCAAAAAACTTATTCATAGTTCCATCATCACGTTTTGTTTTTCATTCAAGTTAATGTATAAGTCATATTTCTATTAGGGGGGACATTTTTTATTCATAAAAATGTCAACCTTAATTCCAAAAATAAAACTTAGTTATTCTAATTATCATTCCTGGAAAACTCATATCTCATTCATTTTTCGTTTTAAACACCTCTTCGAGATAGCCACTGATCCTTCTGTTGAACCTGGTTCAGCAGCTACCCAAGACGAAAAAGATACTTGGAAAACTAAAAATGAAGAAGCTTTAGGTTTAATTAGTATTTCCATTATTCCAGATTTATATGTGTTAATTGCACACTATTTTAAAGCTCATGATGCCTGGTCAATCTTGCAAACCAAGTATGACAGTGGAGATGAATACCGCAAAATACAGTTGTAGGATCAACTTGAAGATCTCAGGTATACAGATTTTAAGAGTATGGATGAATTTCTGTTAAAATTTGATTCTCTTAAAAGCCAAATTATTGCTTTAGGTGTTCAATTAGAGGACATTCTTTTAATTCATCTTATTCTTAAAAAGTGTCATCCTAGACAGTTTCAACAGTTTATAACTAATATTCATGCACAGCTTGCTATTCCTACTTTAACTTCTCAGTTAACTTATGTTATTTTTCAAACTTTATTAAGACAGGAAGAAGCTAAGCTAATTCAATTTGGTACCCTTAAATCAACTGAACATGCATTTATGTCTCAAAATTCAAATAATAATAATAATAATAACAAAAAACAATATAATACTAATTCAAATAATTCCAACAATAAATTTCATGCGAAATATAACAATAATAACAATCATCATAATAACAATCGTAATACTAATAATCAAAGGAATCATTCCAATTCCAAACCTCATTGTTCTTATTGTGGCAAAGCTGGTCATGTTGTCAATAACTGTTTTAAAAAGCAAAATGATAAAAAACCTATGAATATCGGTAACCATAATCAAAAATCAAATCATAAAAAAGGTAACTCTACTGGTTCTAATTCTTGTCATGCTTTTACTTGTAGCTTTAATCTTTGCAGACCTTTAGAATGAATTGTTGACAGTTGTGCATCACAACATGTAACTTCTCATAAAGAAATTTTTGATTCTTTGCAACCTGATATTGCTAACATTCCTATTCAGTTAGCTAATAATCAGACTTGTAAAGTTGAAGGTTTAGGTGATGTAACTATTCCTAATGGTAAATTGCATGATGTATTGTACGTACCTGATTTGAAAACTAATTTGCTTTCTGTTTCACAGTTATGTCAGGACTATAAAGTTGAATTCTATAAAGATACATGTTATGTCATAGATCCTCAAACTAAACAAGTGATTGCTCATGCTAAAATGGATAATGACAACTTATTTAAATTTCATGAATTTGCTAGTTCATGATATTCTTTACATACTTCTATTGATTTCAATATATGGCATGAAAGACTTGGCCATTTAAATTCGGATTATATTACTTTCATGCAAAAACACAATATGGTTGATGGCTTGCCTCACATTATTCCTTCTAAGATTGCTTGTACAGGTTGTATGAGTGGTAAGATGCATAGGGAGCCCTTTCCAAGTGGAAAATCATGGAGGGCAACTCATAAGTTGCATCTTGTCCACAGTGATCTTTTGGGCCCCATGGAGAATAACTCCATCCAAGGTTCTCGATATGCACTTACCTTTGTTGATGATTTTTCTAGACGAACTTGGATCTATTTTTTGCATAGCAAGGATCAAGTTCTTGATATATTCATTGAATTTCAGTTATATGTTGAAAGGCAATCTAGTTTTAAACTTAAATTTCTCAAAATTGATAATGGAAAGGAATATGTGAACAATGATTTCCACTCTTATTTGAAATCATGTGGAATTAAACACGAGCTTACTATTCCTTATACACCACAACAAAATGGTGTGGCAGAAAGAAAGCATCAGACCATTGTTGAAATGGCTAGAAGCATGTTGCATGCTAAGAATCTGCATTATAAATTTTGGGCTAAAGCCATGTTTTGTGCAACTTATATTCTTAATAGGACTCCTACCAAAGCTCTCAAGGATATTACTCTAGAAGAGGCTTGGTCTGGTAGGAAACCTAATTTACATCATTTGCGGATTTTTGGATCTGTTGCTTATGTTCATACTCCTAAACAGAAAAGGCATAAATTAGATGCTAAGTCATCTCCTTATATGTTTGTTGGTTATGATGAAAACACTAAGGGTTATCGTGTTTATGATTCCACTTCTAACAAAGTTCAAGTTGCTAGAGATGTTTGTATTGCAAAAAATGGAGTCCATGACTGTTCTACTACACATGATGCAGAATTCAGTGGCACTAATATTGTGCTATTGGAGGACCAACCTCCTTCTCTTAACCCTAGTCCTCCTCTTAACTCTTCAACTCAAGTACCACCTATTATTTCTGCTCCTACAAGTAATGATATTCAAGTAGCTACTAATGATTCTTCCTTTAGTAATAATTCCATTGCAACTAAACGTAAACCTAAATGGGCTCAAAACTTAATCAATGAAGGTGATGACTACATTTCTAGATTTGGTGGAATTAAAAATAGAAGGATTAATTATTGTAATTATGCTTTGATGACTACTATTATGAATTCTAACGATCCTAAGTCTTTTGATCAAGCTAACTCTCAACCTCATTGACAAAAAGCCAAGCAAGAGGAATATGATTCTTTAATTGCTAATCAAACTTGGGACTTAGTCAAGTTACCTCATGGCAAGAATATAGTTTCATGTAAATGGTTATACAAAACAAAATTGAATACTAATAATGAAATTAGTAAATTTAAGGCTAGACTAGTTGCTAGAGGATTCTCAAAAATTGAAGGATTAGACTATAATGAAACTTTTGCTCCTGTTGCTAAAATGCCTACTATCAAATTAGCTCTTTCTTTAGCATCCAAAATGAATTGGCCCATTCATCAAATGGATGTTAAAAGTGCCTTCTTAAATGGTGATTTACATGAAGAAATATATATGGCTCAACCTCATGGATTTGTTAAGAAAGGTAGTGAAAATCTAGTTTGCAAATTGAAAAAATCTATTTATGGTCTTAAAAAATCACCTAGAGAATGGTATTCTAAAATTAATTCTTTCTTTATTTCTCAAGGTTTTTCTAGAAGTAAGAATGATCCTAATTTGTATATTAAACATACTAACGATGATATTATCATTGTTATTGTTTATGTAGATGATCTAATTCTCACTTCTAGTTCAGATGCTTTGATTTCTGATATTAAGTTTCAAATTAAACAAAAATTTCAGATGATTGATTTAGGTATTTTACAATACTTCTTAGGTATGCAAATTTGCCAAACTCCTAAGGGTATCTTTCTTTCTCAAAGCAAGTATGCTCATGATCTTTTAGAAAAATTTAAGATGAATGATTCTAACCATGTTTCAATTCCATGTGAATTAGGAACTAAATTAATGGCTGATATGAATACTCCTTTTGTTGATGAAACTTTGTATAGACAGTTGGTAGGAAGTTTAAATTATTTAACTCTTACTAGACCTGATATTGCTTATAGTGTTGGTTTAGTTTCTCGATTTATGTCTAAACCTCAACAAACTCATTTTAAAGTTGCTAAACGAATCTTAAGGTACATTAAAGGAACTATTAATATGGGATTATTCTATGATGCCAATTATGAATTTATTTTACATGGCTATACTGATTCAGATCTAGGTGGAGATCCCAATGATGGGAAATCCACTTGTGGCTATTGTTTCTTTGTTGGTTTAGGTGCAATTTCTTGGAAAAGTAAAAAAGAACACTCTATTTCCCTTTGCTCAACCGAAGCTGAATACAAAGGTTGTACCAATGCAGCTAAGGAAGCTTTATGGATTAGAAGACTTCTTGACGATTTGGGTCTACCTCAACAATAACCTACCCCTCTACATTGTGACAATCAAAGTGCTATTGCCTTGGCAAAGAATCTAGTTTTTCATACAAGGACCAAACATATTTCACTTCAACATCACTTCATTTGAGAACAAGTTGAAGACAAGAAAATTACTCTTCTTTATTGTAAAGGTGAAGATCAAGTGGCTGATATTTTAACCAAACCGCTTTCTAAAGAGAGATTTAAATTCCAATGTAAAAATTTGGGTTTACAACCCGTTAATGTAAACTCCCCAAGTAAATATTAAGGGGGGGTGTTAGAAAGGTTAATCTTCCCTTGGATGTATTAATTGGGATATTCCAAGGATCCCTAAATGTAGTTTGTCCTATTGTACACATGTGGAGGACATGTCATTGTTTGTCCTTTATTCCACATGTGAGGACAACTCATTTTTTTCCTTTATTAAGGAATTTAGTTTATCCTCCTTAAGAGGATTGTGACACTTTGCACACACCTATTATGAATGTGGCATTCATAGAAATGGGAGTTACACATGCAACTCCTTTCTCATCTCTTTATAAGAGACGCTCCTCCTTCTTTCTTCTTCACTCTTATCACTTTGATGTTATTGTATTGAGCTATTTTGCTCCAGCACTCTCTCTCTCTCTCTTCTCTAGGCATTTGCCTTCATTCATAATACTCACAAGGGGTTTTCTTTGCTTTCCCCTTATAAATCCTTGTCTCCATTGTTGAACCATCTTGGTGTATGCTCTTGGATTTTTCTTATCTCATGGTAACATTGTTTCACACTTAACTTACTTGGATTGTTTCTCGTTCCTTGCTCAATCTTATCGTTTCTTACAGAATTTCCACTCCACCTTATCATATGCTTTTTCATAGTCAATGAGGAGCATCCCAACATTCTATCCTAAGGTTTTAACCTAGTCCAATGATTCCCAATAAGTACTTAAGATTTCCAGTATGTACCTTCCTTTTACAAAACCTCACTAACCCCACTAACTAATATCACAACTAATGCATCCTTCATTAGAGTGGCCACCATATGACAAAATTATTGAGGGAATTCAACAGATTTCAACATCATCACAATGAATTTCCACTCCACCCTATCATATGCTTTTTCATAGTCAATAAAGAGAATCCCAACATTTCGTCATGAGGTTTTAGCCCAATCCAATGATTCCCAATAGGTAATTAAGTTTTCTAGTATGTACCTTCCTTTTACAAAACCCATTTGTGTAGGATTGATGATCTTAGGAAGGACATTTTCCACTCTAACTGACAACATTTTAGCAATAATCTTATAGGTTATATTGAGTAGTGTGATTGGCATCCGATTCTTAATGAGAGTTTTATTTCCTCTAGGAATTAGTTTAATAATACATGCATTGATCTCCGACCCTAGTGATCCTCTAGCTAGGGAAAATTCATACAGGTGCTTAATCTTGTGGTATATCCACTTTGTATTGGTTTTGAAGAACTTAACTAGTACGCCATAAGGGCTTGGGGCCTTATCCTTGGCCACAATATGGATGAACCTCTTAATTTCTCCTAGATTGATAGGGGCATCTAGTGACAAGGCATCTTATTCTTAAAGTCTTTTAGGGATAATGGAGAAAAATTTCTCCCTATCCTCTTTCATGTTACACCCATCATCTTTTGATTGAAACAAAGTTTCGTAGTAACTTGCAAAAGAGCCAAGGATGGCCTCAAGTTTAGTGATGCTTTCCTCATCCTCACATAGGAAATCAATTTTATCTTTGGCTTCTTTGGACTTTAATACTTGAAAGAAAAATTTGGAGACTTTATCTCCAACTTTTAACCAATTAAGTCTTGATCTCACTCTGGTTCCTTGTGCCCTACTTGCTTGTTCTTTTCTGAGGTTATGCGTTACTTTAGCCACTAATTCCATTGCTTCCTCATTAGAGGTTTGGGATTAAACATAAGCTTCAAATTCATGTGAAAATTAAATTAGGTCATACCCTTGAGCTGTGGCATCCTTATCTTTTTTCCCCACCCACTATCTTAAATAAATATTTCCAAGAGTGAAGGTTTTGAGTCCACTTACTAACTAGGTCATCATGTTGACACATTGAGGAGTTATACTAGTATATGATCTTGACTAAAACTAAGATATCTTTATCCTCAAGGAGTGAGGTATTGAGTGCAAATGAGTTGGGTTTATTAGTGGGAAGAGTGGGATGTCTATTTGTGAAGATATCAACAGTAATGAGATGGTGATCTGAAAGAGAAAATGGAACAACTTGAACAAAATTATCCCCCTGAGGCTCAGAGTAGCTCAACATATCTTTATTATAATACATCCTATCTAGACTATAATAAATTCTTCTTTCACCTATCTATAAATTTGACCATGTATACCAAATACACTTAGAGTGAGTCTTGATACCAGATAGAGGATTAAAAAGGTTAAGTTTATTGACTAGTCTGTTCCAAATATAATCTTCATTGATTTTATATTAAAATTTAACTCCTCCACACTTATCCTAGGCATATTCCACCATATTGAAGTCTCTTTTCAAGACCCAAGGAAGATTAGGTAGAGATGAGAGCCACTGCCAAAGTTTGAATCTATCATAAGGATCATTTGGGGCGTACACATAGCAGATCCCAAATTCAAAGTCACCCACTTGGAAGGAAACCCAGGTGGCTTGATTACAAGGAGAGAAACCACATTCTTTACCATATTCTTCCATCTAAGGCCTACCAGGATGGAGGATCCTTCTTTGCCTCTAGGATGTTTTTTACCATGATAAAATTCTAGTATTTCCAAATTCGTTGTTCAAACTATGTTGCCTAAGTTTCCTATTGATAAAAGTTTCTTGTTTAGTCTTGTTACAAGTTTAACTAATTGTTTAATTGATGGCACATAATATTCCTAGAGTTCCTAGTGTTGAAACTTGTCTCTAATACCAAATGTAACACCCCACTCAGGAACCCAATAGAAATAAACCTAACATGCTACAATGTTTACTGAACTATTTTTTTTAGAAGATGAAACAATACCAAATTAACAATGCAAAAGTAATATACACATACACATCAAAATCACATATGAAAATACAATTGAGATTTTCTTCCTCAATGGTTCTGTGACATTGAATCACTTTTAAGAAGTTTATGTTAATTAATTTAAATCTCAAGTACAATGGCCATGATCATAAAGAAATAACATATACATCATCTCATAAGCAATTTCATTAATACAACTGATACAATGAATATATATATATATATATATATATAAATCATGCATTGCACAGGTTGTAGGGTATGCAAGAATATATATTATTGATCTGTACCTCATGTTGCCTATTAGTGTCAAACAATTATTCATTCACAAGGTAGGGTTGTTCAATCATCATTGTGATAGAGCCATTATATATAGGTCAAGCTAAGTATTGAAGACTTGTATATATTTCAAGTTATGTGCTAAGTACTCAAGTGATTGTCAAGTTTATTTGGGATAGTAGTTGAAGCTAAGTGATAGAGAGGTCATTGAGTAATTTAGTATATATCGAGCATAGTTATGGTCAAGGGACAACATGATGAATTAGTTTATGTCAAGCATCAGTATGTTATGAGTGTCAAGTAATACAATTTTGCATATTTGTTTGGAATTGCACAAAATTTAAGGTAAACTATTTTTATCGAGCTAGAAACATGTTTTATAGATCAAGGAGGTAATCAAAGAGTTGATCACGTGTCAAATAAAGAATCATTAGTCTCTATGTGAGGAAATCCACCAATAAAATAATTGCAAGAACTAAGTGGAAAAAAAATGAATCTAGATCCTTGATTGGGATCTAGAAGGTTCACACAAATAACTATTTAAGGAGGGTCTATGACCTAATTCATGTGTATGAGTAAGTATGGATGAAGAGTTTGGTTGCACACAAAATTTTGGAGGTGAATCAAAGTGTTAAGGATGGAAGAGACCAAGCAATGTAGTGGATGATTTTGTGGAGAGATATAGAAGATCAATCATAGTAAGGTGATAAAGCATTGTATAGAGGAGATCTAATATCAACATTGTAAGAGAATACAAGAGGATTAGGTACTGAACATTCTAAAAAAGCGTTTCAAGGTTTAAATCTCTTAATAAAGTAGCTTTAATAAGATTTTGTAGATCTCTTAATAGAGTACTCACTTAATTGTGATGTAAAATACTTTAATCAAGGTAGAACCTAGCAGTTCTCTTAGCCTTTCATAGGGTAGACCATTAGAAGTGATTAAAATGTTGCAACCTTAACAAACACAACTTTATTGTTACAGTAGTGAAGATTTTATAGGTGTCATTCTCATCATAGTTTTACCTTCACCATGGAGGGTTTCTATGTTACCAAATTTGTGTGTTTATGAGTTTTCATTCATGTAGTTAGAAGTTAGATATGATATTATGTTGATGTGAATGATTACATTGATATGAGGTTAATGTTCAAATAAGGGTTTATGAGAAGATATCAAATATGTTTCATGTTGAAGTGTGAAAAGTTTTTATAGATATCGATTCACCCCCCTCTTAGTATCTCACTTTCCTTATTAGATTTCCAACAATTGGTATTAGAGTAGTGTATGCTTGACAAAAGTCTAACCACTTGGGAGTTAAAGATCTTGAAGATGGAAGCCTACAAATTGAGAAAGATCATTGAGAACCATATGATTGATGTTCATATTGAATTTGAACAAGTCAAGTTTACAAAAGAAACATTGAGGTGATCCTTGTAGAGAAGGAAAGAGATGGAAATTAAACAAAATGACACCCAATATAAAGAATAGACTATTGAAAAACTATCTGATGCAGTAGCATCCTGGGTTGACATGTTATCCTACTCATTTATTTTCATTTTGCTAGTTGTCGAGTTACATTCATTTTTGAGTTGCAGCAATTGCCGAGTGCCAGTAAATTTTGTAGTTTAAGATGAGTTGAGGTTATCCCACATCATGTTAACACTCAGGTTCACATGTTATCCCATCTCACTCTACAGTGTGTGCCAATCTATTCTTCATGTGCCGAGTTACCTAGTGTATGCTGAGTGACCCTTCATGCATCAAGTTTTCCTATTTATGCCGAGTGTCAACATTTTGGACATGATTTTTTGCATTTTTTGTGCTAGTCAACTTGCGAGATTTATTTTGATCATGATATTTATAATGAGATATTTTCTTGGCATGTGTACAGACTGTTGTTAGGTCAACCTTGCTATTATGTAATGTTCTAGAATGTTCTATAAGCCATTTTGGCAAGTATAAATAAAGTATTTGGGCTTAGAGTTAGGGTAGATTGGTAGAGTTTTTGGAAAGATTGTGGTAGATCAATTTGGAGTAGAATTGGAAAGTGAAAATTTGAAGCTGGATCTTAGATCTTGAATGTATTTTGTATCTGGTTGTAACCTAGAAGGCCTAACAGCTGGGCATGTATACTAATCATTTGATGAATCAATAAAGAATATTATTCTCTCCCTCTCTCTACGGTGCTATTCTCTTTGTGTGATTGCTTCCACTATGTTTAATCTACAAGGCTAGTTTGGATTGTTGGGTGTGCCTTTGGCCCTAGTTCTCTTCTTGCCCTCCTTGCATCAAGTGGTATCAGAGCACAGTTGTTCTTGAGTGTGCAAGCAGATCGTCGAAGTGTGAGGCAGTTTGTACCAAGACCTTAGATTGTGTAGAACCCTATTTTAGATTTGGTTGTAGCATTGTAGATTTACAAATTTGACCTATAACTTGCAGAGGGTTACAATCTTGCAAGAACCTAATCTATAAAGATGGTTCATGGTAGAGGAAATGTTGATAATTCTATGTTAGATGCATTGAGACAAATTACAACCAGATTAGATGTTGTGGAGATAGCCCAAAGGATAGGATCACATCTTGAGGATGTGAGCGATGATGAAGTAGTAGCACCAAACCCTAATCAAGAATAAAAAGAAGACCAAGATGAGGAAAGATTGTTGAGAGTATTGTCTAGGGAACATTCAAAGCCTGCTATAGAAGTTGTTCCTTATGATGGAAAATTGGACACTAATGCTATGTTGGATTGGATCTATGATATGGAGAAGTTCTTTGAGTATTAAAACACTCCTAATAATAGGAAGGTGAAGATTGTAATTACTAGGATGAAAGGTCATGCTTCATTGTGGTGGGAGCATTTGCAAACTAATAGACAAAGGAGAGGAAAGGAGAAGATCAGAACTTGGCCAAAGATGGTGAACAAGGTAAATAACAAATTCCTTCCCACTGATTACCAAGTTAGCTTACTGAGAAAGATGCAAAATTTGAGACAAAAAGACATGATTGTGAAAGAGTATACTGAGGAATTCTATAGATTAGACATCAAATCTAGACATGTGGATGATGATGTTGAGAAAATTGTAAGATACACAAATGGATTGAGATCTAGAATTCAAGATGAGATAAGTTTTGTGAAATTGGAAAGTGTAGAAGAAGCATATCAATATGCCTTGAAAGCTGAGAAGATCTTGAAAAAGAAGCATCAACAAAGACAAAGAGGTAGAGGTGGTAGATTCCAAAGAGGCAAAGGTAGATCTTATGGTGAAGGTGGTAGGTCTGACAGTTTTGTGCAAGTTAAAGGAAATATGAAGGGAAGAATGATGACAAAGACAAGACAGAGTGGAAAGTTGGTAGTTCATACCAAGGAGGTACTAGTTCCTACCGAGGAAGAGGTAATTCTTATCCTATAGGTGGTTTTTGTGGTGATTGTTTCAGATGTGGTAAAGAAGGACATATATATTTTGAATATAGATCCTCTTAAAGTGGGCAGAATAATAGAAATGTTGTGATTCAAGAAGACATTGAGAGTTCACCAAGTGGACCTGAGGTTGGAGAAAATTTGATGATGAGAAGAACCTTATGTAATAAGGGAAGTGATGAGGAACATATCCTTAGAAGAAGTCTTTTCAAGACCAGATGTACGATGACTAAAACATTTTGCAAGGTGATCATTTATAGTGGAAGTTCTACAAATTTGGCATTAGAAAAGCTAGTTACAAAGTTGTAGTTGTAGAGGCTGAAACATCCCAAACCCTATCATGTTTCATGGATCAAAGATGAGCATAAGATATTGGTAAGTGAATAATGTATTGTGAAGTTCACGATTGGACATTACTTTGATAAAGTTTTGTGTGATATTATGACTAAGGATTGTTGTCATATTTTGTTGGGTAGACCTTGACAATATGATAGATATGCTGTACAGGATGAAAGATTGAATCAATATACTCTTTGGGTGAATGGGAAGAAGAAAATATTGTTTCCTTTGATTAAAAGTCCATATGAGGTTAGTTATACTACAATAAAAGATTGTATGGTTAATGGTGAGTAATTTGAAAAAGAAGTGAAGAAGAATCAAGTCTGTTTTGGCATAGTTCCTAGAGGACCGAGTGTTTACCAAGCAACAAAAGTTGGTAATGACCAAATGACAACAAATAGTGGTAGCTGAGTACCAGAAGAAATTACAAAACTATTGAATGAGTATAATGATATTGTTGTTGAAGATATTCCTAATGGTTTACTGCTAGTGAGAAGTATAAGTCATTGTATGGATCTGATTCCTAGAGCTAGTTTGCCAAACAAAGCACCATATAGATTGACACCTAAAGAGAATCAAGAACTTAATAGACAAGTGCACGAATTGCTACAGCAGGCATTAATAAGAGAAAGTTTGAGTCCATGTGCTGTACCTATTGTAGTAGCACCTAAGAAGAATGGAGAATGAAGAATGTGTACTGATTCCAAAGCTATTAACAAGATCATAGTGAAATATAGGTTTCTTATGTTGAGGATGGATGACATTATGGATTTTTTGAGTGGAGCAAATTATTTTACCAAGATTGATTTGAAGAGCGGCTATCATCAAATCAAAATCAGAGAAGGTGATGAATGGAAGACTACTTTCAAGACAAAAGATGGTTTGTATGAATGGTTGGTTATGCCTTTTGGTTTGACTAATGCACCTAGTACTTTCATGAGGTTGATGAATGAAGTTTTGAATTTTTTTTTGGGTAAGTTTGTGATTGTCTATTTGGATGATATTCAGTTATCTAGCAAGACTAAGGAAGAACATCTTGAGCATGTTAGACAAGTATTGCAAAGATTTAAAGAGGAAAAGTTGATGATTAATTTGAAAAAATGTTCTTTTATGTAAGAAGAGATTTTTTATTTGGGATTTGTTATATTAGCTGATGGTTTAAGAATGGATCTTGAGAAGGTTAAAGCAATTTTGGAACAGCCTACACCTGAGAATGTGGGTGAGGTAAGATCATTTCATGGTTTGGCTAGTTTTTATAGGATGTTTATAAAGAATTTCAGTGTTATTTGTAATGCTATGACTAAGACAATGAGAGAAGATAAAAATGAATTCAAGTGGACACATGGAGTTGATAAGAGTTTTGAGACTTTGAAACAAAAGGTTGCAAAATTACCCATATTGGATTTTCTTGATTTCAATAAGGTATTTCAAGTTGAATGTAATATAAGTGGTAGTGCAATAAGAGCTATATTAAGTCAAGAAGGTAAAGTTGTTGCTTTCTTTAGTGAGAAGTTGAATGATGCTAAAAGGAAGTATTATGTGTATGATCAAGAGTTTTATGCTATTGTTCAAGCTTTGAATAAGTGGAGACATTATTTGATTCCTGAGGAGTTGGTGTTGTATACTGATCATAAAGTTTTACAGTACTTGGCAAGTCAACATAAATTGAATTGGAGACATATGAAGTGGGTTGAGTATTTGCAAAGTTTTATGTTTGTGATTAAGCATAAGAGTGGAGTTACTAATAGAGTTGTTGATACATTGAGTAGAAGACATTCTTTGTTGACTGAAATGAAGGTTGAAGTTCTTGGTTTTGATGAAATGAAATAATTGTATGATGTTGATCTTGATTTTTCTGAGGCATGGAGAGAGTGCATAGCACCAAATCTGACAAATCACATCAGTAAGTATGATGAATATTTTATTCAAGAAGGTATGTTGTTCAAAGGTATTCAGTTGTGTATCCCTAGAAGTTATATGAGGTTGAATATGATTAAGGAAAGACATAATGGTGGATTGGCTAGACATTTTGGAATTGATAAGACATTGAGTTTGCTGAAGGAGAAGTATTATTGGCCATAAATGTATAAGGATGTTCAAAAATTTGTGAAGACTAATGAGCCTATAAAATTTCATATTTATATTCATATACTATAACACTTTACCCTATGGTTTCAATATATTCCCAAGCCATTTCCATACATTAAGTTGATTTATGAAGCATTAACTTCGATAAATGATTTACTAATTAGCATTTGTATGTGTAGCTAGTTAATACTAAATTATGCTGATTTATTATCATAAGTGGTTATTATTGAAGTATAATTATCTTGAGGTAATTAAGATATTTTTTGTGAGGTATTTGTGTCATTCATGTAGATGGAAAAAAAGAGAAGCAAGTTGACATTTGTCGATAATCAAAAATTGCAAGAAATACAAAAAAAGTCAAAAACACAGTTTTGGTAAAATAGGCATATCTCACCCAATTCTTAATAAAATTAAGAATGTCTTATGGATTTGATAAGACAAAAAAAAGGTGCAAAAATTATTTTGAGCTCTTGAGTTAGTTTGGAATAGTTAATGAGCACCACAGATTAGAAGTTGATTGAGGAAAAGGTGGCACATTTTTAGGCAGCATAAAACTATTCCAATTAAATGGCCATAACTTCCACATTTCTTAATGAAATTCATATTTCCAAAATGATCTAGAAAGAGAAAAAGGAGGAGCACAATGTGATAAAAGGGTTTGACCTAATTCAAATTAACAAAGGAGAACCATGTTCTTGAGTGGACTGCTGAAAATGTGAAGCAACACACTTAGTCATTAGTCTTGTAATAAATCTCTTCCTTGTTTAAAGGAATGATGAGACACTTGTTAGATGGTTGTTAGAGATTCAATAAGCTTATATATTCAAAATTTTAATCAAGCATTAGATATGTAGATGTAAACATACATAGAGATATAGATAGATTAGATAATATATAGTTCCTGTAGCCATTACTGTGCAGTTTTCTGCAACCATTACTGTGTATTTAGATTTATTTTCAGAATAGTTATAGTTTATGTTTTGCAATGATAGATTAGCTTAGAGAGTTTCATGGTGGATATACTTTGCAGACTTGTTTCTAGTATTCATCCTTGGGTTGACAATTTAAATGAAACTTCTCTATTAGAAAGATAACTGCTCATTTTGGATGTCCAATCCATGAGTTGTGTTTTTAGAACCAAGTTATTGATCTTATTGGGAATCCAACAAAGAGTTGTGGAGTTTTTCAAGTTGCAAAAGGAGTAAGCCAAATTACTAGATTGTATACACCTATTTTTATTCTTGAGAAAACTTGGAGTGACATTAGCATGTATTTTATTCTTAGATTGACTAAAACAACAAAGAGGTATGATTCTATATTTGTTGTGGTGGATAGATTTTCTAAAATGGCTCATTTTATACCATGTAAGAAGACATTAGATGCTGAGCATGTTGCTAAAATTTTCTTCAAAGAGATTGTTAGATTGCATGGATTACCAAGAAGTATTATTTTTGACAAAGACAGTAAGTTTGTTGGTTATTTCTGGAGAACTTTGTGGAAGAAGATGGGTACTAAGTTGAATTTTAGTTCTACATTCCATCCATAGACTGATGGAAAAATAGAGGTTGTGAATAGAATATTGGGTAATTTTCTAAGATGCTTAGTTGGAAATGAAACACATAATTGGGAGATGGTATTGGCACAAACTGAGTTTACATATAATAATTTTGTGAATATGAGTACAGGGAAGACACTTTTTGAGATCGTTACTAGAATGAAGCCTAGAGGAGTATCAGACTTAAGGGATGCTTCTAGTGAAGAGAAGAGAAGTGCTATAGGAGAAGAATTTTTTGATTTTATGGAGTCTTTGCATAAGGAAGTGAAGCTGGAGTTAGAATAAAGTAATTAGAAGTACAAGGAGAATGCTGATAAGTTTAGAAGACATCATATTTTTGAAGTTGGTGATGTGGTAATGGTTCATTTGAAGAAAGGAAGATTTCCAGTTGGAACATACAGTAAGCTGAAGATGAAAAAGTTTGGAACTTGTAAGATCTTAAAGAAGTTTGACAGTGGAAATGCTTATGAAGTATAGTTACTTGATGACATGGATATATCTCCTATTTCTAATGTTGTTGATCTGTATAAGTATCATGAGTTAGATGATGAAGTTTTTGTACCTGATGATTATCCTTAGAAGCAGATTGAAGAGGTTGAACAAATATTGGATCAAAGAGTTGGTAAAAGCACAAGAGGAAAAGACTACTATGAATCTTTGGTGAAGTGGAAAAATAGACTAGTGTGGAAAAATAGACTAGTTGAAGATGCTACATGGATTTCTCAGTTTGATTTGGATTCAACTCAAGTTGTGACATCTCAATGATTTAGGAGAATCATTTATTTCTACCCTAGTTGTCTAATGTAGGAGCATCTTGGGTTGACGTGTTATCCTACTCATTTGTTTTCATTCTGCTAGTTGTTGCAAGTTACAGTCATTGCCAAGTTGCAGCAATTACTGAGTGCTAGTAAATTTTGCAGTTTAAGCCAAGTTTAGGTTATCCCATGTCATGTTGACACTTGAGTTCACATGTTATCCCATCTCACACTACAGTGTGTCCCAAGTTCCATAGTGTGTGCTGAGCTATTCTTCATGTGTTGAGCTATTATTCATGTACCGAGTTACCTAGTGTATGCCAGGTGACCCTCCATGTGCTGAGTTTTCTTGTTTATGCCAAGTGTTAGCATTTTGGACATGATTTCTACATTTTTGGTGTGAGTCGACTTGCAGGATTTATTATGATCGTGACATTTATGATGAGATCTTTTCTTAGGATGTGTCCAGACCGTTGTTGGGTTGGCCTTGCTATTATGTAATGTTCTAGAATGTTCTATGAGCCATTTTGGCAAGTATAAATAGAGTATTTAGGCTTAGAGTTAGGGTAGATTGGTAGAGTTTTTGGAGAGATTTTGGTAGATCAATTTGGAGTAGAACTGGAAATTGCGAATTTGAAGCTAGATCTTAGATCTTGAATGTATTTTGCATCTGGCCATAACCTAGAAGGCCTTACAGCTAGGCATGCATGCTAATCATTTGATGAATCAATAAAGAATATTGTTCTCTCTCTCTCTCTCTATGTGTGTGGTGCTATTCTCTTTGTGTGATTACTTTCGTTGTGTTTACTCTGCGAGGTTGATTTGGATTTTTGGGTGTGCCTTTGGACCTAGTTCTCTTCCTGCCCTCCTTGTGTCACTATTTGATGAAGGTAGTTCCAATGAATTTTATACAATAATAACATATTTATTGGAGAGGAACAACATTCTAAATAAAGAAGTAAGAGTATTGAAATGAGAACATGAGATACAAATAGTAAGATTGTGTGAAGTGACTAAACATAAGAAAAAAGACAAAGAAGACAAAGAAAAGGTTGAAGAAGAAAAATCAATGGTAGTTGAAGACAAAAGATAGATGACTACAAGACTTGATGAAAGGATCAATGAAGTACAAAAGATGACCCATAATCAATTACTAAGTGAAAATCATGAGATTACAAGAAAAGAGTTGTAGATTACAAATTTGAAATATGAGAATGACATATTGGTGAATGAGTATGCTGAAAAAGAATTTGTTGAAAGGTTGAACAAACCCAAAGAAGCTATGATATTTCTTAATGAGTAGATGAATGTACCAAGGAGACCTCATGACACCTCTAGACTCGGCTATGTCGAGTTCCTATAACGTATCAAGCAAGGAGAATCATCAAAGTAGGGAGAACAAAGGAATGTGAGTGGAAAACTAAAAAATAAGAAGCCTACATGATATCACTATGGAAAACCAGGCCATACAACAAATGTGTGTAGGAGAAAGATTGGTAAGTCAAATCCTAAACCCAAATTCAATGGTTATTGTTTTACTTGCAACAAACAAGGTCATCAAGTAAATGAGTGTAGATCAAAGGTCAATAAGGCACCAACTACTTCTAGGTTTGAAAGTTACTATTATACATGTCAAAAGTATGGTATAAGACACAAGGTTGTAGATCTAAAGCACATAATAATTGGACACCTAAAGGTCAAGGAAAAACACCTAAGCAAGGTAATATCATAAATTGGGATTATAATACTTTGGTGAATTGTCAATATTGTGGAAAATATGGACACATTGCAGCAAATTGTGCTAGGATACATCTTGGAGGAAGATTTGGGAATTAGAGAAATTTTGGACTAGTGTGTTTCAATTGTCAGAAGGTTGGTCACCTAAGAAAGGAGTGTATGAATTGAGCATCAATACCCAGTGTTGAGGAGAACAATGGAAAGGCAAAGGTAAATGGTGAAGAATTAAGGAATGGAATGAATAAAAAATGGATGAAGAAGTTTGATAGAAGTAGCAGTTCCAATGGTGAAGCTATGATCACCAAATCCAATGGATTAGGCGATTCCACCACCTCAAACTAAATGACAAGGTTTGTATGGAACTATGCTATAAATTGATAAATCATACATTAGTACCTAATACCATATGCATGTAAGTCCAAATCAACATGATAGTAGATGTACAAGTCCAAATATAAGGTTTGAAAAGAGAAATGAATTTTGGTGCCAAGTTGAAAAATATGGTAAGGACCATGTGTCAATATTGAGGGTCAGTATGAATTTAGTTGTGATAGTGATCGAGTGAAATTGAAGGAAGTTTGTATGCCAAGTTTTATTGAGTTGGCCGAGACAAAAATTATGTACCTAATGCATGTACAAAGCATTTATGGAGACCAAATTTGATCGTTTGAACTTATAAAGTAATTTCAATGCTCATTTTAACTCATCAGTTTGACAAGTAAGTTGTATACAATTGTATTTAGACTAACTTGAAGTTATTTGAATTTTAAACCCTAGTCTATAAAGATGGCATCAACCAAATATACAAGCAAGAATAATGATGCATTGAAGGATATCCATGCTTAGATAATTCAAAATGAAACATGTCCTCCACCAAAGTTCAAGGCATACCCAGATATCACAATAATTAGAGATTCTTCAAGAGCTTTGTCAATGATTCAACCAAGTGTGATTATGGGTCACGATGTTAGATTGTGTTAAATATTTAAAATCAAAGAGATTGAAGAATTTGAGTTGAGGAGTGCATATGATAAACTATGCGATAATGATAGGATGAAAGATGAATACAAAGTATTAGCCGAAAAAGGGTTAACTCTTCTCCTAAATTTCCTAAAAGTTTTCGAGGTAGAGTGGAAAAAGATTATGTTGAGTTGCATTCATGACATGAAAATCTAGTTAGAGAACATACTATTAAAAATCATGAAGACCATCATTCATCACGTGATAGGATACCTTATTCTGGATAGGGTAAAGACCGTTCATTTTCAAGGTAGAGATGTGATTGGGAACAACACTAAGGTGAAATGGAATAGTAGAGGCATGCCAATCAAACCCATTAAAGATCTAGAGATTGAGTTTTTTGTTTGAGTAATTGCATGCAAGATTTATCATTCAATTCAACTTAACAATGTGTTGTGTGTAGCTATAGACATGGGTTACAAACTAGTTTAGAAAGATCACAACTATGATCTAGTTGAGATACAAATTATTCACTTGGAAAATAACCTTGGAGCAATAAAGAAAGAAAATAATAGATCATTTAAGATGTATACCAAGGTTCCTAAGATGGATAGGAAAATAAAGAATATGATAGAAATATTGGAAGGTACATTTGGTGAAGCATTACTGTAGATAATGGAAGGAACAGGAGAAGCCCTTAGTAGTGAAGATGAAGAAGAACAAGAAGTTAAAGGTAAGGAGCTAGTTATTGCAAAGCCTAAGGAAAATAAAGGTAAAAATATTTTCATGGTTTAACCAAAGGTGAAGAAAATTCTAAACAAGGTGGCTACCAAGCCCACAACCACACCACAAAGGGTCACAAGACAAAGATCCAAGGCAACTAGTCCTGTAGTTACCAAGCCACTGAAGAAAGAAGTTGTGAAAATAACCAAGCCTGCACCAGTGCTAGGTGCAAAAAAGAGACTAACAACATATAAACATGAAGATCTAAGAAAATTAGTGAAGAAACCAAGAAGATGTATGATGGTGAAGAAAGATGATGAAGAAGAAGAAGCAAAAAGGATTGAGTTTGATGAATTGAGTCAATTTAAGATTGTAATTCATAAGGAACCTTAGAACATTGAAGAGGTATGTGATAACCCTAGAAATAATATAGGTTAATCTAGATTTCCTTTCATTAGGTATGATAAATTGAGTAGAGAAGATAAGGTGAAAGTGGAAGAGACAGTGATAAATATGATGATAAATTTCAAATGCACACCTATAGAGCTAGCAAAGGTAATTCTTGAGGAATTGTATAATAAGATAGATAATAAATGGAAGCATGCTCTAACCATTGACAAAAACTAAGAGAAGCCACATGGGCTCAAATAATGCCTAAATTCACAAAAGGACAAATTAGTTTAGCATTGAAAGAGTATACCAATAAATTTCTAGCAAAGAGGAGAGATTACCTAGTTTTGAAAAACAAAATAGAAAATATAGTGGAAGCCAACAAAGTCATGTGGAAAAAGAGATGTGGCTTAATGCCTAATGATGAAGATGAAAAGGAAGAAGAGAAAGAGGCTGGTCAAGTAGAGCTTGAAAATATAGAAGATGTTGACAAACATGTAAGCCTAGGTGATACATTTAATGACCTAGTGTAGATGAGTGCAGGAAGGACAAAGACTGTAGCAATTATTGATGAATAAAAACCTAGCCCTATTAAAGTAATGACCAAGCTTGCACAAAAAACTAAGAGCCAAGTTCATACCAAGTCTATGAAATTTCTAGTCCCTACACAACTATTTGACTCTAATAATGTGTTAGTGCTAATAAAATATAATCCTAAGATCAAAACACAGGTGGAAATATAGTTGGTTGAACTTGCAACTACCCCTATTTCTATAGTGAGTAAAGATGATAGCCAAGATGATGTATAGGAAAGTGCTACCAAGCAATAGAGTGGGTTAGCCACTATAAAATAGACTACAAAGATATATGCAACTATAGAGGGAAATGTTACAACACGTATAGAAGGAGAACAAAAAGTTGAAGGTCAGAATGATCAAGTAGAGAAATATACTACTAGAAAGGAAATGCCATAAGCCCCAAGATCTCAAATTGAGGGAACAAAGGGGGTATAGAAACATACTTCTACAATTAAACTCAAGCCCACATAAGAGAATAAATTTGATGAAGAGCCTAAGAAGGCTGAGGAAACAAGAGTTGAGACTCAAAGATCAAGTTTGGAGCTACAAACACAAAGCTTGAAAATACAAATGCCAAGCTCTAATACTTTAGGAAAGAAAATCAAGAAGAAGAGAGTCCAACCCCCAACTGCATTTTAAGTTAATCCTAATATGCTTGATGAGGACATAGTCATACCTCATTAGGAAAAATCTAGCTTGATAGAGAAGCAAATGAAGATTATAAGTGAATTATTTGCTAGGAAGGCTAAGCAAGCCAAGCTGAGAAAGGCACATTAGAAGAAAAAAACACAAAAATAGGTACTATATGACATAAAGGATATATTTCTTGATTATTTTTTTATTGATAATTTAGATGAGAATGCTCCCATTGTTGAGCAATTGATTAAAATTGTAGAGAAAATAAATGACCCAGATATAGATGCAAATGAAAGATTAATGCAATGATCAGAAAAGAAATTTAAGAATAAATTAATGGAGAAGGTAGCAGTAGAAATTGTTGTTAGATAGGTAGAGCTATCAAAGCTTGTGACTAATTTGGAGAGAGATTCTAGAAATGTACATAATTTTAGAAAGTTTTGTGATAGCTCTACATACACAAAAGACATTAGAAAAAGGATAAGTATAATGCCAATGCAATAACTTTAGATTCTAATTTGAGTGAATTCCACTTATCCAAGAATAATTTTCAATAGGAAAGACTTACAGGGTTGACTTCAGAGTACAACAAAATAAAAGAAAAACTAATCTCTATACAAGCCATGATGGCACCTCATCTTAAGGTTATGCAAATACATTTGAAGAATGAAAAATATTTAGTCCTTGAAGTATATCCAAATTTGTCATTTTTTCATAGCATGGTGGATCTTGTAGCAAAACTGGAGATAGAGATTCATGCCATTGAACCCATACAGACTAACTAGGATAACACATTAGGTAACATTTTGCAAATTCACAAACCATTTTGGATAAGTTTTGTTTGACTCCTCCACCCCAATAGCCATGATTGAAAAAAATAAGGGGGATTATGATTATGATCAAGATGATACTGATGATGAATAAGGATGGTCAAGGGGATTTTTTCAATTTTGAAGTTTTGAAGTTAGTTAGAACATGTACATAGTTTACTGAGTTAAGGTATGGATTATATTATAAGAGAGAGTACTTATGTTTCAATTTTGTAATGGATAGTTTTTTATCATGAAAAAGTGTTTTTGCCACTAATGTCAAAGGGGGAGATTGTTGATCCCTAAGTCATGTTGTCTATTAGTGTCAAACACTTAGTCATTTACAATGAAGGTTTGTTCGGTCATCACTACGACTACACCATCATATATAGGCCGAGCTAAGTATTGAAGACTTGTATATATTTCAATTTATGTGATGAGTACTCCATTGATTGTCGAGTTTATTAGGGATAATAGTTGAAGCTGAGTGATATAGAGGTCATCAATTAACTCTATATATGTTGAACATAGTTAAGGTTGCGAACAACATGATCAAATAATCTATGTTGAGAATCAATATGGTATGAGTGTCGAGTAATATAGTTTAGCATATTTGTTTGGAATCACACAAAATTTAAGGTAAACCATTTTTATCAAGCTAGAAGTTTATTTTATAGATCGAGGAGGTAATCAAGGAGCTGATTACATGTGAATAGAGAATCATTAATCCCTATGTGAGGAAATCCACCCATCAAAAAATTGCAAGAACTAAGCAACAAAAGAAATGAATCTAGACTATTGATTGGGATCTAGAAGGCTCACCCAAACAACTATTTAAGGAGGGTCTCTAACCTAGTTCACGTATGTAAGTATGTATGGATGAAGAGTTTTGTTACATGTGAAGTCTTGGAGGTGAATCACAATGTTAAATATAGAAGATATTGAGCAATGAAGTGAACAATTTTGTACAAAGATAAAGAAGATAAATCATAGTAAGGTGATAATACATTGCATAGAAGAGATCTGGTATCAACATTATAAGTACATACTATAGGATCAAGTATTGAATATTTTAATGAGTGTTTCAAGGTTTAAATCTCTAAACATAGTAGCTTTAAGAGGATTTTACAAATCTTCTAGAAAAGTACTCACTTAGTTAGTATGTAAAATCCTTTAATATAGGTAGAACCTAGAAGTTCTCTTAGCCTTTGACAAGGAAGACCCCTCACAGGGTAGATCATAAGAAGTGATCAAAATATTGTAGCCTTAACATACACAACTTTATTGCTACAATAGTGAAGATTTTGTGGGTGTCATCCCCACCATAGTTTTACCTTCACCTTGGAGGGTTCTCGTGTTAACAAATTTGTGTGTTAATGTATTATGTGTTTATAAGTTTTCATTCATGTAGTTAGAAGTTAGATATAATATTATGTTGATTTGAATGATTACATTGATATGAATTTAATGTTCAAATGATGGTTTGTGTGAAGATATCAAATATATTTCATGTTTGAAGTGTGAATTTTTTTATAGATACTAATTCACCCCACCTTCCGAGTATCTCACTTTTCCTATTAGATTTCCAGCACCAAGTATATCAAAACACAAGCTATATGATAACATATATAGATCAATTGAATAGAAGTCTCCAAGACAAGAATAAGATTGATAATGGTGCAACTACACCAATAAACATTTGACATCTATCAAATTGAGGGGAACCCAAATGGTAAGAAGTCACTACCTCCTAACTGTGTGGTCACCTAGTCAAGCTCCCACTCCCACCATATAGGGAAGATAATGAAATATCCACATATAGTCAATCAAATCATAAAAAAATTATAGGAAAGGAATCCTGATAGCCAATTCTACATCAAGGGTACACAACTACTAAAGAAGAAAGATAATCAAACTCAAAAGGACACTCAATCCAATACCAACACCACATACCAAGTCAACATACAAATACCAAGTATAAATCAAGTATTATCAATTAAAAGAAAAAATCAATGAAAGATATCCACCTCAAGTAAAAATCCACATATCAAAGTATAATAACTAATTGAACATCAATAACTGCTGATCAAAGTAAATCATCAACAATAAATACATCTGAAAAATGAAATACCACCAATAAATACATCACTAGAGGCAAATACAAAATCTACGAAGGAGACTCAGGCTATGTACTAGGGAGTGTCATCACATGAGTCAACTCTAAGGTTACCCTAGTAGTCTCTCGGGACCCCGACCCCCTAGTGACTCCATGCTAAACCAGAATACCCTCTTGTAAAGATAAGGAAATCTAGTCGTACCTCTCAAGATATCATCCCATTCCCATCCTTAGCCTATACAAGCACTCAAGGCATGGGTGAGACACAATATCTAACTTATATTTTTAGTGTATCTCAAGGGAAAAAGAGTTAGGAAATATATTTTAATTACTATGTTATCACTTGTTACAGTTTTTATAATGAGTTAACCTGACAACCACTTTAATTTTGACCCCCATTACAAACCACTCCCATAGAATGCACCTAGACCACCTTCCCAAAAACTCACAAACCACAATTGTGTCCCAATATACCATAAAGTTAATAAAGATCAAATTTGGTTCCATGATAGGCAACCCACAAATAGCATTGGTTCTCAAAACCCAAGTTGTCATAAATGCTCATCAAAATAGAACTCATAAAATAAATCTCAATTTGAATCATCAATTACATCATGACATACTATCAAATAATCATCATGAAAGAAAACTCAAAGACGGTTCTGGTGCACATCCTAACTTGGCCAACTAAATAATCCACAAAGAAAACCATTAAGAAAAATAATATCACAAGACTATAAAGAGAATGTAAGAAAACACATAGTTTTTAAGCTAGATGGTTTAATTCCATAATTTGTTATGTTTAGATTGTGCAATAAAGATGTGTTTAGAAATAAAATAAGAATATACATGTTTGCAATATTATCATGTTATTAATTTGAATAATCTTAAACCATAAATAACTTAACTAATAACATAAATGTATATTATTTTAAATATTAATATCAAATTCCATTTCTAAAATATTAATATGGCTTCCATTTAAGTCTAATATTAATATTTACTTTTCCTTTAATTCATAATGCAACTACAAATAACTCAAACTTGGAAATTATAATTATAAATAAATTATTTATATTTTCTCTCATAATAATAAATATTCTTAACCAGATGATTACATAGTGAACTCTGCCATAACTTCTCTCAAAATATAACAAAATAAAAAATACTTACTAACTTCCCACTTGCATTAATAAATATATAATAACTTATATGCAACTAATAGTTTAACTAGGCTTAAGATATCATTAATACTAATATCCACTTTACAAATAAATGAGTAATATTTAAGTAATTTACAAAAAATATAACTAATATTTTTTTGAAAAAAAAATTTGAATATTTTAAAAATAAATTTTAAAATTAATAAATAATAATTAAAAAGGTATAAAAAAAATATAAATCCAAAAATTAATTTTTTTTTTTTTATAAAATAAAAATAAACATGCAATTAGTATTTTCACATGCCATTGATCTCTCAAATCATGTAAGTATAATATACTTAATTTTTTTATCTTTAGTATATTTGTTTTCACATGTGTATAAGTTTAGGTACAACATGCTTTCCTCTTAATTAATCTCTTATTTTTCCAATAAATCTTACAACTAAATTAGTTTAGATATAAGAAGACTATTTATCTTTATTTAGAAAATTCATGATAATCACATGGTTCTAATGGAAAAATTGAAAGTTGAAACACTAGTTGTTCAATTTGTTGTTATCTTCTAATTTTCTATAATTGAATTTTCCCTATATTAGAAACGGTTTTAAAAGAATATAGTCATAATAACTTTCTAAAATTTTCTACAGTTTTCCTTAGTCAAGTTTTCTTGATCAATAAGTTTTCATTTTCAAAATCTACAATATAATTCTTTATCCAAAAATTAATATAGTAAATTAATAAGCATTATGCAAGCACCCAAAAAGACATGAAATAGACAAATCTTTCAATAAAATTCTACAATGAGTTTTCAAAACCTACCTCAAAACAACAACTAAAATTCGAGACTAATTTATGAATGTATGCAAATCCAAACCCTCTAAAACTTTCAACAATTATTTTGCTCCAGTTCCAATTTTTTCTCCCTAAAACCTGTGTGAAATAATGAACAAAAAAATCTAATACAAAGCCCTAACTCCCATTAGAGGTTTTGACTCTAAAAGCCCTAATATGTATATTTTTAAATTAATAGATTCATGCATATTTAACTCACTTTTTATTTAAATATATTCTTTTATTTTATTTTCCCACTTTATTACTTAATGCAGGCATATTAAAAGCAATTATTTATTATTTTAATCAATAAAGATAACTAAAGTGCATTATTTAAATTAAACTCTACTATATCAATATTAATTAAATATTTATAATAAAATAATATTGAATATTGAATATTTAAATTCTTTTAGTTTTATCTTCTTAAATTAGAACTTTAAATTAAATCTTTTAAATTAGTCATATACTCATATAATTTCAAGTAATTAAATATTTTCTTATTTTCTTATTGTCCTTTTAAAACCAAATAACATTTACTAACCCAAATATCAATGATTAATCCAAGAATCATAAATAAGATTTTTGCCAAGCAAATCACAGAGTTAAAGCCACATAAGATGCATAAGGAAAACCAACCAAAGTAAAAGTTAAGCAAAATACACACAAAAAGACTCACGGGTTTAAAAAGGGTAGACAAACACAAGTCCTCCTTGTAGGACAAGTATTTAGGCTATGGTTGAGATCACATACGATCATTATCTTCCCATTCTTACCATTGTGTTATTGTAATAAGACACACTAATCCTAGCAATTCAGGAAAATTGATGCTCGGTACTTGGAACCTACATTAAAGATGAACATGTGCATATGCACATATATCTAAGCTAAACATGTAATAATAGGGAGTGGTACATTGTGTAAATACCTACTAGCAGGTGACTGTGACTCCCTCCCTTAAGTGCATCAAACAAGTGAGATAGAAAAGTAAAACAGGCACACACCATACACATGCAAGTATGGGGCAAGTACCATAATAAGTCTCATTTAAAAATCATTACATATTCAAACATAACAACTCATCATGATGAATATAAAATAATCATCATTAGTGACATATCACACGACATCGTCATGAAATCAATCACATCTACTAACTAAGAATCATTATAGCATCATTAATGTGAAATTAATCATAATCATCAAATATAACTCTTGAAATATAATCAACTATATAATTATCACTGATATATAATCTAGGTCATGAAACAATATCATACCAAAAATCTCTAAAACTAACACATGCATGAAACTAGGCCTAAAAGAGTTTGACACATAGATCAAGTACAAGTGGGCACTACACACAGCCTAATTGTAATTGTTTCATCTTCTCCAACCTCAATTCAATTGGTTGAAGAAGAAGGTTTTAATCCTCATACAAGGATGAAGGGGTACAAAGACATAATCACCTTAGGGGAGCAATTAAGCTCCCTAATTACAATGTAGAATGGAATAGTTAATAGATAAGAAACCCCTCAGATGGTAATGGAAATAATAAGAACAAAATGAGAAGAAATCATAGATGATGGCATTGTCATCTTAGATTTTGGATTTATCCAAGAAAGGGTTGGATGACAAAAATTTGGAATACACAGTTTGGGACTTAGGAGATGTTACAAAATTGGCCTTATATCCTTGTCAAGGTAATTTTATGCTTTGGTATGGGAATAGTTTTAATTTGATAAAGAACTAACTCAAGAACATGAAAATTCAAAAAATTTCTATTAATGACTTAGAGTATTTTTTGGATAATATTGTATGGGATAGCCATGTAAGTTTTAGTAGAACCAGAGGATCCTTGGTAAAATCCTAAGCTTGTGCCACAATAGAAGGAAGATAAGAAAAAAGGTCCAAATTTACCCTTATCTATGTCTCAAATGGATGCAAATTTTACTAAGATTGAAGTATAATCAATGGTGAAAAAACTAGGGGCATACCTTTGAAATAAAAAAAGGTCAAGGAAGAAATCACATTGGGTGTTCAACCTACATTGAATTTTGATAGGATCCCAAGAAAGTGCAAAGAGGAGGTCGCTACTCTAATATCAAATAAGATAAATGCTAGAAGGATAGAAATTGATCCTCTAAGGCCACAATGAGTCTTTTATCATATAATGTTAGAGGCTTAAATGCCTCAAACAAGCCCATACTCATCAAGTATCAGATCTTGATGAGTGGGGTAGAAATAGTACTAGCACTTATACTTTTGAAGGGTGTAAGGGTTACATCAATATCTTTATATATATTGATTGATGTCATTGTAGTGGTGATGTAGAAAGTTTTCTCTTAACATTTTGTGTAGTAAAATATTCCATTTTGACACATAGTACAAATAATACACCTACATGTCATTGTAGTGGCAATGTAGAAATTTTTCTCATTAATTTTTTATAGTAAAATATTTCATTTTTCTTCCTTTGTACGAATGGAATACACCCTATTAGGCTCTTTCTTCCTTGAGGCTCATCCTTTCTTTTCAAAAAAATCTTTTTTCCACAAGTTTAATCAATATATCTGCAACTTGTTTGGTCCATAATGAATGCCACAAGATCTTGGTTGGATTTTTTTGTGCTTTTATTATCCTCCTCAAGAAGATTGGGTACAACAACAACAACATCATTGTCATTAATAAAATAAAAACTATTATAGTGGTTTCCATCATGATATGAGATGAAGTGAGGGAGTATCTACACTAGCAAAATTATATATCTAGGTTACTTTTCCCTTCAAGTGCTACACATAATTATTGGTTCAAGTCACCATTGAAACTGCATGAAGCTTACAATGGTCTGCCTACATTTCATCTTTTTAGAGGAAAAATGAAGACACTTCAATAGAGTTGTAGATCTTCGTGTTTCTAGGCCACTAAGCCATTCAAATATATATGAAAGGAAAAGAGGGGAGTTTTCAAATATGATTCCACTTATGATGCAAATTAGATTAGCTAGAACCAAAAGGAAGAAGGGCACCAATACTAATTTCAAATTATAAAGGGGAATACAATACAAGGAAATGTACTCTTTAGTCCTTAATAGGATATTGAGAATGTGAAATGGAACCAAATGCTTAAATAATGTAAATTTAGATAATAAGTGTATACAATTAAGATATATATCTAGAGTAAATATATGAAGGAAAATAAAATATAAAGACTCACCTTAAAATGCACAAAGGAAGATGTATTTTAACTCCAAAAGTCCTGATTTTGAATTATTTCTTGAATATCTGACTGCAAATCTCAAAATGAAATGATGAAAGGAATGAAACCTACAAATCTCCTTGCAAAAGCACACTGAAGGTCTAGGTCAATGTGGAAGGACATCCTACAACTAGGTTGATGTAGTTTGACAACTCTACAACACACTTCTCTAGAAATCTCGCAAATAGTAGGTTCCAGATCTATAAGCTCTGACTGATATCCTATAATCAACACAAAAAAGAAGGGTTTTGTGGTTGAGTTTGATGAGGGCTTTCCTTGGTCAAGCCATAGGATAAGTAATTAACCATAAATTGAATATAATTAATAAAGGAAATTCTTGCATGTAGTAGATTTGAATAATATCAAGTGAAAGATACAATTAACTTCAAAGATACAATTGACTTTTGATATGTGATCAAGTATGTAAGTGTAATAGCCTTGACTCAAGGAAACCATAAGGAAATCAAAGAATCCAAAACCTCATTTATAGAAATGTATGTGACATGTCATCAATGAATAATAACAGAACTTGAATGGATTGGAATGATGTATCTTCTCCTTAGAGCCAAACTCCACTGCTACCTTAAAGGAAG
The DNA here is from genome assembly GCA_028749045.1 of Cupressus sempervirens. Lineage (NCBI taxonomy): Eukaryota > Viridiplantae > Streptophyta > Pinopsida > Cupressales > Cupressaceae > Cupressus > Cupressus sempervirens. Next base: position 421,658,939 of record CM053785.1, on the reverse strand, counting down.
AAGCTTAATGCAAGAAGGATATGCTTAGACTTGAATGCTTGAAGATTCTTGATTGAAGAAAACCTTGATTACTTTATTGTGGAGATGAGATAACTTGAGAATGAGATATGAAAATGAAGCTCCCAAGCCTCCTTTTATACTCATTTTTGATCGAGAAAACAACTCGAGCCAATGGAGGAGTTAATTAAACTAATTGGTAAACTCAAGGAATTTCATTTCTTGAACCCCACAACCACTGAGCACTAGGTCGACTTGGGTTGACCTAGTCTAGATGATAGGGAAGGAAGGCCATAGAAAGTCTTAGAGAGAGGTGCAGGTGAAATTGAGAGACAATGAACTGATTGAGAGATATGGTCAAAAATGTATCAAAGAAACACCTAGAAGACCATGTCAGGAAGAAAGAGATGATGAAGAAGCATGAAATAGAAGAGGAGAGGAGAAAAATAGATTGAAACCAAGCTAAGAAGGGCCAAAAGGTCTCAAAAGGAAGTGCATCCATTTTAAGACGATACATTTAGCCCCCACTTTAGTGGAAGTATGAGGTGAGTTATACTCTCAGTAAAGGAAGGAAATGAAGAAAGATAATTTTACATCAAGGTAGAACATCACTAATATTAAGGATGTAAAATCCCAAACCAAGGATCCTAACTAAATTCCCATGCATAAAATGATATAAACAAAGAAAATAAAATCAAAAGACTAAAAACAAAATCAATTAGTGAAAGAGACCCCAACTAAAGAAATGCCTAACCCACTAATATCATATTTGGAAGCTATTAAAAAACATAAGAGATCATAGATAAGGCAAGAACATCACAAAGGACTATGTTCCCCATGATTTTATCCCACCAATATGAAAGGGGAGAGAGAGAGAGAGAGAGAGAGAGAGAGAGAGAGAGAGAGAGAGAGAGAGAGAGAGAGAGAGAGAGAGAGAGAGAGAGAGAGAGAGAGAGAGAGAGAGATTATATAGCCCTAGTGTTAGTTAGAGTTTTGATCCCTCAATTTTAAGCTTGAAAATCTAGTCTTCCTAATGACCTTTACTTGAAATCTTAGTTTTCTCCTATGATTTATATTGAAAATTTTGTATGAAAGTTTTACTATGCAAGTTAGGGTTTGGATAAAATTTTATGACAGTGAACCAAATGTTCAAGCCCATAGGTTTAGGGCCTTCTTTTTGTGACTTTAGAACTATATTGAACAAGGTTCAAGATGTTCAAAAGGTTCAAAAGGTTTAGATGGTTCAAGTCATTTAGAAGTTCAAATGAAGATTCAAGTACCCAATTTAGAATTCAATTTTAGATTTAGAGTTTAGCTCAGAGACATGATTATGGGTGTAATTCAATGGTTCAAGCTCAAGGCTTGAAGTCCCAAAGTTCAACTTCAAGGTTTAATTTGAATATTCAATTTAAAAGTACAATTTGATGCCCCAAGTTCAAATTACCCATTCTAGAGGCTCAAATTAATGGTTCAGAAGTTAAAGATGGCTATTAGATCAGTGGATTCGATTGCAAAACATAGGTTCAAATTCAAGGAGAAGATCCAAAGTTAAAGTTCTCATGCTCTTGAGATTCCATTTGTTTCATGATGACTCAATCAAGTACAAGAATGTTTAAGAACTCTTTCAGATCCAAATTCAAAAGTGTAGGTAATCTATCTATCCCAATATAAAGGGGCATGTAGACTAGATTCATAACATCACCCAAAGTACTAGCAATGAATTTTCTCATAGTGGAGAGATATATGTATGAAATGGTTAATAACATTGTTGATGATAAGAATACCTTCACATTACTTTTTGGTTGATATCATGACTATTAAAATTGGCATCATTTTGGTTGAACAAGGTTAAATGATCATTGAGTTGGCATATGAGATTTCCATAAAAGAAAATCACAAAGGATTAGATGTTCCCAAGTAAATGTGATTAGCCTTCTGCATTTCCTTTCCATACTAGTTGAATACTTGGTGATCAGGACAAATATCGTGAAATGAATCTTCCACTAATTGTATGTATGTCAAACACATATTCAATAACATGGGTTTCCCTGTGTCTCTTCCGAGAGGTGAAGAGATGTATGCCAATTGATCCACCAAAGATGAAGGTAATGAATCTCATAGAAGCACATAGAATCATAAGAAGAACATAAACCATTTGAAAAATTTCCCACATAACATGTCTGACAAGCCGATAGTGCATGGATAGATGAGAATATTCTTTAAAGTTTATGCAACTTTCTTGCTTAACCAATGTTGATGATCGGTAGCTTGATTTTTAAAGATGAACACGTGTTGAACAGAATGGTAAGAGCATGCGGCACTACCAAAATCAAAAGTTAGAGGATATGGATGCCACAATTATGCTTTTTGAATGATGGATCATGTCAACACTCACTTACAAGTGCACACTGACACAAAGGTTGAGGGCTCTGCATATATGTGGATATAAAGAATAAGTTGATATCTAAGTATTTGAATACATATCAAGCTATCATAGTTCTTGCAAATTAATATGCCATGAGATGGGCCCCTTGGCCATGGCCATGCCTTCGACATGGATGAGACATTGTTCATCATATATTCTCACTGCAGAAGTATTTGGGGTCATCATTATGAAGAAAGAAATAGGATGTCTATGGGTGTATGAAAATTGTTAGATAGAATGTCAATGGATGACATTAGGTATAATGCTAAAAAATAAGAAGGGTGAGCTTGAGTCATAGGAAGTAGACACCATCCTATGCTTGAACTTGCAGATGTTAATGGGAATCCCTCTTAGTTCACAAACTAAATGAATTCAATAATGCAGATCTACACATGGCCATGGTATGATATGCAATATACAGTCTTAAGAGAGGGAAGTTATCATGTTTCGGTGCCATATATTCCCAACACATGTAGATTCATACACAAGAATATGATTATGAATAAAGAGACCTGATACGGGTGCTCCAATGATCATGTTGATCTCAAGCCTATGTTCCTCACACTCAAAAAGAAACCAAGGTGAAAAGAAATCTTTGTGAATTCAAGATTAAGGTGGAAAATGAAATTGGCATCCCTTAGATTAGTTATTTATAGTATGTGAAGTGTTTGAAAAAAAATTATGATCAAGAAGGACAACGTTCCAGAAATGTCTTCAAAATGCCATGTGGCATGAGGAAAATAACAGATGTCAAGATGTGACAAGGAAATATCTCTAGAAAAGTAGGAAATATTCCCTCTTCTATTTAAATAAATCTCCCAAGTTTAACCATAATCCAATGCATCTTAATATTACATGTCACTTAAGTATGATGTTCGGTTCTTGTGATAGAACAAAATATTATACTTGTTGATAAAATTTAAAGAATGTAAAGTTTTAAAAGTAGTAGAGAGATCATAAAAGATGGGACTAGAAGAGGATAAAGTCATATTAATCAATAGTTCCCTTCCAAGACTAAATTGAGCCTTCATAAATTCTATTTTATGGAGGATTTTCAAGAAATGGTTATGGAGGAACTGTAACACCTTATCATTCATCTATATTATGAGGAGCAGGAAAAAGAGCAGGGGTTCTTTTTTTCTTCCTCAAAATGAAGCAGACAGTGTGCTGCACATGAGGGGAATATAGAATGTACATGGTTGGCAGTTTTTGATGGAAACCATACTATTAACTTTGATTTAGTTTTCTATGCAAATATTTAGGTTCTCCAACATTATACAGGAGTAGGATTGTTGTTGGATAAAAAATATCTTATATGTATTTGAAGATTGTATGCTGTGGATTGTTTTGTATCAGTTTAGGATTGAATCAACATTGAATCATTGGATCTCATTCTAATGTTGGATGCTTATATTATGAATACGTTAGAGAATATATATATTTTATATCTCTTTTGAATGGTGATCAGGAGGAAAGCTGTGAATTTTTTTGGTTTACCAAACATTCGATTTACTTTGTTGTAGTTTATTTGATTGTGCCCATATCTAAGAATAGTGAGGGAAGCCTTCACTTTCTCATTAAAAGAAAATTTTAAATTCATTAGTTGTATGTTCAATTAGGGAGGTGTACCCTACAAAATTTAGAGGACACTTGCATAATTCCATTGCAACAAAATCCAACTGTTGGTTCTATTTTGTCTTCAAGTTTGGGGAATTTTTGAGTCATCTTACAAGCTTTTTGTGTGAAGACAAATTTTTTTACCAACACCTAGTAAGGTTTGTGTGCCTTATAATGAATCAAAAAGATGAGGGATTGAATGGTCTAACCGGTTTTTGTGCCAGATAGTCAATCTCCCAAAAAATAAAAACCAGGATCAAATGCTCTAGTGGGTTTGTGTGCTTGATAGTCAATCATGTGTTCTCATCGATGGCTTATGCATGTGTATGTGTGTATGTGTCCACCTGTAGATTAATTTCTTGGTATCATTATAGAGTGAATATGTCTGTGCATTACCTTAGGAGGGGTTTAGAAAAAAAACAAAAAAGCTATATTTCCTCAAGATGGAGAAGTATATGATACCCGTAGAGGATTTAGCAAAAAACAAAAAAGGACGTGTTTCCTTGGGATGAAGAGATGTCACTTATACCCATAGAGGATTTAGAAAATGTACATGTGTTACTCATATGTATGAGTTTTATCATACATGCTTGTGTGCACAAAAGAGACATGAAACCACAATGCATAGATTTGAGGGTGAACTAGAAATCATATCCAACAGACAAGGCTAAATTACTCCAAGTCATGCTCAAAATTTGTATTTTTTGCCCCATGGAAACTATGTACAAAGAGGGCATATATATGACCCCCTCAAGATGAATATGTAGCCATAGACATCATAAGGAACATAATCAAGGATAACTACTTCTATCAATTGGGAGATATCCTTTGTCAAAAATGTATACCATAAAATCAGTAAAAGGGGTTGGCCCTTATAAGCGAAGAGTATATATAAATTATGAGAGGATACGTTGCAAATGAGAAGATAACTTGAAAGGAAGAGATGTTGTGTATAAATCTATCTTCAAGAGGAGCATCATGAACAAAGATACAACTTCAAGACAAAGAGAGGAAGAAGAAAAAGAATACACCTATTTAGCTCCCTATATACAGGTGGAATATGGATTCTTGGAAGAAGTATGAAAAACTTTAGAGAACATTGTAGGGGAATTTTTTAATAATGAACATAATTTTGAAAATAAAGAATAGGTGATGATCAAAGAAATGCACATCTTGTATAAGAGAGAGTCATGATCAAGACACAATTCCTTAAAGGAAAATAATGTCATATAATAAATAAATGCCACTATACCAAGGAAAGTTGATCCTTGGACAAAGAGAGAGAAAAAATGTAGAAATGAAAGAAAATATATGGTAGGATTATATGAAAAATCCTCATAAGATATAAAGATGAATTGTTAGAAACAACTAATAGCTATACACTACACACAAACATGCCATATCCAATAAGAAGTATTATATAATAAAGTGACACCATAGATGATTAAAGAAAGACATATCATAGGATACCTAACTCTAAACAACATAAACTGTTATAAAATATATCACTTATGAAGTAAACTATAGATGATTATTAGATGATAAACATTAAAATCCAAGGTGTAATACAATATTTTCTAGGTAATAAACACACGATCTTGCATGTAACAAAGCTTTTCATAGCCAAAGATACGAATGTACCACAGAATAATGCAATCTATAGAGAAATGAAGGAGGAAGAAGAAATGATACCACATTATGCACACTTAGTTATCATGAAAGCAATAATAAAGGGATAATGAATCCCTGAGAGAGAGGAAAATCCAATATATGTCCTAAATGAGAGATTATATCATAGTAAAGATGAACTCACAAGAATAAGATTGCACTCAGAATGGAAATCCCTACGTAAAACAATAAATGCATGCAAGGGAAAACATAAAATTATAAGAGAATGCAAGTTCATTAAATGATATTTGAAAAGAGAAGAGAATAAGAATGACATTATACCTCCCTAAGTGGTTTTAACTTATACGAGACATGGAATTTCAAGAAAACATAAGATTGCACTTGGGATATCAATCCACAAGTAATCACAATTAATAAATACAACAGAACACATCATGATATGAAAGGGAAACAAATCAATAAAGGGAGAAAATGTATTCTATGATGTATATTGAAAGAGAAAATAGGGCCTTTTCCCCCGAGTGAGGAGACAAGGGGAATTACTATTATGTTACTCAAAAAGTAGGACAAAGAGCCACCAAAAGATCGGCTAGCAATGTCCTATATCTAGGAGGAAAGTAATATGGATTTGGATGCATCAAGTAAAATGATCATGAAAAAGATATCATTCAACATTGCAAATATATGATCCATAATGGAAGCAATGAATTCAAAATAAAGGTAAAGCATATAAGAAGATATCATAGGTGTAATGAGAGAAAAAGGAAAAGAGACACAATCAATTTTTTGTACTCATCAAATAACAATGTTGGATGCATAAAGTCAGGAATATAAAATGTGGGTATGAATTCTAGGGTTTCCCAATCTTTAAGAGTTGAGAAACTACTCATAGAGTCAATGTGAATAAGATCCTTAGGATCTAAATTTGAATTAGTAAAAATAAGGTCATAAGAATCATCATGACCTGAATTGAAGTACAACATGTCATAAGAAGAATAAGAAGAAGCATCAAGGGTGTGATCCTCTTTCACCAAGGTACTCTTAGGAGAAGGACAAAAAATGTTAGAAAGTAAAGTCCACCAAGATAACTTAGAGGGGGAGTTCGACTTAGTTATCTGATCAATACAACTTTTATTAGCCTTATTATTTCTCAAACATGTGATCAATATAAACAACAATCATAAGAAGATACATATACACAAAAACACCATATATGTTAAGTAGGGAAACTCTTGATTAGAGGAAAAACCCCAGTGAGGATGGTACCCACAAAATTATGTACTAATACATAAGTTCCTTGGAAGAGGATGGACTCTATTAGGAGCAATTAAAATACATTCAATACATATCAGTCCCTATTAGGAGACTTTAAGTCCCTATGAGGATATTCCAACCCTGTCAGGAGTTGTGCCAACCCCATTAGGAATTGTAGAAGGAAGAAAGACCCACTATCCAAATAGCTTCAGGGGTAGACCACCAAACTCATTGTTCAACTAGCCTCTATATTATTCCTTCCAGAATAATATGAATCAATCAACTTCCCACTAAAAATCTCTACCAAATACGATCACTTTGCTCATTCACTATGCCTTTGCCGCACAAAATACCTCTTAGATCTCAATATCAGATCTATAAACTCACATCACAATAATCTCTTCATTTTCTTACTTGTATGTAACTCACACTTACAATTCACTTTCTATTTCAAAAGCATCTCATACTTCATCAAAAGGAAAATAGCATTCCTTTATACCAAGTCCTCAAAATAATTCATGGAATTGGCCTTGAGGCTTTCCCAATTATAATTACAATAGAACCTCATTAAAATAACACACTATGTTACATCTTTTCATAATTACATAACACTTTCGGCTCACAGTATTTATAAATCTTTCATATGTGCATCCTCAAATTTAACACACTTGCTAACATCATCATCAAGATGCCTTCTATCTCTATCTAATTGGGCTCAACCATATTTTATCCTTGTTAGGAGATATAATCCAATTACCAGAAACCACTTCTCAGAAACTCTGTCTATAAACTGTCTTATGTTTAAATTTTGAATAACTACTGCTAGTCTTCAACTTTCTGCATGCACTCTTAGCCACATCATTAGGACACTCTGTAGAACATGTCCTCAACTTCATTTGATCTCATCTTCAATCCTTGAATTTTATGGTCTATATCTCTTTGTTCTACTATGCCAATCTTCTCAGTATGTTGACATCAATGGAAAACATCATCATGAATGCAACAAATAGTAATGCTAGGATACTCCCCCATAGGAATATCATCAACATTTATACTAACAATATCCTCATTCAGCATTGATGGAAATATAGATGAAAAACATCTAAGTTCCATGAATACCAAATACAACTCTATTATTGTTGCTGCTCTCATCTTTTCAAATCCTAATCAATCAAATATGAATCTCTTAGGAACAACTCTTCATCAGTGTTGCTGCTCCCCCATTGATATACTTCCAGTATTGACATCAATATTTTCTTTCTCATGAACAACTTTCCCCCATTCATAGAAGACAATTCTCTCCCAATTCTTAGGAGATGTTTTTCATGCATTCTCTCCCCCATTGACATCAATGAAAAAGACATCATTATGTCAATCTTCTACTCAATATCTTGAATCAGCTCAAGTGTCCAAAGATACTTAGTACCATCTACCAAGAGTCCTTCATGACTCTACTCAATCACAAATACTCCCCCATAAAAGAAACATCAACATTCACTCCAGATAAATAATAGTTATTTGTACGACTAGACTGATGCTAATCTCTGCATCATGTACTCTAAAGTAGATGGGGGCATAAACCCAAGCATACCTCTCAAATACTCAAATGTATCCTTAGGTAAAGGCTTTGTAAATATATCTGCAATCTACTCCTTTGTACTAACATATTCCAGTCTAATCTCTTTCTCTACAATTTTCTCTCTCCAAACATGATACTTAATAGATATGTGCTCTGTCTTAGAATATAATATAGGATTCTTATATATACTTAATGTACTTGTGTTATCACAATGTATGAGAGCCAGTTCAATAAATTAAAATCCAATATCTTTCAACATATGTTTCATCGAAATGATTTGATTGCAATTGTTTGTTGCTACTAGATATTCTAGTTCTTTGGTGCTCTATGAGATACAATCTTGTTTCTTTCTTAGCCAAGAAACCAATCTTCCTCTTAAGAAAAATGCTCCACCACTTGTACTCTTTTCATCATCCATACTACCTACCTAGTCCACATCAATATGTGTACATAGAGTAAATTTAGTTGATCTATCATAGCACAACCCAAAATTAAGTGTACCCTTAAAATATCTGAAAATCCTTTTGACTGCTACATAATGTACTTCCTTGGCATCAACTTGAAACCTTGCAACAATGCCAAATGCATTATCTATGTCTAGTCTTATATGAGTCAAATGTTATAAGACTCTAATCATGGATCTATACTTCTTCTTCTTAGCAGTAGGTGTCTCATCTTTGCTAGATAACTTATGACCAGTTACTATAGGTGTACCAATAGACTTACAATTTTCTAAACCAAATATCTTTAATAAATCTTTTAAATACTTATTTTGAGAAATGAAAATACCATCACTGTTTTGTACAATTTGCAAACCCAAGAATTACTTCATCTCACCAATCATGCTCATATCAAATTCTTTCTTCATCTCATTATGCTTCACTTACTTCATCATTTCCTCCAAAGATTATATAACCCACAAATACTTCAATAATCAACAAACCATTCTTAATTACTTTCAAATAGAAGTTATAACTATCTATAATTCCTTTAGCAAATCCCATTTTTTCCAAATATTTATCCAACCTTGCATACCAAGCTCTAGGTGCTTACTTCAAACTATACAAGGCATTCTTCAACTTACAGACTGCATCTCCTTCTTTCATTATAGGAAATCCTTCGACCTACTCAATATAGAATTCTTCTTCAAGTTCACCATTCAAAAATGTTGACTTCACACCCATCTAATACACTTTGAATTTCTTGTTAGCCACATAAACCAAAAACATTCTTACTGCTTCAATTCTAGCAACATGTGAAAATGTCTCTTCATTATCTAGACCTTTTTGCTGTGAATATCCTTTGCATACCAGTCTAGTTTTGTTTCTCACAACCTCTCTTTGTTCATTCATTTTATTTTTGAAAACCCATTTAGTTCATATAATATTCTTTTCCTTAGATCTAGGAACTAATTCTCATGTATCATTCTTCTCAGTATGATCTAACTCCTCTCTCTCATAGCTTGAATCCAAAAGTCATCTTTTCTAGATTCATCTGTAATTTTAGGCTCTACTTGAGAAATCAAACATAACTCTACATGTACTCTATTTATTGTCATAACTTCTTTGTCTTTGCTTCCAATAATCTAATTAGTAGGGTGATTCTTTATCAAACTATAATTTGGTGTCATTGTCTCAACTCACACCTCTTCTCTAGGTTCATATCTTAGTTCCTCACTTTGTTCCACAACTTGGATCTCATTCTACAAATCATTGTTAGTTTCATAAAACAACTCAATATTTTATTTAGCCTTAAGATTAACTTCTTCATCATAATCATAATCAAGTATTATTTCTTGAATTCTAAACTTCTCATCTTCTTTCACATTTTCACTTTCAACAATAGTCTTAGTCCTCTGATTAAAACATCTATAAGATTTTCTTTTCAATGAATAACCAAGGAACATAACTTCATGACTTCTTGAATCAAACTTACCAATATCATCATCTCTCTTGATATAACATTTTTTTTTTCAAAAATTCTAAAATACTTCACTAATGGTGCATGTCTAAACCATAATTCATAAAGAGTCTTGTTTGTACCTATTCTGATATGTACTATGTTCATTGTATACACTAATTTATTAACTGCTTCTCTCCAGAATGTCTTTGATACATCATTCTCAAACAACTCTTGTTGCTTCTATTGCATACTTCTTTCTTTTCTTAGCTATACCATTTTGCTTAGGCATTTTAGGGACTGAAAGTTGTCTTTTAATACTATTCACTTCACAAAAACTATTTAACTCATTCGAGGTAAACTCTCTACCTCTATCAGACCTTAAACACTTAATCTTTAATCTAGATTCATTTTCATCTCTATTCTTAAACACTTTAAAATTCTCAAATGATTCATACTTCTCCTTAAGAAATGCTACCAACATCATCCTAATAAAATCATGAACAAGAATCATAAAGCACATTTCACCATAGAATCCTCTTGTCTTTATAGGACCACTCTAATCCATGTGAGCAATCTCCAACTTTGCTATTGTAGTGGACTTCTTGCTAGGAAAAAAGTTTTTCTTCTATTTAGCCATAACACATTCCTTGAATACAACATTAGTAGGCTTTAGCTGAAAAACATTACCTATAGTATCTTGTTCTAGTACCAATAACCTTACCATTCTTATCCTTGATGATACATGTCTTCTCTGTGAACTGTAATTGCTATCCCTTGTCAACCAACTATCCAACACTTAGAAGATTATATTTCAGTCCATCAACAAAATAAACATCATCTAAGTTATTTTTACCATCAAGAGTAATAGATCATATTCCATTAATATGACAAGTCACATTTTTCCCAACTCTAACAATTCCTCCATCACAACTATTGAACTTAGAAAATTTATTCATATCACTAGTCATATGATGTGAGCAACCACTATATATGATCCAATCAACTTTTTTCTCACCTTGTGATACTAGGGATTTTTCTTCTCTAACTTTTTTTTCAAGACTTTCTTCCTTTATATCAATAAATCCTAACTCATCATCACTTTCACTCATAACCCTTTCATCTAGTTCGTCATCATTATTTGTATACCAACATTCTCTAAGCTTTCTAGACTTGAAATTATTTTTGTACTTCTTCATTCTTTTAGGACATTTAGAAGCATAATGACCAAATTCATCACAAGTCCAAGATTTAAAGATTTTCTTACCATCTGGTTCTCTTCTCACAAGTTGGGCAGTTCCTTCTTTAATCTTTCTATCTTCTTTAGATCTTGATCCACTACTGCTAGCATAATCTCCAATGGTGTTTGCACTCCTAAATAGGGTATGATGAACACCTTGTGTGCTAAAGGAAGTCTTCACTCTAGGAAAATATCTAGACTATTTCAAACTTATTCTTGATGCTTCCAATCTTCCAATAAGAGCCTCTCTAGAGAACTTCTTAGTACAAGGTATCACTTGCTCAATCATTTGCACTATCTGCTTGAATGGTGGTGTCAAAGTTTTTGAGATTTTCCATATGATCTCATCTTCTTCTTTCTTTCCTTCACAAACCTTGATTCCTACAACAATTTCTGACATTCTGCCAATATAGCTTCTTTCAAATCCATCTTCCATCATTTTAGCTTCTTGAAATAGACATATCCAATTTTTTAATATAATCCCTTTAGCATGTTTATCACCTTCAAAAGTAGATTCCAAAGCTTTCTAAAATTCACTAGATAACCTGAAGATTTTACCTAACTATACTCATTTTTCAGGAAGACCTAACAAAAGTGCTTCTTTGGAAATCATGTCACACATGGAAAAATATCTTTTAGCTTTAGTACATTCTTCAAGTTTACTTTCTTCAACCATAGTCTCGCCATTCTTAGTCATCAACCACTATCCTAGAACCATGCATAGAAGATGTGTCTTCATCTTCTCTTCCTAACTATCATAATTAATTCCATCAAACTTTGGACTTTCTTTTCTGAATTGATCCTCCATTGATCTCCTTAATCTATTAAGCTTTTCCTTCCAGGACCTAATTCTCTAATACCAATTGTTAGAAAGTAAAGTCTACCAAGATAAATGAGGTGGAGGGGGGGGGGGAGGGGTGGCGTTTGGGGGGTGAATTAGTTATTTCATCATTACAAATTTAATTAGCCTTATTAATTCTCAAAAATATGATCAATACAAACAACAACCATAAGATACACGATAACAATAACACCAAAAATGCTAACTAGGTACACTCTTGATCAGAGGGAAAGCCTAGTGGAGATGGTACCCACAAAATGATGTACTAATATATAAGTTTCTTGTAAGAGAATGAGCACTATTAGGAGCCAATAAAATAAATTCACTACATATCAGTCCCTATTAGGAGACTTAGAATCCCTATGAGGAGATTCCAACCTTGTTAGGAGTTGTAGAAGGTAGAAGGACCCACTATCCAAACAATACACAATAACAATAACACCTGAAATACTAACTAGGGATACTCTTGATCAAAGGGAAAGCCTAGTGGAGATGGTACCGAAAAAATTATGTACTAATATATAAGTTCCTTGTGAGAGAATGAGATCTATTAGGAACCAATAAAATAAATTCACTACATATTAGTCCCTATTAGGAGACATAGAATCCCTATGAGGAGAGCCCAACCTTGTTAGGAGTTGTAGAAGGTAGAAGGACCCATTGTCCAAACAACTTCAAGGATAGACCATCAAACTCACTATTGAAATGGCCTCTATATTATTCCTTTGAGAATAATAAAAATTGATCAAATATCCACTAGCACTCTCTTCCAAATATAATAACTATTCTCATTCAATGTACATCTAAAGCATGAAATACTTCTCAGATCTCAATACTAGATATGCAAACTCACATCACAATAATCCCTTAGATCACTTACTTGCATGTAACTCACACTTAAAATTTGCTTTCTATTTCAAAAGCATCTCATATTTCATTACATACTTCATCATAAGGAAAAAAAAATTTCTTTATACCAAGTCCTTAAAATAATTCATTAAGTCAGCCTTGAGGCTTTCCCAATTACAATTACAATAGGACCTCATTAAAATAACATACTACATTACATCTTTTCATAATTACATAACACGGTCAGCTCACAGTCTTTATAAATATTTCACACATGTGTCCTTGGACTTCATGCACTTGCTAACATCATCATCAAGATGTCTTCTATCTCTATTTAACTGTGCTCAACCAAATTCTATCCTTGTTAGGAGATATAATCCAATTACTAGAAACCACTTCTTAGGAACTCTGTCTGTAAGTTGTCATCCATAAATCTTGAATAGCTGCTACTAGTCTTTGACTTTCTACATTCACTCTTAGCCACATCATTAGGTCACTCTATAGAACATGTTCTCAACTTATCTTAAGCTCATCTTCAAACCTTGAATCGTATAGTATCTATCTCTGTCTACTACTCTACCAATCTTCTCAATATGTTGACATCAATGATAAACATAGTCATGAATGCAACACATGGTCATGCTATCAATATCTCAAATTCTCTAGAAATTCTAGGATACTCACCCATATGAATATCATCAACATTCATGCTAACACAAATAACCCATCAAATCCTAATGTGTAGAAGGAATGTCAATGAAATGCACAGAAAGAGGTTGATAATAAGTAATACCATATCATCATCTAAATGTATATCATGAGGAAGGGAATAATCTATGTCCTTATCTAAAGGTTCATCCTAAATAGGAAAATCATCCAAGGAGAGAGGAAAACACACATTAGAGGAGGAGTTTTAATGAGGAAGGGAGTAGCCAATATTCCTATCCAAGGGCTCATCCCAAATAGTAGCACTATCAAGGTTAAGAACATCATGAATCTCTTAAGGTTAATCAACATCATCTTTTAGGAAGATTAGCCTCAATAAGAGAAAATATCAAAGCATCATAATATGCATAAAATGGAATGTCTTGAATATCATGAATGAAACTTGAAAATAAAGATAAAAACCCCATTGAAAGGAAATGTAAAAAATGAACTAAATGTAATATTTTTGTATTTTCAAAATAAAAATATATGAAAATGCAAGATATAAGATAATAATGCAAAAGGAGATCTAAATACCACTAATGCAAAGTATATCTAGATACACCCATAAAACACCTAATGTAAAGAAAGAAATAAGGGAGATCCAAAAGATCTAACTCCAAAATCAACAAGAATAGGGAAAAGATGTTGGGTTTACCAAAAAAAGGTAAACACCCAATGTGAACAATCTAACTCCCAATAGAAGAAAAGATGGTAAGTGGGTGGTTTCACAAAAATGTTTAGGGGGGAAATGGAGACACTTTAATAGAGTTTTAGATCTCCACTTTTCTAGGCAACTAAGCCATTCAAGTATGTACAATAGAGAAAGAGAGAAATTTCCAAATATGATTCCACTTATGATCCAAACAAGATTAGCTAGAACCTAAAGGAAGAAGGGTGTCAATACTTAATTCATATTATAAAGGGGAATACAATACAAGGAAATGCACTATTTGGCCCCTAATAGGATAATTAGAATGTGAATTTGAATGAATTGCTTAAATAATGTAAATTTAGATACTATGTGTATACAATTAGCCCAATTAAGATATAGATATAAAGTAAAGATATGAAGCAAAAAAAAAATGAAAGACTTACCTTAAAATGCGTAAAGGAAGTGATAAAGGGTGCTCCCCTTAATACCATAAACACATAACAAAAATGAAGAAATAGTAATAATTTGTGAGAATAAAATATGGATTTCTTATTATCACCACAAATGTGGAATTATAGAATTTAGAATTACAATATGCTAACCAATATGGGTGCCTTCATTACAGTAATATGCAAGACAAAGATGCAAACTATCACCCAGAGCTGTCTTAGACAATGTTTGAGCATTCTTAAATAACCAATTTTATGCCACTCGGGAAGGTTCTAGATGCTCAAACTTAATACCTAGGGTTGATAGACCTTAACAATACATATAGAGTTGGCCAAATGCACCTTTGACATTTATTTTGGATGTTTTGGTCGGCCCAACTTTGGAAGGCCATAACTCTTGAACAATTGCTCTGATTGGCTATTTAACCATATTTCAAAAACCTTGGCTCCTAATCTATAGCCTCGTATTGGTGCAAGCACCCATCCATCAATTTTTTGGGCCTCATCCGGGCACATTTAGGCCTTCAACAATGAGCTTGAGATTTTTATACCAAAATTGCAAACCAAAAATCCATAATAAATCCATGAATACTCATGATATGATACTGAGCCTCAACTGGTAGGAGATATATCCAAGATGAACATCCATCTCCAAAATTAGGACATTCTGAGCTCATATGACTAACTAAGTAGCAAGCCTCCATAGACAACAACTCTACATTAAGAAAACCCTTATTCAAACAAATGAAATGAAATATTTTTGGTTGATGCAAGATTTCTCTTACACCCAAGATGCTCTTGCATCAAGAAGATATATTTTAACTCCAAAAGTCACAGATCTAAATTGTTTTCTAAATATTTGACCGTGGATCTCAGAATGAAGTGATGAAAGGAAAAAAAAACCCATAAATCTCCCTATAAAAGGACACTAAAGCTCTAGGTAAACTTGGAAGGACATACTACAAAGAGGTTCATGTAGTCCAATGAATTTGCAACAAATGTCTCTAGAAAGATGTCGAAGATTAGATTCTAGATCTGTAAGCTTTGACTAATATCTTGCAAGCAACACATAAAAGAAGGGTTTTGTGGTCGGGTTTGATGAGGGCTTGCATTGGTCAAGCCCTAGGTTAAGGAACAAACCATGAATTGAAATATAATTAATGAAAGAAATGCTTTCATGCACTAGATCTAAATAATGTCAAGTGAAAGATATGATTACCTTCAAAGATGCAATTGACTTTTGATATGTGATCAAGTATGTAAGTGTAATAGCGTTGACTCAAAGAAACCATAAGGAAATTAAAGAAGCCAAAACCTCATGTATAGAAATGTATGTGACATGCCATGGATGGATAATAAAATAACTTGAATGGATTGGAATGGTGCATCTTCTCCTTGAGCTAAACTCCACTACCACCTTGAAGGAAGAAGCTTGATATAAGAAGGAGATGCTTAGACTTAAATGCTTGAAGATTCTTTCTTGAAGAATGCCTTAATTACTTGCTTGTGGAGATGAGAAAACAAAGCCCCCAAACCTCCTTTTACACTAGTTCTTAGATGAGAAAACAACTCGAGTTGACGAGAGAGTTAATTAAACTAAATGGTAAACTCGAGGACTTTCAGGCCCTGAACCCTACAACCACTGGGGACTAGGTTGACTAAGGTCAACCTAGTCCTAGACTAGGTTGACTTGGGTTGACTTGTGTTGACCTTGTCTAGACCAGGTCAACCTAGGTCAACTTGGTCCCAGAGAACAGGATAGGAAGGCCTCAAAAAGGCTTAGTGAGATGTGTAAGTGGAGCTAAGAGATAATGAAATGATCAAGAGATATGTGCAAAAGGGTATCAAAATGACACCTAGAAGACCATATCAAAAATCAAGATGAAGAAGCATGAAATGGAAGAGGAGAGGATAAAAAGAGACCAAAACTACACTAAGGAGGGCTAAAAAGTCTCAAAATGAACTGCATCCATTTTAGACGATACACAATCTTCTTCAAAATTTTCATTGTATTCTTACAAAGTCATCTCATCTTTTAATGTGAATTTCTCATTTTCTTGCAAGCTGCCATTTGTTAGTCACTAAATTTTTAATTTTGAAAGGGACCTATTACAAGATAGTATAATAATACTAAATAAATGATATAGTATTTAAATTTATTAGTAAAGTTCATGGCAACATTTGTTTTGATGAACTAATGATACTGAACAAATTAATCTTACTATTCACAAACTTAAAATTATTTGTTTTGATTAAGTTTAATAAGCTTATTCACGATAGTTATTTTGATTGAATAATGATGTTTATTTTTCATAGCATGATGATTTCAAGGTACTGAAAGTCCACGGTATTTTAGAAAATAAAAATTTACTCTAATGGGCACATGCTTTCTTGCAAAAAGATAGAAACTCCTATGAGATTTGCAGTAGAATTAGGTTTGTTTCTTGCAAATTTGTTCTTATAATGCATTCTTATACTTTTATATTTTTCTCAAAGACTTGGAATTGGATATTTGTAGAGTTGATTACACCAAAATGTGATTCTCACTTAGCTACCACCACATGTTACATAGTTGATACTGGGCAAAGGAAACTAATATGTTTTCTTTGAGCTACCTTAAACAAATGTCGATGATGTCCTACATACTTGATATTTTTCCAAGATAGCTACTCATATTTTTAAAATGTGAATAAGGTAGAGGCTAAGAAATTGGTAATAAAATCTAGACTTTAATGCCAAAACAAAAAAAACATTAAACATTGAAAAGGGCCTTGAACTCCCCTCACCAATAAATGGAGAACCAACTAATAAAGAGTAGTGGAGGAGTTGTTCCCGATCCACTTTGCCAAATTAATCTTGTGGCTCTTTAGACTTTGATAACAACTTGGTTGTTAAGTATAATCCTTTTTGGAAATATCATAATCTATGGGCCTATTTTCTACTTTGTGTTTACATCAACTAATTCCATGACCTGTACACTTTTCATAAATAAATTTATAACCTCTTCTCTCCCTTCTTCCTTGACTGCATGGTGCAAAGGCATTATACATTCAACCCCTTCTTCTTAACATGCATAGTGAAGAGAAGTCATGCCCCTATAATCTTGGTCATTTATTGAAGCATTGAATTTAATGACTGGGTTGACAAAGATGTGTATTTCCCTGCTTAGAAAAAATGTGAACGACGGTCCTCACTGAAGCATTGTCAAAGTGAGATAGACTCTCCTCATCACACATCTTCAACAAAAGTTGGGAAACCTCTCTACTCACATCTTCGTTCTCATAATATTGTGCAATGTTTTGCAAGGTAATGCTATTTGGGTTGTTATGGATTGCATAGCATCCGGTAGGCTCAATGTCACATTTCAATAAAATTTCTATAACTATGTTACCAAAAATGAGAAACGAAAAAAGAAATCCCAATGATAATGTGAGGAGCAACGTAATATTCAACAGTTTCCAATAAGAAACATTATATGTATAATAAACTCAAAATATTAAAATATAAAATATAAAATACTATTTAAAATTACTTTTTATATTTAGATTAATATAAATTAGAAATAATTTATTTTTTCTTGATAATTGTTAATTTCTTATTATTATATTTCTTTTAACTAGAGCTTTGAACCAATAGGACCACATTTGGGAGGGCCCATCCCCGTGGTGAATTCACACCATCAGCACTCAACATGAATGTCTTTTTTGCTAGATATTTACCTACATTACAATTTGAAATTGCATCTCCAACAATCCTTATCGCTCCAACTTTTTATCTCCTTGTACCTCCAACAACTCCTTATCACTCCAATAATGCCCCTTATAACTCCCTGTTGACCCATCACCTTATAACTCCCATGGCCATCATCACCTTATAGATCTTGTAAGCAAATCCCTCCACAACATATTGTACCATGACACCTTATTACTCTCAAGTCCATGGTGTATGCTCCTTGTCACTCCCTCACAATGCTCGCTTATGATACTTTCTATTTCCCATGAGAAACGAGTCACACAAAAACCAACATCCCTAGCAACATCCATCGGGTAGACCAACAACTATTGGCAAACTCCACCAGTAGAACAATTCACCTGGCCCATTGATGGACATGGAAACAAACTTGTTAGAATGTGCTAAGTAAATGACCTCCACATAGGCATGAATGCCCATAAATGATCAAGCAAATCGTAACCACAATCTACATGCAAACATTCATCCAACACAAGATGCCCCTCTAAATAGAAGATCACAACACCATTGCGTTGTGGGCTCATGCCCTAAATTAGTAATAATTTAATAACATATTTTTCTTATAAATTATGAATCAAATCTTTAAAATCATTTAAAAATACAATCTTTAATAATTTGTGGAGATAGACATATGCATTATTGATGTTCAAGTAACAACAATTTAAGAACACTAAATTTAACATTATTGATTTTACAGTTAAAACCCCAAAAATGTCAGATGAAAGTGCCAAAACTTGGTCAAATATGTGAGAGAGAAGCTTTAAGTGAACGCAAGGGAAATGACCATTTCAAAACAAGAAACCTGTTGCCTCTATTGAAACATGAAACATGATCTAAACGTCACATTTCTGGCAACTAGGCCTATAACAGCAGGGAAAGTTTCCCCACTTTTCCTAAATCTTGTGTTACGTTGAAGAAAAGTTTGTTGACGACACCGTAGTTACTCGTGTCATCATAGCACCTCCACATTGCATTGTTTTTAGCATCTCATTAAATTTGTCCAGGACACCACCATCATTCTTTCAACATCAGACATGAACCTTCTAGCACAATTGTAGTAGTAACTCTACCAGATTGGCTCGTGGATGATATTAGATTGATACAACGAGAGGTATAAGAGAATGAATGTGACAATCTTCAAATTCTTCTAGCTCTTTCATTTTATCTTCATAGTCCATATAATTTCAAGATTCTCCCATGAATGATCTTCTACAACATAGCTCGCAAATGTTTCATTGACAAAGCTCTAGAATGCTTCTGCAACGTCTCCAGTTTGTACGTAATCTGGAAGAAAATATTCATCAAGTTTTTTTATAATGGAGATGTGTAGTGTTTTCATAGTTGCATACCAACTAGGAATCCAAAACACAAATGTTGCTTCTTACTACCCACCTTGCAACTTTCTGGTACAGTTTTTTGATTTCACAGCGTAAGACTGTTAGATTGTCCAAAAAATATGACTGAAGTCTTTCCAGGAGAGAAGTCTATCAATTTTATTACTTGTATAAACAAAATTATCAACTGAGTTTGTTGAGAATTTTTTTTAAACATGAAATTATTGGTCCTTTCTTCTCTCCCCATCTACTGGGTCCTTAGGAGGTTTATCTCTTTTATGAAGAAATAATAAGTGAAAAAGTCCAACTGATCTCATTTTTACCATTGTAAATGTCTATAGCCCTACTACTTTAGTACTTATCAAGAATAGAATGTGAGATTTTCTAACTGGAATAATTAAAGGTGATTGTGTGGGGTGATTTTAATGCTACCTTGGGTTCTCAAGATAAAGTTGGGTGTGGGGACCCTTCACCTAAAGTCACATAGGATTTTAGAAACTTCATGGTAAGGAAATACAATGTTGGATTGTGTACCAATAAGTGACATCACAACATTGCCAAATAGATGGAAGGATGTGCAACATATTGGTATCAAACTTGACATATTTTTACATAATACTAATTGGGTGATGTAGTATGAATGGTATGTTTCAAGTATTCTTCCCTTCTTGGGGTAAGATCATTTCCATATTGATTTGAATATTTCCTCAAAACCTAATAGCTTTAAATCCAAGTCATATTTCAAGTTTGAAAAAATGTGTTTCTTAGATATAAATTTTATGAACTTTCTTAAATAATAGTGGGGAGAATGCTCCTATTTTGAGGTTTCCACTTAATGTTTCACTTGGCTAAGAGGCTTGTGTTTGTGAAGAATAAAATTAAAGAGTGGAACAAGAGTTGCTTCTGAAATATTTTGAAGAAAAGAGGAATCTAGATCTCCATTTAAACCAATGGAATGAATACATCATCAATTTTGTCTTGTTGGAGGAGGTTTGTAAGACACAAAAGGAAATTAAGCCCAAGATGGAAGAGGTGGTATTAAAGGAAGAATTATGTTGGAGATAACAATCTAGTGAACTTTGGTTATTAGAGGTGGACAAAAAGACAAGTTTTTACAATGCCTCAGCTAAAGTCAAAAGACATAGAAATGTCATCTTTCAGATCAAGGACAACTCAAGAGTTTTGTTGTAGGAAGAGATCAAACCCAAAAGGAAGTAGTACATTTTTTTGAAGATCTCTTGAACAACTCAGATAGTTATCAAGATTTGTCTGAGGTGTAAGATTGCATCCTTCACTTGTTTCACTACAAGATAATGATATGTTAATGAAACCATTTACTTTAGAAGAAATAAAGGGATTACTATTTGTGATGGACTGATAAGGCCCTTGGACCTGATTGTTTCACTCTATTTTTCTGCCATATGTGTTGGGATTTCATGGGGATATCCATTTGAAGACTTGTGAAGGAATAAAAAATTCATGGGCGTATGCTAAAATAGTTTAACACAACCTTTATCTCTTTAATACCAAAGTGATGTCAACCTTCTTTATTTGCATATTTTAGGTCAATCTCATTATGAACAAAATATGTAACATATTTACCTTGAGGCAATAACTACTAGGTTGGCCAGGGTCATTTCCTTAATCATTTCAAAAGGGAGGTTTTGTGCCGAGTAGAAAAATATAGAGGGTGCATTAGTGGTGCACAAAGTGTTACATTTGGTTAATCTAATAGGTATTCCAACTAGGATCTTAAAGGTGGATATGATGAAGGTATATGACAAGATCAATTGGTCCTTTCTCAAACAATCGATGAAGAAGATGGATTTTCATGAAAAAAAGAAGATTAATTGGATCATGTCCTATACAATGGGGGCTAAGTTCTCATTTTTGGTTAGTGGAAATCATTGTGGTTTCTTTTCCTCTTCCTAGGGTGTGAGGCAAGGTGATTCATTATCACCTTTCCTGTTTATTATTTTGGAAGATTGCTTAAGTAGATTAAATCAACACAAACAACAAGTTGATGCCTAGAAAAGTATTAGTATTCTCAACTCTTGTCTCTCTTTGACTCATAATTATTTGTGGATGATGCCTTAATGTCTGGTAAAGTGATTATTTGGGAATATTTATCATCAAAGAGATGGTTCAACTCTATTATAATTTGCATCTAGATATAAGTTAAACATGAACAAGTCAAAAATGTTTTTAAAAAAATATAAGTAAGCATTTATTAGTGGCTATTCATAGCATCTTTGGTTTCATGATTGTCAAACCACCATGTAAATACTTGGTCATCCCCTTCCTTAAAGGTGAGAGTAAATTTGCACATTGAGCTAATATTATTCAATCAATTAGAGAAAGATTAGTTGTCTGGAAAGAAAGGTGGTATCCCTTGTTGTGCTCTTAGTAGTATCCCAAAATATGATATGTTTGTAATTTCAGCCCCTAATGGAATAATTAAAACACTTAAGAAAATTCTTAGGAACGTTTTTTTTAGTGGGAATACAAATGAAAAAAATAAAATGTCCCTTGTCTCTAGCACAAATTGTGTAAATATAGGTAGGCTGGGGGAGTGGGGATCCATAACTTGTATGAAATGAATTTAAGTCTCAATGCTGAATTGACTAGGAGATTCGATGAGTATCCCTCTTCTCTTTGGCCTAAAATTAATAGAGCTAAATATCTAGATGGTGATGACCTTGAGAGGATATCTATGATAAGGAATCCACCTAGGGGGTTGGCTATGCAAAATTTCATGATAAAATGCGGACGTATTACTGCACCTTACTTGTCATGGGTCATTAAGTTGGAAAACAAGGTTTTAATTTGGATTGATTCATGGAATAGACTACCCCCAATATTCTTAATTTTTGGTTTACTAAGGGCCTATCAAGTTTTAGAAAAATGGTGGGGTATGAAAGTTTTTCATTACCTGTCCATAAGACAACAAGGTGGCTCCATATAAGCAACTTGGAATGATCAATTTGAAGTTCCTATTCCTGAAAAGAGATTGTAGCTCATAAATATATTAGATTAAAGGAAAATAATAATTAATAAGGAAAATGAAAACCTCATTTGGGTTAAATCTTTGAGTGGAAAATATTCAATGAAAGAAGGGTATATAATGTTGACACAAGGGGATAGAAAGGAAGACACGAGAATTTATTACTAGCATGATTTAGTCTTACCTAAAGAAGGATCTTTTTTGTGGCTAGCTCTTCAACATATGATCCTTATAAGTGATAGACTTGAAAGGTTGGGATGTGGTAGGGAATGTGAAGATGAAACCATCTTTTTTTAAAATTGTGAGTTTTCTCAAAGATTCTAGAAGTGGGTGACTGATAAGATTGGATGGAAGGGCCCACTAACTTCCTCTCTTAATTAGTCATTGATTGATTGAGCCACGTTGAATAGAGGCTTGTTCTTCTTAGAAATCTAGTGATTAACCCCTCAATTGTTGTTTGGGTAGTCTAGTGGGAAAGAAATAAAATAATATTTAAAAGGAAGTCTCAATTATAGAGAGGGTGTGTGAAAGGATTGAATCTTCAATTTCAAGATTTGTAATCTCCTTTGTTATGCATTCAAAGTCTTTATCTTCTTTATTTTACTCTACAAATAACATTATTTTGATTTATTAGAAACATTAAAAAATATCTCTAGTGAGGAGGTCTCCTAAGTCAAAGGGAGATGATTGGTAACGTGGGAGGTTCTAGTTTACCATTTTATCAAATTAGTTTTTGATGGTTCTTCAAAAGCTAATATAGGGAGTTTTGGGATTGGTGTTATCTTTAGAAACCATAGGGGTCATATTATTAAGGCAATATACTTTGCAAATTGCTAACAAATTGAATAATTTAGCTGAGGCCACTGCACTACTCAAAAGGATCAGATTACCATTATCCCATGGTTCTGATCATGCCTATATTGAGGAGGAATCCCAATTGGTAACTCCTACCCTCATCTCAAATAAAGTGGTTATCTAGGAACTTCAGTATGTACTTGGAGAGGTCTGGAGATTACTACCTCTTCTAATTAAATATAATTTTTTTATTTCTATTGGGAAGCAAATAAAGTTGTAGATTCACTTGCTAATAGTGGAGCTAAGTTAGATCAAGAGACATGATTATTAGATACTTCGACATTAAGATTTTTTATTATTATTTACTTGCTGATATTAGTTGTTAGTGTCTTGGGATATGTAGTATCAGGATCCTAATTTTGATACAATTGATTGAAAATATGTTGATGTTTGGAAAATAAGGAGAGTGTAATTGATTAATGTCATGTATGGCCTTAGGGTGTATATGAATTGAGGATTGCATAATAGAAGGTATTATGTGGATTTCTAATATTCTTTGGCATTTTATTTCATGTGAACTACTGTAGTTGTTCATTATTGAAGTTTTCTAAATTAGTTATTGATTTAAATATGTTGCTAGTGTAACAAAGTTCATAAGTCTATTATATTATATATTTTATTTTGTGGTGAACTAGCCGTAGATGGTTCATGTAGTAGATCAATGTTATAGGTGCACTAAATAGTAGACATGAAGGATATTCTATTTCTACTCTTTACTTCTCATTTTTTGATTGTGTAGTGTTGACCCATTGGTTTTTCTTGTGAATTTTGTATGTGATGCAGATGATTCTAAGAATAGGACATAATAGTGCAAGTACATATGTGTGACGACATATAGATGGGTTATTCCTTCCACATTGGGAGAAGGTAGTAATTCCCTTTGAATGTTACCTAGCAAGGATTCTTGTTACATAAGTATTATCTAGAGTATTGTTATGTCCAACAACTATTAGATTATTGGAAGCTCCAACTCCTTCACTTCACAAGCACTGACCTATTGGAAGCACCGACCCCCATTGTTGTCTTTGTGAGCACCAACCTACTGCACACAAATTGTTCTTCCAACTTGATACTGTTAGTTACTCAACTGATGATGGATACCCTAATTGTCTACATTTCTCTTCTTCGATCGAATATTTATATGTGCATGAATTCTCTATCTCCATCACACATACACTCTTCTCTCTTATATCTCATCTTATCAAATATATATTTATGAAAGATAAATCTATATTACAATTATTTATTTATTTATTCCTTTTCTCATATACACAAAAATATTTTTTTAATATTTTGTAGCCTTTTTAATGTTTCTACATTTTAACTCTTCTCCCTTCATACTTCATGGTACTTTTCCTTTTCTTCTTACATATTTTTCTAAAAAATCCACTCTACATTTGCTCATATATATTCTCTTTTTACTACATTCTTATATTTATTCTTCACTCATTCTGCATAAAATTCACTCACTTACATTTTACCATATTCTTATATTTATTCTCCACTCATTCTGCATAAAATTGATTCACTTACATTTCCACCTTTTATACCATCACTATAACCTTTCACGCAAAGGTTGTGGCTTTTATTTATAATTTTAAACCAAACTTAATTACATCTTGATAATCACATTTTTTATTTAAACTGTGAGAGTTCATTTATCAAACAAATGTCTTCTTGTCATTTGTTTATTCTTTGACCATGTATCATTCTTATGTATGCTTCTCTGACTCACTGTTTAACCTCCCATGTTGTGCAATGTCCTTATGTTGCTAAGGTATCTTATTTAATGAAACTAATTTTACTAACATGTCTCTTCTCCTTCATTAGGTGACATGGAATCCTCATAGATTTACAATGCTGAGTATTCTAAAAAGTTGTCTTTCTCTCCAATTTGACAATGATTCTCTAGGCTATCAATAGATGATGTCACACCTTCCTGTTGCCACTGAAGATCTCTCAATGCGGTTAATCCTCCTCTAACTACCATTGAGTCATATTATTTCATTTTTTGATTCTAGAGGAGATGAAGGAATATTTCTAGGCTATTCTACTAAGAGAAAATCTTACAAGTGCTTTAAAAAGGGACAAACAAGATGATAGAAAATTCAAATGTGAGAATTGATGAGTACTTAGAATAGAATGATGAATCCAACAATAAAGAAGCAAAAAACTATAGAGGACCTATCTACATGAAACTAGTTGAACATAATATTATAGCACAACCTATGATATAACAAGAGAATGGATAGGAACCAATCCAAGCAATTGAAGAAGCTCCCATAGTAGAACCAATGTTACCAAGGTATGTCAAGTTCGATCATTCCCTAGATCAAATAATTGGTGAAAATAATGTTGGTGTACTAACAAGGAGAAAGGCAATAGGAAGTACATGTTTGTTATCTCAATTTGAATAAAAAATTATAAAATATTTTTTGAAGGAAGAAGATTGGGGTAAAGGCCATGAAGAAGGAATTGGAACAAATTGAAAAGAACCAAATATGGACTCTAGTGCCCATACGAGTGGATAAAATGTGATTGCAACGAAATGGGTTTTCAGAAACAAGATGAATGAAATTGGTGAAGTAATTAGGAATAAGGCAAGGCAAGTTTGCAAAGGTTATGAACAAGAGGACAAATTATACTATGGAAAGACTTTTGCATCTATGGCTAGAATTGAAGGGGTAAGAATAATACTTGCATTTTTTTCTTATAAAGGATTTAAAGTTTATCAAATGGATGCATAGTCAACATTTATGAATGGTATCTTTGAAGAAGAGGTTTATATAGAATAACTTGAGGGGTCTGCCAATTCAAGAGGGAAGAACATGGTGTTTAGATTACAAAAGGATCCGTATAGAGTAAAAAAAAGCATCCAATGCATGGTATGAAAGGCTACATTCGTACTCGATCAATACTGCATTCATAAAGACAAGTCAAAACAATACGTGTACTTGAAGGTAGAAAATGATGATGAGTTGCTAATTATAGAAATATTTGTTGATGATGTTATATTCGGAGGCAATGATATGATGAGTATTGCATTTTTAGAAGAAATGAAGAAAGAGTTCAAACTACATAATATCAATGAAATTAAATTATGTATAGCTTAAATACAAATTTGTCAACTTAAGGATGTCATATATCAGTTAGACCAAGTACACAAAGGAGATATTGAAGACATTTGGGATGGAAGTTCAAAACTAATTGGTTCTCCAATAATGATAAGATGTAAAGATATCTAAAGAAGATGATTCAAAGGTGGTGGATGAGATGTTGTACAAGTCCATGACTGGTAACCTACAATATGTGGTGCACAACAAACTTGATATAACAAACACAGTTGGATTAGTAACAAGGTTTTCCTCTAATCTAAAATAATCCCACTTGATCGAAATTAGGATAATCTTTGAATATCTCAAGGGAACTAAAGAATATGGATTATGGTATGGAAATAAAGGATATTTCACATTAAGTACATATATTGATGTTAATTAAGGAGGTAATGAGGATTATAGGAAGAAAACAAGTGGTGCAACATTATTTTTAGTTTATAGACTTGTTTCGTGGAAAAGTAAAAAGAAGAATTGTGTATCTCAATAATTTTTTTAGAGAAGATTGTGTGGCTACTACAATTGATTTCACACATTTAATATTGATTAAGAATGTTTCAGAAAGGATACATGAGAAGATAGATGAATCAGTGCTTATCTACTATGATAACACAAGTTCTATAAACATTTCAAAGAATCTAATGATGCAATCTAAGACAAAGTACATAGCCATAAGCATCATTATCTTAGAGAATAGGTTCAAGTAAAGGAAGTAAAGTTGGAGCATGTGCCAACTAAGGAACAAGCAACATACATATTCACAAAGCCTCTACCCAAGGATATGTTTGAGTGTGTAAGGGATAGGTTAGGGTTAATTACCTCACTTGAGTTGAACTAGAAAAAGATGCATAATGCATCAATTCAAGTGTAGTTAATATCTTTATGATTTGAATTAATGTTTGGATTCTACTTCTTAGGGGGGTAGTTGCAGATTTAAGAAGTGTGTACTAAAGAAGCAAAGGTTGTAGAGAGGATAATAGGTATGCACTAAAACCTTTGACATTATTTTGAGAGAGAGAGAGAGAGAGAGAGAGAGAGAGAGAGAGAGAGAGAGAGAGAGAGAGAGAGAGAGAGAGAGAGCAAGGGCAGGGGGGGGGGTGGCAACTTCATTAAGGAAAGAGATAATGAATTAGAAGAGATAGTTTGAAGAGTGAATTCATTGGAGAGAATGAGAAGTAAAGTTAAAGGGGAAGAGTCCAGACATGTTAAGTTGAAGACATAAGTGGAAAGACTTTCTAGTGAGCATGTTTGTGCATGAATTCAAGAAGAGTATCACATGTGTTGCCATAAATGCCAAAGGGGGATATTGTTGGCATAACTAATGATGTGATGGTGATAAGAAGAGTGATGATCTGATTACATGATGATCAATTATTGCAGTGTCATTGATGTCAACTATTGACCTAGTCTTCTTTTTATGTTGCCAACATAATTAAGTGTTGTAGTGAGAATAAATTGTATAATCATTAAGAGACCATTGGGGCTATCTCTTGAGATGTATATGTTTATTGTCACTAGTGAAGAAGAGTAAGATGTATTGAGATAATGGGTGTTGCACACATTGAAAAATATTGTTATATTATATTTTATTATTTTATTATGTAATGTTGCACCTAGGAGCACCTAGATGGACGTGAAACATATAAAGATTCCCATGGGATAGACTTGATGAGTTGTATTGGACCATTGTGATAATATTTGATGTAATTATTTAATATTGGGGAAAAGAAATTGTGCAATATTAAATGTGGGGTCAATGGGTTAGGTAGCACATGGTTTTAGAAAATGGTTTATGTAATACCACTTGGTGGTTTTGTGCGACTTGCTACTATATATGCAGCCACAAGGGTAGTTGTAGAGACCAAACAAAAAGGGAAAAAGGGAAAAAAAAGGAAAGTTGAGAAAGAGTAGGCTTGATAGGTTAGCCAAGGGATCATTTGTGAAGGTTGGAAGCATGGCATGGGATGTGTGGATTCATGCTTGTTCACATGGATTGCTTGGTTGTGGCTATGGCTTTGAAGGCTTTCATGGGTGTATTGCAATGATGGTTTTTGCTAAATAATACATGGTGATGGATGCTTTTGGAGGCTGAATTTTTTTTCCCTCAATGAGGGTTTCCTAGAGTATATCTTGTGTCCATTTTTGTGGGTATGTTGTCTATTCTTTTGCATGTGGATTTCAATTACATATTTATTTCAGATCTATTATGACTTATTTAGAAATAGTTATATTATTTATTGCAAGTTTTCCTACAAGTGGTATAAAAGCTATGCTTCTATTGTTGTAACCCTAGATTGAATCTATGGGAATGCATGAGAAGATAAAAAAAAATGCAAGATATATGGATTTTGTAGGTTGTTTATTGTAGATTTGAGGATTTTGGATTTGCTGTTATGATTAGATGTTGGCATATTTTTTGGGCACGTGAAATTTGGTCAATAAGGCTTTTTTTGATATTTCATTTAAATGAGGGTTTTAGGGGGGAGTTTGCAGAAATGACCTCATAGGTAAAAAAAAAAACCTTTCCATTGGATTTGAGTTGTTTTTTCCATAAATTTTGATATTAATATGCCTTAGTTTGGCCATGTGAAGAGAAAATGCAAAGGTTTTTAGTTTCAACAATGATAAAAATACTGTCTTAGTAAAATGGCCATAACTTTCACTCAGGATATCACAGTTTGGACTTCTTACACTCATTCAAAAGCTAATTCAAAGCACTGCAACTTGGAATAGGTTTGATTTTGTGATTTTAACATTTTGTTAGGTTTTAAGAGCCTAGAAGTGAGATGTTTTTATTTTATTTTGAGCACATGTTTGAGTGTAACTTGGGCATATTGAGTCAGATTTTGGACTGCGAGTAGTCAATGTAAAGCTCTTGGAGAGCTCTATACATTGGTTCATATTTGGTACAAGTTTCACATGATTTATTTGGTGATATATTGATCTGAATATTTTATGATTATATTAAAAATGGTAACATTATGAGTTTATGACATTGTATACTTCGAAGATTTGGATTTGATGTCATTTATACTCATCTTATTTTTTAGATTGGTCTAATGATGATATAATTATCAGTGTTTGGTTTGGATATGGATGATGACCTATTGGGTCTACAAGTTGTGCAATATTGTAAGTGGTCTATACTTACAGGTTGCATTTATGGCATGGTTATGGGTTGTCTTTACCCATTAATCTTTCTTTATTGATGCATATTTATATTTGGTGGTTTGGATTTGGGTTGTCTATGCCCTTAGTCACATGATTTTCTAATTTATTTTCATGTAGAAGGGATGAGATGTTGTTACCAGGTACAGTCATAGTGGAGGATTGTTGTTGACTATTTTATGCTGACATGTTGGACACTTTGAGAGTTATATACTCGGTTCATGGATGTGATCACGGTGCCATAGATTTTGGCATGACATGATTGGATATACAGGTACATCCTTGATGTTAATTGGTTTGGAATCTTGATTGGTTATGATGGTATGTCTTCTTGGTTGAGGATCAAGGTTATTTTATTCTTTTGAGGAGCTCATGATGTGCATTTGAGTTCTTTGATGGTTTAATGCCTTGGTTGATTCTCATGGTTAGAAGATGGTTTTTAATCATGATGTCATGGATAACTTGGATACACAGTTTAGTGGGAGCTTTTGAAAATGATGAGGTGGCAATGCATGATTAGTTCCTAGTTTGGTTTGTATCTTCTTGGGTTGGAGATCTTGGTTTCATTTGGCATTGGTACTTTGGTTGAGTCAGTGTAGACCTGGGAGATCTTGATGTAGGAGATGGATTTTATGATTCCATGGTTGACTCAATACCATGGTTGAGTGGGAGCTGTTGGCATTGATATACTTATTGAGTATTTGCAAATGTTTAAGGTTTGTCTTAGATATTGTTGCTACAAAAGCATCTTTGACATTAGTATGGTGCACATGTTATCTTCATGGTGTGTGGAGATGGTTCTTCGTGGCATATGGAGATGATTTTTTTCATGGCATATGGAGATGGTTGCATCTTCAAGACTCATGGGGTTCTTGGTAAAGGTGTGGTTTATGTTTGCATTTGACATGTTATCCTTGGTGTTAGGATGGTTTCACTATTATGTCATTGTATACTCTTAATACACATTTAGAGTTTTGACATGTTATAGTATGTTCATATGGAGCATGCTACCTCTTGGTTGAGATGGTTAGATCATGTTTTCATGTTTATGCTCCTAAGGCCATGGTTGGATCTTTGACATTGATCTTGGTTTAGTTTCTTGGTATTGAGTACATTGATAATTTTCTAGATACTTCATAATATTGCTATGTTGTATTTGGAGTTGACTGATGGGCCTCCAAAAGGCCATCTTTTTGAGTTCTTTTTATCTTACTTTCAAACAATTATTTTGCAAATAGTCATAACTTTATGGTTTCAAGCATATGAACTTATGGTTTTTATGTATATGTGTGTGTGTGTGTGTGAACACATGAATTAGAAATATAGATAGTTTAAAGGCATTATATTTTCTTGAATTCATGGACATAATGGTATAATGAAGTAGTTATACATGATGATAAATGTTTCCCTATCTATGTTATGTTTTGGGTAGTTTTCCTCCTGTAGCCATAGGACTTGAAAGAATGTTAATTAGAACTTTACACCTTTTCTCTAATATTGATGATGAGAATATATATGTCTATGGAAGGTTGTGTGCGTATTGATTATTTTGCAGGTGTTTTATGTGGGTATTCAAGGATCAACATTTTAGCACTAGAGTAGTCAAAGCCAGTTGTGGATTGCTAGACCTTCGCAAGCGGGGCAAATCATTTATTGCTTTTTGTTGTTGTAGCACACAGATGTAACTTCCACAACTTGCTATATTCCTGGAGGATTTATTCATGGTTAATGTTGTTTCTATTTTGAACTTTATGAGTCTATAATTGATTCTCATTAATGGACTGATCTTAGATTTAGGAAGTAGTTGCAATTTCCTTTAAAATAACGAGTGTTGTAACTTTGAGGGTAGTCAAAGAAGTAGAATGAGTTGATTTTCATGGAATAACTATTGTGATATTGTTTTTCAATCAAGTATAATCTTTCTCCATGAATGAATAGAATGTATAATTCAAGTTTATATCTTTTATCTTGATTGTATTTCTTGTTCACTCATCCTAGCCTCCGCAATGGTGGCAACAACCTCAAAATTGGAATAACCAACCTAGTTAGCAAGCCTTAATGTCACCACCTCAACAACAAGCTCTAATTCCTCCTCCTACAATTGTGAATAATCCTCCTAAGAAGACTCAGCTACTAGTTCATCCTAATCCTAATCCTAACAATACCAAACAACCAGCACAACAAAAACTTTATGCTATTTCCTTGAATGATAGCCACTTAAGGTCATGCACTACTCTTCCTTTACCATAAAGGCCTATTATAATGAAGGTTGAAGATTCCCCAACTAAACAAGTGGATGTGTCAGTTCAATAGACCTCTCCTATAGCCAAAGAGTCCTCATTTCCTCATAAGTTGATAGAACAGAGTCAACCTGTAGAAAACCAAGCAGTAATTGATTTGCTTAATCAACTGAAGCAGATGATAATAAAAATACCATTACTTGATGTTATTATGGAAGTTCCTATCAATACTAAAGCCATCAAGGAAGCATGTATCAAACAACCAGGAAGAAAGAAGAAGGATCTAAAAACTATTCATGTCTTAGGACAATTGTCTGGTCTAATGTTGGAGAAACTGACTCTACCCAAATATTCTAACACTAGGAGTCTTGTAGTTACTATCACCATTCATGGGATGCAAGTTCAAAATTCTTTAGTTGACCTAGGAGCATCCATAAATGTCATGAAAAAAGAGATGTTGTATCAACTTCATATCATTGGTCTCTGAGAAATACCAACCATACTCACTAATAGTTCTACTATCAAGCTAGATGGGATGATAGAAGATGTCATAGTCACCTTAAACTCTTGGGAGTATCTAGTAGATTTTTTTGTTCTTTCCCCAAAGGCTAACATGGGTGAATATCCTTTAATTCTAGGGTGACCATGGTTAGCTATTGCAAATGTATTTATAGCTTGTCGATCTGGGAAGATAACAATATCCAATGGTATCCATACTAAGAACCTAACTTTATACTCCCCTGTTCAACCACTATTGCAAGATGACCAAATAGTCTTGCCAAATTTGGGTGATGATGATCCAGAGGTCAATTCCATCCATAAACTAATGATGATAGGTCAAGAGTCATTTTTAGCTTCTCAAGAAGAAGATGAGATAATTTCATCCATCCTCATGAATGAATATGGAGTAGAGTCTCAAATGTGTCCTCAAGAAAAATGTATCCTAGAAACCATATTACCACCTTTGAACACACTTCAACATTCAAAAGCCTCTCAATTCCTTCACTCATTATTACCTCATGAGGTGGATTCTTCTCTAGTTGCTTAATTATTTTTGGCAGACAAGGTCGTCAAGATGGAAGTTGACCGAGGGAGAGAGCTGAATGTCAACAACACTTTATCACCTTCCTACCAGAAGATTGTACTACAGTTACTATAGGAGAATCAACAAGAATTTTCTTGGGACTACATGGACATGAAGGGATTGGATCCTACACTCTGCACTCACAAGATCTACATCAGTCCTGAATTCAAACCTGTTCGAAAGCCTCAGAGGAGAGTCAATCCCATCCTTAGGGATATAGTTAAAAATGAGCTCCAGAAGTTGTTAAATGTTGGTTTTATCTACCCCATCTCTGATAGCCAATGGGTACCACCCTTGGTTATAGTATCAAACAAGGGAGGAAAATGGAGAGTTTTTGTGGATTATAGGGAGCTCAATTCAACCACTAAAAATACCACTTTCTATTGCCATTTATAGATCAAGTTCTTGACAACCTAGCTGGCAAGAAATATTTTTCTTTCTGGGATGGTTTTAGTGGTTACAATTAGATAAAAATAGCTCTAGAGGACCAAGAAAAAACAACCTTCACATGTCCATGGGAAACGTTTGACTACTCATTTTTACCTTTTGGCTTGTGCAATGCCCCAACCACATTCAAACAAGTTATCATAAGTATATTTTCCAATATAGCTATTGACTATATGGAGATTTACATGGATGCTTTTACTATTTATGGGACTACTTTTGATGAAGAAAAAGTGAACCTAGAAAATGTATTCAAAAGATGCCAAGACTATAACCTTTCCCTAAATAGTGAAAAATGTTTCATGATGATGGTCATTTTTTTTCATCACAAGGCATTTAAGTAGGTCCAACTAAGATTGAAGTTATTAGTACCTTTCCCATGCCAGAGAAGTAGAAGGATGCGCAAAATTTCCTTGGACATGTTGAGTACTATAGAAGATTCATCAAGAATTTCAGTCAACTTGCATCACCCCTTTATAACATATTAAAAAAGAATTTTGAATTTTCTTTGGACTTTGAGTGTACTACGTCTTTCCTATAACTTAAAGAGGTTCTCACCACAACACCAATTTTGAGAGGGTCCAATTGGGGATTGCCTTTTCACATTCATACAGATGCCTCAAACTATGCTATAGGTGTCGTGCTAGGTCAGAAGATAGACTCAATTGAACATACTATTTATTTCATCGGTAAAAATTTGCAAGGTGTAGAGTTCAACTACACAATCACTGAAAAGGAGCCACTTGTAGTGATCTATGCATTGAATAAATTTAGGCACTATATTACTAGATATGAAATATTTTTTCATACTGACCACTTTGCTATAAAGTACCCACTAAACAAGCCTGCAATATTAGGAAGATTGGCTCACTGGTTGCTACTTATGCAGGAATTTGATATCACAATAGTAGATAAGCCCAACAAGGCCAATTTGGTAGCTGACTTTCTCTCTCAGTTGTATGTCCTTGATGATCCTGTGGCCATTGATGATAGTTTTCCAAATGAACATCTCTTCTTGTTGTCAGCAAAAAATCCATGGTATGTAGATATTGTGAATTACCTAACCATAGGAAAGATGCCAGTTCACTTCTCTGCTAAAGAAAGGAATTTATTAGTTGAAAAGAACTTTAAATATTCTTGGATTTCTAGATTTATGTTTTATACTGGTCCTGATCAAGTAATGCATTAGTGCATAAGGGAAGATGAAACATATGATATATTAAGGGCATGTCATGATGAGCCCTGTGAAGGTCATTTTGTAGCCAAGCAGACAACCTTAAAAATATTGACTACTAGGTACTATTGGCCAAGTTTACACAATGATGCAACTTAATACACAAAGAAATGTCATAAGTGTCAACACACGGGGAGACCCATTAAATCAGATGAAATGCCCTTACAACTTCAGATAGTCATTACACCCTTTGATAAAAGGGGGATTGACTTTGTAGGTCCTATTGAACCCTCTTCACAAGGTAAATCCTATATCTTAGTTTGCATTAATTATGTAACCAAATAGGTGAAGACCAAACCCATGAAACATCCAAGGGATAATAATGTTTTCAAGTTCTTATATGAATCTATCTTTACACAATTTGGTGTCCCCAGGGAGTTGCTACCTGATCAGGGAGCTCAGTTTACATATAATCTGATAGCTACTTTAATGGAGGAATATATCATTCGGCATGAAAAATCATCACCCTACCATCCAAAAGCTAATGACCAAGTAGAGGTTGCCAACAGGGAGCCAAAAGCCATTCTTACCAAAATAGTAGCACTCCATAGGAAGGATTGGGCCACATGCCTTCCTGAAGTTCTTTGGGCTTATAGAATCACCTGGAAATCTACAACGGGTTTCACTCCTTTTGAGTGGTAGGTGAGTTGTAATGCCTGTAGAGTTTGAATATAAGACATTAAGGATTTCTCTGGAGCTTGGTATGGATCTTACTATTGCACAACATGATCGAATTTTGAGTTTAAATGGCCTTGATGAATGACACAAATCTGCATTAAATAATACAAAACTCATCTAGCATCAATGAAAATAGTGGCATGATAAGTTTATCAAGGATAAAATGTTTCTTTTAGGGGATTGGGCACTTCTTTATGATTCCAAGTATCAACACAATCCAAGAAAGTTTCAAACTCGTTGCTTAGGACCATATGAAATCGTTGATGTGTTTCCAAATGGAGTGATCCAGCTATCTATTGTTGATCATGTATGGTTCAAGCTACTTTTCAATGGATGTTGACTCAAACTCTACAACAAACCAGTCAATCACGAGGAGTTCCTACAATAGTTCTAGCACAGTGAAGACATATTCATTCTAGCAGCCAAAGAATCTGGGTCTTCTACCCTGACTTTTGCTGATTCTTGATTCCATTCAGGATCCCCATAATAAATGCTTTCTTCCTAAAAGTAATTTATTTTCCATCTATTCCACCTCACCCTCTCACTTCACCATCTTTCCATACCATCCCATCATTCCATCAATGTAGGTGATCATTTTCAAAGCACTTTTCCTGCAGTACTCGCCAAGTTTGTGTTGCATACCCATATACACATTTTATTTTATTCATTCTTTATTAGGAATTCATGTTGTTTTAATTTTCTACTCTTGCATATCCTGGCCTAGTGGGACCCATGCTCTTAGTTGGGGGGAGAATATTCATTTTTTAAAACTTTTAAATCACATGTAAACTTTGAGTTTTTGTCTTATAAGATCACTATCGTCACATGTTTGATGACCTATCCTTTCATAATTGCATCATAAAGGAAATTAAGGACATTAAAATTTGAAGTTTAACTTTTAATGATATATTAGCAATGTGTTCAGGGTGGCAGGCCTTGATACGAGTGAAATATTATAAGATTTGATGCAAGTAAAGATATCATTAGATTTCATGCATTAAAAACTTTTAATTCCAAGAAGCACGTAGTAATTTTATGTTGTAGGAGCATCTTGGGTTGACGTGTTATCCCGCTCATTTTTGTTCATTTTTCCAGTTGTTGCTGAGTTGCAACAATTTCCTAGTCCCAATAATTTTGCAGTATATGCTGAGTTGAAGTTATCCCACATCATGTTAACACTCTAGTTAGTGTGTTATCCCATCTCACTCTACAATGTGTGTCGAGTTCCACAGTGTGTTTTGGGCTATCCTTCATGTGTCAAGTGTTCGTATTGATGCCGAGTGTCAGTATTTTGAATGAGTTTTCTACATTTTTGATGGGATCCAACTTGCAGGATTAATTTTGATCATAATGTTTATGATAAGATCTTGTCTTGGGATGTGTGTAGACCATTTTAGGGTTGGCCTTTATGTTTTTTAATATTGTAGAATATTCTATAAGCTATTTTGGCAAGCATAAATAGGGTGTTTAGGCTTAGAGTTAGGAAAGGTTTTGTTTGGGAGTAGAACTTAGAGATTTCAGAGGACTAAGAAAGTTTGTTGCATATGTGTCTGGAAATGCAAATTTGAAGTTGGATCTTGGATCTAGAATGTATTTTATCTAACCATAACCTAGAAGGCCTTACAAATGGGCATATATGTTGATCATTTGATAATTTAATAAAATAATATTGTTCTCTCTCCCTATGGTGATGTTCTCTTTGTGTGTTTTCTTTCATTGTGTTAACTATGCAAAGTTGGTTTGGATTGCTAGGTGTGCCTTTGGGCGTAGTTGTTCTCGCCCACCTTGCATCAGGTGGTATTGGAGCTTGAGGTTTGTCCTTGTGGAGATTGGATCATGTAGAACCTTGATTCAAATTTGGTTGTAGGGTTACAGATCTATGGATTTGACCTATAACTTGCAGAGGGTTACGATCTTGAAGGAACCTAATTTGTAAAGATGGTTCGTGGTAAAAGAAATATCGATAATGCCATATTAGATGCATTAAGACAAATTGCATCTAGATTAGATGTTGTGGAGACCACCCAGAGGAGAGGAGCACATCTTGAGAATGTGAGTGAGATGAAGCAATAGCACCAAACCCTAATCTAGAACCTGAAGAAGATCAAGATGAGGAAATATTACTGAGAGTATTGTCTAGGGCACATTCAAAGCCTGTTGTAGAAGTTGTTCCTTATGATGGGAAATTGGACACCAATGTTGTGTTGGATTGGATCTCTGATATGGAGAAGTTCTTTGAGTATGAAAATGCTCTTGATAATAGGAAGGTGAAACTTGTAGTTACTAGGCTGAAAGGTCATGCTTCACTATGGTGGGAGTATTTTCAAACTGATAGACAAAGTAGAGGAAAGGAAAATATCAAAACTTGGGTGAAAATGGTGAACAAGGTAAAGAAAAAATTCCTTCCTACTAATTACCAAGTTAGCTTGTTGAGAAAAATGCAAAAATTGAGACAAAAAGACATGATTGTAGAAGAGTATACTGAGAAATTCTATAGGTTGGACATCAGATCTAGACATGTGGATGATGATGTTGAGAAAATTGTAAGATATCTAAATGGATTAAGATCTAGAATCTAGGATGAAATAAGTTTTGTGAAATTGGAAAGTGTAGAAGAAGCAAACCAATATGCCTTGAAAGCTGAGGAGATCTTGACAAAGAAGCATGAAAAAAGACAAAGAGGTAGAGGTGATAGATTCCAGAGAGGTAGAGGTAGATCTTATGGTGAAGGTGGCAGATTTGAGAGTTTTGTGCAAGATAAAGAAAAATTTGAATGGAATAATGATGACAAAGACAAGATCGAGTGGAAAGGTGGTAGTTCTTACTGAGGAGGTATTGGTTCTTATTGAGGAAAAGGTAATTCTTATTCTAGAGGTGGTTTTCGTGGTAATTGTTTTAGATGTGGTAAAGAAGAGCATAGATCTTTTGAATGTAGATCCTCTAAAAGTGGACAAGGTAATAGAAATGTTGTGATTCAAGGAGACATTGAGAGTTCACTGAGTGGACCTGAGACTAGAGAAAATTTGATGGTGAGAAGAACCTTATGTAATAAGGGAAGTGATGAGGAATATGTCCTTAGAATAAGTCTTTTCAAGCCCAGATGTAAGATGGCTAGAAAATGTTGCAAGATGATCATTGATAGTGGAAGTTCTACAAATTTGGCATTAGAAGAGCTAGTTACAAAATTGTAGTTGCAAAGGCTGAAGCATCCCAAACCCTATCATGTTTCATGGATCAAAGAGGAGCATAAGATATTGGTAAGTGAGCAATGCAATATGAAGTTCAAGATTGGACATTACTTTGATGAAGTGTTGTGTGATATTATGCCTATGGATTGTTGTCATCTTTTGTTGAGTAGACCTTGGCAATACCATAGATATGATGTACATGATGGAATATTGAATCAATATACTCTTTGGGTAAATGGAAAGAAGAAAATATTGTTGTCTTTGATTGAAAGTCTAGATGAGGTTAAGTGTACTATTGTGACAGTTTACATGGTTAATAGGAAAAAATTTGAAAAAGAAGTGAAGAAGAATCAACTCTATTTTGCTATAGTTCCTAGAGGACTAAGTATTGGTAGTAACGACCGAGCAACAAAAGTTGGTAATGATCGAGTGATAGCAAACACTGGTGATATTGACCGAGTACTAGTGGAAATTACAGAATTGCTGAACAAGTATAAGGATATTGTTGCTAAGGCTATTCCTAATGGTTTACTACCAGTAAGAAGTATAAGTCATTGTATGCATCTAATTCCTAGAGCTAGTTTTCTGAACAAAGCACCATATAGATTAATGCCTACAAAGAATGAAGAACTTAACATACAAGTGCATGAATTGCTATAGAAGGAATTAATTAGAGAAAGTTTGAATCCATGTATTGTACCTATTATATTAGCACCAAAAAAGAATGGACAATGGAGGATGTGTATAGATTCAAGAGCTATTAACAAGATCATAGTGAAATATAGGTTTCCTATGCTGAGGATGGACGACATTATGGATGGTTTAAGTGGAGCAAAGTATTTTACCAAGATTGATTTGAAGAGTGGCTATCATCATATCAAAATCAAAGAAGGAGATGAATGGAAGATTGCTTCCAAGACAAAAGATGGTTTGTATGAATGGTTGGTTATGCCTTTTGGTTTGACTAATGCACCTAGTACTTTCATGAGGTTGATGAATGAAGTTTTGAGAACATTTTTGGGTAAGTTTATGATTGTTTATTTGGATGATATTATGATATTCAGTAAGACTAAGGAAGAACATCTTGAGCATGTTATACAAGTATTGTAGAGATTGAAAGATGAGAAGTTGATGATTAATCTAAAAAAGTGTTCTTTTATGCAAGAATAGATTGTGTATTGTGTATTTGGGATTTGTTATTTCAGCTGATGGTTTGAGAATGGATCCTAAGAAGGTTCAAGCAATTTTGGAATGGCCTATACTTGAGAATGTGGGTGAGGTAAGATCATTTCATGGTTTGGCTAGTTTTTATAGAAAGTTTATAAAGAATTTCAATGTTGTTTGTAATGCTATGACTGAGACAATGAGAGGAGATAAAAAAGAATTTGAGTGGACACATGGAACTGATAAGAGTTTTAGGACATTGAAACAAAAAGTTGTTGAGTTACCTGTATTGGCTTTACTTGATTTCAATAAGGTATTTCAAGTTGAATGTGATGCAAGTGGTAGTGAAATAAGAGCTATATTGTGTCAAGAAGGTTAACCTATTGCTTTCTTTAGTGAGAAGTTGAATGATTCTAAAAGGAACTATTCTGTGTATGATCAAGATTTTTATGCTATTGTTCAAGCTTTGAAAAAGTGGAGACGTTATTTGATTCCTAAGGAGTTTGCGTTGTATACTGATCATAAAGCTTTACAATACTTGGGAAGTCAACATAAATTGAATCAAAGACATATGAAGTGGGTTGAGTATTTGTAGAATTTTACATTTGTGATTAAGCATAAGAGTGGAGTTAGTAGTTCATTGTTGCCGATGCATTGAGTAGAAGACGTTATTTGTTGACTGAGATGTAGGTTGAAGTTCTTGGTTTTGGTGACATGAAGGAGTTGTATGATACTGATCTTGATTTTTCTGAGGCATGGAGAGAGTGCAAAGCACCAAATCTAATAGATCATATCAGTAAGTATGATGAATATTTTATTCAAGAAGGTATGTTGTTCAAAGGTATTCAGTTTTGTATCCCTAGAAGTTGTATGAGGTTGAATTTGATTAAGGAAAAGCATAGTGGTGGATTGGCTGGACATTTTGGAATTGATAAGACATTGAGTTTGGTGAAGCGAAAGTATTACTGGCCACAGATGTATAATGATGTTTAGAAGTTTGTGAAGAGTTGTGGAGTTTGTCAAGTTGCAAAAGTAGTAAGTCAGAATACTGGATTGTATACACCTATTTTTATTCTTGATAAACCTTGGAGTGAAATTAGTATGGATTTTGTTCTTGGATTGCCTAAAACAACAAAGGGGTATGATTCTATATTTGTTGTTGTGGATAGATCTTCTAAAGTGGCTCATTTTATACCATGTAAGAAGACATTAGATGTTGAGCATGTTGCTAAACTTTTCTTCAAAGAGATTGTTAGATTGCATGGATTACCAAGAAGTATTATTTTTGACAGAGATAGTAAGTTTGTTGGTAATTTTTGTAGAACTTTGTCGAAGAAGATGGGTATTGAGTTGAAATTTAGCTCTACATTCCATCTATAGACTGAGGGATAGACAAGGGTTATGAATAAAAGCTTGGGTAATTTTTCGAGATGCTTAGTTGGAGATGAAACACATAATTGGGAGATGGTATTGGCACAAGCTGAGTTTGCATATAATAATGTTGTGAATAGAAGTACACAGAAGACACCTTTTGAGATTGTTATTGGAATGAGGCCTAGAGGAGTATCATATTTAAGGGATGTTGTTGGTGAAGAGAAGAGAAGTGTTGCAGGAGAAGAATTTTCTGATTTTATGGAGTCTTTAAATTAGGAAGTGAAGCTAAAGTTGGAACAAAGTAATCAGAAGTATAAGGAGAATGTTGATAAGTCTAGAAGATATCATGTTTTTGCAATTGGTGATGAGGTGATGGTACATTTGAAGGAAGGAAGATTTTTGGTTGGAACATATAGTAAGCTGAAGATGAAGAAGTTTGGTCCTTGTAAGATCTTGAAGAAGTTTGATAATGGAAATGCTTATGATGTTGACTTACCTGATGACATGGATATATCTCCTATATTCAATGTTGTTGATCTGTATAAGTATCATGAGTTAGATGATGAAGTTGTTGTACCTGATAATTATCCTAAGAAGTAGATTGAAGAGGGTTAAACATATATTGGATCAAAGAGTTGATAAAAGCACAAGAGGAAAAGAGTACTATGAATATTTGGTAAAGTGGAAGAACAGACTAGTTGAAGATGCTACATGGGTTTCTCAATCTAAATTGGATTCAACTCAAGTTGTGACATCTCAATGATTTAGGAGAATCATTTCTTTCTACCCTAGTTGTCTAATGTAGGAGCATCCTAGGTTGACATGTTATCTTGCTCATTCGTAAACTTTGACTGCAGTAATTGCTGAGTGTCAGTAATTTTGAAGTATCTGTCGAGTTGAAGTTATCCCACATCATGTTAACACTTGAGTTAGCATGTTATCCCATCTCACTCTGCAGTATGTGTCGAGTTCCATAGTGTGTGCCAAGCTATCCTTCATGTGCCAAGTGATCCTTCATGTGCCCAGTGTTCCTGTTCATGTCGAGTGTCATCATTTTGGACAAGTTTTCTACATTATTTATGGGAGCTGACTTGCGGGATTAATTTTGATTGTGATGTTTATGATAAGATCTTTGCTTGGGATGTGTGTAGACCATTGTAGGGTTAGCCTTTATGTTTTGTAATGTTCTAGAATCTTTTGCAAGCTGTTTTGGCAAGCATAAATAGGGTGTTTAGGCTTAAGTTAGGAAAGGTTTTTTTTGGGAGTAGAATTTAGAGATTTTATAGGATTGAGAAATTTTGTTGCTTATGTGTCTAGAAGTGCAAATTTGAAGCTGGATCTTGGATCTGGAATGTATTTTATTTAGCCATAACCCAGAAGGCCTTACAGCTAGGCATGCATGCTAATCATTTGATGATTTAATAAAAGAATATTTTTCTCTCTCCCTATGGTGTTGTTCTCTTTGTGTGTTTTCTTTCATTGTGTTAACTCTACAATGTTGGTTTGGATTGTTGGGTGTGCCTTTGGCCCTAGTTCTTCTCACCCCCCTTGTGTCATTGTACACCATTTTTTTCTATCTGTAACATTTGGTGTCATAACACTAAGAATTTTGTTGATTCACCATTGTTGTATTTTGTGAACACCAAGATTCTGCAAAAAAATGTTGTTCATAACAATGGGAGGAGGTCTTTAGAGATATGAGCCAATGGATCACAAGGTTTTGTTCGGTGATGTGTCTAGTTGTGAAATGTTCAGAAGGAAAGGGTAGTTATATTACTGTCTGAGTCTTAAGGGGTTTGATGAAGAAGTTGCTCTTCAATTTCTAAGCACCTTGAGGGATGGATTTGCAGTGGTCAAAGGTTTAAAAATTGAATTTATAGAAGATGTGGTGGTTGAAGTAATTGGGTTGCCCCAGGAAGGTGAAAAGTGGGTGAAGGATTTTGATTTACATTCAGCTAGGGCACAGTTAAGTTTGCATGATAACCCTTTATTGGACATAGATAAGAAGCAAGACACTTCCAGATTATCTTTGCCCTTGGAATTCATGTAGCCAACTGCATTCATCATCCAATATTTCACTTGTGAATGCCACTACAAATATTTGTATGACCTACATTTCAAAATTTTGGCTCATCTTTGGCACGATAATAGATCGATAAATCTTCCCAATTTCTTATTTAATATTGTGAAAAAGAAAGATTCCTTAGTTTAGTCAAGAAAAGACCAGTCTATTTCACATCATTGTTTGATAAAATTAATTGTGGAAAGAGAATTAAACAAACAATCAATTGGGACATGGGAAGAGTTTATGAAATTGAATGAGGTAGAATCTAGATTGGTTGGCCCTAGAGGCTAGGGTGTTGGGCGTAGGGAACAAACATCCACTCAATTTTCAAAGTTATCCAAAGGACATAAAATTTTCTTGAAGCTTCTCCCTCCAGTTCTAGACCATGTAGGAAAATAATTTACAAAGCTGATGCCTATATTTCTAGCAAGAAAAGAAGTAAAAATAAAGAAACTGCTAGTGCCCCTAAAACCTCATTGTCTATAAAGACTAGGTCCACCATTAGGGGAGGCATGGGTAAAGCTGTGGAACCGGAAGAGGAAAAATTAGCACAACAACCTTATAGTGATAATAATATCAATGAAACCTTACACTTGCATGGGGTTCAGAAAAGCCTCTTGAAGTAGCTACGAAAGAAATGACCACTAGTAGGAAGAAATGAAAGAATGCTCGATGCTTATCTACACCCCCTATAAGAAGAAGTGCGAGGATTTTTGAAGGTAATAGGGTTGCTAAGGCTTCTGTTCCAATTGTTAACCTAGAGTCCTCTTAGCCTATGGAGAAGTCCTCTTCGAAGGGAAAATTTCAACAAAATATAGTCAGTGACACTGAGTTCAACAATCAGAATCCACAAATAGAAGTGACCTTAGTGTTAACTATGTACTTATTAATAGTGATAAGGATTCTGAAGAGTTTGAAGAGTCTAAAGAGTTTGAAGAAAATCATGTTATGTAGGACACTTGTGAGAATTCATAAGATCTTCCTTCTGAAGAATACCTAGAATTTAGACAAGAAATTGTTGAGGAATTGCTAGAAAAGCTCAATCATGGATTAGAGGCACTGGCTAAAGTAACAACTGATTCTAGTAAGAAGGAAAATGTAGTGACAACACTTGTTCTATGGAAGGGAGAACCATCCACATCACAAAGTA
Source organism: Cupressus sempervirens (assembly GCA_028749045.1). NCBI lineage: Eukaryota > Viridiplantae > Streptophyta > Pinopsida > Cupressales > Cupressaceae > Cupressus > Cupressus sempervirens. Next base: position 421,613,955 of record CM053785.1, on the reverse strand, counting down.
CCATAAAATTTCCTCACCTAGCACTTGATAGGGTAGATATTCTTAGTCAAGAACCCTTGCCACCACCTAATTTGTCTACACCTCTTTCTGTAGGGATAAATTTATATCAACAATTGTTGTGGGGAAGAGCATAGTGGAAGTTAGAAAAAGAAAAATTGAAACATGTCATTTATGAGCAAGGCCATCAATTAAAGAAAAGCTTAGACCAAAATGAAAATTTGAAGAGACAAATTGGACAAATCACAGGCTTGATTCTTGAGCTTATGGCATGCAAATCACCATCTTTGATGTATGCATTATTCCTTAAGGAAAAATTTGTTAATTTCAAATTGACCAGAATTGTAGAAGGGCTTAGTCCCTCTATTTCAACTCCTTATGAATTTTATGATGCATTCTAGTTCATTCCAATGACTCTGAAGAATTTGTTGTGTGAATTATATCTGCATAACTTGACAGTAAGAAATGATACAGAATGTAACTCACTCCTTTATGTAGGAGATGTGCAATTGAGGGTAGTTATATCTTGGATGCAGAATGAGATAAGTGAGGAACACCAAGCTACACCATACAGGGACAATGAGATGACAACTCCTTTACTTATGAGGCCTTAAGTTCAACATTCCTAGCAAACATTTTTGGATTGGATTTCTATTCTAGGAAACCTAAGCGGAGCTAATAAAGTATACCCAATAAGAGAGAAAGCCTTTAAAGATTGGAAGCCACATTCATCTCATGATATTGAAACAAAAATCATTGCTTCAAGACAAAGATGGACACAGATGTCACATGACCTAAAGATAAGGGAACCCCACTCTTCACAAAATTTAACTCTTGCACTATAAGAGTCCCATGGTATATCAATTTGGGAAGAAGTCTACACCAATACTGGCTTCCATTAAGGTTTCAACCTTCCATAATCTTATAACGATTACTAGCAATGAATGACAATGTTAAGGATCATGATATGTCTACAGAAGTTCGGTGATGGAGAAGGCTCAGAGAAAATCATGGATACTTTGATTATGTTAAGAATGAGCCTGTGGAAAGGACAACTAGTGATTGGAGAGTTCATGCCAGAATCCATAATTTCATGGTTGTTGGGGACCAACAATACTTCAATTGGGGGAATGATGGGCCTCCAAAAGGCCATCTTTTTGAGTTTTTTTTTATCTTACCTTCAAACAATTATTTTGCAAACAATCATGACTTTATGGTTTCAAGCATATGAATTTATGGTTTTTATGTATATATGTATATGTGTGTGTGTGTGTGTGTGTGTGTGTGTGTGTGTGTGTGTGTGTGTGTGTGTGTAAATGTATATGTATATATATGTATATGTATATGTATGTGTATGTATATGTATATCTATATGTGAACACATGAAGTAGGAATATGGATAGTTTAAAGACACTATATTTTCTTGAATTCATGGGTAGAATGGTATAACAAAGTAGTTATACATGCTAATAAATGTTTCCCCATATATGTTATGTTTTGGGTAGTTTTCCTCCTATAGCCATAGGACTTGCAAGAGTGTTAATTGGAACTTCACACATTTTCTCTAATATTGATGATGAGAATATATATGTACATGGAAGGTTGTGTGCATATTGACTATTTTGCAGGTGTTTGTCATGGGTATTCAAGGATCAACATTGCAACACTGGAGTAGTCAAAGCCAACTGTGGATTGCTAGACCTTCACAAGCGGGCCAAATCATTTTTTTTTTTTTGTTGTTGTAGTGCACAGATGTAGCTTCCACAACTTGCTATATTCTTGGAGGATTTATTCGTGGTTAATGTTGTTTCTGTTTTGAACTTTATGAGTCTGTAATTGATCCTCATTAATGGAGTGATCTTAGATTTAGGAAGTAGTTGTAGTTTCCTTTAAAATAATGACTGTTGTAACTTTGAGGGCAGTCGAAGAAGTTGAATGAGTTGATTTTCATAGTAGAACTATTGTGATACTTTTTTTCAATCAAGTATAATCTTTCTCCATGAATGAGTAGAATGCGCATTTCAAGTTTATATCTTTTATCTTGATTGTATATACCATTCACTCATCCAAGGGGGATCACTTGGTGTGTGAACTACTTGGTGAGTGAACTGTTATGTTAAGAGTAGATTTCATTTCCTTGTTTATTTCCAAGTAAGGTAGAATTGTGTTGCTCCTATCATTGATAATAGAATCAGTGAACTATTCTTGCAGCATAGGCAGTTAGAGTAGCTTCTATCTGTGATTACATGCTTTGTTAGAGTAATTTAATTTACTAGTTTTAGTTTAGTTTTCCTGAAGCTCAAGCATTTGAATTCCATAGGTTAGTCTCACGATTGAGAAAGTTTAAAGCATATACTTTGCATATCTCATTCCAAATTTGCATCCCTAGTCAATAATTAAATTTGACCAAATAATTCATTTAGAAACCAATTAGGGTATCCAATCCTAAACAAGAAGTCCATTGTTGTAGGTTTGTAATACCATTATTTGGCCAAGCATTGACATGGATTGATTGGTTATAGGTGTTCATGAATACTTAGAGATGGTGGTGATGTTAATTTCTCTTGGATTAGAGAAGTATTTGTTGGGACAATTTTTTGGTTTCGATAGGAGGTCCGAGGAGCATTCACCTGATATGTACTTGAGAGGATATTGTTCTTAGATAAGTCTTGGTTGGAGACTTGGATATCTTGATGAGCATTCTCATTCCCCACTCTTTGTCTACTTGATGGTTTACTACTTGAGAGGTATATCCCATTGTTTCTCTCTAGTGCATTATATGTATCCTCATCTTTCATGGATATGGATCTTGATCTATGGTACATGAGTTAATTCTAGAGGGTTCATTTGAGAGATGGTTTAGCATTGGTTATCTCATTTTGCATGTTTTTCATTATGATGGTTGAGTTTGGGAGATGGTTTATATTGGGCATATTCCTTGGATGAGGAATGGTTTATGAGTTTGATCTTCTTGTGAGAGGCTTACAACCATAATTGGGTGTTGTTGTGGCTTCTTGGTTGGGGTTTTATGGAGGAGCTCTTACTTGACACAATTTACATCTAGAGTTGTGTAGAAGGGCATGATACATGTTATGATTTGCATGGTTTCTATTTGGTCTTGGTTATCTTCCTGGATGTTCGGTTTCACTTACATTGGATTTGAGATTGTTTGGAGATTGTGATAACTTATTTGTGTTCATGTATGCCATGTGAGAGATGGCATGGTCATTCCTGTGGAGATCTTGGGAGAGTGTTGGAGACTTGTTATGAGAGTTATTCTTGTAGGTTACTATTTATGTATTGTGGATGTCCTTGATACTACATGGATTCACTTCTTTGAGATGTTGTGAGTAAATTGGATGCATATTTCATATTATCTTTTGTAGTGGGATCTTCTTGGTGTATATGTGTGTGTATATATATATGGAAGGTGTTGCTCTTGAGGCTTGTGATTACAGGTGAAAAATTAGATATGTTGATGTGAGATTCACTTGGTATACCTTTGGAGGTATGGATAGTTGGATGGGTTGGCACTTGCTATGGGTGTTATTTCAGCTATGGATATTTGACAACTACAGATACATATTATTACATTTGGATTAGATTTTTGTGCTTGACATTTTAGTTGGTACTTGATTTTATGATTCTTTTGTGATAAGTTGGGTGGCTTTCTCTTTGGATGACTTTTATGTATGTCCAGTTACAGTGTCATAATAGGAGGTGAGATCATTCATGTTTGAGATGCTAGATACTTTGATATTTTTGTGGGTACCAGGATGGAGTACTTTGTGTAATTTGATTCATGATGGTGGATGTGCTAGGAGAGATTGTTTCCTTGTTCATTTGTGTGGCTATAGGTTGACCTTATGTAATGTATACAACAAGTGGGAGATTATTGAGATAATGGGTGTTGCACATATTGCATAATATTGTTATATTATATTATAATGTAATATTACACCAAGGAGCACCTAAATGGATGTGCAACACACAAAGATTCTCATGGGATAGACTTGATGAGTTGTATTGTAACATTGTGATAATATTTGATGTAATTAGTTAATATTGGGGAAAAAAATTAAATGTCCAATATTAAACGTGGGGTCAATGGGTTATGTAGCACATGGTTTATGTAATACCACTTGGTGGTTTTGTGGGACTTGCTACTATATAACCAGCCACAAGGGTAGTTGTAGAGACAAGACAAAATGAAAAAAGGAAAAAAAGGAAAGTCGAACAAGACAAGGCTTGATAGGTTAGCCAAGGGAGCATTTGTGAAGGTTGGAAGCATGGCATGGGATGTGTGGACTCATGCTTATTCACATGGATTGCTTGGTTGTGGCTATGGCTTTGAAGGCTTCCATGGTTGTATTGCAATGGTATTTTTTATTGAATAATACATGGTGATGGATGCTTTTGGAGGTTGAGTTTTTTTTTCCCTCAATGAGGGTTTCCTAGGGTATATCTTGTGTCACATTTTTGTGGGTATGTTGTCTATTCTCTTGCACGTGGATTTCAATTACATATTTGTTTTACATCTATTATGGGTTATGTGGAAATAGTTATATTTTTTGTCACAAGTTTCCTTACAAGATGACCATTGAGGTAAAAATACAAATACTAGAACAATTGGAGACAAATGATAAGTGATTTGATTGGTTTATCATATCCATAGCGAATGTAGCGGAATGATCGATGGATGATGAGAAAGATGTTTTTCTCTAGATAATGAAGTTGATATAGTTACAAAAGAAACTCATTGTCATGATAAGTTAAGCATTTCTAGGATGGAAAGGTGACAGGTAGAATAGTTTTGAAATAGATAGTTGACCAGTGAAGTTGTGACAAAAAAGGTTGAAGAAGTAATAGACGGGTTAATAAAGAATGAGTTCTTGAGCGATGATCAATTAACCAGAATCTGTGATAGGTGACAAGGTTGTAATGACTTGGGGTGAATCATTTTAATCTAGCGATGTAGATGTACATGTGGAGGTGATGATCTAGCATCACAATGATCAAGATCAATTTTGTGGAGAAGATTCTAGAAGTTCATGATAGGTCAAAACATGTTGACCTCTGACACATAATATTATGAATTAGTTGGTGTAGTCATGTAAAGTGATTTGTAATAGAAGATAAAATGTTATAGAAGTTAGATTTAAGTGGAATATTTGAATTTCCAAACAATAATATATTTAGGGTTTTTTTTTAAGTTGGTGGAAGTGGCAAAATTTGGTATAAACAAGTAAACGTAGGACATGTTTGATGTTATTGATCATAGTCCAATTTGTGTGTGAAGAAGTGGAAGGTGTGGTCCATCTAAGAAGAAGAGAAGTGAGTTGAGAAGAGTAAGAGAGCTTAAGCAGATATAATCAGACATAGGTAGTGCTATTTTATAGATCAATCTTTTTGATGTTCCCTAATAGTTACAATAAGTGAAATCCCTTAATTGGGTGGATCCTAATAAGTCCTTATTGTAAATCCTTTAGCAGGGTGGCACTTTAACTAGTGTTCAAATTCCTCTAACAAGGCTACTCCTAATAGGGTAAATCTCCTAATAGGGCTAAAGGTAAATCCCGTAATTGGGTGGTACTTAACCATGTCTTTGTAAACTCCTAACATGGTTAAGCTCCTAATAGGGCGTACTTTAGAATAGTACAAATTATTGTGGGTGCTAATCCCCACCAGGACTTCGATCCAAGTTGGGTTTCTGTGTAACCAAAACATATGTGTCAAATGTGTCAATGATATCATATGTTGGATGCTTTTATTTGATATTTTAAGTTGATTCCTTTAAGAAGTTTAAAAGGTGAAAAAGTTGTTTGTTTGATTGATTACTCATTTGCCCCCTACTTAGTAGTCTAATCATTTGGGACCAACAATCTCTTCTACTTATATTTCTTCAAAAATAATGATTTCTTCTTGTCTCTTTAGATGATGTTACTTATCTACTCATCTTCACGATACACAACATCTATCTTTTTTTGACAATAGAAGGATCAAAATTATGTTGTCTTATCACTATCGTTTCTCCTTATGATAAATGGACATTTCCATCTAGACCATAACTAACTTTCAAAAATCATCAATCCAAATTTCAAGGCGTGCCTGATAAGAGACAAGCAAAAAATGTTAAAACCTTGCAAGGTGCAAAAAAAAGTATAGATGCTTCAAGTTGTCACTCAAATTCTAATGCAAATACATACATTTCCCTTATTTCTTATTTCATACTATCTTGATTTTTACTACACTTATAATTAGATAGTCAAACAAAAAACATTGTACAATAACATTTTATCATATATTTTTCATGAAAACATGAATCATATCACTAATCTTGGATAATATTTTTTTTATCTTCTATTTTTTTGAAACCACCACTTTGAGAAATAATCAAGAATTCATTAGTTTTAAAAACATGACTATCACTGTTATGAGCATTTCATCCATTTCCACCATGGCTTGATCATAATGTATTTTCTTCATCTATTCTCTTTTTATAGAAAATAAAGTTCTCTACACTATTCACCTATAATTGCATTCTAAAACAAAGAAAAGATGCTCCAAATGTAATGACTAGAGAAAACTAACACAAATACTATTTCTACAAACTTTGTTATATAATTCATGGATGAAGATGAATACTTTACAGACTCCCCCTATTCACTTTCCATTCTTTATGTCGTTATTAATGTCTCTTGTGCATTATACATAGGCATATAACATTCATTCTCTTGTAATTATTTTATTTTGCAAACCATTTTAAGTTTTATATGTTGTCTTCTTATATTTTCTTCCTTTTTCCAATTTCTAGATGCTTTCATCAAGATACTTCTACAATAATATATTTTATGTCCATATTTATTTCATCCATAAAATATGATTTTATGACCAACCTGTAATAATAGTGACATATTGTTCATGTTTATAGAAAATGTAGATTGATTACTTTTCATCCTCTTGTACAATATGAAGGGGATCACATAAAAGAACTAGTTTGTGTAATTCATATGGCACATTAAAAATGCAAAATCACCTTAATGAAAATATGAGTAACACCACTTTAAATATGACAATGCAATATTCATGCTTTTAAGGGATGTGATATAATCAAATTGAGAAAACTAATGTAAAAGGGAACGCAAAATAATCAAATACACCTTGGAATGAAATGGTAGAAATAAAAATAAAAATCTAAATTGCTGATTATCAGGGTTTCAAAATGACCCATAACTAAAAATTTGAAGCCTAGAGACTTGTACTTTTATGTGCCTAAAATTTTATTATGGTCTAGGAGGAATGCAAATTGCCACCATTATCATGTACCTATGAACATATCACCATTGTCATCATGTACCTATGGTTTAGGTTTAAAATTCATAGGTGGCTCCATCTGAATTCCAATATTTATGATTCTCCATAGACAACTCTATAACCTATTCCTTCATGTAGGAAAATGGGGAAGAAGGTTGGCTAGAGGGGTTTGCCTTAGTCAAACTCCTATTTAGGAATCAACCTTAAAAATTAAAGAAATTTGCACAAGGAAAGATGAAGTAGAAGCTAGATCTAAATTGTAAGTCACCTTATAATTTGGTGGTGTAATGCTTCTTTGGATGTAATCACAAAAGCTAATGCAATAGATTGATCTCCACAAAAACCCAAAAATAAATCATGAAACATAAGCCTTGTATAATGGACATTGTAGTTTTCCATATATTTTTATGAAGAAAATGAAAGAATGCCTTAAATATCTTGAGGATTCTCTTGAAATCTAGTTGCTTAGTTACTTGATTGATTGGTTGAATCTCTTATCATTATTGAAGGAATGGAAAATGGGGTCTTTATATAGAGATATAAAAGTAAAATTATCTTTAGGTGGACTTAGAAAAATGATAATGAACTATGAGGTATGCCTTTTGGGAGTGCGAAACCATGGAATATCTCTACGAAAATTTCAAAATAAATGTATCAAGAACATGTTTGTTTCAACATGTACCCAAAAAGATATCATGTATATGACAAAATTTAGTTAAATTTCAGGAGGAGAAAGCTAATAGTTTACATGTCCCAAAAGATAAGCCATGCAAAGATATGAGATCAATAGATGTAGAAATCATGCCTCAAACTTTTAAATTAGGTAAGACCCATCATAAAGTGAGGAGATGGAATAATTTGGGGAAGATCAAATAAGAGAGGACTCGTAATATTATTTTATATGGATAAAGGTTCAATAAGCATTAGGAGAATGTGAGATCTATGTGGGAACCCATACATACTAAAATGACACTAAAATGAACACCCAATTAAGGGTTCTTACTTTTTAGGATGATACACATCTTTCTGCAATAATTATATCCATAAAAATTACATAAATAAAAATAACCTAGAAAGCATTAGTTGTACCTTACTGATAGACCTTTCCATGTAGGTGGAGATCGGATAAACTTGTTGACACTCATTCTCCTTCCTTTACTAGCAAACTTGGACTATCTACCACCAAAAATCTCATCTCCTGATTTCTTTTATCTCCATTCCTAGGAGCAACACAAAAACTAAGACCCATCTTATTTCCTAGGGTTTGTCTAACCTTAAACTACTTTCAATCTGTTGTTGTGAATACTATTTCCCATTTAGATTCATCTTTATATGTGAAGACGTTTCATTGCTCATATCCTAAGCTAGTGAGATTTTTGCATCTTTTTATTTATCTAGGATGTCATTTGACTTAATTGTGTTTTCATACTCTTACAACTTCTTTCTTAGATGAATAAATTTAGCTTCCATCTTTTGATGAGTTTCATCCTTAGGAGCCAATTCTATTTTAATTACATCTATAATTATTTTATTCTCTTTGATTTGTGTTTTTAGTTCAACTTCTAATTGCTAAGATGTATTCACTTTATTAACAAGGTTTGTTACTTGGATTATAAATACATATTAGCATTTCATAAGATGTAAATATACCATGTAGTTCATCCAAAGTGATATTGTTTATATCTCTTTCTTCTAGAAAACAAATTTTAGAATCATATTTAGGTGTCAATGACCTTACTATTTTAAAAAAGGCATTTCTTCTAGTTCTTCACCAAGACCACAAATTGAATTTACAATCTCTTGGACACTTAATAAGTAATAAACTATCCTTTCCTCAATTGGCATTTTTAAGCCTTCAAATATGGCTCTAAAAGTTTTTATTTTACCCTCTTAATTTTTCATCTCCTTAATAAAAACAAGATACTTTAACCCAAATAGACTTTTGAATTTTTACAATTCAAAGCTTTGGCGACTACATCATTTGTTAGACAACAACAGAGTGTGGTGCACTGCAAATGTGTGGATTTTTTACTACAGACCAAACCTCATAACCTAGAGAGGTTATATGTTACTTCATTATAAGTTTTCAAAAGGCATATCCAGTACCATTAAATAGTGGTGCTTTAGAAGTAGAAAGACCTTTTTAATTTTCCATGAAAAGTACGCCACCAAGAATCCCCTAAGTTTGTTAAACTTTTTGCAAGGGTATGGCTCTAATACTACTAGTTGTTGTTGCTTGCCATTTACAAGTGTAGTGTGGGGGTGAATCAATGTTCTTATATTCAAATTTCATATCAACACTTTTCTAAATAAATAATTAAAAGTTTAATTTAATTCAAATATGGCTATCCTAAAATTGTCTCGCAAGTACAAACTTATTTTCATCGCCCTCATGATACAAACTCATGCCCTCATGATACAAATTCATCCTCATTCAATTTCTCTGAATCAAAGTTTATATAATTTTTTATATAAAGTTTGTTTTTAAAAAATTTATTTCCCAATAGGATTATTATTAAATACTCTCATTTCATAGGATGTAAAGATACCAAGTAGTTCATGCAAATAATAAATGCTCAACGAGATTCATCCTTAATTCCTAGAGAGAATACATGATGATATACAAACTTACATAATATTACATTACATTATAGTGTCTATAACTTTACATGGACCCTTAGGGTATCCTTTTATGTCTGAATAAGTATTTTACACCCAAACTTTTAGAAGCATAATCACTCTAGGATTCATATCAAAATGGAGGTAAAATATAATGGGAAAAATTAGAGATCACGTCATTTTTTAAATTCTTTTTATGGTTGTTTGGTGGAGAGTATCTTGATATATTAATATATTGGCACAAGCATGTTCCCTTGGCTTATGACTTATGGCTTATATAACTTACCTACTCACTTCACACATCCATATGCCTTTTTAACCTTACCTTATTCCCTATACATTGAGATTTGATATCTTTGCCTTATTGATACCTTCATTATGCCAATGTGTATATATGTTTTCATATGACTACTACCCACACCAATTTGACCCTCTTTTTTTGCCTTGAGCAAAGTCTAAAATTGTGAGTTTTAAACTAAATTGTTCTCTTGTGAGCTCATTTACATCTATATTTTGAGATTTTTAACTATTTCCTTACATGTAAAGGTGTTCAATGAATTCACTTTAGACATCCAAGATTCAAGAGCCAAATTTGCCATATATACACTTCATGTATATGTATGACCAAAGATTGTTATTTCCAATCTCATGAACCCATTTTTATGGATTGACTTGGGAAAACATGTCTCCATGTGATATAAGAACAACCTTGCCAAGGTATTCTAGATATTGTTAGCACTCACATATTGATTAAGTGCAAGAAAAACTAGAGTGTGCCAAATAACCAAATAAGTGAAAAAAATACATACAAATCAAGTTCATATTTTAGACCCAATCTTAGTCTTTAAAATTGAACCCCTATTGAGAAAATATTATATCTCAATCTCAAAGTAAATATCAAACAAATTTTAACTATACCAAATCCTAGAATTATCATAAATTTTAGAATGCCAATTTATACAATTCCTTCAATTACAAACTTACGTGTGATATTGCTATCAAAGTTAAACTGTAAAGTTTTTTATTTGAGACCAACTCATTGACTCGTGACTCGTGACTCATAATTGATGGTTCACAAGAACCCTTTAATTGATGGAACTCTTAGCACTCATTAACAAATGTATTTTACAAATTTAAGCTATATTATTACTAAGTGCACTTAACCACTGAGTTTTCTCCAAGGTTAAGCCCACTTACCCTGCTGTGCTATTTGCAAACCTTCAATAAATGTTGCACCTTGTGAACAATTGATTATAGAACTCCTTTTAGCTCATCAATTTATAGCTAGGAGACTTTTTTCACAACATTCAATTTGTGATATTGCCACCAAGATTCGATTGTGTATTTTTTTTGTCAAACACAAGACCATTTAATAGTAGTTCACAAGAACCCATCTCTTACAAGAATGAATGGAACCCTTAGCACTTACTACATCTCATTGATGCTCATAGGGGTGAACCATCAAGCCTTCTAAGATGTCACCCATCTCATTACGGCTCCAACTAAAGAACATTTGACCATAGATTTTCCTCCAAAGTAAAGTACACTTAGCTTGCTACCCCATTTGCAATACCTTCAAAATGTGTTGTTCCTTATGAAACATTCATTACGGAGCCCCTTTTAACCCATCAATCCATAAGTAGGAGGTTTTTGCAAAACATGTCAAATTATGATATTGCTATAAGGATTCAATTGTGGTTTTTTTTAGTCACCCTCATTGACCCATAATTCATGAGTAGTCGTTTAGAATAACCCATTTCTCATGAGAATGAATGGAACAATAGGTGAGATTGTCATATTGTTATCAAGATTCAATTGTGTAGTGTTTTTTTTTATCAAACTAATTGACCCCTAATTCATGAGTCAAACACAAACCTATATCTCACGAGAAAGAATGGAACACTTAGCACTCATTGCATCTAGGTGACACTCATAGGGGTGATGCATTAAGCCTTCTTGAGAGCTCACTCGTGCCAGAATGGCTCTAACCCGGGCACACTTAACCATTGAGTTTCCTCCAAAGTGAAGCCCACTTAACTTGTTACCTTGTTTGCAAAAACCTTCGACAAGTGAGGCGTCTTATGAATGATTCATTATAGAGCTCCTTTTAGCTCATCAATTCATGAGTAGGAGGTCTTCTCCACAACTAGGCAAATAATGATATTGCTATCAAGATTCAATTGTACACTTGTTTTCTTTTTTGAGTCAAACTCTTTGACCCATGATTCATGAGTAGTGGTTCACAAGAACCCATCTACCACAAGAATGAATGGAACAATTAGCACTTATTGCATCTCGATAATGCTCATAAGGTATAGCAAGCCTTCCTAGGAGGTCGCACATTCCAGTATGACTCCAACTCAAGCATGCTCAATAATGGAGTTGTTTCCTCCATCATTACCCCCACTTAGCTTGTCACCCCATTTGTGAAACCTTTTACAAACGTTGTGCCTTATGAACCACCCATTATAATAGGACCTTTTAGATCACCAATTCATAATTAGGTGTTTTCCACAAGTCAATTTGTGATATTGACATCAATATGCAACTGCGTACTTTTTTTCTTAGTCAAACACGTTGACCCATAATTCATGAGTAGTGTGTCACGAGAACCCATATCTCATCAGAATGAATGGAACACTTAGCACTCATTGCATCTAGGTGATATTTGCAAGATTGAAGGGTTGAGCTTTCTTTGGAGATTACCCATCTCAAGGTAGCTCCAAACCAAGCACACTTAATCGTGGCTTACAATGTGAAGAGCACTTAGCTTGCTACCCCTGTAGCAAAACCAAAATTAAGTGTCATTACTTCTATTTACACCTTAATTAGTCTAAATTGTCTACTTCGACGCATGCATATTATTGGATGCAAATCAAGTAAATAAGTTGGACCCAATCGTAGTCTCCATACTTGACCACATATTAAGAAAATGAGGTATTTTGATCCCAAGGCATATATCAAACTTTTTTTTTTCAAATCCCAAAATATCATAGATTTCAAAACACCTATTTAGATTATTCGTTCAATTATAAATTGTCATTATTTATGTTTATATCTTGGTTATTCTAAATTATTTATGCTTATATGCATCATCATTTTTGGATCAATCCAGCCTAACGTAAATTTCATTTTTATTTCCATCATTTGCCATTCTATTTTGGTTCTTGAGGTTGATGCATTTCTTCAAGAAGTTAGCATGTGACACTTCATCATTTACTTGAGTTCACGTTGCACCAATTAGCACCTTGTCATGTTGACAACTTAAAGGTGGGCAACTTGAATGAGCTATTTGTGGAGAGATCGTGATATAAGAAATTTGATAATGTGTCAATTGTTTTCCTTGATCCCTTTGACATCTTGATATCATAGAAGAGTCATTAAAATTCCTTCATTCAATACCATTCTTAAAAAATCACTTCCACTGACTACTCTTAGATCATAGCCTTATTAACTTGCACAGATGTGCATGTACAACCTATTATATCATCTTATTGCTTAGGAGACTCTTGCAGTTTTGCATGTTGACAACTTAAAGGTGGGAAACTTGAATGAGCTATGTATGGAAGCAAAGCTTTACAAAACAACTATATTTTCTTGGTCAAGCTTGGTAATAGAGGAATTAATGATATAAGAAATTTGATAATGTATCAATTGTTTTTATTGATCCCTTAGGCATCTTAGTACTGTAGAAGAGTCATTTAAGTCCCTTCATTCAATGTCATTCTTGAAAAAACACTTTCACTCGCAACCCTTGCACAAATGCACATGTACAACCTATTATATCATCCCGTTGCTTAGGGCCTGTTTGGTGAGCAGAATAGGAATATGTATTTTGGAATACGTATTCCAAAAATTGTGAATTCCTTGTTTGGATGCATCAAAACGGGATTGGAATACGAAGCAAAAATGGAATACATATTCCATTTTTGGCCCAAAAATGGGGTTTTGCAATTCCACCAAAATAGGTGGTATTGGAATACGTATTCCTATTCCCTTTTTTAAAATTTTAGAGAACATAAATTTTCAGGTCCGCGAATTCCCATCAAATATTGGCTGAACCAAACAGGGAACAAGAATACGTTCTATTCCAGAATACGTATTCCAGAATATGTATTCCAGAATACGTATTCCTATTCCGCTCACCAAATGGACCCTTAAAGTCTACTGCAATTGTGACAATTATTTGTGCATGTGAATTGCCAAAAGAATATGCTAACACGTTTCTTTATCATCTACTTTTTAAGTAAAATTCCAATTGCCCACTTTAGCGATATAACTAGGCAACATAAGTATTATTTTTCAAATATTTGAATAGCTCTTATTTTAATCATCCTTCTTTTCTAAATACAAGCGATGAAAAGTTTGTCGCTGCTTAAAGAACAGAGAATATAGGAGATTTGGTGTTAAAGGATATTCAACACGGTAAGTCTGACAAATTCGTAACCTGTAAATTTTAAAACTTTAAGGATTGATGCGGAATCGCCTTGAATTGATTTAAGATGCTTAAGAGCATGTCATGTATAAACTATAAACTATTGAAGAATTCAAACCTTCACGAGTCACTCCTGAATCTTAAGGAACTCGGTAAGGAGTAAAAAGGTCGCTCCAGTCAAAAATATGCAATTGTTGTCATTTACAATCGCACATGAATTCCAAACTGTTCATCAATTCTATATCGCGTTTTATGCAAGAAGATTGTGGTGAGTTAAGCTTAATTCTGTAATTTCCTTGTGGCAAAACCATAATGCTTAATAATACAGCTGGACTTAGAAAAGATAAGCTCCACGGAAAATATAGTCACCACCGCAGTAATTCCAGCAGATATCATGTAGTTTGTGGCTTGGTAACATTTCTTTAGATGCAAAGTATGCTTGCATTACGCATCTGGAGCTTTGAGAAAAATGTATTGCCAAAGGGCTAATGAAATTTTCCAATATGAACCTTGATGTGCAATGAAAGAAAAGAATTATTGCCCCCACATGAAGTAGACTCAACATGTGCCATTCTCCATTGGCTTCTTCTTCATATTGAACAGGTAAAGGGTAGCTTGTTTCAAAAGATAACATCTAGCAGACCCATATGTAAGGTGTGCAAATGGGAAGAAATTTTATACACAATCAACTTTGGCTTGACCCATGACCTAATTATCCTTTCGATTAGCCTCGAGAACACAAGAGAGCAACAAAATGCTTGATAGACAGCATTATTGCTTTAAATTTTACCAAAGATAAACATCCATCAAAAATCCATTTTCATTTTACAGGAACATCTTGGGAAGTTTGGCCAAATATGTCAACACAACCATCCCATTTACCCTGCTCTCTTGCTTCCCAGTATCCACCAATAAACTTATATGTATCTTGGCCCTTCTCTTTCTGAAACCATCGAGGTTGCCACCCCCTTTCTTGTAATTTCCTTGACTGCAATTATAGGATACAATATAAGATTCTCTTAAGGCTTAAGCTTGTTAATGTGTGTATATTAATATATTACCGAACAACGTACCTGCCGCTGCCTCTGTTCCAACCTCAATTTATCTGCATCAGCCTGTTCATACTCGCCATTTTCCAGATGTCGCTGATCAGGTCTCAGCCTTGAATCAGTTGGTGGTAACTTTTCCTTTTATATGTCAATTCATGTTCGAACATTAAAAGATTAAAGAGGCAAACCAGAGAATAATTCAAAACAAAATTTGACAAACTCAGTATGAAATTGAAAGTTACCTTTAGTCCAGGCGTTAATTCGTTAAGAGTTATTGCAAAAGATGTCAGATTGTATCTGGTAGGGTTCTTTGCAGGTTTACTTTTTTTCCATAATAAGCAAGCCTCAGACATTGGATCAAATCCCTTGGGCTTGGTGGTAATATCACCAAGAATATAATACATGCTCTCATCCCACTTACCTAATAATGTTGCTACTTTATTTCCATCCCTATCTTGCACAAATCCTTGTACCTAAAGATCACAAAAAATTCAAAAACAGTTGTATTAAACAAACTGACATTTTGCCGGATATGTGTACTGGTATGGGAGACTTGTTCATATTAAGACCGATATGCCAAAAACCTCTAATGCCTAATGTGGTAAACGTGCCAAGTCATAGAAAACAGACATCCTGGGATCTACAAAATCACCTGATGAGGGTTACGATCAATTATGGATTGCTCCTTAAATTTTAACTTGCAAGAATATTCACAATTGCCTTGTATGCGCATTGTCCCATAATGATCACAGTATAGCTTTCCCAAAATGAGATTATAAATAGATGTGGTGACCTGCAACCAAATCAATATCAAATTTAGTTGTAAGAAGTATAATATATATGGTAGAGTAATATATGTGCTCATGAGAAGTACCTTACTCCACTGAAACACCTCACCATCTTCAAACTCTAGTGTGAGAATTCCTACAGGATCAACTTGGATGGACCGACCCCAAAATTTGCTCTTTAGATTACTATCTCCCCAAAATTTCCATCCTCTACCTTCACAATGGCATGCAATCAGCATAGGATGATGGCTGACCTGCACAACAGTAAGTGCACGGCTTCAAAGGTGAGATAGATTCATATACCCAGTTGCATTATTGAATATACGGCACAAAACTCAACATGAATAAGCAAGAGAGCTCTTCTTTGAAATCTACATATGTAGAAAAAATTGATAGTGATACATCTTCCAATGCCTTTCTTGTCAAATGCCAAAAAAAATCTTAAATTGAATGGTTGATGTTTTAAAAGTCCGTACATAGGAAAATCCTTGTCCCTTGGAACAATGTAAAAGAATAAGAATCTATCAATCACCAATCAAACTATTGAAGGAAGACTTCACCTTTAAATTTTAAAAATGTACATTACTTTTCTTTGCTCACTTAGGAAGAGATACCATTCAAGGGGCTTTAGGATCTAAAATCATGGAGTGATCCCCGTGAGATGAGGAAAAAACTTCCTTAGGATAAATTATAATCTTATCCCAGAAAATAAGAGCCCCCAATTTTTAACTTTCAGAATTTTGGCAACGGCATGTTGGTTGGGCCTGGAATTTCATCCTATAGTTTATGACTTTTTGGTACTCCACAAGGTATCATTAAAACTATAAGTCAACCTTTTTTTTCAGGTTTTTCATTATTTTTTTAGCATTAGCTGGTGCTGAAAAATCCATAAGACTACCCGCTTCATAAAATTTATCAACTATAAAATCCATAGGGTTTTTTGACTGTAGAAAGTCCCAGATTTCAATGCCCCCTGAGAAACTATGGTCTCACTACATGGGACCATTAACCATAACATATTCAAAAGTGTCTCATATAGCATAAGAAAAGACCCCTGGTTTGAATCCTATGAATAAGGATTGTATCTTAAGATTTGGGAAAAAAGACCCTATAGTTGATAATGGACCAATAAGTAGGATAGGAAATGCCGATATTTAATGTCTTTTTAGTAAGAGTGACTAAAAGTAAGATTGAAACCTCTTACTTATATGCTCAATAATAGAACATAAGAGATAGTACATTAGTGTATTTATAACTATGCTCAAGTTAATTTGATTCTGTTTTGTGTGCGTACATTGTTTGGAGGTCATATGACCTAGCTGTTAAGACTTAGGAAAGGGTGATCAGCTAAATTTAGAGTACTTTCCCCTACCATGTTTATCTCCCCTACCATGTTTATCCAAAAAATATTAAATTCAAAGAAATGTTAAATACAAACCTTCTCTGCGAAAAAACGAAGGCCTTTATCTGGATAATCAGCTTCAAAGGTTTCCCCTAAAAGAGGATTAAAAGGCTTACAATATCGACCTTCTGAAGAAGAATATCCAGAAACTGCAAATGCCGCTACATACAGTATACGCATCAAATTGTTTCCCTGAAATGCATCAAAAGCACATGTTAATCAGATTACAAATTACTTTTGGCTCAACAGCCTACATCAGGAAATGACTGTACAACTTGCAACTCTTTATTTTGCCAGTAACTATTTCACAGTGAATACAAAGAAGGCAAGTACAACTCCCCTTTGTAACAAGAAATTATTGAGAAAGTACTATTAAAGGAAACTTTTTGAAGCGTTATTCATGCCCAACTTATAGGAAAGCACCACAAAAGGAAAGGTAAGGTCTACGATCATATTGCTGTATTAACCAGGGTATAATTTTCATATATCCCTGAAGATAACCAACTTGATGATAGACTATATTTTAACGTAAACTTGACATTATTACCAAAATATATAATCTAGTAATGCTGTAATCTGAAGGGGTTAAAAATCGTGTCTGTAGAAGACATGAAACAAAGTTTGCAAGAAAAGAAAATTTTGACAGCTAAATTTCTTGTCTGCGTGATTCACCATGTAGCTTTATCTTTAATATTCCAATTCAAATTTCTGTATTGGATGATCAGATGGAGTGCAACTTAAATTGGAGAGGTCTGTGGGTTCCAAAAGCCTTCATTGATCGCAACTTTACCCAATCTAATAAGAGTTCCATGAAACAATCTTGTCCAGTATGTAGCATGCAGATTATCAATATTCTTGAGGTATGGTCATAAACTCAATTAATATTATGAATAATAAATTTATAAAACAAAGAAAATATTCATTAATATATAAGAAACAAACATTCTGTTTAGAGGAAATCTAAACTATGCTAAAAAATTCTTTCATATGCCAAAATGAAACTTTTCTGTCTTATTAAGAAATAGCTTACTTTTCTGCCCCATTCAGATGCCAGATCAATAAGGTAGGAATATTCCATATCTTCAAAGCATTTTTGCAGGGAAGAGAGTGGCTCATTAAAGTAGACAGGAAGACAAACTCGGGTAAGATCCTTCCCAATATTATCTTTAATCATAGACCACAGGCTGACTCCTTTCTCTTTTTCCTTTGGTTCAGGTAAGCTCTTTCGTCTTTCCACCAAAGGATAGTCAAAACTCAGTTCCATATCAGCATCAATCTCATTTGTCCCATTTAAGAAATCTTCACTGTCGAGAAATCCTTCATCAGAAGCTGTTGATATTCGCCTAAACCCAGAGCTAGAGCTTCTTATAGAGTCTGACAGAGAATCTTTTGTGTCAAAAAATATCTCATCATCTTCATCAGTTTCTACCTCTGCACCATCTTGTCTGTCATTGTCTGCTTCAGATTCTGTTGCACTGCCTTCAGAAAAGATAGTTTTGTCAAAAATAATAAAATTTCCAATAAAGTTATCGATGCAGAAACATATTAAGCAATAAAAGTAACAACCTAATATAAGATGAGATGAGCACGTAGTAAATCACTAGTATACAAATCTTTAGAAAAGTCTATGTAAAACGTGATGATAAATATCATTAGAAGACACTTATATTTTTACTTATTTACTTTTTAATATAAAAATTATTTTTAATATCATCATAAAAATACTTCAAAATTGTTATTATTATTATGTAGTTTATAAATACAAAAAATTATAGTTGAATCAATTTTATTTTCCATGTAAATATCACTTTTTATCTTAAGAAAATTAAATCATGATTCATGGAATTGAAATGATAGTTATTTTATTTACTTTATAGTTATTTTAAAACTAGAAATGCAGTTTTATTTAAAAAGTTACTTTATAGTTAGTATATTTACATTAAAGTAATTGTATGCTTTTAGTTTTAGTTTTTATTATTTTTTGTATGTTGGCTCTTAAATAGTTTTTGTTAACATGCTCAAGTCTCACTCTTTTCTGCCATTGTAGTGACACATATTAGATGTTTCATAGGAAACATGTTACATGCTTAAATAGTATAAAACTTAAATGTTGAGTTGAGGTACCTACCACATCCAATTCTGGTTATGGCATACCACAATAAATAAAGAGACAAGTTGTCATGCGTAATATTGGGTAAGCTACCACATCCAATATTGAGTGTGCGGTTGCCAAAAGATGAAAAAAGGTGCAAGTGCTGGAGGAACTTGACGAAAGGGAGACACCTATGTCATAGAATCTAGGCCAACTTTACCTGCTTTGAGAAAGCAAACTAAACCTATTAAAAAAAAGAGTAACAAAAGATTGATAACTTCTTATTTGACCATGTAGATGTTACATTGTTCTCAGACTCGGACTCAACACAAAGTCGTCAAGGATGACTTGAGGGGGCACTCAGCAAAAACTCAGCAGGATTCAACAAAAACAAGGTTTCTGGGAAGTTTTGCCTAGGTCGTACTTCTAGAGAGCCACAGATCATCGAGACTCAACGAGGGTGACTCAACTCGAAACTCGCCAAGACTTGGAGAGTCCGAGAACTATGAGATGTGATGTACCCCATGGTATACAAGATTTGGGTTATAACTTTTATCCTCTCTCACATAATATAAATTATATGATTATATCATTTTTGTAATTGCTAATTACTATTAGTAGAATTAAACTTTTTAAATTACACTACCCTACAAGATGCATTCACACTCTCACTACACAAATGGAAATTAGAAGAAATAGACAACGAAATCTGAGTCAAGGGTGGATCCAAAAAATTTTATTGTGTGCTATTAGTTTTTATTATTGTTGTTTTGAAGAAAATAAGACATTTGTAATATTTAAATGATTTAGCCTCAAAGGATTTTCCTAGATGTCGTGATATAGCATTGGGATTTTCACATCCGACAAAGCCACAACTCCAACTAATTATAGCTTTCTAATTACTCAGACACATTCTCCTTTTTTGGCCCTAGCTCAGGAGGTTGATAGGGGTAGCATAGCAACCAATGGGGAGATTTGTTTGGGCGGGTGGGGTTTGGGTTGTTGAAAGGTGTCCTATCCTCCCACAATGTGATGAATTTTCATATCTCTTCCTCCATATAGATATACTTTATTCAAAGTTGTAGAGCCAAAAACCAGTGGGAATGGCGAGTACTCTTGGGTTCACACCAGGACATCTTGATTTCACCTAGGGAATTGCCTGATAGGTTAAGTGGTACCCTAAGCACATATGATCTAGGTAATGCTCATAAATGTTTGAACCTGTTGGAGATATATCACTTCACACAAATAATCCACAGGCTTGGAATCCTCTTTTGCACTTCTTACATGGAGTATTTTGTTATAGATATCTGATGTATCCTTTGAGTATTTGAATGACTAATCCATTGTTTATTTCTCCTTATATTAAGCTACAAATGTACTGAGTTTTTGATCTTTGTGTACCTATTCCAAAAAATTTACATATTATTTCTTTAGCAAACAAGGTGTTAACATGAGTTTGGCATTAATATTTTGAAACAAAACCTTCAAAGAAGCTCAGTTTTAGCTCTTTCCTAAACAAGATCCTCTTTAATTTTCCTTGCTGCAATTTATGTGTAGAGGTTGAGATGACACATGAATCAATCCAAACACATTTCTCGTGATTTATAATTTTCAACTATTAGTTTAGGAAATTTATTGTCAAAGCTAGCAAGCATTTTTCTCAATTAAAAAGTAAATCTTAGCTCAGTTTCTGTTCATCCTTCTCCTAACTAAACTACAATAGTGATTATATAAGTTCACCAGAGATCACCTGAGTGAAGGTTGGAAGCAATTAGATGAGGAATTTCCTTCCACATTTGTGCCACTCATCTCTTTTAAGTTAAAGATATTTTTCTTTAACATGGTTCACAAGTGGACTAATTATCTTAATTATTGCCAATTGAAAAAATGCATTGGTATCCTTATCCATTGTTTTTCAAAATATTTATGGATTCTCATTTAAAGCAAACTCCATGCTAATTTTGTGTAAAGTAAACTTTCTTGTACTTTACACAATTAGGGATTTAAACATCTTGATTACTAATAATTATTTCTTTAGTTAAACAGCTTAATACCAATTGAAAAAAGAAACACCTTAAGAGGAATTTGAGATAATAAATTTGACGAACTAAATAAAGTAGAAAAAGAATGCAAATATGGTAAGTGTGTCCTCAATTTTGCAACAAAAGCAGATGCTATCAAAGTAAATGATGGAAATCCCAAACTACAAGAATTTCCCAATTGCTTGCACAATATTTATATAGTTACAAATTAATGAGATAGTTTATGGAATTGTATAAGTTTCAATTTGCAGACAGAAACCTACCACTATATTTTCCATGATCATATTCACCTATGTCATGCTGTTTTGAACAACATTGACTTGCATCAACAACTGTGGTCTCCAGATCCACTTTTTCAGCCTACAAAATTTAGATATGAGTCACATTTTCCCAATAATTAGAATCAAAATACCATCAATTTAAGATGCATGAAAATATGATAAATGTGCCATTCTATGCTCCAAAGTATTCAAAAAATGTCACAAATACAATGAGTGAAATGCATTTTTTGGAAAAACAAAAATGCTTGTGGTGATTTTTTTTTAATGTAAGAATAAACATGAAAAGAATAAAATAATACCAATAGAGCATGCGATTGGAAGGAAAAATCATAGTTAATAATGGTAAAGAAGAAAAACAAGAAGATGCTATTAATTAGAAGAGAATATTTAGTGATTTTTTTTATCGGTAATGGAATATTTAGCGATTTTGTTGGGTTCTTTGAACAAACATTTAAAATTTAAATAGCCATTATCTTCATGCTATCATGGTTCTAACTTCTAACCAGGGTTTATACCACATTAGAGACCTTAAGTTTACTCATTCATTATGTTTAGATTTTCTTGTGGAGACCTAAGTTCTATTCCCCATAGGGACATCTAAGGTGTAAGTCTTAAGTAATTCACATTCAATTGAAAAAAAACATTATGACACCATGTTCAAGGATTTCAAGTCTCCTTTTGAAGGGTAGAATTTTCTTTTCTGGTCTCCTTCCCTTTTTGTTAGAAAGAAGCTACAAATTTTGTGCAATTAGATGTGTTTTGAATAATGGAAAATATGTAGAAAATCTTCCACAACAAGCATCTTTTTATTATATGTATTGATAATGGAATGAAATAATGTGTTGATAGTTTACAAAATGAAGGAAATGTTTTATGTTTTATGTTTTATGGCTTATGGCATACTTAATCTTTTATGTTATTCTTCAAAGAAAATGATTAAATTTTATTTGGAAATCAAGAAAGTTTTTGTTAGAGTGAAAAATCAAACATACCTTGTATTTATTCTATAGTTTCTTATTTCTATTGTCTATTCCACAACATTTCTAGGATAGGGATGGTAGGGGGTGGTGGGATGCATTTCAAGGATAGTAGATCAAGGTGCAATATTTGGGGGTGGCAAGACTTAGCAATCATGTATGTCTTTTTTCTAGCCATGTCAATTTGACAGGAATTGTGTGCCATGTTGAGTTGAGTCCAATGCCAAAACACATTGAATCCTAAGTTTGAGCTCTTATATTGCTTGGAAATGCCGAGTTTGGAATTCTTAAGTGGAAGTTCAACATTTTTGGGTAGTTTTTTGCTCTAAATTCGCCCATTTCAACTGATGAAGTATTGACCCATAAAGAAGATGAATTGGCAAGATAATTTTCTAGAATTAAAAGTATATCAAATCATCAAGCAACTTTTGATCTCTTCTAGATTTGGAAAAAAAAAACTTTATGGGAAATGCTAGCAATTTTGTCTTGCAATTTCCCCTCATTCCATTTTTCCTTACACTTTTAAGCTCTTGTTTGCATTCTCTTTTTTAAGAAGATGCTTATCATTTTGTTTGCTGCAGATTTTTAATGAAACCTGCTGATTTTTCCCCTGTTAAAACAACAATGTCAATTTCAGCACACATACATATGATAGAAGGAATAGATTAAAATAGCATCTTGCTAAGTTGCTTGGACAAAATGTGAAATCATGCCTTAAGGTGTCAAAAGAGGCAACAAGAGAGGTGAGCGAACTACTTGCTGAGTTTGAAATGACAAAAGTGGAAAAGTAGAACACAAAAGAAGCAATAGGAGAAGTGATGAATCAAAATGTATCTATGGATTTCTTTGTTACCACAATTCCAAGAATTTATCATCCACATTAATTAATTCATGAGTCTTGAGTGCTCTATTTCTACTTCTAACCATATTCCTTCATCATCACCAAATTTCTTTATTCCACGCAATGTTCCAAGAGTACAACCCTCACTTGAAGGTACCACTTGGGATAAGGAAAACCACCATGAGCGTAAGATAACAACAATAAAAACTTGGTACTTTAATAAGTTACAATTCATTGTGACAAAAGGCACATATTGGAAAGGACTAGCAAATGCATTAATAGTTGCAAGTAAAGAGATTACAATTCCAACAACTAGAAAATTGAGTAGGCCATTTCTACAGAAGCCATGAAAATTATACAGCTTTTGATTCGTGCTCAAAAGAAAGTATGAAGGAAAAAGGTGGTATTATTTTATTAGGTGGATGGACAGATGATTGGAATAGGATTCTTCTTTACTTCTTAGTGGCTTCTCATGGAAAATTGGTGATCTTGAAGTTTGTAGATACCTAACATGAAATATAAAATGTTGAGACCTTTTGCACAATATTGTCCAACTTATCAAAGACAATGCAACAATATACGTAACTACAAGGAAACATAATATTGAGAGGGCTCTTGTTTTTTGGACTCCTTGTGGTGCACATTGCTTTGATTTGTTGTTATAGAATGTTAAAAAGATTAAATTTGGGTACATGCCATCAGCATGATGAACACCCATAAAAGTTTAGCAAACATGCTAGGTTTTGTCCAACTGAGACATTACATTTTCACCATGATCCACTAGCTCGAGCTTGAGTCCTTGACTCTTATACAAAGCAAGGTATCCACTACACGAAAATCTTCGACTAATGAATGATGTCCACTAATGTTGAGAGTGGGGTTTTTCACCCCACTACAGTGCCAACATGAGCCAATGCCCTCATGGATAGGTGGCTATTGATCTTACCTTTGATTCAAGTACACACTTACTAGCATGATAGAGGAAAGTCTGTTGTGGTTCAACCAACATATTGGGTTTCATACACGAAGGACATTAATTTGGGCACTCAAAGGCATTGACGAGATGTTAGGGAACAAGGAAACATTGGGGGGGACATTTTTCCTATTAACTTGCCATTAGAGATGGCACAAACCATAGCAACGGATTTCTCTACTTAATCTTGCATTCGCAGATCTGCTTCGAGTATAACCGAGGATGGAGTTTTTGATATTGTTGATTTTGAGGAAAATGTTAAGGCAAGCAACTTGGTTAAAGAAGAGGATGAACTTCTTGATATATTTTTGAGACTCGTAACAAGGCTCAAGGGCATAAAGAAGCTAGAGAAAATGTGGTGGAGATCCATAATGGTAATCCATTTTTTATTTTGCATGAGAAATTTCCTCTCCCTTCTTCTATTGAGGACCTATGCTTTGTTAAAAAGAGAGTTGTTTCTTGTTCTCCTATCGTTAGTATTGTTTCTTCATCTCTTGTAATTAATCTTTTTGTGGATAGTGTAGATTTAGTTTAATTTGAGTTTGTTTTTGAAGGTAATGGGGTGGAGGCTTCTTTCCCTCTTGTTTTTAAAGTTGGTCATACTGTTATGAGATATTCCAACAAGAAAAAAAATACATTTTGTTTCGAAGAAAATGGATCATACTCCTGCTACCATTGAAAAGTCTATTACTTCCTTTGCGATGGTACATAAAGAAAACACAAAAAAGGAAATCTCTTGTGGAAAGTACAATGTTGGCTTCCTCTTTGAAAGCTTTAGGGCTCAAGGAGGATTTTGCCAATGGTCTTCATAATTTTTCTTTCTCATGAAAATAATTTTATAGGACAAGGATCTATTCACTATGGTTAAACAAAAATTGGTGGAAGATTTCCATAAACCACCTTAATCTTGAGTTGGATTTTGAAAGATCTTATCATGCCCTATCTTATGTTGTTTCTTTGATGTTCCTTGGCTGTCCTTTTCTATCTTGGCATTCTTATTACTAGATCTTTTTCACTTGTAAAGGGGATTGGGCTCTTTTGAAATCTTTGTTTGCTTAATTAAAAAAAATGTGAAAATGAAAAATCCAGAAAAAGGAAAGAGTCTATACCAACCTGTAAAGCAAGACTGATACGACAAATATTTTTAATTACTATGTGAACTGTTTTATATTTTGACATTTTTGTAAATATTGTCATCTAATGATTAATTAACAAGGGATTCAAAATATAAATTCCTCACATTTCCAGTGTTATACAAATGGAAGGATATTATCAATCCAATAACATCACTATACTAGTTAATAGTTGGTGTATGAACTGAGTAAAACTTGCAGGTAAAACTCAGCTACTGTTGGTTGTTAACATATGTTGTCAAACCTTAAAATCATTGAAAGGGTAGAATTCCTAATCTGTTTAACTGGCATAAGGTAGGTGATAATTCATCAGTTTTTGGGATGAGAGAACACTTGGAGAATTGAAAAATCACAGGCCAAGTTAATTAATAGGCTTTAACGTATCTATGCAAAATTGCAGTTGGGGGATGGTTATGCATATGCCTTTCTGTAGAATGCCTTTGCTTCCCATTTCATCGTATCTTATCAATCCTTGCATATTGCTTATTTCTGCAGTTATTAATGATTACTTTCAGGAAAAACTGGAAAGCTTTAGATCATGCAATCCATTTGTTATGTTGTATAATTTCAAATTTGTGACAAGAAGAGATGTAAAATTGGTAGAACAAGGAAGAAGTTATGGCAAGCTGGTCAAGACATCTGCTAATGTGATCGAAGGCATAGAAGGCGATATGTTATATTGGACTGGACAAAAGAGAAATTGATGCAATAATATCACAAAAAGTCCATGAAGAATGTGATTTCTCAATTTTTTAGATGACTGATGTGGGCATAGATTAAAGCCAAGTGCTTTCCAATAAATGTCATTATACATTCATGTAAATAGACCATTGGTTTCTTATAATTCCTCACTTGCAAATGTAGAAATACTTTGTCCAAAGATAGGAATCACAGTCCAGTACTTACATTAATCTTCTCCAGTATGTGAACATGGGAAGAATCACAATGTTGAAGCATACTGCAATAGATGCCTGATATGATTATAAGAGTTTAAAATAAGTATGTAGTAAGAAACGATCATCAACTTTGACTTGTCATTAAGTGGTGTTCTGGAAAGGGCATTAAAACATTCAAAGATTCCCAATTATTTTAGCCTACACATGTTGAATCTGATATAGAAAAAGGGAGAAGGGTATAAGTCTATTAAAAAATTTCTGAATGTTATCTAGATTCTAGATTGCATAGCACAACCTTATAAATGATAAGTGATCTACCCAGTTTTATCATTAAGAAAACAAATCTGGATAGGAAAATTCTAGCCTATTTAAGAAATTAAAACTTCTTGCAATATGCATGAAGCAGCATTATTTGGAATAAACTTCGAATTTGTGAAGAGAGTAATAATTGTAGACAGAAAATGTTGAGGTTTAAATTTGGCGCTACCAAACTATCCAACTTCGATCATTTGAAATATCATATATCAATATGGAACAAGAACTTCCAAATATTTTACTATTAATGTAAACAAGTATGATCTACACTTGAGAACCTAAATGATATCAGGAAAAATAGTCAACTTCACGTAAGTCCATTCTAAAAAAAATTGCTCCATATGTAACTCACCTCTAATTGCCTTAGAGTGTCAAGCAGATTAAATCGCTTTTGCTCAAGAAATTTTAGCTGACTTTGCAACTCAGAAAATTCTGATAGCATGATGTCTTCACAGTCCCGTATTAGTTCATCATTCAATCCTTCTGCCTGTAAGCGGCATCTGAGCTTCTCGGTTGAAACAACAATCTCCTCAACAGGCATAAGAAAATTGTTGCTGATTGATCTAGAAGGAAAGAGATCTTTGGCAGCCACTAAAGATTCAATCCATGTTGCACGATCCTCTCTAGAGTCCGTTCTTAGGTGGAGTGTCTTAGTACCAGTAAATAAGGAGAACCTTTTCTCATCTGATCTACTCTCGCGAACAGAGGATACCTGATGATGAAAGTTGTCATTCATCACAAACAATATTTTTCAACATAGCAATACTAGAGTAGCCAAAATGTGCATCCATGTTATATATCAAATGGTTTTTGCTTGTTTGAAAAAATAAGTGCTTACATTCTCACTATGTTCTCTTCAAACCCACTAAAAAGAAATGCAAATTTTAAAATACAAAATCACTATAACTAACTAAAATGACATCTATTATTAAAAAGCCTATGTAAGAATATCCAATATAAAGTTAAAAAGGAATAGTTATGATAGAAAATGATTACTACCTTAAATATAGTTTAAGTCTGAAATGATCAATAGTTGATTAAGATGCCTTGCAGGATGGTTTGAAAATTGTTTTGAACACATTGTTTTTCAACAGGGAATAAAAGACGATTTCAAGATTGGCATACTAACTGGTTATGATTTCTTTTTCATATTTTCATAGAATTATTTTTAAGGAAACATTTTGAATAAAAAAATCCAAATAGAACCTGAAAAGCTCCATCTTTTCAATATGACAGTTTCTCTACAACCAAATCAAGTAGCTTTTAGCAGTATGGCCGATCTTTCCAATGTAATTGACAGGACACACTAGGATATTTATAAACCTGACCTTTGGCTACAATTTTCCATCTAAACAATAGTGTACTCCAAGAGTAAATATTCGGTGGCTGACAGGCATATCCAATGACAAGAAAATCAAAATTAGTTTGAGTGGTTAGTAGTTTCAATCCTGGATGCCTTTAATGTGTCACACAGCCATGAAATGAAGGATAGCTATAGGAAACAATACTTATATCATTTACTAGATTTGATGATAAGATGCACAATAAAGGCTATAGTACCCACTAAGAGATGTCCCATTGATCTATTCCTTTGAATTGCACAAAGCTAAACTAAGTTTGTATCTTTTTCTGTCTATTCAAAGGCAAAGGACACATTAAGGACAGCAAATTAAACCTATTGTCACCAAAGTAACAAAGTATATGCCATATCAAACACAAAATGAACAGTCATCAATAGGGAAACTATAATAATACACAAAGTATTAGCAATGCACAAATAATTAAGATGGACCTCCTCTATGCAAATGTTGGAAAGAAATAGTAGTAAATTCTGCCTAAAATCTGGGCATCCAAGATGGCCTAGAGAGGAAACTACAAAAATGAGGACTGGTTGTCGCTAATATAATCAAATAGTTAGCATTTACCTTATAACTTGATCAATCCTTGGTTGACAAAGTCACAAACCCTAACATGGTAAAACCAATGCACATTCAGATAGGATGTAGTATGTACAATGTAAAATGGAATCTAATACAAGCATAGTTGAACAAAATAAAAAATGAAAAAAAGGAATTAGCTGCAACTAGTCTACACTTAAATCATATTATGTACAAAGATACAAAAGTAACTTCTAAACAAAGGGAAGCTTCAGAATGAAGTGACAAGGAACTTTTGAGAGAAGAAAGAAAAAGGAAGGTAACTACAGAGAGATTTATAAAATTAACAATAATATATAATTAAAATATAATACAACCCATGTGATAGTCTCTCAATTCCTTCCTTCTTACAGGAACCTTAGAACAATTTCTGTTATAGATGTGGAAAGTGTTGCTCAAATGATGATCGATACATCTATTCAACTTGAGTTGGCAAAGACCTTTTGTGCCCAATTATGTAATATGGAAGTATGTGGAAATCAAGAAAAGTATCTTCACACAAAGGCAATGAAAAACGTAGAATGCTATATTTAGGATGAGGTGCAAAAAGACTCTGTACTCCAAATGTAATATATCATAAAGATTTGTTGGCTCACATTCAGAAATGCATGCATTCCAAGCTTAAATAGAAGATACACCTTGAAATCATTTTCTCCATTCTGCTACCCATCATTATAAGGTTCACATTTAATAGCTTTCAGCTTGTAATGAAGCTGAGATCTTTTTTTTAAAAAAAAAAAACTGAAATAGAGTAAAACTCTTTCCCTTAAAGATATGGAATAAGATGTTCTCAATAAATAATATCTTTGTATTTTTGTTAAGTTGCTAGCAATGCTCATGAAACTGTGGGTTGAATTTATCAAGAGTTAAACAAATGATATGCTTTATCTTGCTCCATTTGTTGATGAGATGAACCTTGGGGAAGAGCTTCTAGACTCTCATAAGAAACATGTCTATACCCATGGGAGACCTCATATGTATAACGAGTCTTGTCATACTCCATTTGTTGATGAGATGAACCTATGGGAAGAGCTAGTAAAATATCATAAGAAGCAAGGTGTTCATACACATAGAGGACCTCAAATGGAGAATGTGTCCTATCTGGTTCCATTTTCTGATGAGGTGAACTGATTGGAAGAACTACTTGAATCTCACAAGAAGCAAGGTGTTCATACCCATAGCAAACCTCAATTGAAGTATCTCATCTTGGTCCATTAGTTCATGAGATGAACTTGATTAGAATCTCAGAGGGGGCAAGGTGTTCAGAATTTCATACATATAGCATGCCTCAAATGTAGAATTCCCTATAGATACATGGATAGCTCTAATCTAGCTAGTTTAAATCTGTGGCAACTAGGGACATGTTTCTTGAGCAAATCATGACACCCCAGAAATAAAAATGCTTTGGGAACGGATAGGATGTCCCCTTGGCATCCCCAAAACCATGCCTATAGCCAAATGCATGGTAGAAATGGGGGGCAGGGTGAGTAGGGAAGGAGGACAATGATGGTCCCTAGGATGGAAAAGGATGCATCAGGTGTCTCCCAACTGCCACTGATGTTAAAAAAGGATTTGAAGAAAAATCACAAAAAAAACATTTATTTTATATATTTAGTGACCCCCATTGTCCCACATTGTCTCACCCTAAACGCTTTTAGAAAACCTATGTCTATCATTTATTTGAT
Organism: Cupressus sempervirens; assembly: GCA_028749045.1. NCBI lineage: Eukaryota > Viridiplantae > Streptophyta > Pinopsida > Cupressales > Cupressaceae > Cupressus > Cupressus sempervirens. Next base: position 421,583,176 of record CM053785.1, on the reverse strand, counting down.
ATTTAATTCCAACAACAAACAATATGGTTTGAAGGCAATTGAAAAAGGAGGAAAGAACGGGGTTTGAAGCAGCATTGAGCCTGCTTTAGGTTTGTCCTTTGTTTCACTTTTGGTTTTTGTTATCAAATTTTCCAAAGTTTAAAGAATAAATGTTAATCAAATGTCTGATTTCTTTCTCTGCATATTCAGTGCATTAAACTTGCATTACATTCACAAAACATGAGCAGCAGTGACCATGATAGCATTTACCAAGAAGGGTTAGAAGCTAGAAATGAAATAATAAAACTAGAGGCGGGAGGTGAGGGAGTTGGGGGTGAAGCACAACACCCAAAAACGTTTAGAGTGTTGGAAATAGGACAGATTGTTGGCACTTGGAGTGATTGCAGAGATGTTGTATTAATGACAAGTTTTGTCATTGATGTCAACATATGTTCTTTGGATGAAGATAGACTCAGATTCTGTACATCGCAAGTCATTGATCAATTTAGTGCAGGCGGTAATAGAGAGATGGATATGCAAGAATACATTTGTGTAGAAGTGTAGACATCATGTCTATGTTCACTGTACTTTATTTGATATTTTGGATGAGTTGCAGATTGTTTGGTGAAGACTAGTAAGCAAGAAAGTATGCCAGAGGTAATTGTAGTATTTTTGTTGTAGCTTGATGACGAGAAGGAATTAATGTTGGCAAGCATGGAAGTTGTTAGAAGACTTGTTCAAGCGCATATATTTTGGATTTGTGAGTCATTTGGCTTACACTGGAAAGGTCATTGATGTGTAACATTCGATGCATTTGACTAGTAGTCAACTGGATAATTGTAGCATGTGAAATGTTATTGGCAAGTGTTAATTTTGTTAAAGTTGTTATTGGTAAATCGTCATTTCCTATATATATACTATTTCATACACACACACACACACACACAAACACACATATATATATATAATAAAAATTATTATTTTTATATATTAATTAAATGATGATTAAACCTTAGAGACATGTCTCCTGTCGTATTTATCTGAGATTCAAATCTGCATTTGGAAAACATCAATTACAATTGACATGCTATTACATTTGCAACAATCCAAAAATTCAACATGGTCTCAGAGCCAACTGCAAATGTAAGATATATGTGCCCAATATTCATGAGTTTCTTAACTATCGACTGGAAATAACGGATAGAGACAATGAACATGAAAGTCAGAAACTCATCACCAAAATCGCACACCATTGAAGAGATCGGCTCATAAGCCCAGAACTCAAGGTAGGGACATATGAATCAAGGGAAGCCTGATTTGACAATAGAAAAATATACATTTCCTCTCTTCAGATGTGCTCTTCTTCCACAAAGGCAGCTGTTGCTGGTGTCTTTTGACAAGTTGAAATGCACGATCATCTGAAGACTAAATATCATCTACAGATATAAACAGTATGATCACCTCTCATCATCTTGTCTTTGTAATAGTTATAGGAGGAACTCCACAGCACTGTGATATGGGGAGTTTAATGTTATACCACAGTTGTAGTTGGTATCAATCAGATTGTATACAATGATCCGATGGATGTATTCTCATGTGAACAGGCCCTTTTTTAAACACTAAGTGTTTGAAGCAATCACAGCAATGATATGATAGATGTTATTATCCATAGTTCAAGTAATACGAAGCACATAGGTGTCAGAATCCTATCTGAGGAGTAAAACTAATATTTATCAATCATAGAGAGGTGCTTCACCCCTGTGAGTATCACCTAGATCCAATGAGTGCTAAGTGTTCCATTTATTCTCATGAGAGATGGGTTCATGTTGAATCACTACTCATGAAACATGAGTCAATGAGTTTGACTCAAAAATCACATAGTTAAATCCTGGTAGCAATATCACAATTTGACTTGCTGTGGAAATTATCTCCTACTTATCAATCATAGAGAAGTCAGCGGTCAATAACAATCAGTGATTAAGTCATGAAAAGTGACCGGATGTTGGAAGGTCATGATTTAGAGCTGCAATTGATCAAATAGAAGATCAAGCTTCATCTATTGATATCTAAGACTAGTACAAGCTCAATAATTAAGGGATTTTAAGTTATTGATCAAAATATATTTTAAGGGAGGAATAAATCCTTGAAGAGGAACGTGGACAAGATTGCAGTCGTCTTTTAATAGCAGCAATCAAGTAAAGGACAACAATCAATATTCATAACGAAGATAGAGAAGAATCTGAATATCAGCAATTAGCATGCAAGACTAATCAATAAGCATCAAGATAATAAAGGAATGTGGTTGATGAGTGTTAAGGAGGGGGGTGACTGTAAGGAGGCACAAATCATATCCTGCAAACACAACTTATTCTCCAATCACAAGATATAAGTAGTCATTTCAGTCAGTCAATTGAATCATCATCAAATATTACTTCTTTTACTTATTCCAGTATTGGACCTGCTCTATTTGAGAAAATTGCCTCTTGACATAAGTGGTGCATATAATCTAAAGATTGTAATAAGACACAGCCTAATTGTTGCATATTTATAAGTTCAGATCTGACACAGCAATATCATCACTATAAGTGATTATTTGATACATTGCAGGCTTATAAGATGCAAATCAGAAATAGCATCCATCATTGAAGTTGAAAGATTACAAATATAAATCAGAAACAGGATCCTATCGTCAGACATAGCAATCCATATTGCTAAAAGCAATATATATTGATTGCATAAGCATATCGAAGATCAGACATATCATCATTCATAGCATGAATAGCATATTTAATCATTGCATATCAGACATTGCTATTCAAGGTCAGACATAGTATCATTGATAACATTCATAACTCTTTAATCATTGTATATCAGACATTTCTATCAAGAAGCACCTCATTGTACAGGAACCACCGAGAGTTTGATTGAAAAAAAAAAGAAAAAAGTGTTCAGTATGTTTGATACGCACGATAGAAGGCCATATCGTTTCATGAAGATGGCAATTTTAAGGAGCAGTTATTATTTTTGGAATTTTGGTACCGTCAATTCGTAGATATAAAAAATTATTTATAGACTTATATGCAGCGGTCAAAGTATGGACAAGAGCCCAGATTGTTATGAGAAGAAATAAAATAATAAGATGGTGGAAGAAAATAAATACGATGACCACATATATACGCAACCTCATAGACAGTGGTGATGAAAAAAATACGGTGCTAGATACCTCTGTAGTTTAGAAGATACGATTTACACAGGAAAGATGTGATCACTTGAAGCAGCATTGGAGTTGAACAGATATTATATGATTATCAATGATGAAGCAACATCTTAACCATAACCAATTTTAGGAAAATAATAAAGCATGCTTTGCAAATTTAAGACCTCAAAGGAGCTGAATGAGACCATGAAGGAATACAAATTTCCGAGAAGCGTCTCCCCAAAAAATCAAACCTTTGCTAGTTTTATAGCATTTATCAAACCTTTGCTAGTGTTATAGCATTTTGTAGTCTCAAGGTTACAGGTGCAAATGTTTAGCAAGTCCATACGGAGGTCATTGGAAATAGATCAAAACAAGATGTTGTTATAGGATGCGTGAAGACAAAAATTGGTGGCAATGACATTGCATATGATAGTAATGATGAATCAAAACATGATGACGTGACAAAATTGAGCATCAGGTGATGTGACTTACAGCAAGCCTAGAATCCAACCTTTTGTATGGGAGTGCAAGATAAACATAATACCAAGAATATTTAGATGATGTAATTAGAAGTTTGATTATAACATTGTGGAGATTAAGCATGAAGAACAATCAAACACCTTCTTAGCTAATGTAGATAAGATGTTTTGAGAGAGAGATTGTATTACTTCATCTGTTGGAAACGGAGGAGTGAAGTTAGTGAATGGACACATCGAGCAAGCTTATACTTTGCATATATCGCAACGAAATGATATAGATTTTGTCAGTTGCAAAGTCACTGTTCATGCTCAAATGCTAATGCAGATGTTGACCAACTAAAGACTCAACTTCCTATTGGCTGATGAATATAATATATCAATCGCAAGCCCTTTGTACAGAATATAATATGAAAACCAAAGAGATTGCACTCAAGGAAGAAAGAATTTCATGTGTGTAGTCATGGGACTAAAGAGGGACTGGAAACCCTATAAAATAGAGTAAGTGGGAATTTTACATTGTGGGGGGAATTATAACCAATGTTTCATTCCCATTGTTTGACAAATGCTTATATGGAGATGATTTTCTGATTTGTTGCATATGGACCCTCACTGGAGCAACTTGTTTCAATGATGTTTCTATGTAGATACGTATTTTTGAGTATTACATTTATCTACCCACTGCATTTGTTCTATTTGTAGTTCTACACATGCTACAAGAGTTATTTGCCTTGATCTTTTCCTTTATGTCTAAGGATGTTTTTTTGTAGGAAAATAAGATTGGTACCTCACACATGCTACCAAATATTGTGCAAACTCAATCTTATGATGATAGCTCCAAAGAAGTTGTGATCTATAATTCATTAGTCATCTGATGATCAGGCTGGATAAAGTGAGACTTTTGAAGCAAATATCCATGATGACTCAGATTATAAGTATCCTTCTATATTAAGAGGGAGTTCGACTGCATGATTTAAATGGGCTTACCTCTATGTACATAATGAGAAAGTAATGACTTATCACCAAAAAGTTAGGAAGATCGATATCAGATTTAGAGGGAGTTCGGCAGACATCCTTAGGTGAAGAGAGCTCTAAGGGAGTAACTAGAGGACTTGACTTCCCAAGATTGTTGTTTAGAGGGAGAAATTTGAAGTGTGATCTCTTCTCTATAAGCGAAAATTTTGAAGTGAAATTCCATGTAATACATTCTTCTCTGTGAGAGAGAATTGAGGTGAAAGCCATTGTACCACCCTCTGACTTGGTTCATGGTGGTTACTATTTCGCATATGATATGTAATGAAAGGTGATGATCTTTCATTGACATATATAAACAGAAGGTAGCCATTGTAAGGTGATGACCTTATAAATGGTAGACTTGTTATCATGACAAACTTCATTAAGTTGTCCCAGAGTGTTGGAAGTCATGATAACGAATGTATCATGATCAAACTTCATTAAGTTGTCTCGAAATGTCGGATATCATGATACATGTCATGATAGAGTTCATGACAGTGTGATTTCTAGTTATCTGATCGACTTCATTAAGTTGTTGTCCCGGAGTGCCAAAAATCAGATAACTCATATCCTACTAGGATATAACATATTCTTTTGATAGGCATCAAGGATTTGGTGCCAATGCACATCCTGAAAGAATATAAGCATGACAAACATCATATGATTGAAATTTCTTGTTGAATCATACTTTGGATTATATTGAAAGATAACATCTAAGTTGATGGATATATGTTGATATGTCATTTCAAAAATATCATATTGAGATGATATCTCGCCATATGCTTGAGAGCATGTGTTCTATAAATCCACCCTAGCTAAGAGGGAGTGTTACAATTGTAGCTTCAGTCAGATTAATTAAATCTAAGATACATTGTTGTTATTGGTAAATCATCATTTCCTATCTATCTATCTATATATACTTATTTATTTTATATAAATATATATTATTATACATTATAGTAAATAATATATATATAATACATATATTATACAAATTATTAATTTAATATACTAATTATTTGATGATTAAACCTTAGAGACATGACTCTTCGTGAGACATGTATCCTCTCATATTTATATGAGATTCAAATCTGCATTTGGAATACATCAATTACAATGGCCATGCTATTACATTAGCAACGATTCAAATTTCAACAAATTTCATATTGTAGCAAGTGGAACACTTCTTGAAATGATTGTATAATTTCTTGAGAAGACATGTAGGCCTTAGCATGGTCCTATGTAATTAATTGTGCATAAGGGAAGCCCTAAGAGGCCAATCTAATTAATTGTTATAATTGCTATAAAAGAAAGTTATTATGAGGGTTATGCAATATAGAATGATAAGTATATACATGACCCTTGATGTTGGATTGTCAGAGCAAAGTTGAGAAGCTGCTAGATGCTTTGAGAAGAGGTATAAGAGAAACTGTTATGGCAAGTTGCAGCTTAGTTACTTCACATTTTGGATCCATTCTCCTTTTGTAAAAGTGGTTTAACCTTCAATCCTTTGATCAATGAGCTCCGGCAGCATGCCTTTTGTTCTTATCAACCCCTAACAAAGTTAGAACCTTCTAACAAGGGTTCAAGGTCTCCTAACAGGGACTATTGTGCTAATGCACTGTATTTGACTCCTAACAAGGTCACATCCTTTCACAAGGAACTTATATATTTGTACATCATTTGGTAGTTACCTTTGATCAAGGGTTTTCCACGAGAACAAAAATCACTGTGTTATGGTTTCTTATTATTGTGCATTGTTGTTTTAATTGTTTGTGATCAATTTTATAAGTTTGGAATTAAATATAGTTGCACACAACTAATTCAGTGCCACACCCCCGCCCCCCCCCCCCCACCCCCCCAAATTGTGAGGTGTGGACTTTACTTCTCAAAAAATTGGTATCAAAGCATCGGGTCCTCCTTAAGAAGGAAGCTTAGAATCTTGAGGAGATCTGCGATGGCATACAAAAAGGAAAGTCCTAAATTTGATGGTGATAATTATGACAACTAGAAGAACAAGATAAGAACACATTTGATTTGTATGGGAATCGATTATTGGTTGATCACAAAGAATGAGACTCATGTCAAATTTGAGAGCGAGCTATCTTCATGCACAGATGAGGAGAAAAAGGAATTTCAATACAACATGATTGCTAGAGAAGTCCTAATTAGTGCATTATTAGAAGAAGATTTTGTAGAGGCAAAGGAACTTGATTCTACTCATGAGATCTAGATCAAGTTAGAGAAGTTGTATGAAGGAGATGAGTACACCAAGAAGGCACAATTGTAGAACTAAAAAGAAAGATTGGAGAATGCGAGAATGCAAGAAGATGAGACCATGAGAGCTTATGTTCAGCGAATCACAAAGATTGTGACAGGGATAAAGAATACAGGACAAATAATACCTAAAGATGAGATAGTGCAGAAAATTCTCAGATCTTTGACACCATCCTATGAGAACAAAGTCAATTTTATTGAAGAAGTGATTCCTCTCATTGAAGGATTCAACAAGAGATGCTAACTAGTAAGTTACAAGCTTTTGAAATTGCTAAATTGAAAGATTCTTTGCCTAAAGTTGAAACTACATTTAAAGTTATTGTACGTAAAAATAAAAGAGTACTAACAAAGAATGTGAGCACTAGTAGTAGAAACCTTGGAGATTATGCCAAGCAGTGGGAAAAAATAGAGGAAGAAGAGAGAAAGTTGGATGACTTTAAAGCTTTAATCGTGATGAGAGAACAAAGCGGTAAGGGAATTTCTCTTGCAGAAATTGAAGAAGCTCGCTTCTATTCAGGATCCAAGGACGCAAACTCTCTAGCTCTTCTTGGTGGATTGGACGTAGCCCTGATTCATCATCTGTGGCGAATTCGCAATGGAGTTCACAGTTGTATTTCAGGTTCTTTTCTTATTATCCACTTTGACTATTATCACTATTTATATAATTGGATTGTTGATTTATAATACAATAACAATTTCTAGAGTATTTGTTGGTTATTAACTGGTAAATGTTGCTAGTTTTTTTGTTTTTTTAAAGGTAAGCTTTGCCTAGGGGGCAACACTCTTTTTGAATTACTAAGAAAGAAAATACATAATATCAAGGAGCTAACACTCCCTTACAGATCAACCATATAAACCCTACCTTCCAATTTAATGAACAAGGTATTCAATCCCATTGCCGATTGAGATCAACCTAGCAAAGACTTCAGCTAGGAAAAGATCAGCATTTTCTTGGCAAAAGGATTCAAACTTGCTCAAGTCATATTCCTTAGCGAAACCAGACATGAAAAGTGACCAAACTTTCTTCATCTTTTTCTTCTTTCCCTCAGCTTCGAGATAGAAAAAACTCAGCAGACCCCCTCCAGACAAGCTGCTATCGATCAGGTCCAGGGTGTTCATCACCTCCAAATAAGTCCTTTAAAATCATTCTCCTAACCATGCCATATGCAGTTATAGGATGGCCCAAAATTTGTATAATGGGCTGGAATAAATCAAAAACCACACTGTCATCGTGGAAGTGACCACCAGACCAGTAATCTACTCCCAACAGAACAATGATTGTTTCCTTTTCCTGTCCGCCAGCTTGCTTGAAAATCCTGGCCACTTGAGCTTTTGGTAAATCCACCACCACCACGTCTTGCATGCACCTACAACGAATACCTAGGAACGCCATCTGATTGGGGAAAAGGAAGAAAAAACTGGCCCTTATAAATAGAAAAGGAACACGCTGAAACTGATCCCGGAACAGCAAATAGTAAACTAGCAGACGCTGTTCAGAAAAACCCATGACAAACTGTTGTTAATCCAGTCAATACTGATAGAATTCTGCACAAAATGCTGAATGAAGGATTTTCCAATCTAGAGACGAAAGCAAAAGAACCAAGGATTCACGTGATACACCACTATCCGTATACAAGGAGATCCCTTCAGATTTTAACCAATACATTTACTGACAGATGACCACAAATCTTCTGGAAGAATATCTTGCAACCTCTGCAGAATGCAATCTCCGAACACCAAAATCATCTCAACTTTGAATCAATCCCCACATTTGCCAGAAAATCAGTAGCCTTGTTGCCTTCTCGATATACATGCTGGAGCTGGAAATTGTCAGAAGACCGAAGATGGTTCGAAATACTCCAAAGCCAGTCAAACAATTTCCAAGATTGGAAGTCCCACTTTGCCACTTCATTGATGATGATTTGGGAATCTCCCTCGATTACCAATTTGGGAACATGATTTGATGCACACCATCTGAGCCCATATTCCATGAAGTTCATTCACTTCATAATTGCCACAGAAAATTTCCTTCTACTACAATTTGGGACTAGAAAATTCACCACAAAACCCAAAATACTCCTTTCCAAAGCTTTTACCTTCAGTTAAAGCTTCCACATCAATGTCCATTTATTGTTTGATGCATGCTTTGTCACCTATCCCAAAACCTCTTCAACCAATCCATTAAGTGCAAGAATGAATCCTTTTATAAGTCATTTTGTATGTAACATGGCAGGGAAGACATTACCAATTATTAAAATCTTTTGATGAGACATGAAAAGCACAAAGAATTGCAAGGTTTTGTTTCGAGTGATATTGCATAACTTAATCTGAGAGTAACAACCGATACTTATCTAGACAAGTAATGGAGGAGGAAACTCAGGGAGACAAACCAGCAAAGCCAAATGGCTTCCCAAATTTCTTATTTCATCTAAATTTCACCGTTGTAGAGAAAGTGACAACAATTGTAGAGAAACCAAGAACTTTGTGCAAGATTTTGAAGGCTCTAAATGCCTACCTTTTTCTCTCTTATTCCCAAAAGAAAAGATGCAAGGGCTTGACAGTTTCGGACCTACATGAGTAACATTCTATACATAATAGTTTCAGGTTAATAAGATAACCAATTAAAGTCATTCTTTTGTAGGTTATCATTTTTTTGACTCAAAGAGGACCATACCTATCTATGGAATCCTCTGTTTGTGGGAAATAAAAAGAACACTTTTTGAGAGAAAGAGATGCAAAACATAAGGAATAAGACAATTGCCAGACCAAAAAATAGCTATATTCAACAGGGTGAATGACCCTCCTAGAATCGATTGCATAGTCTATTCTAAAGTACTGGGTCTTCAATGGTAAGAATACCAAAGATTGTGTCAAAGATATATATAAGATGGTGTCATATAATCAAACACAAAACGAAAGAGCAACATAAAATTCCAGTCAGCATGGCAAAGACCTATATCTCCCCATGAAAGTGTATTGTGTGAGAGTTTACAATTATGAAATGGAAAGCCTTGTTTTAAGCACAAAATTGGTCTAGAGAAATATGCAAGGAAAAAAGGTCAATTAGAATTCTCTAATTAGGTTAAACCACTTAGACTGCAAGGAATTGAATAAGCTATTTACATCAACATTGCTTAGTAAACGATGGATTATTTAAGATTTCCTATGTTTCTCAAGAGCCTTATCTAAAACAATCTATTAAGGACTGGCAATAATCAGAAAATTCAATTCTAGAAATACTCTTAGATTAAAATGATTTTTTTGCATTAAAATTAAAGGAGTTGTGAATGCTATTCCTTCAAATTCATGAAGAATAGTAGCACATAAAGAAGGATGGATGATTAATATACAAGATTAGAAAGGATTTCCACCAGTAGTTTGTATCCAGTGACATAGTTCTTATCAAGCTCCACAACTATCAGTTCAGTTTCAAAGTTCTGCGGAATGACCAGAAGAATGATCTCCTCGGGAACCACATAGAAACTAGAGATTATACAATGTTTGGGAGCTATTACATTGTTATAAAGATGGCACCTTTTAACGTCACTAAGATTTTTGGGTAAAAATGAAGCATTCAAATTGTGGCATAAAACAAATGCTTTGTTGTGGATATATACCTAAAGCAAAAAGGTTTTCTGGTAGATAATGGCTTAAATCCAGACTTAGAGAACTGTACAGTTCCAAAAGAGGCAATTTCAAGGACATCAAGATGTCAATTGTATTCTCCAATTGCACAGTATGTCGGACACATTCTCTTGAACTATGTGGCAAGGAGTATGTTAAATATACCTTAATCTTATAAAAAATTAACCCAGATCATCTTCATAGAGGTGATTCTACTACAAAATTGGTTCACAGAAAACAATTTGGGAAAATACAAGCGTCATGGTTTGTTGAGTTAATAGGTTGAATGCAACTGACAAATATATTTGAATTTGTCAATTCCAACTGAAGAAGTTTAAATAGGAGAGAGAAGATTCTGTAAACAATTCATAGGAATTATAAGCTAACTGGAAGGAGTTGGCACCAAGAGTTCATCAAGTAATCCAATATTAGCCAGTGGTTTTAAGTATGGCTATATACTATCCCTACAAAATGCAAGGGGTGAGGAATTAATGTCAAAGGAATCCTTCTCAAGATGTTGTGTCAAGTTGCATTTACAGGACATCGAAAGGGCAATCAAGCTTGTCATTTATACATTGTATTCTTTGAAACAATATGGAAAAAGTGATTACATTTGAATATAACAAACCTAGCAAAAAATAAAACAAACTGCAAAAGATTTGGTGGCATATCTTCATTTGACTCGAGTAGAGCTATATGGAAAATGCATATAGAAGTGATTTTTTTAAAAGAAACTCATAAATGCAATTGGCAAAGGTAAAAATAAAAACTAACAACTTAATTGAAGAGTCAATGTGAGTGATACGTTAATCAATGTTAGAGGTGGTTTCTTGGAAACGTTGTAACAGAGAGAGATCAAAATGTGGAAGTATAGAAATACTGAGAAAAACATTCGACAAGAATCCTATATTTACAAGGAAATTGACCATCTAATGGTTCAATAAAACGTACAGATTGTCCATATGAAGCATGTAGTTGTTTTAATTAGAAAGACAGATAGGCAGGGACAGTTGAATTTTGAGAAATCATGTCTTGTGTTGTAGGAATGTTGTATGAATCTGTTCAGAAAAGAATAGCAGCAGATTTAAGGAAAAATTCTAGTCAAGTCAAATAAATGGAAATTGGTCATCTGAGACAAAACAATACGTCTAGAAGTTGGATAAATTTGATATATCAAATAAAAATAAATAAATAAAGGTTAAGAGCTTAGAACGAATGACCAGATAGTTATTGCAATGCTTGTAATAGTCCCTGTTCCAAGAGATTACGAGCTTGGTTACTTGGGTTTATTTTTAACCATAAACAAAGGGGTTAACTGACACTTAAAAGTGAAGGCACTAAAACATCTGAAATTTACGTGCTATGAGGGTTGCACCCGAAATTCTGCCGTCTTGCATAGAAGCAGGACAAACTAACTAAATCAACAGCGTCTAGTACCTTAGAACATTACAATGTTTTATGCACTTACAACCTATTAAGATAAACAATCCAGACATATCACAAAGAATACATATTACACACAAATCTACGTGTAGATATATCACGAGTGTTAATATTATGATTTGCAGCATAAGACCCTCCATACAAGTGTCATTTTAATACAAACCTGTTTCCTGACTACAAAGAAAGTTAAAAGCATTTAGTAGGAAAATAATTGCAAATTGAGAAAGAGTCCAGCAACGTCTTTAAAGTGCAGGGAAGAAGACCACTACGAAATGGAAAGGCACACATAAAAGTGCAGAAACGGTTAAGAAACTAGCCAAGTCTTCAGAAAGAAAAGAACTTCCCCAAACAAAAGGGATTGGAAATCATGGACGGTGACAATAAGGGCATTCGGGAAGTGCAAATAAAGAAAAGCTACAATTTGCTATATCTATAACATGTAGTGCACCCTAGGAATTTTCCATTGCTAAACTATCTGTTTATAAGTAGGAGATAATTTCCACAGCTAGTCAAATTGTGATATGAATATCAGGATTTAACTGTGTGATTTTGAGTCAAACTCGATGACCCATGTTTCATGAGTAGTGATTCAACATGAATCCATCTCTCATGAGAATAAATGGAACACTTAGCACTCATTGGATCTAGGTGATGCTCACAGGGGTGAAGCACCGGGACTTCCCGGGAGGTCACCCATCCCAGTACTACTCCAGCCTGAGCGCGCTTAACTACAGAGTTTACTCCATAGTTAAACCCAAAGCTTGCAACCCCATTTGCAAAACCTTCACCAAGTGTTTCAAGTCCCACACTTGAAACACTTGGTGAAGGTTTTGCAAATGGGGTTGCAAGCTTTGGGTTTAACTATGGAGTAAACTCTGTAGTTAAGCGCGCTCAGGCTGGAGTAGTACTGGGATGGGTGACCTCCCGGGAAGTCCCGGTGCTTCACCCCTGTGAGCATCACCTAGATCCAATGAGTGCTAAGTGTTCCATTTATTCTCATGAGAGATGGATTCATGTTGAATCACTACTCATGAAACATGGGTCATCGAGTTTGACTCAAAATCACACAGTTAAATCCTGATATTCATATCACAATTTGACTAGCTGTGGAAATTATCTCCTACTTATCAATTGATGAGCTTAAGGGGCTTTCTAATGAATGGTTCATAAGGCACAACACTTGGTGAAGGTTTTGCAAATGGGGTTGCAAGCTTTGGGTTTAACTATGGAGTAAACTCTGTAGTTAAGCGCGCTCAGGCTGGAGTAGTACTGGGATGGGTGACCTCCCGGGAAGTCCCGGTGCTTCACCCCTGTGAGCATCACCTAGATCCAATGAGTGCTAAGTGTTCCATTTATTCTCATGAGAGATGGATTCATGTTGAATCACTACTCATGAAACATGGGTCATCGAGTTTGACTCAAAATCACACAGTTAAATCCTGATATTCATATCACTATCTGTTTATAACCAAAAAATATTTTCTCTAGTTGCTTTCAAATTATTTTCCTGCAATAAATGCCAATGTTTTCAAGGGCTGCCATTTCCCACATTTTAAAAATTCAGGAGACCCAGGGGAACTTCATATTATGCCATCGTCACCCTGAAAAAAACGCCGTGATAACTTGTCCATTTGACCACTCCATCACACAGCTGAGTTTTTTTGACAATGAACACAGTCCATGTCCGGATACTATAACAACCAGAAAGACAACATACGCAATGGAAGATACAGAATCAGAGAAAAAGAATAGACGACATATTGAAAACTCGAAACAAATGAAGAAAACATTTTGCAATTTAAGAATCAAAGCAGGAACGCTACCTTCAAATGTACTGCTCCAAACGTTTTTCGCTCATTTTTCTGGATAACATGAGCAAACGAACTTTTGGGATTTCTCATAAGCTTTAAAGATTCTTCACCAATAACCTTTCGACCTTTCTCTGTCTCGTAGTTTACAGCAATTTTATCTGGACCATGGATCTTGTAATAAGAAAGAACTCCATCTTCGAGAACAAACCACCGAGATTTCCATCCTTTGCCGTAATTCACCCATTTATGTAGTATTCCAGCAACATTAGTGTTGCTCAGCTGTTGTTGCAAATCGATCCCGCTCTCCTGAGAAACACAAGAAGCTCTAAACGAACCGTCGGGAGTCTTCAACCGCATAGAAGCGCCATTGGAAGGGATCTTTGTAAAACCATTGACATCTGCACGGACAATTTCATTGTAGCGCTCACTGCTATAGGATTTCTTCACATTGCTAAAATTACCATGATTAAAAGAGCCTCTATATTGGCCTCCTCCCAGATTCTTGGAGGCCTTCGGAGATAAAGAATGAGCTTCCATGGGAACAGGCATCTCCTGTTTCCCTTTCTCAACGCTTCTTCTCGTGCTAATACAGGGAAATGCGCACTTTAATAGCACAAGTTAGAGCACGCATTCAGATTTTCAACTGAACAATCCACAAGATCGATCCAGGCGCCATCAAAAACAATGAAATCTCTATCAGAAAGGCCTCCTCAGGCAGAAAAACAACAAAATAACGAAAAGTTACTCTACATTATATAATTTTCACAAAAACTCACCAGAGTCTTCGGAATTACGAACTGATCAAAATCGTCGGCGGCCATCACCCCACCTTCATTTTATATTTCTCCACGCCCGCCTTATCAACGCAGGATTGGTTAGAAAAGTTCAAACCATGTGCTATTGCAAGCTTTTAAATATTCGCCATGTTTTAAATTTCAAATCACGTTCTCTTTTCTTGAAGTTCTGAAATAACTTACAAGCGAAATTATCAAATTATAAGAAAGAAAGGAACCGCAAATATCGCTGTAAGCCACAGAATCGCAAAATTTTACAGACTAACATAATTGTGCATCAAAGCAGAAAGTCAGAAACGACAAATATCACCGCAAACCACAAACAATTGGCAGGACTATAAGACTTACTGAAAATTCTGCAGACGAAAGCAGAGAATCTAAGCAAAACAATTGACTGGACCGCAAATTTTACTGAATATTCATCATAAATAGGTATATAATCTATATAAAACAATAAACAGGACACAAACTTTACTGAAAATTCTTCATTGAAACACAGCAAATCTATTAGTTTTAAAAATTCACCAAATCAACAGAACAAAAATCTAAACTCTCACGCCTGAAGCGGCGCAAGAAATGCTTCATTGCAGAACGTAATGGGGATTTACCGAAGACAGCAAACGCAAAAAACAACCGAAAAAAAATGCAAGCCGTAAAATTCAATTTATAAATCACATAAAAAAAGCCAAAAAAACACCTGAATCTTAATCCTCTGTCATATCATGACAGCAAATTACCTCAAGGAATGTCATAACCACCAGGATTGGGAACTCAGCTGCGATCCGCTGGTGGCATGCCTAAAATAAAATTTTCTCGACATTCGGGACAAATTTCCACTACCGAACACGATTATCTCGCCGAAAAACAGATCTACAAATCGCGATTTCCATGGCCGACGGGATACCATGAAACACACGTCGATCCATTCAATAAAATTCGGTCATTCGCAAACTAATTCTTCAAATCCATCAATCTACGAAAACTCGGTCGTTCGATCCCCTCAACATTCCATAACCTTGGCAAATTCGATCTCCATTGCCAGGCAAACTCAAGCAGACTCCATCTCCATACAGAAATTGTTTAGAAATTAAAGATTATTTTTTTTTGGCTGTTGCAGATAGTATTTAATCTCTTAAAATCCCACTCCCCTTTTCCAACTTCGGGGCAAATATCGAGGAAACATAAATTACTTTACTTTTATTGGCTGTTTCTTTTGTAGTTGTTTCATTGTCTTGTCGCCCTAAAACTGGTAAATGTAAAATCTAACGCGATTTAAGGACGGTAAATTTTTGCGAATAATTGTATATTTCATGGTAAGCACATGAGGACCACTGCCGGATTAGTCAACGGTGTTAGGGCCGTCAAGGAATTTTTAACGGCGATATTAACGGCGTTTTGCAGAACCTGCTGAAGGAATCCCAGGATATTTTTAAATATTTTTCCGCCAGCTGGACATGCCGCTTTTTACGGGTGACGTGTAATAAAGTCGCTGATTGTACCTCTTAAATAGCCTATCTAACACAAATGCCGAGATTCTTTTTAGTATCAACGAATATTATGCTAAACAACCTTCAATGATTCCGAATGGCATTTTAATTATTAATTAATTTTTCTCTTGTTTGCGAAGCTTCTCAAATAGTTTTTTCTATGGGTACCTGGAATTTGATAGTTTGTCTCTTCTTGAATTATTATTATTATAATATAATGTTAATTATATACAAGAGTTGAGAGGTCTTGGGTTTGCAAGATTAACACATAATTAATGCTTATAGACATTCTACAATGGCATAAAGGGTGGAGTAGGATGGTATGATTGTGTTTTTGTTAATTTTTATTTTTTTACGACTTAACATGTTATTTGTGAAAGGTTGGCATTTATTGTAATTATTTTGAAGTTTTTATTATTAATGATTAAAAAACTATTTGCATAAATTAGCATATACTATTTTATATTTTATTATAAATTTGTAAATAAGAATTCTTGTTATAGTCATTCACAAATTTTCTTGATGTAATAGTTTATTTAACTAGTGTTATTTGTGATTTATTTCTATTATTGTAAAAAATTGTTTCCACAAGAATGTAGCATTTTCATACTTTATTAGAAAATTCTATCATTTTACTTATATATATATATATTCAAATTGTAAATTGCATTTTATTCTTATTATAGCCACCCACCCACCCCTTGCTTATTCGATTGCAAAAATAATTAGACTTAATTTTGCTCTTCACTATCAATATGCAATCGATTAGACAATTTTTTACCTAGTATATATGCTTCTTAAGTTTTTGAATTGTGAATTTAGTTTGATGCCTTGATAACCACCCACCCACCCATCAACTATTTGAATGGCCAAAATAATAAGCATCTTCTAGACAATTTCACCATCCACTACTACTATGAAATTTATTAAGCAAATTTTTAATACATAATTTTGCATATTTCTAAAATATTGTATAGTTGAATTGTAATTTGTATCTAAAATAACAGTAATTTCAATATGTTTTTTAACAAATATATTCAACTTCGACTATACCAAAAAAAAGTTCTTCTTTAATACTTATGTAATAATCAATTGAAATAAGGTAGCAATTTTGTAGAAATGCAGTGTGCATCTAGCGGAAGATTTTAAGTGGGGAAGAATTTTTGAAATCAACAATAGTAGCTAGGCCAAAGTAGGGTCCTCTTGATCTTTGCGTCCAAGACAACAATCCAACTTGTGAAGCCAAGAAGTTCACATCATAATCGTCTGAGGAGATCCTACCAGATACCTTAGCCTATAGTTGACATCTATGGGGAAGACTACAATGGCTCACATAGGCCATTCTCCTTGCTCAAGTTTGAAATAAATATTCAAATGGAAAGAAAATGTAAGAAAAAAATCCAACTAAACTATGTTAAGAAGATTGTTACCTTAAAACCCAAAGCTTGCAAGTGTATTTCAAAGCTCAACACAAGTAGACAATAGATCTTGAAAGGGTAAAAGCATTTAGAAAAACCCCTTGCGAATTATGATGAATGTGGCAAATGCCTAAAGTATGAGAAACAAAGATAAAGAGAGCAAGTAACTCATTACAATAACAATAATGTTTTGTAGTAGAAATGAGATAGAAGAGAATCTCTCAAATAGGGATGAGGAGAGGAGTTACAAAAGTAACTCATCAATCTATTATTGCCAACATTCATAATAGGTGCATGCAAAATGTCAACATCCTCTTAAGGAGGATAAACTAATTTTATTTAAAAAAGAAAATACAAGAAATAGCATGTTCTCCCACTTGGACTAGAGGACAAAAATTACATAAGGGATACCTTGGTTTATCCCAAGGGTATGCATAGGATCATAATGGGCCAAAAACTGTCAATGTGAAAAAAAACTAGTTTAAAAACATCAAAAAGTGTTTTAGAAATCGTGTTGAAATTTTCCTCCCAGTCCTAATAACAAAGAAAAAAAAAGGCTAATCGAATACCTAATATATCTAGTATCCAAAACCTGTGCATGGATTTAAAAATCGGAACACTGTTTTACCCAAATTTTCCATTTGAGCTCATTATGAAATTGTGATTTGAATATTTCTATCGGGTATAAGATCATGGTGCTTGGATTTTGATCATCTAATCACTACTAAGTCCATTTTTTTTTGTTTTTACTTGATTTTATTCAATTTTAATTAAAATTTAGGATTATGAAAATATATGTTTTTTGAGTTTTTATAAATATAGTTTATCAATTCAAATAGTAATTATATATTTATTTGTAATATAAACATGCATGAATAACACCAACCAAACTCCTAACACTCCCCTACCAAATAATGATCCCAAAAATGATCCACAACTACCTCCAAATGAACTATTACCCCCTCAAAACCCTCCCCGCATTCAAGATTTAATTCAGCAAAACCTAAATCAATTGAGGGTTGTCCAATGGTCTGTTAGCATGAATGTTGATGCTATGGGGGAGCATTGCAGAACATTGCTATGATGTATTTATAACTGTGTTTGTCATTGATGACAACATAGTAATGAGTTTGTAAAAGACTGACAAAGTAGGAGATTGTGATTTGTATTAAGGACAATATATCACTTATCTGATTATGCGCAGTTACCAGCACATACTATAGTGTGTATTTGTTACAAGAGTAAGTGCGCAAAACCTGAATCGACAGTGTACAAAAGATATAATTGATCTACAGAGAACCATATGGAAACAGAGTATTAGGAAAGCAATTCCTATTGTGTGATTGTTACAACTCATTACATTTGTAATGAAGGGTTGCATAGTTAGCTGGAGATAGTATACTGACCACTAATGTGTTGGAAATGATTAAAATAATCATAAGTAAGGTTGTTAGCATAATATATGGAACTGGTAAAGAATGTCCTCAATCATTGTTTTGTCATTGATGTCAAACTTGCTACTTGCAGGAATGACAATTGCTTTAGTGATCCAAATACTATCAATTAGTTGATTGTCAAGGTGGAGGCAATCAATAAGATGTAACTAGAACACCTAGAGAAAGGTTGAAGTTATGATGTTGTAATAAAGTACAAGGATCAGCTAAGCCATTGATGAAAAAGTGTATTTGATGGAATACTATAAGATACAAAGAATGGGCACACTGAAACATATCAAAGATTTAAGGTTTTAGCTAAGTCTTTTGTAAAGCTCAAACTAAGTTCATTAGAGAGAAGGAGTCGAGCAAGCTAGTAAGAGTCGAGTAAACTTCAGATGCCGAGCAAGTTAAGATGTCGAATGACACAGAGTTTATCAAGTGCTGAGCAAAATCAAATGCCGAGCAGAACCAAGTGCCGAGCAGAATCAAGTGTCGAGCAGAACCAAGTGCCGAGCAGAACTAAGTGTTGAGCAGGTATAGGTGCCAAGCACCAGTAACTCAATAATGCCGAGTTGCTGCATTATTTTGGAAATCGAAGATTCGCCAGATCTAAGCCGACAAGGTTGTTATCTAGAAATTTGTGAATTAAAAGGAAGATAAGAATGATGAGTTGGTGGCACAGAACACCATGTAGAACATTTTTCTTTTAAGGATATAACTGGTGAAGTTTTTAGAAGAGAACAAGATATGGGGTAGATACATTATATCCTACCTAATCCATTTTGAAACCCCAAAATTGGAGAGGGAGAATTGAGCGGCAAAGGAAAATCATACTTCTATTTAAGAAGACATAAGTCAATAAAAGAGAGAGAGAGAGAGAGAGAGAGAGAGAGAGAGAGAGAGAGGTGGTCAAGCATAAAAAGCATGAAGTGCTATAAAATGTGCTAAGGAGAAGAAAGCACATGAACTCTGTTTGGATAGACGACCACAAAGATGTTTGCATTGGCAGAATGAGTAAGAAGACTTAAGGAGACGAAGCTTGAGAGGGAGACAAGCAGTTAGAGCTAAAGTGATTGAAGCCAAGCATAAGGATTGAACTGAAAGTGTGATCTGAAATCTGCAAAGTATGTTGTAAGTTATATCAGATCAAAAGACCACTATCGTTACTTTCTAGCAATTGTAACAGTAAGATTAAATCCTATGGACTTAGGTTGGTTTAATATCCATTAGATAAATCCTTTAACAGGGTGACATTCCAAGAGAATGTTCTAAAGACCTTTAACTAGGCTCATTCCTAACAGTTTGGTGAAATCCTCTAACAAGGTCACATTTAACAGTGTGTTGTAAGCCTTTAATAGGGCAGGCTTTTAACAAGGCATCACTTCAGAAGAGTGAAAATCAAGTAGCATGTTACTGGTGGTTTTTCCCAAATTGGGTTCCCACGTAAATCATTGTCATGTGTTGATCTTGAATGTTTTATCTTTGCATATTGATTTACTGTAACTTGCTTATATGATTGATTTAAGATCGGATGGATGAAAAGTGTATGGATTCATTAAAAGTAGTAAAAAGGTATTAATAGGGCATTTGGACCTTGAATAACTGATTCACCCCCCCTCTCAATTATTCTAAAGAATTCTAACATAATGATGTTAGAGAGTGCGCATGTATGGAAGTCACATGTGTGAAAGTTTGTGTATAACTGTGAGCCGACACCATTAATTAAATGTGTATTTCATTTTATTAACATATGATAATAAAGTGTGAAGCTGACTCAAGGATTTATTATTGAGTGTGGTATAAAGGAAAGATGCTTATAATTAGAATATCTTATAGATTGATGTAGGAGGTCACACTTTAGGAGATTCCTAAAGCTGTGAAAAGAAGAATAGAAGTATGAGTTGATGAAGCAACAAGTAATTACATGGTGATACAGTCAAGGATAAAGATGAAAGAAGGAGTGACAATTAAAAAGAATAGACAAAATAAAAGATAAAGAGAGAGATATGTACAGAGGATTATGTCTTTGGCATTGTTGTCAAAGAGGGAGAAGATGAATGTCAAGTTACCATCCAGTATCTAAAGAGGAAGAGAGTTATGTCAAAGAGAGATTCAATACAAATTTTATTACAATTGGTATCATAGAGGGAGAATTGTAAAGAAGAAAAGAGGGAGCATATTAGAGATTGCATGGATGAGAACCAAAATGAAACTAAGGATATTAATTAAGATTTGATACAAAACAAAAGGGAGTTGATAGTGAAAATCCATAGAACACTTTTTTCATTGCATGGCAACTAAAGGTGTTGCCATCAATGCCAAAGAGGGATATTTTTGGAAATACCATTGGAATACTTGTTATGTCGTCATTGATGTCAAACCTCACTGGTAAGAAATTTGATAACAATATAGAGTGTCATATCAGTTGATTGATGAAGAGTATTTGAAAAGAGAGATATCAAGATAAATTAGTGAAATGTTGAGTAAAGAGGAGTATTTTTTATGGAACTACAAAGGCAACTTGATCAATTAGTATTTGAAAATGTAACATGTTGTTTAATCATTGTATTAAATGGAGAGGAAAGATTAATTGAAGTGTAGAATAGATGGTTGATAGAAGTCAAGAAGCTAAGTAAAACTCGAGTTTGACCAAGTGACAGGTTGCTAGGTCAATGAAGAAGCTAAACATTACTAAGAAGAAGAGTAAGGACCATAGGTAATAGCCAAGTGTTGGTAATGGCCAAGAAAAATGAAGGAAAATTGAAGTTATGATCAAGTGCAGTAATGGTCAAGCAAGCCAGTGTAAGATAAGTGAGGCAGATCAATAGTGACTGAGCGAGCTAATGATGACCAAGATGAAGAACATAGTGATGACTAAGTATCAAAAAATTAATAATTTGTGAAAGAATCAAGATTTGAGGCCAACACAGATGAATTTTCACACTAGTCAAAGCGTGTTAAAGATAAGGATTGATGAGATAACATATTTAATGCATAGATTGGGTTTGTCAAGAGATCTAAGGTGGGGATTTAATGAGAACTTTCTCCAAGTTCCAAGAAAGAAGACAAAAGAGAAAACAATATGTAGATTCAATGAATTTGATCAAACCCTAAGATCTACAGTTATGTTTAAGTGACAAAGATTAAAACTATCTATTTAAGGAGGTATAGGAGATTTTTTTCATGTTAGTTGGCTAGTGAATTTGTGAAGAACAAGTGAAGAACAAAGTTGCAGAGGAAAAGTGAGAAGTTGGTGAGACTGAGATTGCTTGAGGTGTTGTAAAGTAGATTAGAGATGGAAAATGTGATAAATTCCAATCCATGAACCAAGAATGAGCCAAATGGAGATCTGAACTTGCAAAACGAGTTGCATTTATCATATCAACCTAGTTGTTACTTTCTAACCAATGTAGCAATAAAATATTTTAATCAAGGTTGACCTAATAGTCATATTATAAATCCTTTAATTAAGGAAATATTTTGATGGGATGTTTTAAAGATGTCTAATAAGCTCATTCCTAATAGGGTGATTAAATCCTTTAATAGGTTCACACCTAATAGTGTATTTTGTAACCTTTAATAGGGTAGGCTCTTAACCAAGCTCACTTCAGAAGATTAAAAAAGTGGTAGCATGTTACTTGGTGGTTTTTTCCCCAAATTGGGTTTCCACATTAAATCCTGGTTTCATACTTATGTGAATGTCATTTTCATGTTTCATGCTATTTACTATGATATGTTTTTGTTATTCAGCATACATTAAACAAAGAGCTAAGTGTGAGATAAATAAGTTGGATTACTGATGAATTTTTATATGGATTGAAAGGATTTATGAGTTTGATTATGTTATTTGAAGTTGTTAAAAGTTTAATTGGTACATCTAGACTCAAGGATAACCAATCCACCCCACTCTTAGTTATTTTAATCATTATAACAATAGGCTCCCTTTCTTTGAGAAGCAAAAAGAGAGGAGGGAAAGACACTTGTCATTTTTAGGTAGAGAAATGATTACAAAAGATTAGGAAGTGGAAGCGTCAACATTCCCTTCATTAGCCTTCTTGGTATTTCTTTGGCCCAACTAATGGGCATTCATAGCCACCAGGTTACCTTCATTGAGGGAATGAACATTATTTGAACAGATCATCTAGTATTCATGGTCTCCAACCAATTTTTCAACCGCATTAGATCATGCTTACATCTTCTTCAAAACCTTAGCCAACATACCATCCAAGGCAATTAACTTGTGGAGTTCAGAAACTTAGAAATTAGAAGGATGCATTGCTTTATCAATGAAATCTTTGTATGAGGTCTGCATGTGTTCAATGTTAACAACCTCTCTTCTCTTTCTTGTATGAGACTCTATTTGTAGACCACTGAGGTATTTGCACTCTTTCCTCCTCTTTTTCTATGGTCTTAAACACTTTCCTTAGATTCTTCTTATCACTGAGTATGTTTTCCTTCTTGAATTCAAGGGACTACATCCAATGTGTCAAGGGCTCTTGGACTATGTTTAGTATCCCCAAATTGATAGTGTTCTTGACCTTTAAACTTATGACCTCCTATAGTAAGGACATACATTCTTTATATTTGTTGGCATCTTCTTTCAATGCTTCAAGGTCAGTAAAGATAACCTCCCCCATCTTAAAAAATTCTTTACAAAGACTGCCAAGCTTTTTAATTTTTGGAAATCCCCTTACTTTTATGTCCTCAACCCATCCTCACTTGATCTGTCAAAAATGTCTCTTTTCTTGCAACCTGGAAAGCAAGGTAGTGTTTTCCTCTATTGATTGATCGAATGAATTGGAGGTAGAGGAATACCCTAGTAAGAGGGCGAGTGTTGTCAATAGTTGTTTGATGTATTCAAACAACTCCTACTTAGATGCCTTTAGGCTGGCCTTTGAATCTTTTATTTCTTCTAGCTCCTCTTGCACCTATAGGCTCATGAATTTCCACATTTCCAACTATTAGTTTATGGTGACTTATCAAGGAAGTAAATTTTTTTTTTTTGGGCTACTATTGGCCAATGGTGGGCTACTATTGGCCAATGGTTAATATTCACCAATTGGATATTGCTTATATTCTCCAATTTATGATTGACATGTTGTAACTAGTTTTAACCCTAAAGCAAAAAAAATACTTGTATAAAGGACTTAGGGTTAGGGATTGTTTCATAAGGTGTGATGCAAAAATTGCTTCTTGTGGTGGTATTGAATTGTAAAGGATTATGGATTGTAATTAGGTTGTAATCACTAGATCGTAATAATATTGGACTTTCTATTTGGTGGACATAGCCCAGGGATTAGGCGAACCACATTAAATCTTGGTGTCTTGTATTTTTTTTAGTGTGATATATTATTTTCTACTATTTTTTATATTTGCATGTAATTTTTATTTCTGTCAGAGGTTTAATCCTAGCAAGTGGTATTAGAGTGAGGTTGTTTTTTAGTTATTCTTTGCAGGAAAGTCTCACAGTTGAGTGGGAGTCTCATGGTTGAGTGGGAGCAATGGAAGATGAGGGTAAGTTGAGGGCTGACAAGTTTAATGTGCAAAACTTTTAGTTATGGAAGATGCAAATGGAAGACTGTCTCTATTAGAAGGATTTATGGAAGTTATTGGAAGGAAAAACCAAGAATCAGGGATTTATGACAAATGACAACTGGGATCTTTTAGACAGAAAGTTACTTGGAAGCATTTGATTATGCTTGGCACCATCAGTGGCATTAAATATTTAAAAAGTGAAGGCAAAAAAAGAGTTGGTGGAAGCCCTAACAAAATTGTATGAAAAGCCCTCTAGTTCAAACAAGGTATTTCTCATGAAGCATTTATTTAATATGAAAATGACATAAGGTGGATCTATTGCAGATCATTTAAATGAGTTTAATACTATTACTAGTTAGTTATCTTTTGTGGGTATTATTTTTGATGAAGAAATTAGGGCTCTCTTGAGTTTTTTTCCTTTGCCTAAAAGTTGGAATGGCTTGATAATGGCTATGAGTAATTCCATTTCTGGATCTAATACTCTAAAATATGATGCTATGATTGGTGTTATTTTGAGTGAGGAAACTCGTAGGAAATCCTCAGGTGGATCTACATTAGGAAGTGATTTGAATGCACAAAGCAAAGACAAAACGACTAAGAGAGGGAGTAATTCTGAAAATCATGGAAAATCAAGAGGAAAGTCAAAAGGGAAGAGGTCTCAATTGAGAGGACCAAATGACTATTGGTACTATGGAAAACTAGGACATAAGAAGAAAGTTTGTTGGACTCAAAAGAAAAATGAAGGAGAAAAGCAAGATGGAGACAAGGAGGCAAATGTGGTAACTAACAAATCTAAAGAGGATGCTTTGCTTTTATCTTTAGAAAGTATTGATGATTCATGAGTTTTAGATTCTGGTGCTTCATTTCATGCTACACTTCATAGAGGTTATTTCATTGATTATGTCCAAGGGGATTTTGGGATTATTTATTTGGGGGATAATGAACCTTGTCAGATTGTTGGAAAGGGAAAAGTTAAGATTAAGTTGTAGAATAGGAATCATTGGCTACAACATGAGGTAAGACATTTTCCAAGGCTGAGTAAGAATTTAATTTCAGCAGGGCAACTCGATGATGAGGGTTGTGTAGTTACTTTTAATGATAAAAATTGGAAGGCTTCAAAAGGTTCCCTTGTAGTAGAAAAAGGTGTGAAAGTAGGCACCTTATATCTTTGTAGAGGTCATATTGTTCCTTCTACTTTAATTGTTTCAAAGAAACATGAATGTTCAGGAACAATTGCTACAGTTAAGCATGGAGAACAAATAGCTACTATAGATTATGATACAACGCTGTAGCACAACAGACTTGGGGGCACATGAGTGAGAAAGGTATAAAAGTACTTAATTCAAAGGAAGCTTTACTAAGTCTAAAATGTGTTAATATGGATTTTTGTGAAAGTTGTGTGTATGGAAAATAAAAGAGAGTGAGTTTTGTGAAGGCTGGGAAGGAAAATAAAAGGGAGGAGTTAGAGCTTGTGCATACAGATGTATGGGGAATAGCTCAAGTATCTTCCCTTGGTGGCTCTCATTATTATGTTACATTTATTGATGATGAAACTAGAAAAGTATGGATTTATTTCCTTAGACAAAAATCTGATGTATTTCAAACTTTTAAGAAATGGAAATGCTTGGTTGAAAATGAGACTAGTAAGAAATTAAAATGTCTTAGATTTGATAATGGTGGTGAGTATTACAGTCATGAATTTGAAGATTATTGTTCCACTAATCATATTCATAGATAGAAAACCATTCCAAGGACTCCACAGGAAAATGGAATGGTTGAACACATGAACAAGACTATAATGGAGCGTGCAAGGAGCATGAGGTTGCATGCTGGGTTTGTTGACAATTGGCCAATTGTGATATGTAATTTTTTTCATTTATGGCAACACATGATGTACATGTTGACAGGAAACCTCAGAAATAAAGATACTTAGTATTTGGTAATCAAAAAATTGTCTAAGTATAGAATTTGGTTTACAATAGTGTATTGTTTTGTTTATAAGATGTTGCAGATGTCATATTATGACAAGCAAAGTTACATGGAGATAGTATACATGTTGGTGATGACGTGTATAACCTCATAAGTTTGTACAGACTATATAGAATAGATTTAGTAATGTTTTGATGATGCAGGACAACAAAATTGAAGGAAAGAATTGTTTTGATTTCAAAACAATTAATTGTCCAATTAGGACTGACATCCGAGATGTTTACTCTAACTTGAAAAAGTGAATTTTTGGTCTTAGCTAACCCAACAATATTTTAAAAAGGCATGGTATTTATGCAAAGGACTTCTTGCAATAAGAGGTGTGCAATCTTGGTGTATTAGTGTTATCTTGTAAGATTGTGAAGTAAGCATACTTTTGTGAAAGTGGTATATGCGAAGTTTTATCTAGTGATCTGAGATTAAGCTGGAGATTAGAGATTAGAAAAGGAAGGAAAATAACAATAAATTATTTGTTTGAGTAGTGAGCTCTTCTTGTAGTTGAAATTACATGTTTGGGCAGTGGGCTCTTCTTGCATATATTATACTACAACTCCTAATAGGGTTGGAATCTCCTAATAAGGATTCAAAGTCTTCTAACAAGGACTTCTTATACTAAATTTATGCATTGACTCCTAACAAGGTCCATCCTCTAATAAGGAAAATATATATCAGTATATTATCTAGTGGGTATCATCTCCACTAAGGTTTCCCCTTGGCTAGGGTTTCCCTAGTTAACAAAATATGGTGTTATGAGTTATCTTTGTGCATTGTTATTGTTATTGTTCAGCATTAACTTATTGCTTTGTTATGCATGGTTTAAAGTAAGTAATAATATCTAGTTGGCAACTAAAGTTTGTAGATTACTAATTCACCCCCCCTCTCAGTAATCCCTATTTCTAACAATTGGTATCAAAGCATTGTTAATTTGAAGAGGTTTAACAACTTAAGTAAGATCCCTATAGATATGGAACAGTTGATGAAGAACCTTGAAGAAGCTCTTGAACAAATTGATCTCCTTACTGAAGAAAGAGATAAGTTGAAGGACAAATATGAAGACTCCAAAGTATACATTGGTCAATTGAAGGAAAAGATTGAACATTTGAAATCAAAGCCTGAATCTATTGAATCTAGAACTAGTGATCATGACTATTGAAAGTTGAAGATAGAGTATAAGATCTTGAAGTATGAGTTGAAGATTACTAATTTGAAGTTAACTTTGAGAAATGATCCTAGCAAAGTTCAATATATATGAAGACTAAAAATGTAGATCTGAGAGTAAGTTTGGCAAAGAAAACATTTGAGTTTGAAACATTGAAAGAAGATCATGAAGAACTCCATAAGTATAATACTATTGTGAAAGGTGAATTGACATAGTGCAAACAACAGCTTGAGAAACTTTATTCTAGCAGAGAAAAGCTTGATGATTCTATGTCTATATAGAGACCTTCTTTAGACAAGATTAGTCTTGGTTATCTAATTAACATGTCTACAAAGAAACCTGAGATTAGATCAGATTTGAAAGAAAAAGACAAATCTGATGATAAGATTGAATCTAGTCAATCTTCTGAGAAACCTAAAGAAGTTGAGCAAAACTTGGAAGTAAAAAAATTTGATGAACCTAAGCAAGTGGAGACTCCCAAGGAAACCAGGTATGAATTTAGAGGTAAGTGTTTTTTATGAAATGAAATAGGTCATATGAAAAGATATTGTACTAATAAGTCATTTAATCATGTTAAGGACTTTTACTATTATAATTATCATGGTATGGATCATAATGTAATTGATTGTAGGAAACCCAAGTATGATAATGATAGGAGAAATAGTAGAATGTCTAGAAATATTAACCCTGTAGATAGAAGAAGATCTAATGAAAGGACATCAAGAGAAGGAAGATCTTATGATGATAGAAGATAGATCATGTGTTATAAGTGTAACAATGTAGGACACATTGCTTAGAATTTTCATGCACCTAATGATTAATAGAATCCTAGAAGTAGAGCACCTACATGTCAATTATGCAACAACTTTAGACACACAACAAAGTACTGTAGAATGGATAGAAACTTTAGAGGTAGAAGGAACAATGGAAGAAACTTCAGAAACAAAAGCAATGATAGAAGGAACCATGAAAGGAACTCCAAAACTAGTAGAAACAATGAAGAACAAAGAAACATTGTGAGTGAATTTTGAGAAGAACTTAATGAAGCATTCATGAAAGGAACATATATCTCAAAAGAAAAGTTAGATGATGATGAGACATGAAGATTGAAGGTGGTTGTTGAGTTTGATTCAATTGAGTTGAATTAAGCTTCTTCACAACATCAGTATTTGAGAACTTCATTCATAGATCGAATTAGAAGTAGTGAAGTTAGGAAAAGGTGTATCCAATTATGCTTAGATGGTACCTAATCTCACTTATGATTTGGAGCTCATCTAAACAAGTTATGATGGAATTTAGAGTTATTGGTATTGCAGTAAAGGCTAATTTAGTAACAGAAGATGAAAATAAGTTTTTGTAGAGAATTTTGTGATGCAAACTCTTGAGGATGATTTTCATGATAGAAGGAGGCTACAGTAAACTTCGGGTGACATTTGAAGATTGGATAGATGAGTTTGAGTAGTTATGTGATTACATAATGTAATTGGATGCTTTTTCATATTTTGCAAAGTACACAATTAATGCAAATTTCAAGTTGATGCATAAATGGAGTACATAATTGATTTTATTTCATTGTGAACACATTCTAAGAAAAGAGCATTCAAAAGTGACTTGTCAGAGCGATTTCAAAGCAAACCCTATTTTTGAAAGAGGTATTTTATCATTTTTCAAAAATTTGTTTGTTAAAAGATATTGTTTGATAAAGAATTATGGATATGTTAGTGGTACAGAGTGTTGAAAATAAGGATAAACCTAAGTTTAAGGTAGTTTCTGTAATACCTAGTGATGGAAACCCTAACTCTATGTTGTCTATCACTCCAAACAACATAGTTTACTTTGAAGAGATAGAAAATTATGTGAATTGCAAGTTTGAGTCAATTGGTAGTGAACATATGAACAAAGATATGGAACTAGTCTTTAACCACAACATGATTAAGAAGCTCAAATTTGATCACTTAAAGGAATTTGATTTGTTTAAGTATCATTTCTACTGTGAGCTAGATACAAATGAATGAAATAAAATCACATTGAGTAGGATACATGAGAGCAAATTATGGATGCAAGATAATGTAGTAGACACCTCGGCTGACCTTATTCATGAGGTAACTGGTCTTAGCAAACAAGGTAGTGTACCTATAGGTGAAAATATGGTTAAGAAGAAAGTAGAAAGTTACACTAAGGCAGTATACAATGGGAAAGCTATGGTAATCAACTCCATCACTAAAGATGATGCGAGATTTCTTAGTAGAATTATTGCTTATTTAGTTTGTGCAAGTTCTAAGATAAATGAACTTTTAGCAGGATTTATTTATGCATCTTATAAGATATGTGTTGAGAAAGAGCAAGTTAATTTGAGTGAAATACTGAGAATGCAACTCTTGGAAAACCTTGAAAAGATTAAGAGGACAAAGAATGGTGTGTTTAGATTCCAATCATTGATAAATCACATATTCTTTCATGTACTAAAGATATTCCCTTACTTATCAATAATAAATATAATAAGTAGTGACATATGCACTATGGAAAAGATTACAAAGGTATGCAGAAGGCACCCTTCAAACAAGATACTAAACAATGGAAAATTAATAACGAAAACATTCCAAAATGAGATGAAACAAAGATTTAGGATTTCACTAGCAATTGTGGATAGATTCAAGAAGGACATATGTGTTTTGGTTGATACATATCACACTTAATTCAAGTAGTGAACCTTGGGAGACATTTTTGGATCCTTTGAGCTATGAGTTGAATAATGATGTTGCAGTTCGCTACATTGATTTGTTGTTAAATTTAGAAAAAGATAAAGCATAATGCAGATTTGGCACATTTGATGAGATTACACAACATGTTCATCAAGCAACCTTGGAGAAAGCATCTCACAAGAAAGTTGAGTCAATCATGAAGAAGACTATCGGAGGCTAGAATGACAGAGAGCAAATTTGAGGTCATGAGACAAACAATGAAACAAAGTGTATTGAACATACAACCCTTGTCAATTTCAATTGCTAAGACATCTTCGAGGCAAAGCATTCCATATGCAGCAATGTCCGATGTTCAACCCAATGAACATAAGAGAAAATCAGAAAGATTAGTTGAAGTAGTGTCTACAAAGACAAAGAGAGTCAAACAAATGGCTACAAGACTTGGTAAGAGGTAGAAAACATTGTTAACAATTGAGTCAAGTGATGAAGAAGAGAAGGAAGAGGAAACCAAACAAGTAGAAAAGGTGACTTCACCTAAGCAAGTGGCAGGCAAAGCTCGACAACCTTGGAAGCCGAAGATTGAGAAGATAAACACAACAATTGCAAATGAGGGAAACTTTGTTCAGATGAACAAGTTTTATGATCTATATAATAATTTAAAGAAGGATCAAATTGATATGTCTACTGTAAGACATATCATTGTAAATGATCTTAGTATGAAAGATATTAAAGGAGTAGTGAACTAGAAAGTCTATGAGAGACTCATAGAGAAGAAGACTCCAGCAAGAGAAGAAGACCTTGAACGTTAGAAGTCTATGCTAAGGACCATTTGCAAGATTGATGATAGAGATGAAATTAAAAGATTGTTGAATAACCTCGCACCATACTTGAGGAATAAGTTGAAGCCATTCTTATTTATGGTTAGTGAGAAAGATAAATTGAGAAAGGAGACCACATCAACTATCAGTAAGATGTTGTCAAAGTCACAGGTAACATCTCCTCCAGCTCCTAGAACCTTGGAAGTATCAGTAAGTGGTGATACTATGAAAATTGATCAAACCAGTGTTACTCTTAACATTGATGATACCAATCTATTTGGTGGTTCCGAACCAAATGTACTAGACATTGAGGATGTTAAGGAAAAGTTGAAACATATTGAGAAAGAAAAGAGGCTACTAGAAGTTGAAAAGCATAAGATAGAGGAAGCCAAGCAACAATTGCTTGAGGAAGATAGAAAAAGAAAGGAAGATGAAGATAAGAGAAGGATTGCAAAAGAAGAAAAGAAAAAGAAAATAGAGGAGGAAGAAAGGAAAAGATTAGAAGAGAAGAAAGAAAGAGAGGAAAAGGAAAGGAAAGAAGAGGAAGAGAGCAAAACTAAAAAAGCAACAAAGAAATAAAGGGAGGATGAGACTAAACCATCTAGTTCATCTACTCTACTCTCTCTTGCAAGTTTGGCTACTGATGATGATGATCAAATTGATCTAATCTCATCCTTATCCAAAATTTTACAAAAGAATAAGACAATTAAGAGTTTACAAAGATCATTAATGGAAGTGACTGATAGATTGCACCGTACTTTAACAGTATAGCATACTGAGTCAGATCCCGTACAGAGAGCACAAGTAGTGCTAAAGTCTTTCTATAATGCCCCACCAAGGGATCCAAAAGAATTAACCCAAAGTTTTACTAAGTTTTCCAAACATTTTTTTTAAAAGAACAACATACACATCAAACATAAAGTACCGGAAGCAATAACACACAATCATATAGAAGCAAACAGAATAGATTACATTCCTTAAGGATCCCAAGAGATTGAGTCACATTTAAATTTAAATAATACTAAGTCTAATAAATATCACATCCACATGAAAGAATAATTACAAGTCCAAGTCCATTTAAATAATATACATTTGTTCTGAATGCCACTTGGCAATAAATTTTGAATGTTCAATCATCCACTATACATGGCACAGGGTATGAAAGGCTGAAAGAATATAGATTTAAAATAGGTTACATCATCCCATTTGGATCCATGAAACAAAGCACAATACGACAAGTAGAGATATCCACCATAAAGATATAACCATCCATCATGAAGATATAACCATCCATCATAATACACAAAGATAGAATGAAAGGAAAAGCAAACAAGAAACTCTAGCCATGGCAAAAATGGACAGATCTCAATCATAAGAGTAAAAAGCACTACCACCCGACTACGTGGTAATCCAAAAAGGCCCACTCCCACTACACTGAGGAGATAGTCTCAAGTCCCAAACAAGATATCAATCCCAAAATCAAAAGAAATCTCTATGTCAAGGGAACCCTAAAAATAATCTAACTCAAAGGTTCCAAGATAAATCAAAATCTAGACCCAAGGGCAAACACAAACACATAGGAAATCTACTATGTAAGTGGGCAAGTGTCATTGCATGAATCAAAGCTAGAGTTACCCTGATAGTCTAACTTGACCCCGCCCCCCTAGTGACTCTATGCGGCACTAGTATCCTTTTGTACTGACAAGGCATACTAACGATGCATGGTCGCAACCAAGCATTCTCTCTACTCCCATCCTAGTCTGTACTAGCACTCGAGGCATGGGCAAGAACATACAAAGACTCTTATTAGGTTCATTTTACTCTCATTTAGTGTAGTGTTTTCACTTATTTAACAACTTACAATGGGTTACCCTGGTAGCCACTTTGGGCCCCGACCTCCATTGCAAGCCACTTCCTGACATTACATATAGATAATCTACCCTAAGCTCATAAAATCACAAATCAAAGAATGATAGTATTTCACCTTAGTCCTATACAAGTGACTGGAAAACATCAAAAGATATTTCACAATAACCCATCAGTTCTTTACAAGCAACTGGAAAATATCCCAAAAATACTAATTGAAGGCTCAAAAAGGTTAAGTCAAATATGTCATAACATCCCTCTCATTATCCCACAAGGACATTGAAAGCAATACCAACAATATAATCAAACTTGTCATAGAGCATACCAACAAATTACCATGGTTGAATTTAAAAGATCAAGATCAAATCAGCATAATACCACAATCACAAAGCTCCCAAGCCTCTGGTATACATCCTAAAACTGGTCAACACTCTAGTCAACCCAAACCCAAAACACATACCACATACAGATAACAGAGTAGTTTCATAATTTGGTTTGATTTTGAAATTACATAGTTGAGTTAATAGTAAGGTTTTAGTTTTTTGTTTTCAATGTGAGTTTTCGAGAATAAAAGATTACATCTTAATCCTTACAATTTAACCCATTTCTTATATTTGAATAAAATGTACAATTACCCTAATTTGATTTCAAGTCAATTATTCAAAAATAACTTAAGGGTAATTATTTATTTAAATTATTAAATTAAATACTTATTGATTTTCGAATAAAATAATTTACAATTTTATTAGAATTAGTATTATTAAAAATAATAATTAAATAAATTTAAAACATCATTAATAACCTCTATCATTAATTAAACTTAATTAAATTAATTAGTACTCATATAAAAATAACTATATTCTCAATTTTTTTTTTATTGAATTAATAAATTAATAATAAATAATAATATTAAATTAATAAAATTAATATTTAATAAACACAACTTTTAAAAATAACAATAAAGGAAATACATTTATTTGAAAAGGCCTACCAACCTTTTTATGACGTGCGGCCACCCTGCTGTCACAGGGTGCTTGCGGCTACAACAATACTTTGTACTGCTACTGTCGCAATACCCTATGATCAGTAGTAGTACCACCGCATAAAAAGTGGTGAGGGGAGGAGGTGGGTAAAACCCGCCCCTCCCTATTTTTATTTAATTCTTTTTAAAAAAAATGTTATTAAAAAACAAAACAAGCCCCACCAACCCCCCCCTTCCCTCATTTAACATTTTTTTAAAAATATAATTTTTTTTTCACAAACTTGCAAATTTACTCTGATGGGGAAAATATAGACAACCTGTCAAATTTATATTCTAAATTTTTTATTTCATTACAAACCCTCCCTGATTAAAATACTAATTTCTTTAATCTACAAAAAGAGGGTTTCTAATTACTTTTCTAATCCTAATATACATATGGAATTTGATACGAATAACAAAAGATTCAGAATAAAAGATTGAAAGATACATACAATGAACTTTGAAAAATAGATTTCATCAATCATGAAGAAGACAAGAATAATAAATAATGAAATTAACTAGGTGAATCAAAACACAAGAATCTACTTGATTCTGATGCTAAAATTGCAAACACTCAAAAGATTGTAAGAGAAATTTCTTCTCTCAAAACCTTCTCTTTGAAAATTCCTTCTCCAAAATTCCCAGTTCCTCGAAAATGAACCCTCAATTGCTGATAAGGAGTTCTCTCCTAATCTCGAGGCACTAATTGTGTGATCACCTAAGAGGACTCCTTGCTCGCAACTTTTTAACTCTCAATTAACTTTTTTTTGAAACTTCATGCATGCTTTATGCAATATTAAATATCTTTATTTAAATTTACTTGCCTTCTCTTTTAATTAATTTATTATATTTTAATCTCATGCATACTTTATGCAATTTTAAAACTTTTTAATAAATTAATATCTTTTTCATTCTTTAATTTATTTTCAAAGCGTTAATTAACAAAATATTTATTAAGTAATAATAATATTTAGCATTTATTTACAAATGATCTCCTAAATATATTATTATTAAATAAAATAAATATTATTACGCTCTAAAATCAAACTATAATTTTATCTTTAAATTTAATTCTTTTTATTTAATTTATTTCCCAATTAATTAAATATAATTAAATATTAAAAGTACTATAATAATTTTCCATTAAATCAAATCATTAATTTAATCTTTTAATTTGACTTAATTAATAGAAAAACCACCAAAGACCTATAGGATGAAATATGAAAACCCATCATAAAATACCACATACAAGATCAAACTAAAGGGTTATAATCACAAATTTATGTCATATGATGCATTTGAAAGGTAATCATCTCAGATACTTGTCATAATTTTCTAAGACAAATGGGTTTAAAGGTTAGGATTTGGACTTAAGAATTTATCTCCCCTCTCTTACCATTGAGATAATGCGATAGGGTATGCTCATCTTGGCAATTCAGGGAAGTTGATACTCGGTACTTGCAATCTACATAAAATCCACACATGTACAAACACAAATATACTAAGCTAAATAGGCAATGGTAGGAAGTGGTGCATCCTGTAGATCCCAACTAGCAGGTGACTATGACTCCCTTAACCACATCAGAAATGTCATATATAAAGAAAATATACATGCACACTATACACATGCAGTACGGGGTAAGTATTCATAGGAAAACACGTATGATAATCCATCTAACTAATCATCATCAAATAACTAAAATCATTGTAATAATCATCATCATGCATACATGAAGTAAATAGTACCAAGTAGTCTCATTAGAATATGAAACAATATCTGATAATCTAAAAGATAATGCTACTAATCATCAAGCATAAAACTGGCCTAAAAGAGTTCGACAATAATAACAAAATGTAAACTAGGGACAGGCACTACACTTTTGATAAAGAGTTTACTAATTTGTTGAATGTTGTAGAGCTGAAGGCTCAAATTTCCCATGATGGTAATCTGTTTAGCACCATCTGCTAGAACATCAAGAACAACTTAGTCAATCTTGAAGCATGCATAAAAGAACTTCGAAAATGTTAGCAAGAAGGGCAAGCTTTGTATCTTAAGTGTACCTTATCATAAAAACTAACTAAAGACTTGGATAGTTAGATAGAGGTAAAGATGAATGAGCTAGAGGCTTTATCAAGCCTAATCTAGCACCCATCTAGCAAAGTTGATGATATTGAGAGTCAAGTTGCTAGTGTTCACATCAATATCAAGAAACTGGAACTTCAGAAAGAGAAGATATTAAAGAGAACATATGATTTTAGAGAATTCATGGATTTGAAGTTATCATTTTTTGAGAAGCAGCTAGAGGAATGTGTCAAGGCCAAGCACACGTATACAAAAATTTTGTATTCTAATATCAATGCAATTGAGATTGCATCATATGCATTATGCATAATTCTCACATCAGTAGAGTCTACAAAAGAGACATGGACCAAACGTATGAATAGCCTAAAGACTATTTTTGATGATTGTATGAAGATAATTTTAGCATAAAGGGAAGACAACAATTTCAACAATTTTGACAGTTTTGGACTAAATCTTGACATTTTGACCTTTGTCATTGATGTCAAAGGGAGAGAGATTCATGTGAAAATTTTATACATCTCATTGTTGGGAAAGATACAAAGGGGAGACATAAATGTGAAGATTGTAAAAAAAATGTAAAGTATATTGTAAGGGGGAGCATATATGTGAAGTTGAACAAGTTGTAATAGATGTAAGGTGCTAGTTACTCTTATTTCTGTCACTTAGCCAATTTTTCCTTTTTTGTTTCCATCAATTCCAAAGGGGGAGATTGTCGACAATACATATGATGTATATGTTGACAAGAAATCTTGGAAATAAAGATACTTAGTATTTGGTAATCAAAAAATTGTCTAAGTATAGAATTTGGTTTACAATAGTGTATTGTTTTGTTTATAACACGTTGCAAACGTCATATTATGATAAGAAAAGTTACATGGAGATAGTATACATGTT
The DNA here is from genome assembly GCA_028749045.1 of Cupressus sempervirens. Classification (NCBI taxonomy): domain Eukaryota; kingdom Viridiplantae; phylum Streptophyta; class Pinopsida; order Cupressales; family Cupressaceae; genus Cupressus; species Cupressus sempervirens. The sequence goes on along the minus strand of CM053785.1, from coordinate 421,546,154 downwards.
GGTGATGACATGTATAACCTTAAAAGTTTGTAAAAACTATACAGAATAGAGTTAATCATGTTTTGATGATGCAAGACAACGAAATTGAAGGAAAGAATTGTTTTGTTTGTAAAACAATTACTTGTCTAATTAGGGTCGACATCCTAGATGTTTACTCTAACTTGGAAAAGTGAATCATGGTCTTAAATCATGGTCTTAGTCAAACCACCAATATTTTATGTAAAGGCATGGTATTTATGCAAAGGAATTCTTATGATAAGAGGTGTGCAATCTTGGTGTATTAGTGCTATATTATAAGATTGCAAAGTGAGCAAACTTTTGTGAAAGCGGTGTATGCGAAGTTTTATCTGGTGATCTGAGATTGAGCTGAAGATCATAGATTAGACAAGGAAGGAAAATAATAGTAAATTACTTATTTGAGAAGTGAGCTCTTCTTGTAGTTGAAATTGCATGTTTGGGCAGTGGGCTCTTCTTGCATACATTATACTACAACTCCTAGCAGGGTTGGAATCTCCTAACAGGGACTTACTTATACTAAATTTTCTCATTGACTCCTAATAGGGTCCATCCTCTAATAAGAAACATATATATCAATATATTATCTAGTGGGTATCATCCCCATCAGGGTTTTCTCTTGGCCAGTGTTTCCCTAGCTAACAAAAAATGGTGTTATGAGTTATCTTTGTGCATTGTTATTGCTACTATTCAACATTACTTTATTACTTTGTTATGCATGGTTTAAAGTACGTAATAATATCCAGTTGGCGACTAAATTTTGTAGATTACTGATTCACCCTCCACTCTTAGTAATCCCTATTTCTAACAGGGTTGTCCTTACACATGTGGGCAAAGGCTGTCAATACTACTATATATTTTATTAATAGAGGTCCCTCTACTCCTTTGTGTTGTGATATTCTAGAGGAAGCATGGACTAGTAAGAAGGTGAGTTATTCCTTTCTCAAAACCTTCGGTTGTGAAGCATTTTCTCATATAGATTCTAAAAATAGAACCAAGTTGGAAGCTAAGTCAAAGAAATGTATATTTGTTGGATATGGCATTAATAAATTTGGTTATAAGCTTTGGGATTTTGAAAATCATAAAATTGTAAGAAGCAGGGATGTCATATTCAATGAGAAAGTGTTGTACAAAGATCTATTGCAGCAACATGAGAAGAAAGAAGATGATTATGTAGTGCTAGATGATACTCCAAAAGATGATGTTCCAACAATTCCTCATGATATGCAACACCCACAACAACAAATACCACACACACCAGTGAATGTTAGATGGTCAACAAGGTTAATTAGAGCTCCAGAATGATTTTTTCCCTCTTTGTATTCTATTTTACTAATAGATGCTAGTGAACTTGAATGTTATGATGAAGTTGTGTAGGTGGATACTAAGATTCAGTGGGAGTCTACAATGAAAGACAAAATGGACTCTTTGCTGAAAAACGAGACTTGGGATTTATGCAAATTGCCTGCAGATAAAAGGGCTTTACAAAATAAGTTGGTTTATATATTGAAAGAAGAGGACGGAGGTAAGAAAATATTTAAAGCCAAGTTAGTTGTAAAAGGATTTGTATAGAAAAAGACATTGATTTTGATGAGATATTCTCTCCTGTTGTTAAAATGACTTCTATTCGCACTATTTTAAGTATTGTGGCTACTAAAGATTTATATTTAGAGTAGCTTGATGTTAAAATAACCTTCCTTCATGGTGATTTGGATGAAGAGATATATATGGCTCAGCCACAGGGTTTTGAGTTCAAAGGTAAGGAGAACTTAGTTTGTAGATTGAAGAAAATTTTATATGGCTTGAAGCAAGCACCTCGACAATGGTATCTAAAATTTGATAGTTTATGCATGAGAATGGATATAGTAGGTGTCTTTGTGTTTATTTTAAGAGATTGAATGATGAAAACTACATTATTTTATGTTTATATGTTGATGATATGCTTGTAGCTTGGTCTAAGATGGATCACATTAAGGGGCTGAAATGCCATTTAGCACATGTGTTTGCTATGAAGGATTTGGGGGCAACAAAAAAAATCCTTGGTATGAAGATTTGCAGAGATAGGAAGAAAATGAAATTGACGCTATCTTAGGCTAATTATGTTGAGAAGGTTTTGTAACATTTCTCTATGGAGAATGCTAAAGCTGTCAACACACCTTTACTTGGTCATTTGAAGTTGACTAAGGAGATGTGTCCCAAGACACAAGAAGAGGAGGATAAGATGTCTAAGGTACCTTATGCTTCATCTGTAGGAAGCTTGATGCATGTTATGGTATGTACTAGGCCAGATATTGCACATGCAGTGGGAGTTGTTAGTAGGTATATGAGTCATCTAGAAATTGAGCATTAGAATACAATCAAATGGATTCTTAGATATTTGAGAGGAACATCCAGTAAGTGTTTACACTTTGGGGGCTCTACTACTAACTTACAAGGATATGTTGGCTTAGATTTGGCAAGGGATATTGATATCAGGTAGAATACTACAAGTTATGTATTTTCTATTAGTGGAGTAGCCATGAGTTGGGTTTCTAGGTTACAGAAGGTTAATGCTTTATCCACTATAGAGGCAGAGTATGTTTCTACTACAAAGGCAACCAAGGAGATGATATGGCTTCAATTCTTCTTAGAAGAATTATGACAACCTCAGAGGAATAATTATTTGTTTATAGATATCTAGAGTTCCATTCATCTTGCAAAGAATTCAAATCTACATTCTAAGACAAAATACATTCAATTGTGGTACCATTTCATTTTGTCAGTTTTGGATGATGGACAGTTAAAGCTGGACAAGATACATACAAATGAAAATCCAGTGGATATGTTTACAAATGTAGTGACAAGAGAGAAGCTGAATTTAAACAAGCATAAACGAACAACAAAGTCTAGGGTGGTTTGATCCAGTGGGAGTCCCATGTGGTAGTAGTATTGCTATAGGACCAGTCTCCAAATGGGAGATTGTTTTCTAGTGTGGAGTCTGATCAGTCTCCAAGTGGGAGATTGTTAGTTTGTGGTGACTGATCAGGGAACTAAATTTTTTTTCTTGGGCTACTATTCACCAATGGTGGGCTACTATTTTCCAATGGCTAATATCCGCCAATTGGCTATTGCTTATATTCACCAATTTATGACTGACATATTGTAACTAGTTTTAACCCTAAAGTGGAAAAAATACTTGTATAAAAGGGCTTAGGGTTAGGGATTTTTTCATAAGGTGTATGCAAAAATTGCTTCTTGTGGCAATATTGAGCTGTAAGAGATTATGGAACGTAATCAAGTTGTAATCACTGGACTGTAATAATATTAGACTTGTTGTTTGGTGGATGTAGCCCAGGATTGGGTGAACCACATTAAATCTTGGTGTCTTGTGTTCTTTTCTGCATGATCTATTATTTTATGATATTGTTTATATTTGCATGTAATTGTTATTTTTGTTTGAAGTTTAATCTTAACATCAACATAGTGTCATGTCTTGGGGGATGTTGAAATCCATCAGTCAAAGTTTTTCCATGTGTCCTTTACCTTGGGCTTAAGAGATCTCCATTACCACATTCTTTGTAGTGGCATCTTTTCCTAATGCAACGAGAGAGCGAGCTTTCTTAGTCTTCTAGGCTAGTGGTTGTGGCTTCACGACTTGAGTGAGAAGGTCCTTGGGAGAAGCACTCTCCTCTTCCCTCATTATATTTTTCTCTAGAGTTTCTCTAACCAAGACTCCACAACTAAAATATTGAGAGAGGATTAGAGAGAGTTCATGTCAAAGAGCCCCCTCACTATCAGATAAGTATTCTTTTGTCTAGAGGAAAAGGGGAAAATAATTATTTTACACGAATCCATAATATTAGGAATATTACCTTGATCTCCTTGGCCTTGCAATGTCTCCTACAGTTGTGAGCCTCTATTGAGCCCATCATAGGGTTGGTTCCCATCGAGCATGTCTAGATTGATCACTTGTACATTCACCTCTTTTCCTTTCTCTACTTCTTGTGTTGCTTCTTTATCCTTTTCTACTTCCTTAGATGAACCTACATTTAGGTTGAGACTTGGAAACATGTCACTAGAAGATCACTTTTCCTCATTATTTTCTTTGCATTGTATAGCTACCCTAAGTTCCAAAAATTGATTTCATTGAATTTTTCTTTGACAAGTAAGAAAAATCAAATTTGCATTGTATTTTGATTAATTGTAAGTAATACCTCATTGTTTGGCATCTTGATTTGTTGTGTGGTAGGGTTGTAGTGAGAAATATGCTCTAGAATTATCTCTAGCAATTGAATGACTATAGGAAACCCTATTTCTTCTACCATACCACTCTCCTTTCTTTTCTCTATGATAGTGTAGATTGGGTCTAATATCAATCTTCTGTGTAGGTCCCCCAAATCATAAAATCCAAGTTGGATGTTACTCAATCTCTTCCTCTGACATTAAATCTTTTTTAGGCTGTTGTATCCAAAAAAATTGCTACCATGGCTTATATCAAGAAATAAGAATACATATCTACTATGGATATTGAAAATACCCATTTGAGAGTTATGATGGGAAATCTCATACAAATTCATTTTATGGATTTTCTATGTTGTCATTGGGTTTGTATTTCCATTCCATATGAACAAATTAATTAGGAATGACGTTTTTGCTAACAATCAGATTTGAATTAAATGTATGGTTGTTAATGTCTAACAATGATGTCAAAATGTCCCATCACCTTTACTTTATCTCTAGGAAGATTAGATTTCCCATTAATCTTCATTTTAAAACTTGGAGCTATGACCTTTCTTGTTTTCTGATTCTCACTTTCATAACATGAGTCAGTGATGCATCCTATTGGTCGAAAAAATGGGCATGTTTTTCTATCACCCTTTAAAGTGAGCTGCTTGAACTTGTGGTAGTTACTTTTATGTTTTTTGTAAGATTTTTGTTTCATCATTTTTCTTCTTTGCAAAGATGTAAAGAGAAAAATTCTCCTCCAAGTTTAATGTTTGAGAAGTCCATGAGGGAATATTCTTGATCTTTTGTCTTGGTATTACTAATGAAACTATGGTCTCTTGTCCATGGAGTAGAAGTCTCTTTATTGCTTTCCTAGTTGGAGTAGTAGTGCGGGTGGGGCAACTCCAAAATTATGAATGCATGTGGGATATCACAGGTTTTGGACTAGTTTCTCAGTAGGGGAGCATCCTATGACTTACTCACCTACTTAGATAAGGGAACTACCTAATATCACCTATACACACTATTTTTTCCTAAAACCCACATAAAGAGATGGTGGGAGAAGCAAAAGAAGGGAAATCTCAAAAATTCCCACAATAAAGGGAAAGATTGTGATGAGAAATAACTTGACTCAAACCCTAAATTTGGACTTAGACTTGATTTTTAAGATTGGACTCAGGATTTATCATAGTACTATATGGAAATGATAGGGGACCAAAATATGGGCAACAACTGGCTCTAATTGGGACTTAGGCACACAAGTGCCTTAGTAGGGGACCTAGACATCTTTGGTTTTACAAATAGAAAGATGGCAAGGTGAAATAGGAACACAAAAAACTAAACTAAGTAGACAAGTGACAAAGCAAAGCAGTAGAAAGGAAAGACACAAAGCAACTAACAAACCAACTATAGTACAAGGAAGGGGTTACCTACTATCAAATTTGATATAACTTCAAGTCTTGACCATTATAAGACAATGGTAAGACTTTACCATCTTGATAGACCAACTTGAGCAAGTTGTACTCATTGGCCTAATATATCTTGAATGGGCCCTTCCACAAGCTTTCAAACTTGAAATGCATCCCTTTGGTTCCTATTTCTTATCTCATAGTAGGACTAGGTCTCCTTCCATGAACCTCCTGGGTATTTCTCTCTTGTGAAAGATATCCTTCACTTGCATATGATGTTGAGTGATTTGGTCCACAAATTTTTCCCTTTCTTCATCCAATTGAGTAAGGTTTAATATCCCTTTCTCCAAACCATTGTAGAATATTTAATCCTCTATTATAGTATGAAGCATACATGTGGACAACTTTAGAGGGAGAGGGAGATTAGCTTTTGTCCCGTATACTAGCTCAAAAGGAGAAATACTGATAACTTATTTGGGGTAATGTTGTCTGCCCACAATGCTTCATGTAGTTTCTTATGCCAACTCTTATGATTCTATGTTGAGTTTCTTTATAATGCTTATCAAATTCTTATTTCTTGACTCATCTTGTCCATTTCCTTGTGGGAAATTGTTAGAAGAATGACCCACATGGATCCTATGGCCATAATAAAACTAGAATTTTTTGTCAAAGAGAAATAAGAAGCATTATCCATTATTGGGTTCTTAGGAACTCTGAATCAAACCAATATGTTCTCTTTTAATAATTCACATACCACTATAGATGTAGTTCTCTTGGTAGGCTTAGCTTTGACCCATTTGGTGAAGTAATCAATATCAATTATGATGAGAATATGTCCCAAGATGGAAGGTGGGTTTATTGGTCCTACAAAATACAATCCCCACTATTGAAAGGGACCTTGTATCACAAATGGTCTTAAAGGTAGGGCTGATAACTATGGCTTTCTTATGAACATCTTACATTTCTTACATTGGGAAACCCATCTATATGTGTCTTTAAAAATCCCTGGCTAGTAGTAACACTACCTTAGTATCTTGAAGGCATTGAAAATATATGATAAATTACCTCTACATTCCTCAACATGAAATGCGTAGAGAAAATTTTCCTATTGTTTCTTTCCCATGCATTTGATACCAACTTAGTGGGCTTGATATCAATATCATATTCTTGCACATTTTCCACCCACACCTCTTGAACATTACATCCAATATCCTATTGTGTGAGCATACTTTTCACAACTTTGTCTAGTATATGCACCACAACATGGGAGTGTAAAATGTAAAATATGAAATTCTTGAGGGACCCTAACCATGGTGTAGGCATGTTTCTTGATCTGGGAATACTTGAGATTGCGGTCTTTGAGGGGATTACTCATGAAAGCAATAGGTCCTTGTATCACTTCTCTATTCTCATGCATGAGTATAGTTGAGAGGGTATGCTCTGAGGCATAGCAATAGATGATGAATTCCTTGGTATAGCTAGGATAAATTGGTACTGAGGCCATGCAATGGCTCCCTTGATACCCTCAAATGATTTTTTTCTAGTCACTTCATAAAAAAAATTTACTTCCTTTCATCATGTCCTCTATATGCTTCAAAATCTTAAAAACATAATGAACAAAATTTCATAGAAAGTTTACCTAGACAAAGAAGGATTTGAATCTAGTTTTTATAGATAAAAGGTGTAGCTATTGTATGACCCTAACCCTTTTAGGATTGATCTAATTCCCTCCCATGATATGATGTGTTTAAGCTATTTCCCTTCAGTGACACAAAAGATAAATTTCTTTGGATTTAGTGAGATCATGTGTTCTTGACATCTATACAACACTTTCTTGAAGTCCCTAATATGATCTTTCCTCTTCTTGAAAAAGATAGTCAAGTCATCAAGGTATATCACTATAATCTTGTTCTTTAAATTATCAAATGATAGGTCCATGGCGCTTTGAAATGTGGTACCATGATTAACCCGGATGACATTATATTGTACACAAATGTACCCTAGGGAGTACTAAAGGTCATATTGTGCTTGTCACTCTCTTCCACCTTGATATGTTTATAACCAAAGAATCCATCTAGCATCAATATATTCTTTGATCCAGCCATGATTTACAACAAGTGATCCATGTTTGGCAAGGCATAATTGTCTTTAAATGAAGCTTGGTTTAGATTCTTGAAATCAATGCACACCCTTATCTCTCTATTTTTCTTTCTCACAAGTGTAATATTTGCAAGCTAGGTAGAGTAGTGTATGGGATAAGTGATCTTGGGTTTAAGCATTTTATCTACTTCTATGAAGATAACATCTTCCACCATAGGATTATAATTCCTCTTCTTCTAGAAAAAAGGGGTTATTTTTGGCTTGATGGGGATATAATGTTGGAAATTTCCTCCCATGAAGTTATTTAGGGCCTTGTATCCCAAAGAAAACATATCCTGATAGGTGGCCCAACAACTAATCAAGATGTAGTTCAGCCCTAATTACCTCACTTTTTTCCTTTCTTCATTGGTGCAATATTTTCCAATGTTGATGAACTTCAGTTTGCACTCATCTTCAATGCTCAAGCCTTCATTTCTCATGTAGTTTTCTCTTTTTCACCCTATTTCTTTTAGATGTAATGATCATGCATGTTGAAGATATTTTAGAGGTAAATGAGGTGAGAAAAGGTCTTATTTCCTTTCAAATGGATCATTCCTTTCTCTAAATCCTTTTAGTTGTTTGGGGATAGGTCTTTACACCTATTTTTACTACCTTCAAAATACTCCAGAATAGTTGTAACTTTTGATCATCTTCAAACGCTTTCCATGAATTAACATTATCTAGTATGTTAATACAAAAAAGCACCTCCACCTTGTACTCTTATTCTTTGAAATTTAGGTGTGGAATGAGGAGGAAATATACACAACTAGAGAATTTTCCTTGTTATTTTGATCTCTAGGGATCACCTCAATGGAGGAAGCTCCAAACCCTTCAATTTTATCCCAAACACAATTTGTATAGTTTTCAAGTCTGTGGTTCTTGATTGTGTACAAAATGTGTACTTTTTTTACTATCAATTTGACATCTCCTTGAGCTTTGAGGATTTTCACTTTCCTCTCATTGATTGTGGCTTTGCATAAAAAGAATTCTTTTTACTCCACCATGTTGTTTGTTTTCTTGAACTCAAATTTTTATGTGAGGTGAGTCATCTCACCTTCTAGAGATATCAACACAATGTTAGCCTCAGAGTCAGAAGATGTATAACTCTCATTGAACTCCAGTGTCCATATGCCATAATTGCCTACAAGCTCTACCTCCTCTTCTAGCAATGATGAGTCACTGGAAAGCATGTAGTTTCTAAAATCAAGCTCCTAATAAAAAAGTTAGGCTTTAGGGTCATCTAATTTTATTATAATAAATTTTTATTTCTCCTCTAGTTCCATCTTAATCCTCCTACTTCCAATTGGGATGATAGTGTATGAGCAATCCAATTTGATTTCACTCCCCATGTCTATATAGAAACTCTGGCTTAACAACATACCATAACTAGTAGGGATGTCAACCACCAATATAGTTAGCTTTAATCTTTTGGTTGGATGGGTTAGCAACATTACATGTACATCTTTGATTTGGCCTAATAGAGGGACCTTCTTGGCATCCATAGAATAAAATCTATCAAAGGTCTTGGTCAGGGGGAGTCTTAGAACATGAGAAACTGCTATTGGCATTACATTTTTTGATGCTTCCAAATTAATTATACAATTACTCAACTTGTGGCCATTAATAAATAATGAAAAATAAAGGTACAAGTTTTTTCCCTATGGTGGTAGCAAGGACACTTGATTCCTCCTCTTGGAAGAATTCTAACAATGTGGGCACCTCCTTGTGTGATAATTTTGTGAAAGAATTATTCCCATAATTACCACCCTTATAGTTTTCAAGTAGATTATAAAGATCTAAGGGATTTGACTTCAAATAGTCTAGTGAGGATATTTGTATCTAAGCATATTAACAAAATTGAAAAATATCAAATGAGGTCAGAATCCTACCAGTTTGACTAATATGTGTAGATGGAGAGCTAGAGACAACTCCTACCTTGGTGAAGGTGATTGTGGGAATATTATTCTAAGGCTGAGGTGAGGTGGCTAGAGATTTTTTCTTATGACTCCTGGTTATCATGGTTAGGGGTGTCCTATCCAAGGTTGTGAAGAAACTTCTCCCTCTTTCTAAGTCAAATTCATACTTCAAGTAAAAATTTCCAAAGTCACCACGAGGAGGTAAATCATCCATAGATCTAAGGGTTTCATATTCTAGCTCATTAGAAATGATCATTTTCATAAAACTCACCATCTCTGGGTAGGTTTCTCCATTGTGGCCAATGATGAGGTGGAACATATACATATTTCCCTTCTTGGGTTGTGCTTTTATGTGCAACCTTTGTTGCATGGGAGGAAATAGAAACATTTTCCCCTCATTGTTACTTCTTAGGACATCTTGGTAGGGATGTTGAAAGGATGAACTAGCTCTTCAAAATTTCTTCTCCAATATGATCATCTTGTTTGAAATTTCTTGTATGATAGCTTTCAATGAGCTAGTGCCACTACTACTAGCACCAATCTATAACTCCCTCTTCCACTTGCCATCCGAAATAGTTGTATTCTAAGAAGCTACTAAGTTAGCCACTTGAGCTCTTCTCAAGTTAAAGTTAATGATTGTCAACATTTGACTTTCTATTGACCATAATTCGATTGATAATTTTTTTGAAAATGACCACAATTTTTTGCATGGTTATTGTTGGCTCCTTAATATGACTGAGCTATGATAACAATGAGTGATCATCGTTAACACTTTTGAATATAGCTTCTAAATGTTGCTTCATGTCAGTCTAGTTAGTGATACATCCTGGAGGTAGATGTTGGAACTATTATGTCTATTGACCAATAACTCCACAAACAACCGTAATGTCACATCCTCAAACCAAACATTAAGGAAACTGATGACCACAAAGAAAGATGCTATGTGCTCTTCAATCCAAACTTTTATATCACCATTAAACTTAGGAAATCTTTTTCTAGAACCTCATGGAAAAGCATTTTGTGCACCTAGGTTCAAGGGACCAATCATGACTCCCTAATGTACAATCATGTCTTTGGGTAGGACAAAGGGAACTAGATAAAAATTAACTCAGGATGGTATAGTTACTCGTAGAGTCAAAACCTAGAAAATTAGAGATACTATATTCTTCTTCTTTGAGGTCAAATTTGGTTGACTTCTACTCCATCAAACAAGACTTATCAATGGGAAGTTCATTTTCCCTACCTATTCAAAGAAATATTCTACTCTCCCTCACTCCTTATCACTCTTAGTATACCACTTAGACTCTAGATTGGATGAATCTTTTTGTTCTTATTATTTTTTCTTGAATAAATTCCTTGGTGCTCGTTGTTGGGCTTATCATAGTCTCTTTCTTTGGATGATTCTTTCTAGATTCTTAGCTATAACCTATCCTTGTTCGAAGATCTAATTTTCCCTCCTATAATATTTTGCATTCCTCCTCATTCTCCATGTGATTCTCATCTTGAAAACCCAAATTTGGTTAGAGGACTAAGATTATACCTTCATGAGGAAGCATTATTTTCCTTCATAGTACATGTGACTATTTTAATTCCCTAGAAGAGTCACCAAAAATCTATTAGTTAATATATTATTATCCTCAAATAGTACTTTCACTTTTTCTCTTTGTAACCAAATCACCAAAAAATAAATGTTCCCAACAATTTTAAAGTTAGGTTATGCCATTGAAACTTCCCTATGAATTGTAAGGTACAACTCCCTTATAGTGAATTATATGTGAATTATATGTCATGTTTCCTATCTAATAAGGTTATGTTTTTAACTCCGGAGAAGAAGATGTGATAACCAAGTCTTCCATATCTATAAAAAACTCAAAAATAAATTGGTCTAAAATTGAATTTTACCCCACTCATAACCATCAATGTGTTGAATTTCAACTTCCTTCTATTATATTTTTACATGCAACTAACCAAAACTTCTACATGAATAACTCATAGACAATGATTTATCTACTTGTAAGAATGCAACAAAGTGATGAAAGTAAAGATAACAAAAATATAGTGACTCTTAGATAACTTATTGATTATCAAATTTTATAAAAGATTCTACTTTGCTAAAGTCTAACAACAACCCAGATTGATTAACGTTACATCTATCACATACAAGAAGAAAATAACTACAACTATTGAACAAAAAATTATGATAATATTCTTGAGACTCACTCAGTTGTCTCCACAATAGGGGGAGAATACACACCAGAAATTTTTTGATCCTTCTGTTAATTTTCAAAATAGTACATATAGATTCCATTTCTTTGGTTGTTATAAAATCACATTTCTTTTAGAAGTAGAAATAGGGGAGTAGAGGGAAAATTGTCATTTTTTGGTAGAACAATTATTACAAAAGATTAGAAAGTGGAAGCATCAACATTCCCATCGCTGGCCTTCTTGTAATTTTCTTGGCTTGGCTGATGGGATGTCATAGACACAAAGATAATTGCCAAGTTGCCTTTGTTGGGGACACACACATTATTCAAACAAATCGTCCAGTATATGTGGTCTCTCACCAATTATTCAAGTGGATCTAATCATTCTTGCATATTCTTCAAAGCCTTAGCCAACATCCCATCCAAGGTGGTTAACTTGTGGTGTTTGGAAACTTGGGAATTGGAAGGATGTACTCCTTCATCAATGAACTCTTGGTATGACATCTTCATGTGTTCAATGTCAATGACATCTCCACTCTTTCTTGTATGATACTTCATATGTAGATCATTGAGGTATTTATTGACTATTTCCTCCAATTTTTTATGGTCTCATACACTTTCTTCATATTCTTCTTGACCTTGATTATGTTTTCCTTCTTGAATTCAAGGGATTGCATCCAATGTGTCAAGGGCTCTTAGTTTGTCTTCAATATCCCCAAATTGATAGTGTTCTCAACCTTTAAACTTATGACCTACAGTAAGGACATGCAATCCTTGTATTTATTGCTATCTTCTTTCAATGCTTCAAGGTCAATAAAGATATCCTCCCCCATCTTAAAAAACTCTTTACAAAGATTTTTGAGCTTCTCAATTATTCACAATCCCCTTACTTTAATGTCCTCAACCCATCCTTGCACAGTTTATCCAAAATGTCTCTCTTCTTTCAACTTGGAGAGAAAGGTCATTTTTTCCTCTATTGATTGGTTGAGTGACTTTAAGGAAAAGGACTTGACTAGTAGAAGGGTAAGTGGTGTAAATAATTGTCTGATCTATTCAAATAAATCTAGGTTAGATGCCTTCAGGTAGGTGTGTGAAAGTTATAGTTCTTCCAAATCCTCTTCCACCTAGAGGTTTCTTTGTTTCCATAGTGCTACTTTGGTTTCATTTATTGGGCCCCCCATGTCATATGTAATGATGTTGAAATCTTTCAATAAATGTTCTACTATGCGTCCTTCACTTTAAACATGAGAAATCTCCATTACCACATTCCCTATGGTATATCTTTCCTAATGTAGCTAGAGTAAAAGATTTCTTGGCCTTCTAGGCTAGTAGTTGTGGATTTATCACTTGAATGAGAAGTTCCTTGGGAAGAGCACTCTCCTCTTCCCTATTTCTCTTTTTCTTTATAGTTTTCTCCAACCAAGACTTAGTGGAAAAAAATATTGAGAGAGGACTACAAAGAGTCTACATCAAAGAGCTTCCTAACCATGGGAGGGGTATTCTTCTTAGAGGAGAAGGGAAACACATTTGTTTTAGAGGAATTTGTAGTAGTATGAATATTATCTTGATCTCCTTGGCCTTGAGGTGTTTCCTACAATTGTGGACCTTTGTCAAGCCCATTTTAGGGTTGGTTCTCATCGTGCCTGTCTAGATTAATCACTTGCACATTCACTTCTTTTCCTTTCTCTACTTCTTGTACTACTACTTTTTTGTCCTTCTCTACTTCCTTAGATGAATCTACATTTAAAATGAGACCTAGACCAATGTTGGTAGAAGATCACTTTTCCTCATTGTCTTCCACTTGTTGTATAGCAATATTGAGTTCCGAAAATTCATTTCTTTGAATTTTTCTATGGAAAATAACAAAAATAAATTCTTCATTATATCCCAATTAATTGTGAGCAAGACCTTGTTACTGGACATCTTGATTTGTTGTGTGGTGAGGTTGTAGTGGGTAATACACTCTAGAATTAGCTTTAGGGCTTGAATGACTACAAGAAACCTTGTTTCTGTGTATGCAATATCCTAACTTGTTGGGAGCACGCATAAACAAGCAAACATTAGTAGCATGTGTATTCAAGATTCAAATAAGATTGATAAACCACTAAGTCTACTTAAGTTTTTAAAAAAACTATGCAACCAAAAAATTAGAGTCCTCACACAACCTTAAAGCAACTCAACAAGGGCGCCCATAAGAGGCCTTGTTGGTGTGCTTAAGTGTGAGGGATGTAGATGTGCTCTCCCAAAACACAACTATTGAATCCCTTGAATGATAAATGATATAGAAAATGAGATGAGCGAATCTAAGACTAAATGAATGGAGAATTCCTTCAAGAAATGGCTATGAGTGAGCCAATCCTCAAAGGATTCTAAGATCTGAGATGGAAAATGCAAAGAACCAAACTTAGCAATGATAATCTAGAATGAGATGCAAGCATAAATGTAATAAATCTAACATCTACCAAAAGGGTTAGTAACAAATATGCAAATCACAAAAATCACTAAAGAGCTCTAACACTAAACTAGCATGATAGCAATGCAAATGAGGGAGATGGAAAATCCTTGAGACAAGGGCTCTATTTATAGGTTTGAGAGAGGCCTTTGGGAGGTGGAATCTATGTGGCATCCACATAGGTGCCACAAGGGAGATAGATGGGCTAAAGGACAGGCCATGCAAAAGTCAAAAAGAGCCTTTAATGTTTGTGAGGTTAAAGGTGTGCTCACATGTGTGAGTAACCTTGGGGGAAGGAGTGGGGGATAGATGTGTAAGAGATGTAAGAGGCATAAATGAAGTGGAAGGTTTATTGGATCAATAACTTCTCACAAATGTGTGAGCAAACACTTAGGAGCTAAAAGGTGTTTAAGGTAAATAGGTGGAATTAAGTAGTGGGTAGGCTTAGAAGGATGAGAGTGATGGTGTAGACTGGGTTTTAGGATAGGATTTGGATTAAATTAAATAAGATTTAACTTAATCATAGGATTATATAATTTAATGGAATGGAGGGAATTAACTAAATAAAATTTATTTAAAAGGGGATTTATGGAGCACTTATGCATTAAATAAATTTAATACATTAGGGGGAAGTATTTAAATTAAATTTAAATACATTAGGCAAATGAACTTATTTAATTAAATAAGTAGAAGAATATGAAAAATATAATTAATTAACAAATAATTAATTATAATGTCACGAGAAATGTTAAATAAATTAATATAGTGTTTAGGACAATTTTAAGTGTCTACAGTTGCTTCTATGAGACTGCTCTTCATTAATTTCTTTGTGATAGGGTGGAATGGGTCTAATCCAAACTCTTGTGTAGACCCCCCAAATCATAAGATTCGAGTTAGGTGTGACACTTACAATCAATCCCATTCAGGTTGTCATATCCAAAAAACTTCACTATCATGGATTATATTAGGAAACAAGACTACTACTATGCTATGGAGATCGAGAATGTCTATTTGAGAGTTATGATGGGAAACCTCCTGCAAATCAATTTATGAATTTTCCATGTGATCGTTGGATTTGTATTTTCATGCCACACAAATGAATTAATTAGGAATGATTTTTTTTCTAACAATCAAATTTGAATTAAATTCCCAATTGTTAATGATTGAAAATGATGTCAACATGTCCCATTGCCTTTACTTTATCTCTTGGAATATCAAATTTCCCATCACTATTCAATTTTAAAATTGGAGCCATAAGCTTTCCTATTTTTTGATTCTCACTTTCATAACATGAGTCAGTGATCCATCATAATGATGGTAAACTTGGGCCCATATTGCAATTACCCTTTAATTGAGCTGCTTGAACTTGGGGTAGTCACTTTTCTATTTTTTGAAAGCCTTTTGTTTTATTATTTTTCTTCTTTGTAAAGATGCAAAGAAGAAACTTCTCCTCTAAATAGTATTTTTGAGGAATCGTAGAGGGGATATCCTTGATCTTTTGTCTTGTCTTTGCTGACTGCACTATGTTTCTCTTGTCAACAAAAGCCGCTTTGCTACTTTCCCTGCCAGAGTAGTAGTGTTGGTGGGGAAACTCCAAAATCATGAACATTTGTAGGATTTGGTATATTTTGGTCTATTTTATTGTTGGGGTAGCATCCTATGAATTACTGACCTACTTAGACAAGGGAACTACCTGATATCACCTATGCACACTATTTATTCCTAAAACTCGCATAAAGTGATTAGGGGAGAAGCATGAGAAGGGAAATCCCAAAAACCCACACAAATAATGAAAAGAGGTTGATGAGAAACAACTTGACTCAAACTCCAAATTTGGACTTAGAATTGAGTCTTTATATTGGACTTGAGATTTATCATAATAGTATATGGAAAGGATAGGGGACCAAAATGAGGGCAACACATACACAATGTATATTTAATATACTATATGCAGTTATTTTATAGTATAAATATTAAATTAAAGTATATATTTTACTATAGTAACCATCATCTAAATCATCGCATGCAAATGGCATAAACCTCTTTTCTCCCTCCTTCTATCTAGACCTGTAAAACTCCTTGGAATTTGCAATGATATTTTACTCAAGGATCGATCACCAAAGAGGGAAAAATGGTTGTGGCCTCTTTCCTTCTCCATTCCTATTTATAGTCACAAAAACCATGAATCTCTTCCACATACTTTTATCATTGGCACACACGAAAGGAATCAAGAGAGATCTCAAGATAATTTCCCTCGCATTGCCTTATCTTTTCCTAAACCAAGTAAAATATCAAGCACCTATTTTTTTCCTATAACTTTTTCACCATTGATAGTGTGAACAAGTGGTACCTTTTAGCGCTCATTTACCCTAATGGTTGAAGAGGATTTTATTTGGGTTGGACCAAATCTGAGTCTTGTCGAGTTCCTCTTAGGCTTAGTAGGCGTATCTCCTATCAAAGAACTCTAGAAAATTGAAGTAACTTTTTAAAGGAGCTTCATGTACTTCGTTCAAAACTCCTAAAATAACCAAAATAATTAAATTGAATCCAACCCATGTTGTTTCAATTATCTCACAATTTTTCAAATCATTGTAATTATGAAGTGATTAAGAAAATAGAACAACACTATCATTCAATTAACATGTTGATAAACATCACTAGAGCCAATCTTATTGCTAAACTTTCCCATATGAAGAAAATGTATCCAAAAAATCCCATATCATTAAAAGAAAAAAATTAAAGTGTGTGGGTAGATGGTGATATCCAAATTTGAAACCACAAGTGTGCCATAGTTCTAAGCTATGAGTTTGGGATACTCAACCCAAACTAAATTACCTTCCTCCATTTCCTAACTATAACAAACCAATGTCATTCTTTACAGTATATTAGCTAGGGAATTATTAGCATATCTGAGGTCAAATTAATCCACTATGATGACACCCTAATATCTTCGTCATAGGTGGAGGAATCTATTGGGGCTCCATATTCTATGGAATGGGTTGAATGGGTTCATAGGATATTTTATGACTCCTTTCAACCAATTAGAGAAAATATAAAATGTTTGTAGGGGTCCTAGGACTCCTAAGGATGTATGTTGTCATGAAATGGGTCATAAGACACCCTATTACCCCTTTCAACCAATTAGATCAAATTTAATATGTTCTTAGGGGTCCTAGGACCCCTAAGGACATATGTTTTCATAGAATGGGTTAAAGGGGTTCATAGGATACCCTATTAACCATTTTGACCCATTAGAATAAATGTAATATGTCCCAAGGGTCCTTAGGACTCATAGGGATGAATGTTGTCATGAAATTGGTTTAAAGGGATCATACGATACCCTATGCCCCCTTTTGACACATTAGAACAAATGTTATATGTCTTTAGGGGTCCTAGGAAGCCTAGGGATGCATGTTGTCATGAAATGCATTGAAAGGGGTCACAAAGACCCATTAGGTCAAATGTAATATGTCCCTAAGGGTCCTAGGACTCCTAGGGACATACATTATTATAAAATGGGTCAAAAGGGGTCATAAGATACCCTATGACCCCTTTCGACCCATTAGAAAAAATGTAATATGTCCCTAGGGGTCCTATGACCCATAAGGACATATGTTGTCATGGAATGTGTTTAAAGGGTCCAGAGGATACCCTATGATCCCTTTAAAACCATTAGAAAAAATGTGATATGTCCCCAAGGGTCCTAAGACCCCCAAGGCCATATGTTGTAATGTAATGGATTGAAAGGGTTTATAAGATACCCAATGACCCCTTTTCACCCATTAGAATAAATATAATATGTTCTTAGGTGTCCTAGGACTGCTTAGGAAATATGTTGTCATGGAATGGGTCAAAAGGGTTCATAGGATAGCCTATGACCCCTTTTGACTCAATAGGACAAATATAATATGTTCCTAGGGGTCCTAGGACCCCTAAGGAAAAATATTGTCATGGAATGGGTTGAATGGGTTGATAGGATTCCCTATGACCACTTTCAACACATTATAAAAAAATGTAATATGTGCCTAGGGGTCCTAGAACTTTTAAGGACATATGTTGTCATAGAATAGGTTGAAAGGGTTCATAGGTTACCTTATGACCCCTTTTGACCCATTATAAAAAATATAATATGTCCCTAAGGGTCCTAATACTGGACACATGTTTTCATAAAATGTGTTGAAAGGGGTTATAGGATATCTTATGGCCCCTTTCAACCCATTATAACAATTATAATATGTCCCTAGGGGTCTTAAGACCCTTGAGGACATAAGTGTCATGAAATGGGTTGAAAGGGTAATAGGATACCCTAACCCCTTTTGAGCCATTAGAATAAATGTAATATGTTCCTAGGGGTCCTAGGACCCCTAAGGAAACATGTCATCATAAATGAGTCAAAAGGGTTCATAGGTTACTCGATGATCCCTTTTGACTCATAAGAACAAATATAATATGCCACTAGAGGTCCCAGGACCCCTAAGGATGTATGTTGTCATGAAATTGGTCGAAATGAGTCACATGATACCTTATGATCCTTTTCAACCATCAAAACAAATGTAATATGTTCCTAGGTGTCTTAAGACTCCTAGGGAAAAATATTGTCATGAAATGGGTTAAAAGGGGTTGTATGATACCATATGACCCCTTTCAATTCATTAGAAAAATATAATATGTCCCTAGGGCTCCTAGGAGTCCTAAGGAAATATGTTATCATGGAACGGGTCGATACATTTGATGACAACATATGAATTCCTAGGGGTCCTAAGGCCCCTTAAGACATATATTGTCATGTAATGGGTCAAAAGGGATCAGAGGGTACCCATTAGAACAAATATAATATGTCCTTAAGGGTCCTAGGACTCCTATGAACATATGGTGTCATGGAATGGGTTTAATGGGTCATAGGATACCCTAAAATGTCTTTTGATCCATTCTATGATAATATATGTCCTTAGGAGTCCTTAGGGGTCGTAGGACCCCTACGAGTTCATATGTTGTCATTGAATGGGTCAAAAGGGGTCATATGACCCCTAAGGACATATTTTGTAATGTAATGGGTAGAAAGAGGTCATAAGATACCTTATAATGACCCATTTAAACAAATATAATATGTTCCTCGGGGTCTTAGGACCCCTATGAACATATCTCATTTCATTGAATGGGTCAAAAGGGTCATAGTATCCTATGACCCTTTTGACCCATTCAATGAAATGAGATATGTTCATAGGGGTCCTAGGACCCTTAGGGACATATGATGCCATGTAATGGGACGAAAGGGGTCATACAATACCCTATGATTCTTTTCGACCCATTTTATGACAACACATGTCCTTAGGGGTCCTATGAGCCCCAGGAGTTAATATGTTGTCATCGAATAGGTTTAAAGGGGTCATAGGATAACCTATGACCTCTTTTGACACATTTCATTTAGGGAGATTGAATGTTGGTATTGGAGGAACTGGATAAGCGACCCTGTAAAGAAGTCACAATGGAGTAAATTTCTAGGCACATGGATTCAAAGTTGGGGCTAACCGCTCCATTTTTGCATCAAACTCTTGACACTCATTTCCTTAGGGTTGACCATGACTTGCAAATCTCCCTTGGCAACAATGACTTCACTGCCACCGCACATGACCACTAGCTAGCTAACTCGATCAACTATTAAATATTACTAAATAATAATTACTATTTATAATAAATATTAAATAAATAATATTAAATATTAAGTATATTAAATAATTACTATATAATTATTATATTATATAATATATAATCAACTATATATACTATAATAATATGTACTATCTCCTATATAATCAAATATATACTATACTATACTATAATATAATATAATTTAAAATAATACTATCTATTATAATATATCCTATATACTATTAAATTAAATATATACTAATGTACCCACCTTATAATAAATATTTAAAATGATACATTTGAGTGGACTTATCGGGTATTAGATATTTTAGGTATTTGAAATATCATATAGCCTAATGAAATTCTTGATATATTAAGTATACAATTAGGCTTGGTAATCACCAAGCCTAGTTGGCCAACTCAAAAAACATGATTTTTTAATGTTTAGGTGACTTTTAGACTTTGAGGAGGTATCTAACAACCTTTAATCTCACTAAATTCATTGAAATGAAAAAGAGTTTCTTAAGGACATTCTCAACTTTGTAGTGATATAAATATTGTCAAAATCTGAGTTTGATAAGTATTTATTTGTTATTTTTAAAAAGATAACTATAAGGTTTTGATTTACACACAAATTGAAAAATAACTATAACTTTCAAACATAAAACATTTTTAAAATCCGAAAGAGGCGTCACATTACATGCTTCATCGACTACAATAAAAATAAAAATAATAAATTTGGAAATATTTTGAATTAGGTTTTTTTTTTTTGGGAAAAATTGACAAGCAATTGATATATAAATAATTAACAGTCTTCAAGGTTCATGAGGGATAGAACCAACAAAAAAACCCTCAATTCCTACCAAATATAAAACATTACATAGTTAGGGGCCTTTGAGGAGACCCATAAGAGTAGGTTGCAAGAGAGTAGAGCCCCATATCAGACAAACAAAAGAGAAGAGTGAAACCTTTGAAATGCCCTTATAACATGTGCTACAAATAATATTTCCAAGATCTCACCAAAAACCCAACCAAAAGGTAGTGTAATGTGGACATGATATTAGTACCCCACAGAAAAATTGGTTCAAAGAGGGTATGGGATGAAGTGAGTGCTGATCATCATAAGTAGATCACATGCCAATAGTCAATTGCAAAAGCACTAGTCACCACAACCAATAAATTCAATACTGGACTGGAATGTAAAACTGAAGTCCCTGTAAATAATGGAGATGGTACCTAAATCAGTTGCAAATGTAATAGAGATCACAAATGGAAGCCACAACATTGAGCCATAGTGTAGAACCAAAAAGCATGCAAGAGGTGCAGACAATAGCACAAAATCCTAGGCACTATCTGAAAACTAGTGGGCATGAATCAAAGAAACCATCTTGGCCTTGTCTCATTTAGCCCCAAAGCAGAATAGACAAACTAGGGGAACCCATCAATAGGCAAAATGGGAGTTTTACTGACATCAAAATACAAAGGCAATAAAAAGAGTGCAAGAGACTAATCTTGAGAACAAAATTAAGTCTAAAGTTGACTTACTTTTCCATGGGAATTGCTGGGCATACCTTAGAATCATCAACTATCTTCAATCTAGACAAAGTCATAGATAAATTAGAAATAAGATTATAATGAAGAGCCAACCCATCAACAAAGCTACTAGTCTAGTGAACTGACAGAGGAGGCCCCACTACAATGTTAGGATGAACAAAGTCAATGTTTGGAGCACAAAAAGTCCCAGGAAAGAACTCCTGACCAGACAAAATACCAGAGATGAATTTCATGATAGAGAATGGTCAAAATGACCCTGAGCTTGGAAAAGATAGAAGTACACATCTTGAAGGAGAGAACTTGTCCCATATTTTTCATTACATGTTGAAGTGGGTGGATGTGGTGAACTCAAATGGATCATTTTGAACTATCTAAGATGTTCTTGAACTCCCACCTACCTTTCAGGGGATCTCACGAGAGAATGTCAACAACCGATGAACTACCACACCAAAGATCATATTGTTTAATGAGCCCCAACATGTCAATATTGACCCTAATCTATGCACACATTGTAAAGTTGATAATATCTTCAAGGGTTTCCCAACACTGAACAAAATCCATGATATGGAAAAGGAAAATTTAGACCAATTTTGATGGGAATATGAATCTTTGTTTGGTTTGATTAATCACTTCTTCCCTAATAATGTACTCAATGGCTCTAGAAAAAAATGAACACGAGCATAAGAACACCCAAGCAAGATGGGTGTAAAAAATAGGGTTTTTAAATGACCTTCCCACTCAATAATTTGAAGCTATATTATGAAATTTCTTGGATAGTAGTCCATATTTTGAAAAAGACAAGTGAGTTTGAATGTTACCAAGTAGATATGAGTATAAAGAAATTCACATGGGATGTCAGTGTGGAGAAATAGGAGCTAATTTAAGTATGACGCTCTAGGAATGTATATTAATGAACAAACTACCACACTAAAGTGAAAAGTCATTACCCACATGCTAAGCAACTTTAGAATTTAAGAAATAAAAGAGAATTAATTGCTTGATCGATACCCTACATATATGAGTAACTTCAAATTTATGGATGGATAAATGAGCTAAGTTGTATTGACTTATCAACACCACACATACCCCAACATACTTGCAGAAAAACATATGGCAAATATAACATCTGCAAAAGAAGTAGTTGAGCTCATTAAATGTCTAGCAATATGAAAAAGGGACCAATCAATAATTTATGAACTAGCTAGGGAAAAATAATCAGTTGCACAAAATAACCATTTGCACATTTGATAGCACCCATGACCTAGTAAGGTTGAAGAAAAGTGAGAATCAATAACAACAACTAGTAGCAGATAGGTGAAGTCTACTAGAAACAATCTTGCAAGTGGATGGGCACAACTGGACACATATCAAAACTCCCAGTCACAACTTAGACATATGGATATAATTGGTTATCAGATGTATGAGGGAGAAAACAATCAATGGTAGGTAGCTTTGACAATGAAAAACTTAGTGTATGAATTAGTTAAGGTGGTCAAACATAAGCATTTTTTATTTTATTTTGCAAATATTGTGGCAAACAGTTCATAATTAATTATATTCTAAGAATTAAAAAAACCAAAAATATGTGTTAGCTCTAGGTACGAGTCTACTTCTTACATCTACAATCTTAAAAAAAATTATTATTATTTGATTGTGATTAAGATGGTAAGACATACACTTATTACTTTTGTCCTAGATTTTTTGTATTGCTAGAATAAATTCCAATTTTTTGACTGATAAGATTTTTTTCTTCAGATAAGGCCTAGTAGTTTAGAAACTACATTCAATTTCCTACAAATAATATTCTTACAACATTTTTGATGTAGGAGCATCTAATGGTGTAAGGGAAATCATGTATCACCAAAAATATGGTTAGTGTTAGTTTTTGTTTAATGTGTTTGTAATTCTAGATACCCATTCTGGCCAAATAGAGATTCCAACTCTCATAGTTCCACTATTATATTTATGGGTTAGTGTTTTTGAGCAACTCGAGATATGTGTTGGTGTAGAGAATGAGTTATTTTTTAATTGAGCCATAATTATGATGATTTAGAGGGCATAAATTTTAGGGATTATTATAATTTTAATTTCAAGCACTCCAAAAAAAGAATCTAGTAAAAAGGATTTACAGTATGAAAGTTATTGCTATGTTAAGTTGCCCCAAGACCCCCCTAAGAACACTTCAAAGATAGATTTGTGGCACTAAAAAACCTTGTATAGGCCTAAAAAATGGGAGATGAGAAAATTTCATTCACAAGGCTATATAACTCTTAAAGAGATTTTTGAAAATGTAAATGGTTCATCAATTGGAGTCCAAAATCAAAAGTTATGCCTCCCATAAGTTGGACTACCATTTCTGGATTCTTCTAATTTTTCATTGACTTCTAACATGTCTTCTAGAACCTTTTTCATTGGTGGTGGATGTCAAATGGAATAGTCTAAAATTTATTCCTAACACTAAACCTAATTTGAGTTACTTAAGGTAATTTCTTGCATTGTAAAGGTAGTTTTTGTGGAGTTTGGGAGAAGCTACTGTGAGAAGGGTTTTTCTCCAAAATCTGATGATATTGTAAGCCCATACGACATGTAATTGAGTCTATTTTTTCTGCAATAAATGTAATAACATGTCATTTTTGATAATAAATTCTCCTTTTCCTATTGTTTTTATTTTGTCTTGGGTTGTTCGCTCATCAAGTGGTATCAAAGTGGGAATTCCTGAGTGTGTAGATAGAGCACTGAATGCGAAGAAATTTGCACTAGGACTATGTGGTTGTGGGTTTTGAGATAGTGAGAAGATGCCTCCATGAAGAGATCATGGTGGAAGGTATGGAGGTGTTCCTTGTGAGGTTAGAGCCCTATAGAGACAAGTTCAAACATTGTAAGAGGAGATATGTAGAGGATGAATCTTGTCATAAGGGATGAAAGTGATGAGGAAAATGAAGAAGAAAGAAAAGTTGTGTAGGAAGGAGAAGAAGAAAAAGAAGTTTTGAACCAAGAAGAGGAGAATTTTTTTATGGCCATTTCCAAGTTGGGAAAAAGACCTAAACTCAAGGTCAACACATTTTCAGGAAATCTAAACCCGGATGAATTGATCAACTAGATCAATGAGTTGGAGAAATATTTTGAGTATGAGGATATTGGGGACCCTGACAGGGTTAAATTTTTGAAGGCCATACTAAAAGGCCATTCCAAAATCCAGTGTCAAGAGATTTAGTTAGAGAGGAACAAAGTAGGGAAGGAAAAAATCACAAGATGGGATTACATGGTGGACAAACTAAAGAAGCAGTTCATTCCTATTGACTATGGTCTTGATTTGTTTAAGAAGATGCAAGGGTTAAAGAAATTGGGAAAATATGTCCATGAATATATGGAGGAAATCTACCAAGTCCTTATTAAGATAGGGCATGTAGAATAAAACAAGGAGACAGTTTCTCGTTATCTTAATGGATACAGACCTAGCATTAAGGAGGAGCTCAATTTGGTTAGAATGACCAGCATTGAAGAGGCATACTAGTTTTCCTTGTGAGTTGAGGAGAAGATAAAAAATAAGTTTGATGGAAAGAAAAGAGGTAGCAATCAAGGAAGAAGGGGTGGTAGTAGTTTTTTTGGAGGCCAAAATGAGGACTGGAGGAAAAATCAAAATGTGGGTGCCAGTCAAAGCCAGAGGAATGGGGGTTTCAACCACTCCTATGATCAAAACTTTGGAGACCAAATAGGAAGAGGTAGAGGATGTTGACAAGGTTTGGGAAGATGAGGCTTCTGTGGTACATGTTTTTAGTGCAATGAAGAAGGCCATCAAGCTTATGAGTTCCCTCAATGCAAAGGAAGGATAGATAAGAGAGTTGATGGTCAAGAAAGGGTTTCTCATGTGGATGATGATGCTAAGTGATCACATTCAAAGGATGTGGAAAGAGGAGAGGTTTTGGTTAATAAAAGGGTCTTGTTGAGTGATGAGACTAAACCTGGATAAAGGATAAGTCTATTTTTTACTAGGTGTAAGTGTGAGGCTAAATTTTGTGATGTGATTATTGATGGTGGGAGCATTGAAAACTTGGTGTTAGAGGAGATGGTCTCAAAGCTAAAGATCAAGAGGGAGTAACACCCCCACCCGTATTGGATTTCTTGGGTGCAGGATGATCATAAGATTGTGGCTAGTGAATAATATTTGGTGAAGTTCAAGATTGGTAGTTACCATGACGAGGTTCTCTATGACATCATACTAATAGATGTATGTAATTTGTTGTTGGGATAGTTGTGGAAGTATAATAGGCATGTTGTACATTATGTTTGTGAAAATACCTATTCTCTAATGAAGGATGGAGTTCATCACAAGTTGAATCCCTTGATAAAGGAAGATGAAAATGTATGTAGTAGTGCAAGGGTATGTCTTGTTGATGGAAGAATTTTTTTGGATGGCATGAAACATTAGCATATGTGTTATCCTTTAATTCCTAGAAAGTATAAGGAAGGTAGTAGTGAAGTTCCAATTGAAGTCTCAGGTCTATTTAGTGAGTATGGAGATATCATATTTGATAATGTCTTAGGAGGGTTTTTGCTAGTAAGGAAAATCAATCATCAAATAGATTTAGTCCCTAGAGCTAGTTTTCCTAACAAGGCTGCTCATAGGATGACTCCTATTGAGACTAAGGAATTGAACATACAAGTTCAAGAGCTATAGCAGAAAGGTCTAATTTGGGAGAGCCTAAGTCCATGTGTAGTACCTGCAATACTAGCACCAAAGACGGATGGAGAGTGGAGGATGTGTATAGACTCTCAGGCTATAAACAAGATAACCATCAAGTACTAGTTTCCTTTGCCAAAGATGGATGATCTTATGGACTACTTGAGTGGACCTCAATACTTCACAAAGATAGATCTCAAAAGTGGCTATCACTAGATATAAATAAGAGAGGGAGATGAGTCGAAGACTACATTCAAGATCAAGAGGGTCTATATGAGTGGTTGGTCATGCCATTTCAACTTACCAATATGCCGAGCACCTTTATGCGACTTATGAATGAGGTACTAAAGGAATTTCTAGGAAAATTTGTTATTGTCTATTTGGATGATATTTTGATTTTCAGTAAGTCTCTAGATGGACATTTATTGCACATTCATAGTATCTTTGAGAGGTTGAGGGAAGAGAAAGTTCTAATTAATTTGAAGAAGTGTAGCTTTGTCAAAGGGGAGTTAGTTTTGGGTTAGTTGTATTAGTTGAAGGTGTTGAAATGGACTCAGAGAAGGTGAAGGTCATCCTAGAATGGCCAACCCCAAGATTTGCCATTGAGGTGAGCTCATTCCATGGTTTGGCTAGTTTTTATAAGAAGTTCATTAGGAATTTCAGTAGCATCTGTACACCCTTAACTAGAACAATCATAGGGGATATAAAATAGATTAAGTGGACTATAGGAGCTATAAGGAGTTTTGAGTTGTTGAAAAAGAAGGAGACAAACAAATTGTGTTGGTACTTCCTAATGGTAGTGTCATTGGAGTTGTGTTGAGCCAAGAAGGTAAGATTATTGCCTATTTTAGTGAGAAATTGAATGATGCAAAGAAGAAGCATTTTGTTATTGATTAATAGTTCTATGAAATAATTCATGCTTTAAAGAAATGGAGGCATTATTTGTTGCCAAAATAACTTGTCTTATGTACTGATCATCACACATAAGGCTAGAGAAGATCAAAAGAGGAGACATAAGGAATTCCAAGTTGGGGATCTAGTTATGGTGTACTTGAGGAAGGAATGATTTCCAGTGGACACCTACAACAAAATGAAGATGAAGAAATTTAGTCCCAATAAGATTTTGAAGAAGCATGATTTAGGGAATGCATATGAAGTGAAGTTGCCAGATGGGATCCATATTTCCCCTATTTGCAATATTGTAGACTTAACAAAATATCATGAAGATGGTGTAGCGAAAGAGTTGATACTAGAGCAATGTCCCATTCCTACTTTTGAGAATGAGGAGCTTGAAGAAATGCTAGATAGTCATGTGGGTCAAAGCACTAGAAATATGTAGCATGAGGAGTACCTAGTGAAGTGGAAGGGATAGTTGGTGGAAGATTGGACCTGGCTATCCAAGATGGAGGTTTCCTATTTGGGTTTTCCTCAACTAATTGCAAAGTGATAGGGTCACTATTCAATTTACCCTGGGCGTTTGATGTAGGAGCATCCAGTTGGTTAAGGGAAATCTTGTATCACCCAAAAATATAGTTAGTTTTTGTTTGTATTTAATTTGTTTTTAAATTCTAGATACCCATTTGGGCCAAATAGAGATTTCAACTCTCATAGTTCCACTATTAGACTTCCAGGTTAGTGTTTTTGAGCACCTTGGGATACATGTTAGTGTAGAAAATGAGATATTTTGTAATTGAGCCATAATTATGATGAGTTAGAGGGTGCAAGTTGGAGGGATTATTGTACTTTTAATTTCAAGCACTCCATAAAAAGAATTAGGTCAAAAGGCTTTAAAGTTTGAAAGTTATTGTAGTTTTAAGTTTCCTAGAGACCCCCTAAGAATGCTTCAAAGTAATATTTGAGGCACTAAATGACCTCGTATGGGCCCAAAAAATGGGAGAAAAAGAATCCTAGTTCTCTAGGCTATAGAGCACTCAGAGGCCATTCCAAAAATGTAAACAGTTTGTCAATCAGAGTCCCAGATCAAGAGTTGTGCCTCCCAGAAGTTGGACTACCATTTCTAGATTCTTCTAATTTTGCATCAACTTCTAACGTGTCTTCTAAAACCTTCTGATTTGGTGGTGGATGCCAAATGATATATTATAAAATTTATTCCTAACCCTAAACCTAATTCAAGTTACTTAAGGTCATTTCTTGCATTGTAAAGGCAATTTTTGTGGAGTTTGGGAGAAGCTACTAGGAGAAGGATTTTTCTCTAGAATATGATAATATTGTAAGCCCATATGGCATGCAATTGAGTCTATTTTTGCTGTACTAAATGTAATAAAAAATAATTTATGATAATAAATTCTCATTTTCCTATTGTGTTAAGTTTGTCTTGGGTTGTGCTCTCATCATTTTTAATATAAACTTCATAACTAGCTCAAAATTGTACATCAAGTTGACATAAACTTGATTTTCTTATTTTACACTGCCACTTAAGGGCATTGTTTGGTATACCATTATCCTATACATATCCACAATTGAATAAATACAACCAAGGGTAGATTACTACTCCTAACAACCCCCTTTAATGTTTACTTGGGGAGATTACATTCATGGTAATCAAACCCAAAAAATTTCAATAAAATTCAAATTTCTCTCTAGAAAGAGGCTTTGTAAAAATTTACAAGTTTATATTCACTCTTGCAATAGATGAGGGATGCTTGATTTTATTCAATTTACCTATAATGAGGTGGCGGTGGAGAGAAACAAGCTTTGACTTTGCATGGAAAATATGATTCTTTGCCAAGGCTATTGCACTTTGATTGTCACAATACAAAGGTGCAAGTTCTTGTTGAGGTAGACCCAAATCTTCAAGTATTCTTCTTAGCCATGGACCTTCTTTATATTCATTAGTACAACTTTTATATTCAACTTTGGTATAACATAGAGAAACCTAGTTTTCTTTCTTACTTTTCCAAAATATAACACTCAAACCAATAAAGAAACTGTTAGAGTAAAAGGTTAATTTAATTTAATTTATTAAATTACCTTTAAACCTTCTTAAGATTTCATTTTATGAACTTTCATTTCCACTTAATTATAAATATTAATTATTCAATGTCATTTACCTCTTAGGGTTTTCGTTTAGGTTTTACATTCTCCTTCTATAAGGATTGATCAATTGTAAATTTAATTCATTCTTTCATTCTAATAATATAATTTTCCATATTTTCAGAGAAAAACTCTTGCCTCATCTTCATCTTTTCTTCTCTATGAAAGGTTCTTACATTGAGGTGTTCTTTGGATTTTATGGATTTGTATTACTCAAATCCTTCCTGGTATCAAAGCCTAACCTGTTGTAGCTTAATCTAATTTGGAGAAAAAGAGGAATGAGGGTTTGAAAGAACAGATTTGGATATTTTGGTTTTTTTTTTTTTGTGAAAATAAGGGGTCTCTTAATCTTAGAGGACTTTGAGGTCAAATAGACCTCATGGTTGGATTCAAAAGACATCAAAACCTCTATTTTAATATAAAATTTGTCAATTTTGGACAACGTTGACTAGGTAGACAATTTTTTTTGTGCACTAGGGTCGTATGACCACTGAAACACAATCTGAGGGGCATATGATATTTTAAAAATAAATAGATAAATAAATAAAATGTATTTCTAAATGGTACAATAGTGTTCTTCCAACCACTTGCATCTTTCACCTCACCACATTGGCTAAGCGACTACATTGCTTCCTTCCAATGCCTTCATTAATTGTGTCACCACGCTGCCACCAGAACTCTACTTAGCTTAGCTCCAGTCTGCAACCACTTATTGGCCATCTCCGCCCATGTGCACCTCCTCTACTCTGTTGCCTAGCCACCATTGCATAGCCTGCGGTCATGTGGGGGGCTAGAGGCCAAAAATTTAAGCCCCTTCAATTTTTTTTGGGGGGTTTCAATTTTTTTAATTGCACTTCTGGAGGCCCTATCAATTTTTTGGCTCTAAATTGAGCGTATGGTATCATTTTTTGGAAAAAAAATATCGACACAAAGATGATTCTGAGGTGGACATGATGGTGAAGGTATTTTTTTGGATTTTTTCTAGTTTGGTACCTACCTTTTTTCTTGAAGTCAAATAATGCTTTCTATCTTTTGGAGGGCATAACTTGCTCGTTTTAGCTCCACTTTCTAATCCAAAAAAAGCACTAGAAAGCTCTTGATGCAATAGAGCATGGTATAGTAAGTCTTAGATGATCAACTAGCTCTTAAGATCCTCTACACTAAAGGAATGCCCAACAATAGTGTCTTTGATCCTTCCCTATCCCCAAATAAGGAATTCATAATCACATGGAAGACCTCTTAGTACAAGACAACTTATCACAAATTTCCCTTACAAGCACAATGACAAGTTTTGACACAAGACCCCAAAAACACACAAAAGGACTAGGGGAGACTAAAGGATGAACTTGTGGTCTATTTAAGTCCATTACAAAGTGGATTGATGGTTAAAACCATACTGTGCAACATTTAAGCTATAGTTGCTTCATAGATCCACACTTAAGGCTTGTAGCCCTATTTTCTAGAAATCAGACTTAACTTCAACAATATCCACATAATCCTATGATAAAATCATAGATTCTAATACCCATTTGGGGTTTACTAAACATGACAAAGCACTAGGACTAGGTGGTGTAAGAAAATTAGGTTTACCCTAGTTTCTCCTTTAGGCAATTAACCTATTAGGCCTCCAAATACAAAAGAGGTACACTTTTTCAATGCCTTCAAACCAAAAATTGGATCATGAAGAGATGCACAAGTAGAAGTTATAAACCTGATTTCAAGACCTGGTGTTTCTTTTGGAGCAAGTTAAGGGAGATGTTGTCCAACGCTATAAGCATGCACATGGGACTTGCATGCCCAGGGCATCAAATTTATCCTTTCCATCAACATATTTAAATCTAAAACCAAATACATCTTAATATACATAGTAAACACTTGGATTTCACTAGATGCTATTCAACTCCCATGGTGAAATCCCAAGTTATGGCAAATTTTGATTGAAACCCTAGGTATGACAACTTTTTGAGACAACTTCTACAAAAAATTCAATATCTTGAGTTAGGAGATTGATCAAGATCTCAAACCAAATGCATCTGAAAGGTATTTCATCAACCAATAAAAAAATATAGATTGATCCTCCTAGTGTTTTTTTACATGTCTGTACAACCTATTACAACATGAAATTTGTAGGAAATTTGAGTTTTTTATTGATTCAAAGGGAAAAGTACACAATGTTATCCTACCACCCACCTAAAAGGGATGAAGTAGGAATCCCCAATGGTTAAAAAATATTTTCAAACCAAATTTGGCCATTGGGGAGTCAATTTACAAAATATGCAACTTTTTGCTAAAAGTTGCTTGACAACCTTTTAGCAATTTTTTCAATTTGTGCAACTTTTACAATTTTTGATCAAAACATGATCAAACTTAAAATAAATGATCCAAATATGATAAAAAAGTTCTAAAACATGAAAATAAAAATATATCCTAAGATTTTAGGCTATTTAGACACCTTTGACCATAGTTGACTGAGGGCTTATTATTGTGTCAATCTTAGAACTAGGCCTTACAAGTAGGTCTAAATGCATAGCCACTATTTCTAACCTATCCTATAGGTTCTTAGGACTTTGATGATGTCCTTGAAATGTATCAATAGTATTTATTTTTTGAGAGTGTTCCTACACCATCTCTTTTCAAGAACTTTTTAGATTCTCTGTCATTTTACTAGTATTTTTTATTAGGTATTTTTGATACTCAATTGAAGCTATTTTGCTCCTTTCTTGTATACACATTCCTTCTAGTAGCCGAGGTTCAATTTTTTGTAGTGTGGGTAGCATTTTTTCAATTATTTTCTGTTACAATATCAATATTAAAAAATAAAATTGAACACTTTCTTGAAAAAGTGGCCGAGACCTCTTCTTCTCTAGTTCTTCTAAACCCACGTAACTATCACACCTAGAAATCTGCTATGCAATGACTTCTCCATTCAAAGGGTTTTTGGTTTTGTTTAGATACAGTGCAACTAGGTTCTAAGAGTCAATATTAGACTTTGCAATATAGGTATACGATGGATGAAGCCATGGATTTTATTTCTATGAGTGTTTCAGACAACTTATAGTTTCATCTTGATGAGTGTACCACTCCTTAAGAAATGTGGGACAAGTTCAAGGACTTGTTTGGCACCATCAAAAAGTTTAGAGCACTTCAGATTGAGGTAGACCTTACTTTATTGGTACCAGATTCTTTTCCATCTATTGAGGGCTTTGTAATGAGGTTAAAACAAAAGAGAACTTTATTATACAGGTGTGGGAAAGTGAAGATAGATAAGGAGTGCATATATCTGATTCTATCAAAGCTTCAATAAAACTTTTAGGTTTTCTCTTTTGCCTTCCATTTCACTATGGATGCTTTGAGTACTAGATTTACCATGCCCACTTTTGAGGTTTTTTTTTGATATATTGACTAGAGAGTAGTCTAAGATTACATAGTTGGATACTATCATAGGATGAAAGACCCAAACATTGGTTGCTCAGACATCTATAGGGAAGCCAAAGTAGAAGCAAAAGCCCAAGATAGATTCAACATCCAGTGAGAATTCCTCCAAGCCTACTCCTAAATAATATGCTCAAGAATCTACTTTGAAGAGTAAATTTTCTAGGTCTAGCAAGTCTTCCTTTAAGACTAAGAAGTTTACAGGTGATCCTTGTAGTTTTTGTGGAAAGAAGGACATCCAATTTCCAAGTGTTGGAAATGTCTTGAGGCTTTAGAGGAGGCCATTCAACAACATAGTATTGCTTCTCCAAATCCACCACCTCCTCCTTTAGGGAAAGGACATGCTCTTTTTGCATGAGCATTGTCTTCTACAACTGCTTGGATTGTTGACTCAGGTGCTTCTCTCACTTGATTTTTTTACCTCACTTGATTAGAGTGTTACTAAGCAGATTATAGTTGGTGACTCCACACATACTTTAGGTTTAATTTTAGGAACTATCTCTTTATAGGGTGGTTCACTACAAGATGTTCTCTTGGTTCTAGCCATTTCTATGAACCTCCTATCCATCTTTTAGATTCATCATTCTGGCTCTAGTAAGATAGTTGAGTTCTTGCCACATGATGTGGTTATTCGAGACCTCCATGATCATGACTTAGTTGTTGCTATTAGGATTATCAATCTTCAATCTCACTTATATTAGTTTGATGGCTTTCAGAGCTCCAAGTCTACAAGTCTTTCTCTTATTTCTCATGCAGACACAGTGATCAAGCTTTGGCATGAGTGTTTTGGCCATGTCAACTACATATATCTACAATAGATGGATACACAAGAGAAAGTGATTGGGCTACCTTAGATCTCTTGTACTGATAGTGTTCGTTAAGGTTGTACACTTGGAAAACATCACAGGGATCCATTTCTGACAAGTAGATCCACATGTACTAGGGAACCATTGGAGTTGATACATAGTGATCTTATGTCATTCCCCACTCCATCCATTTTAGGTTCTTGATATGTGCTTACCTTCATAGATGACTTATCTAGATGCACATGGGTATACTTTTTGAAGTACAAGTCTGATGTCTTTGATTCATTTCAAATCTTTAAGACATTTGTGGAGAAGCAGTCTGGTCTTTCTATCAAGTGTATATGCATTGACAATGGTAGATAATATGGGAATCAATCTTTCAGAGATTTTTGCACTAAGCATGGTTTACAACATCAATTCATAGTTCCCCATACCCCTTAGTAGAATGGTGTTGCAGAGCAAAAGAATAGGACATGACAAAAGATGGCCAATTGTATGATATAGTCTCGAGCTATGAGTTATTCATTTTCACATGAGGCTATCAATTATGCCAACTATATTTAGAATTAGATGCCTCACAAGGAATTGTAACATTTGACTCTTGATGAGGCTTGGACTCATGTCAAGACTGATGTTTCTACATTCTATATTTTTGGTAGTGAGGCTTGGGCATTTATTCTAGATTCACAACAAAAAGCCATGGAGAGGAAGATCCAACCACTCATCTTTGTTGGCTATTGCGAGGATGTGAAGGCTTACAAGTTGTTTGATCCTAATTCTAGAGATGTCTTGTTTTGGTGAGATGTCTAGTTTGATGAGCCTTATTCTCAGATGGAGCCTCCATCACTAGATTCTCTCTCACTACCTAGTACTTCCTCTACTCCTCCATAGGATTATGTATCCTCTGAGGAAGATCTTGATTTTGATCCTCCTTCACTACCTCCATCAGTTGTTTAGTGAGTTCCCAAGTGGGCTCATGATACTATTGATGTAGCAAGATCTATGGCAGGTGATCTTGTTGGTGCTCCAAATTGTAGCTCAAATTTTGAATGCTATTGAAGAAATTGAACCCTATGAATGCTTTTGATGCACATGTACCCGGTTATCAGTTTGAGGCCTAAGAGGTTTTTAATGCTTCTAACACCTTCCATTCAGCCTATCCACTTATTCCATGATGATAAAATTTCATTCTGAGTCATTTGGCGAAATCCTAATTTGAATAAATTTCAAATCTACATTTCACTCTGTGTTAAACAACAATAGGAGGCCATGTTTGCATTTGAATATCTCACACCCAAAAATGTTTTGTGACTTTACACTTTGGGAGTGTCTAGTGTCCATATGCAAGAACCTATGTTTCAGATTTTGAGTCATTTTGAGTTTTTTTGATTAGGTTTTGAATCCCTCAAAGTTGGTCAGTTACTGTTTCATGCTTTTGTGTAATTGTGCAATTTTCTGGGAAGCCCTATTTGACGTTCCATGAATTTTTCCCAGTTGATCGAAATGCTAAAATTCCTTTGCATTTTATTGTAGATGTTAGAGACTTGTTATGTTTCAAGTTTCAGCTTATGACAAATCAATTTGATCAGTTTTCAGACACGATTCCAAATGCAATTTCTATCTTTTAACTAGTGTCAGCATTTGCAGATTTTTTAGGACCCCTATTTGTGATATCATAATTCCAAATCAATGATAGGTGAGATCAAATGGATTGTACCATTGTGTTTTCCTCCGAAAATACTTCAAGAATGCCAATTTTCAAGTCACGATGAATCCATTTGCACACTTTTCCACGTCCATTTTGTGTGCAAAAAATGGCTTTTTGTCATTGTTTCAATCTGCAAATCCGAGTAGCTCAATCTAACCGATCGCCATTTGCATCCCATGATTCGTCATGAGCCCAAATCATATATTTATACTATCCTCATGACAAAGAACTAATGTCCCAGTTTTTGTTTCACCATGCACTCATTTGCCCAGTTTTCAAAGCCAAATCAAAACCCATTTAATTATTTTCTAACATGTTTGCTTGGAGGCAGTTCTAAGAGGTCAACTTTGATAGCGAATATGTTTTGATCCCAAATTTTTCATGAGACGAGATTTGACAGGATGCAAATTAGTGGAATAGAGATTTAGTGTGCTAGTTTTCAAAGTCCGATTAGGTGTTTGGGTCAATTTTTAAGGCAAGTCAATGGACATCTTGGTGCAAATTTGACAATTGGTATAAAATGACAAAAATGAGTTTTTAAGGATCAATTAGTGCTCGAATTTGTTTCAAATTAGTATCAGGTAGTCAGTGGGCCAGTTATAAGATTCAGTCATTGGAAACAATTTTTTTTTTAGCCAGACCCACTTTGGGGCCCAAATAATTATACCAGATTGGTAAGATTGATGATAATGTTGATTTTGATGGGTCAATGGATTCTTTGCAGGGAAGGTCTAATCAAGATTATATTCACCTTACTTCTATCAATAAAAATGATAACATGGAGCCAGAGACTCAAGAATTGTCATCTGAATCTGCAAGTCAGGAGTATATGAATGATGAAAAATTCAATCATCTTCTAGGAATTTTGAATTTTGATCTTTGTACCTCTTTTGGAGGCTTAATGAATCCATGAATGGAGCAGCAAATGATGGAAGCGGGAACACCCTCATTGAAATCAAATCAATCAAGAATTGAGGAATGTGTTGCATGCAATATAGTTATCAACTCTCAGGATGATTTTGAATCACATCTTGCTAGAAGAAAATATGCCAAGAAGTCGTTGCAAAGAATAACATACGCTAAAGTTCTATCACAAGTTAGAGATGATAGTATTCACTGTGAAAATGCTGGTAAGAAGATATTGATAAGTTTTGACTTTGGATTATTGGTCAAGGATAATGCGGAGAAAAGAATGGAGAAAGAACTTGTTGAGAAGGTTAAATATAATGGGGATATATCGGAGTCACACTTTCTAATGGTGCTCACTATCATTGAATGCAGATTGTAGATGCTGTGGTGATAGCCAAATATCTGGGGGCTACATTACTATTACTGACCATTAAAGATGGCTACAAGGAACCAAATGGAAATGTGATCATTGAACTTGTTTTTGTGAATGGTTGTGTGAAATCAACAATTTCATTGCAGTTTGTTGTAATTGTAATGTCGCCCACAAGTGCATTGTATTTCTGCCAAGGATTTTTAAAAAGAGTACATATCAAATTGACATGACAACTCTCTAGTCTTCTTCTAAATATTAGAAAATACAAAAATTTGAGACCTTGAGATACACATGGTGGACCAGTTCATCATAGGATTCAGTTTCATCACGAATGAAATCATACTGCAATTGATAGTGAAGCCTTTTCACAATAGCCTCAAATACATCAACGATGAACTCACTAAATGTAGTCTCATTACTACTCTCATTGTTCATAGAGATGCTGACCAATTGGTTCCATCCAGTCACAGGTACGACAATCTTTAGTCTCTTTGGGATTATCCAATTGTGAGGAACCATGAAAAGCCCACCAGGCCAAATCATGACTCCAAGCCCCTCATTAAAAGATGCAGTTTTTAACAACTTTGAGGATTTGTTTGACCAAAGCTGCCCATGTATGTCTTGGAAAAAATTCTAGTCTAAGCCGCCAAAAAATATGGAGTCCCACTGATATAATGACTCTTTAGCAACGTGATTCCTTTTGCAAATGTGGAGCCAATGAATAATGTGTGAGGTAATCCAAGCCGTTAAGGAAGAAAAGTAGACCAAAAGCAGAGGGCAGTTGCAAATTTTGACATGCATCACTGAAGAGAAGAACATGCCAAAAATGTAGGAAGGGACATAAAAAACTAAAAATCATGCTGAACATGAGGAGAACCACGTGAATGGAGTGGAGGGTGTTTCCTGAAGGCAGTGACCAACAACTTAAAGACACCAATAGTCAATGAAGGCATTATATGCTTTGAAGAGGCCATGATTTTTAAAGATTGAAAAGCCCCACGCATTAGAAAGAGGAAGCTCAGCCAAGAATCCACCAGTAAAAAGAGAGAAATGACCACATTGAAGAGGCCATGGTTGGGACTAAATGTGCAGAACAAATAGGAGCACCTACGTCGAAGCAGGGGATCCACTTTTTTTTAAATGAAAGACACATTGAAAGGAAGAAGGGACAACGATGAAGTTTAAAAGGGAAGGCACCCTTAAATTTCATTAAAAGACACTGATCAAAGCTAGAAGTAGCCGGCAAAACCAAAGCATGAAAGCAAAGCTACAAACACATTGATATAGAATAGAGCCCAAGATAGTAAGATGGAGGCAGAACCAGCGTATAAAAAGAAAGTTGGCCAATATTTTAAAAGGAGCATTCACCTATTTCTTAAAAGGAACTCATGCAAAGCATTTGAAGATAAAGAAGGTATAGTCAACATTAACAAGAACCTTGCACATAGGTTGATTGATTTCTGCAAGTAGAAGGGAGAGTTTGAAAAGGAAACCAAGGTGTGATTCGAAGGCATCAACAGGAGGCACTATAGATTGAGAACATGTGGGCAAAAGTAGAAGAAATGAAGAAGCCGCTTCTAATCAAAGCAATCACACGTTGTGAGCAAAGGAAAAACCATGAACAACATTAATCCCACATTTACTGTGGGAGCTAAATTTTAAGTCTTTAAATACTATAATAGTCACTTATTAAGATGAATTAAAAAACACGCTTTTAAAGGCAACTTCTTGTGCAGTTGGGCCCATGGTCGGCTGGCCAGTTAGACGCAGTCAGAAAGAAATTTTGATTGGACTCGCAGACCAAGATGATGATGTCAGAAGAATGAGTTCACTAGAAAGTCTCAAAATTCGGCTAGTCACTATTTCGCTACCCAAAAAATTCAAGAAATTTTGGTTGATGAGGTAGCGACTAGCCTAAAAACTTCCAAAATTTGATGAGAGTCAGAAATGGTTGTGGGTCCCACCTAGATGTCTCTGATGAACCAAAAGTTGCCAAGTTGCACCCCATGAGTGAGCAGAGTAGTATGCTAGAAAATGTGACCAAAATTCGGTGGTCACCATGTCGCCACCAAAAAAGTTGAGAAATTTTGGCTAGAGACATGGCAACCCATCAAAAAATTCAAGAATCTGGCAAGAAGCTAAATGAGAGGTGGGTCCTACTTGAATGAGTTAGCATGAATCAAAAGGTGCCATGTGGCACAATTTCCAAGGTAGACCGTGATATGGTGAGAAGATATTTCAGATGCACCAAATTGTGCCACGTGGCAGATTGAAGGGTCATCACTATGTCGCTAAGAGGAAGTTGCTCACTCGTTAGTATAGCGACATAACAAGTATGACATGGCACGATGAGGAGGTGATGACATGGTGCCCAGTTGTATAAGCCAGAGCCAATCACGTGATGACACATGACAGGATGGTCAAACTAAGTTTGACTTAGATGGAGAATGGTGGAAAAATTTGAGAAAACATAAATTTTAATATTTTATTATTTTTTGAACATGCAGGTCATCTAAATCATGTCTAAACTTTAGTATAGTTTGAACTTTATGAAAAGTTTAAATTTTTGCAAAATGTGTGCAAACCTTTAAACAGAGGTCTGATCTTCAGAGAGGCATAACTAGAGCAATTTTTAACCTAAATGGGTGCTACAATATACCACCAAAACTAGAAAGAGATGAACTTTCTGAATCTAAAGTTAGTTTGTGCATAGGCATTCACTAGTTTGTGCTATAGGTCAACTTGTGTTTCTTAGGGCATTGGCAGTAAAACAGGCAGATTTGATGATTGAGCATTAGAGTTCGTTAGAGGGCAGATTAAAAAATCCTTTGAAGCCTGAATGTAGAGAGAAACAATCTAAAAATGTTGTATTGGCTTCTTGAAGTCACTTTGTAACTTGCCTTTAACTCAAGGGGTTATGTAAATTCTTCAGTGAATCAACAGGGTTATAGGTTTATTGAGAAGGATATCATGTAAGAATGAGGTTTGGATTGAGCACAGATGTCTATTTGCAAGGTAAATAGATAGATTAGATAACTAAATATATAAATAAGTATCAAGTATCCATATGTATGCATTTGATTCATGAATTTGTCCAATGGTTAAGGCACTGATCAGTTTACAGGATCATTAGGTCTTACTGCTGCATATCTGAGGTTTTGCTAAATTCAACATTGTTAATCAAACATTCTTTCCATTTCATGTTGAAGGACCTAAATATTTAACCCTCACTCAGCTTATGAGATTCATAGCTTTGCATTTAGCTACTATAGATCTGTGTCATTTCATGTGTCATTAGGAGAAATAAGGGTAAAATTTGCTTAATAGATTTAGGGATATGTTTTTGGACTGGTACTATATCATTTTAATCTGAGGTCTACCCGCCTAGGTTTAGCAGAGCCTAAAGTAGAAGAAGGGTCAAGCCTTATAGTTGGCCCTGTGTCTAAAGTGATATGATGAGAATGGGAGTTAGCTACCCCTAGATATGTCATATTCTCATGGGGATAATTGAAAACTCTCCAGCATTTTCGAACACCAACAAAATTGTGACTCTTCTAGGGAACAAGGTTATAAATGCCCAAATTATGGAGCTGGAAACCTCTGATGTATTTTGCATATTTAGTTTTGTATGCAAGGTTTTGTGATCCCCAGTGAAGCTTTATTCATGGATAACAATATGTTGTGAAATTGGATGTAAATTGTGTTCTATGACTTTTATAGGTGTATCTTCAATCAGTTCAGTCTTTGCAAGTGCTGTTGAGAAAGTTCAGAGTCAGGAATCTTTTTATAAAGTGTATTTTATTTTCAAGGTGTTAATGATTTACAAGTTTCTCCTACATTGAAGGTCTAGTTCAGAGTTTTCAAGTGACAAATTATGTTTTATTTCTCACAAAGTGTGAGTGGCGACTCTCAAATCTCTGTACTAGTTTGTTCCTAGTTGATTTCATTGCAAAATTTTGAA
Organism: Cupressus sempervirens; assembly: GCA_028749045.1. Classification (NCBI taxonomy): domain Eukaryota; kingdom Viridiplantae; phylum Streptophyta; class Pinopsida; order Cupressales; family Cupressaceae; genus Cupressus; species Cupressus sempervirens. The sequence continues at coordinate 421,505,689 of CM053785.1, read as the reverse complement.
GGACTTTCAGTTGTATGGGAAGATCATAAGCTATTGATAGTCTCTTGGAAAGGAATTTTAAATTCTTGATAAGTTTTTAAGTGTTGTTTGCAATCTGCTATTATAAAGAATTGAAGTGTAAAAGTAGATCACAGTTGTGATTTCTTTATTCCTCTTGAAGGGAGGTGGCGACTCTACAAAGTTTGATCAGTGGTGTAAAGGATTTTCAGTCTTGCACCTATGCCAAATCAACAGATTGAAGTTTAGCATCAGCACTTGAGGTATTTTGGTTTTCATGTTTTCTTTTCATGGATGTCAAAAGTTGTTAAAAATGGTTGCCTCCATCTAGTGGTTTCAGCACTAAGAAATAGAGGTAGAAGTTTTAAAAGTTTATAAGATGGATTCTGAGTCTAGGTTTGAAAGTGATGTGCCAACTCTTGAAAGTGTTCATGCAAATATTGCTAGATTGAAAAGAAAGATTCATGATAAGACTATCTTAATGTTAAGAAGTACAATTGGTGATATTAAAGGTCTTAGTGGATTTCAAATTTATGTGAAGTTCAAATCAGTAGTTATGAATCTTGATGAGTTTTTAAGACCTAAGGAGTCTTTGTGGTGAGTGGTACTCTTAGATGTTTTTATGCCATGTTCGGTTGATTGGATAGCCAAGATAAGATTAGATAAGATTTGTGAAATCCAAGATTTTATCATGGAGGTTGAAAGTGTTTTGAAGGCTAATGAGTCTGTTGAAAGTGATAATGAATATAAAGATTCTTAGTTTTATAAATCAGAGGATAGTAATTAGAAATTTGATAATATGCATAATGTGGATTCATCTTCTTATGATAATGAATATAAAGAAGAGGAACAATGTGACAGTAGTAATAGTCTTCCTTCTAGTGATGAATGTGAATGTGTTACGATGCCGGTTGTTGAGGTGTCCTCTAAAGAAGAAGATGTATGTGATGATCAAAATGTTGATTCTTCAGAATATATTACTAACAAGTTTGCTGTTACAAATGTATCAAGCCATCTAGATAATGATCTTAGCCAAGGAGAAGAAACTAGGGATGAAATCTCATTAAGTGTTGATGAGATTTATGACTTGTTGGCTCATGATTTTGAAAGGTATACTAATCTATCCAAGGATGCTTGTGCTCTACCACATTTTGCATTTCTATATGGTGAAGTCATTTCCCCTAAATTTGATGCTGAAGAAGATATAGTTTTAGAATATGCTCTGTCAAGTTTGGGAGGTGTATGTAATGGTAGTTCATACATTAATACACATGACAACTTCTATGTTGAGAATGAAGATGTAGAGATAAGGTCTGTTGCTGATTCATTTTTTTCTCATTTTCATGAAGATGAGATACATTTAGATAGCTCATATGACAAGAAAAGTGATACTAATGAAATGGTTTATCCTAGTGAGTTGTTTGAGGAAATTTTTTATACGGATCAACATATTGTTAGAAGGAAATTTCATGATGACTCTTGTGATTTAGTATCTAATCATTTGTTAGAATATGAAGACAATACATCATATGTTCAATCTAATTTATGGAGTACTAATATTGCAAATGAGGAGAAGTCAGATTTTACATTTTCTTCATATTTGGATGCACAAGGTGAGTTACAATTTGATCCATGTAACTCGTTGAATGAAGTAGAATACCAAGCCTTTTTGTTTCCGGTTGAAGGAATCCATGGTTCAGTCAATGATGACCAGTTTTAGTTTGATGTCAGTTGTCATGATCATGCTGTATCATTTTTTCATAGTGAGAAAGATGAGGAAAGTATGTCTGACTTTTATACGCACTATGAAGATCATGATAGTTTTGTTTTACCTAATGAGCTGATTACAAATGTTGATATGTTTGGTGAAACAAAGAAGGATGAGAATTTTAGTTTACCTCAAGAAGATGTAAATGAAAATTAGGTGTATGACAAAGGTAAGGAGTTCTGAAACTTTTCGGTGGCCCGGGGCCATTGTTTGTACATAGTAGTGTAGTTTTTGCCCTGCTTTCAATAAAGTTGTTTGAGAGGATTTTTTGTTGTTCAGGTGTGTGGTTTGCTTCTACCAGAGATCTAAAATATTTCCGTGCCCACAAGGGGCATGCATCCCCAGACAGAGCCACTATTGGTGCTCAAAATTGTAGCCCAAATTTTGAGCACTATTGAGAAAATTGAACCCTATAAATGCTTTTGATGCACATGTACCCGACTGTCATTTTGAGGCCTAAGAGGTGTTTAATGCTTCTAACACCCTACATTCAGCCTATCCACTTATTCCATGACGATAAACTGTCGTTCTGAGTCATTTGGCAAATTCCTGATTTGAGAAAATTTCAAATCTGCATTTCACCGTAAGTGTCAAACAACGACAGGAGGCCATGTTTGCATTTGAATATCTCACACCCATATATGTTTTGTGACTTTTTTCTTTGGGAGTGTCTAGTGTCCATACCTAAGAACCTTTCTTTCAGATTTTGAGTTATTTCAAGTTCGTTTGATTAGGTTTTGAATCCCTCAAAGTTGGTCAGTTACTATTTCATGCTTTTGTGTAATTGTGCAATTTTCTGGGAAGCCCTGTTTGACGTGCCATAACTTTTTACTAGTTAATTGAAATGCTAACATTCCTTTTGTGTTGTATTGTAGATGTTAGAGACTTGTTATGTTTCAAGTTTTAGCTTATGATAAATCCGTTTGATCAGTTTTCAAACACGATTCCAAATATAATTTCTATCTTTTAACTGGTGTCAGCATTTGCAGATTTTTCAGGACCCCTGTTCGTGATGTCATAATTCCAAATCCGTGATAGGTGAGATCAAATGGATTATACCATTGTGTTGTCCTCAAAAAATACTTCAAGGGTGCCAATTTGCAAGTCATGAAAAATCCATTTGCACACTTTTCCAGGTCCATTTTGTTTGCAAAAAATGCTTTTCTGTCATTGTTTCAATCTGCAAATCCGAGTAGCTCATTCTGACCGATCGCCATTTGCATCCCGTGATTCTTCATGAGCCCAAATCATAGATTTATACTATCTTCGTGATAGAGAACCCATGTCCCAGTTTTCGTTTCCCTATGTACTCATTTGCCCAATTTTCAAAGCCAAATCCAAACCCATTTTATTGTTTTCTAACATGTTTGCTTGCAGGTAGTTTTGAGAGGTCAACTTTGACAGCGAATATCTTTTGACCCCAAATTCATCATGAGACAAGATTTGATAGGATGCAAGTTTGTGGAACAGAGATTTAATGTGCCAATTTTCAGAGTTTGATTAGGAGTTTGGGTCAGTTTTTAAGGCCAGTCAACAGACCTCTTGGTGCAAATTTGACAGTTGGTATAAAATGATAAAAATGAGTTTTTAAGGATCAATTAGTGCTTGAATTTGTTTCAAATTAGTATCAGGTAGTCAGTGGGCCAGTTATAAGATTCAGTTGTTTGGAAACAAATTTTTTTTAAGCCGGACCCACTTTGGGGCTCAACTAATTATACCAGATTGGAAAGATTCATGATAATGATGGTTTTGATGGGTTAATGGATTCTTTGCAGGGAAGGTCTAGTCAAGATTATATTCACCTTACGTTTGTCAATAAAAATGATAACATGAAGCTAGAGACTCAAGAATCACCATCTGAATCTGCAAGTCAGGAGTATATGAATGATGAGGAATTTAGTCAGCTTCTAGGAATTTTGAATCCTAATCTTTGTACCTCTTTTGGAGGCTTAATGAATCCACGAATGGAGCCAAAAATGATGGAAGGGGGAACACCCTCATTGAAATCAAATCGATCAAGAATTGAGGGATGTGTTGCATGCAATATAGTTATCAAGTCTCAGGATGATTTTGAATCACATCTTGCTGGAAGAAAATATGCCAAGAAGTTGTTGCAAAGAATAACATACGCTAAAGTTCTATCACAAGTTAGAGATGATAGTAATCATTGTGAAAATGCTGGTAAGAAGATATTGATAAGTTTTGACTTTGGATTACTGGTCAAGGATAATGTGGAGAAAAGAATGGAGAAAGAACTTGTTGAGAAGGTTAAATATAATGGGGATAAATTAGAGTCACACTTTCCAATGGTGCTCACTATCATCGAATGCAAATTGTAGATGTTGTGGTGATAGTCAAATATCCGGGGGCTACATTAATATTATCGACCATTAAAGATGGCTACAAGGAACCAAATGGACATGCGATCACTAAACTCGTTTATGTAAATGGTTGTGTGAAATCAATAATTTCATTGCGGTTTGCTATAATTGTAACGTCGCCCACAAGTGCATCATATTTCTTCCAAGGATTAAAAGAAAAAGTACATATTAAATTGACATGGAAACTCTCTAGTCTTCTTCTAAATATTAGAAAATACAAAAAGTTGAGACCTTGAGATACACATGGCGAACGAGTTCATCATAGGATTCAGTTTCATCATGAATGAAATCATACTGCAGTTGATAGTGAAGCCTTTTAACAACAACCTCAAATACATCAATGATAAACCCACTAAATGTAGTCTCATTACTACTCTCGTTGTTCATAGAGATGTTGACCAGTTGATTCCATCCAGTCATAGGTACGACAATCTTCAACCTCTTTAGGATTATCCAATTATGAGGAACCATGGAAAGCTCACTAAGCCAAATCATGACTCCAAGCCCCTCATTAAAAGATGTAGTTTTTAACAACTTTGAGGATTTTTTTGACCAAAGCCGCCCATGTATGCCCTAGAAAAAATGCCAGTCTAAGCTGCTAGCAAATATGGAGTCCCATTGATATAATGACTCTTTAGTAACATGATTCCTTTTGCAAATGTGGAGCCAACAAATAATGTGTGAGGTAATCCAAGCTGTTAAGGAAGAAAAGAAGACCAAAAGTGGAGGGCAGTTGCAAATTTTGACACCCATCATTGAAGAGAAGAACATGCCAAAAACATAGGAAGGGACATAAAAAACTAAAAATCACGCTGAGCATGAGGAGAACCACATGAATGGAGCAAAGGGTGTTTCCTAAAGGCAGTGACCAACAGCTTAAAGACACTAGCAATCAATGAAGGTATTATATGCTTTGAAGAGGCCATGGTTTTTAAAGATTGAAAAGCCCCACGCATTTGAAAGAGGAAGCTTAGTCAAGAATCTACTAGTAAAAAGAGAGAAATGACCACGCTGAAGAGGCCATGGTTGGGACTAAATGTGTAAAACAAATAGGAGCACCTACATCTAGGTAGGGGATCCACATTTTTTTAAAATGAAAGGCACATTGAAAGGAAGAAGGGACAATGATGAAGTTTAAAAGGGAAGGCACCCTTAAATTTCATTAAAAGTTGCTGATCAAAGCCAAAAGTAGTCGGCAAAACCAAAGCATGAAAGCAAAGCTTCACACATGTTGATATAGAATAGAGCCCACAATAGTAAGATGGAGGTAGAACCAGTATATAAAAAGAAAGCTAGCCAGTATTTTAAAAGAAGAAGTCACCTATTTCTTAAAAGGAACTCATGCAAAGTGTTTGACGATAAAGAAAGTACAGTCAATGTTAACAAGGACCCTACACATAGGTTGATTGATTTATGTAGGCAGAAGGGAGAGTTTGAAAAGGAAACCAAGGTGTGATTTGAAGGCATCAACAAGAGGCACTGCAGATTGAGAACATGTGGGCAAAAGTAGAAGAAATGAAGAAGCCGCTTCCAATCAAAGCAATCACATGCTGTGAGCAAAGGAAAAACCATGAACAACATTAATCCCACATTTACTATGGGAGAAAATTTTTAAGTCTTTAAATACTATAATAGTCACCTATCAAGATGTGTTAAAAAGCACACACTTTTAAAGGCAACTCCTTGCACAATGGGGCTCGTGGTCGGCTAGCCAGTTAGACATAGTCAGTAGCAAATTTTGACCAGACTCGCAGACCAAGATGATGATGTTAGTAGAATGAGGTCATTAAAAAGTCTCAAAATTTGGCTAGTTTCTATGTTGCTACTCGAAAAATCCAAGAAATTTTAGCTAGTGAGGTAGCGACTAGCCAAAAAACTTCCAAAATCTTGTGAGAGTAAAAAATGGCTGTGGGTCCCACCCAGATGTCTCTGATGAACCAAAAGTCACCAAGTGGCACCCTGTGAGTGAGCAGAGCAATATGCTAGAGAATGTGACCAGAATTTGATGGTCGCCATGTTGCCATCGAAAAAGTTGAGAAATTCCAGCTAGCGACTTGGCGACCCGCTGAAAAATCCAAGAATCTGGTGAGAAGTTGAATGAGATGTGGGTCTTGCTTGAATGTGTCAGCATGAATCACAAGGTGCCATGTGGCATGATATCCAAGGTAGTCCATGATGTGGCGAGTAGATATTTCAGATGCACCAGATTATGCCACATGGCAAATCGTAGGGTCATCACTATGTCACTAAGAGGAAGTTGCTCACTCGTTAGTATAGCAACATAGCAAGTATGATGTGGCATGATGAGGAGGTGATGACATGGCACCCAGTTGTATAAGCCAGAGCTAATCACATGATTACATGTGGTAGGATGGTCAAACTAAGTTTGACTCAGATGGAGAATGGTGGAAAAATTTGAGAAAACATAAATTTTAATATTTTATTATTTTTTGAACATGCAGGTCATTTAAATCATGTCTAAAATTTAATATAGTTTGAACTTTATGAAAAGTTTAAATTTTTGCAAAATGTGTGCAAACCTGTAAGTAGAGGTCTAATCTTCAGAGACGCATAACTAGAGCAATTTTTAACCTAAACAGGCGCTCCAATATACCACTATAATTGGGAAGAGATGAACATTCTGTATCTGAAGTTAGTTTGTGCACGAGCATTCACCAGTTCATGCTATAGGACAATTTGTGTTTCTTAGGGCATTGGCAGTAGAACAGACATATTTTATGATTGAGCATTACAGTTTGTTAGAGGGCAGATTAGAAAACCTTTTGAAGCCTGAATGTGGAGAGAAACAATTTGAAAAGGTTGTACTAGCTTCTTGAAGTCACTTTGTAATTGGTTTTTCACCTTTTACCGTGAACTCATCTTTAACATCAAAAATTAATTACAATGGTGAATCAAATATCTTAGATATTTCTACCTTGTAGAGCCATAATGATGAAGATTTGATTCACCAGTTGAGGGAGAAGATCAAAAAGATGTTTTAACCTATTGATAAGGTTTTCCAAGTGGACAGCTGTCATGTTCAAATCAGATTTGGGAATGAAATTTTGTCATATATCTTTCTTCCTTCTTCTCTTTTGAAGGTTGTTGGCAGTTTTCTCTCGGTAATACTAGCAGGGTTCCAGTGTTTTACTGTGAAACCATTTTTTTAGCACTTTCTCTCGTGTATGAACAACAATAGGTAGGTTAATGCAAATAGTTCAAACCTATTAGGTGTTTTCATGTTTTTATTTCATGCATATGGTCGTATTGTTTCAAAGAAATTAATACAAAGAATAGCAGGTTGATTTTTATCTTGAATCTTGTCTCCTATCTCAGTGAACTTCAATATTTTATGATGTTTGAACAAAGAGCCTAGATTGTACTTGTAGTCCCTTAAGGATGTATGTTGTCTTATTTTTTCTTGTAACTCAAGGGGTTATGTAAATGCTTCAGTGAATCAACAGGGTTGCAGGTTTATTGAGAAGGATATCATGTAAGAATGAGGTTTGGATTGAGCACAGATGTCTATTTGAAAGGTAAATAGATAGATCAAATATATGAATATATAAATAAGTATCAGGTATCCACATGCATGCATTTGATTCATGAATTTTCCCAATGGTTAAGGCACTGATCAATTTACAGGATCATTAGGTCTTATTGTTGCATATATGAGGTTTTGCTGAATTCAACATTGTTAATCAAACATTCTTTCCCTTTCATTTTGAAGGACCTAAATGTTTAACCCTCACTTAACTTATGAGATTCATATCTTTGCATTTAGCTTCTATAGATTTGTGTCATTTCATGAGTCATTAGGAGAAATAAGGGTAAAATTTGCTTAATAGATTCAACGATATATTTTTGCACTAGTACGATATAATTTGAATCTGAGGTCTACCCACCTAGGTTTAGCAAAGCCTGAAGTAGAAGAAGGGTCAAGCCTTATAGTTGGCCCTATGTCTGAAGTGATATGTTTAGAATGGGATTTAGCTACCCCTAGATATGTCATATTCTCATGAGGATAATTGAAAACCCTCCAGCATTTTCAAACACCAATAGATCCTTTAGATTCTCATCACACTCATGCTTAAACTTATGGTAGTGAATTATTAAGTCATGACATTTCAAATGATCCATAAAGTTTTTCATAGGTGATAGGACAGTTAGAGTTGGATAGGGCTATGGATGAGGAGTACTCTTCTTTTATGAAGAACCATACATGGGATCTTTGTCCTCTTTAGAAAGGAAGAAAGTTGGTTCAATGTTGGTGGGTGTAGCATACCAAGTATATTGTAGATGGTTCTATTGAGAGGTACAAGGCACATCTTTTTGTGAAAGTATTTTCATAGGTTGAGGGTACTAAGTACTCTAATACCTTTGCTCCTATCGGCAAGATGAGTTCCATTTGCCTTGTACTCTCCCTTGTAGCTTCATAGGGATGAACATTTTTTTAGATGGATGTGAAGAGTGCATTTTGGCATGGAGACCTACATGAGTAGACCTATATGGAGCAACCTCATGGTTTTGTGTAGGACTCTTCTTTGGCATTCAGGCTTTAGAGTTCTTTATATAGTCTCAAACAAGCCCCTAGAGCTTGGTATAAGAAGATGGATTCCTTCTTGCATGCTTCATAGTTCACTCAGTGTCATTTTGATCCCATAGTATACATTAAATATCATGAGGCTAAATTATTAATACTTTTTCTTTATGTAGATGATCTCATCATTATAGGTAGCTCATCCTCCATGATTTAGAGTGTTCAATGAGCTTTGAGAAAGTGATTTGAGATTAAAGACCTTGGACTTCTACACTATTTTTTGGGCCTACAGGTTGTTCAGTCTTTGGATGGGATAGCCATACTCTAGTAGAAGTATGCTCTTGATATGCTTCAAATACTCACCATGCTTGATTTCAAGCCTACTCCCACACCTTTTCAGTCAAGTGTACTTTTATCTACCACTTATACTACTCCTACAATGGATTCCACTTTATAGAGACAACTTGTGGGTAGTTTGTTGTACCTGACACACACACATCCTGATATTTCCTTTGTAGTTGGACTTGTCTCTAGGTTATCACATGACCCACATAAGAGTCATTGTAAAGCTTCAAAATGTATCTTGAGGTATATCTAGGGTACTATATGTTATGGAATTCACTACACATCAGGAGATCCTCACATTGTTGGTTATAAAGACTTAGATTGGGTTGGTGATATTGATGATTACAAGTCTACTTTTGGATTTGTTTTCTACCTAGGTTATGATCCTATCACATGGTCTTGCAAGAAGCAACATCCTCATGCATTATCATCTATAGAGGCAGAGTACAGGGCAGTTGTGCTAGCTAGTTAAGAGGTTTTATGGCTTCGACAGTTGATGACAAAGTTTGGATTTCCTCTTGATAGTTCCACCTTTCTTTGATGTGACAATCAGAGTGCTATACACATTTCTCACAATTCAATTGAGCATCGAAGGACCAAGCACATTGAGCTTCACATGCACTTCATCAAGCATCTGATTTAGGATGGCACTCTTAGCTTGGAGTACATTCACACTATTGAGTAGGTTGTAGACATCTTCACTAAACCTTTTGCATCCCTATGGTATCTTCAGCTACATTCTATACTTGGGATGAAAGAAGTTATCCTTGGGGGGTCTTAGTGATGAGTCATTCCTTCCTTATTTTCTTTCTTTTTAGCTTCTTCTATCTATTATTGGAGTAGGGTTTTTCCCACATAGTTTTCACTATTTCTCTATTTCATAGATGTTTGGCTATGATTGGGTACCTCATTAGGCCTTGTTGTTGGGACCCAAGTTTTCTTTCAGCATTGTAGTTTCCTTTCTTTTTTCATGCATTGCACATAGAAACATTATTGCTCATCTTAAGGGGAGGTGTTAGAGTAAAGGGTTATTTAATTTAATTTATTGAATTATATACCCTCTTCTTAAGATTTCACTTTATACACTTGCATTTCCATTTAATAATTAAATATTAATTATTAAATGTCATTTTACCTCTTAGGGTTTCACTTTTAGGTTTTAAAATCTCCTTCTATAAGGATTGGTCAATTGTAAATTTCATTCATTCTTTCAGTTTGATAATGTAATTTTCCATATTTTCAGAGCACAACTGTTGCCTCTTCTTTGTCTTTTCTTCTCTGTGACAGGTTCTTTCATGCATGTTTTCTTTGGGTTTTATGGATTTTTATTGCTCAAATCCTTTAGAAACAATTGCCACGAGTATATTTCCCATCATTGGGATCTCCACCTAGATCTGAATCAATAAATCCTTGTAAAGTAAAATAAAAAATTACTTCATAAAATAATCGTACATTAAGAGTGTCTTTAATATACTGCAATATTATTTTTGCAACTTGAAAGTGAATTTTTTGAGGCTTGGAAATAAATCTTGAAACTAAGCCAACACTAAAAGCTATATCAAGTCTAGTAAGAATTAGATAATTCAAACTTCCTACAAGTTGTCTATATGAAGTAGCATCAACGAAGCAAGTGTTCATATTAGCCATTAAATTAGTTCCTAATTCATATAGAATGGAAACATGGTTAAACTCATTCATCTTAAAATTTTCCAAAAGATCTCGAGCATACTTGCATTAAGAAATAAAAATACCCTTAGGTGTTTACCATATTTGCATGCCTAATAAATAATGTAAAATTTCTAAATTAGTGATTTGAAATGTTTGAATAAGTTAAAACTTAATATCATAAACTAAGGTGTTATAACTTGAAGTAAGAATAAAATCATCAACATATAGAATGACAATAACAATGTTATCTTCATTGTGTTTGTTTTATAAGTTAGGATCATTTTTCCTTCTTATGAAACATTGAGAAATAAAGAGAACATTAATTCTAGAATACCACTCTCTAGGAGATTTCTTTAAACCATAAAATAAATTTCTTTAGTTTACACAATAAATATCCATTACCTTCTTTAACAAAATCAAGAGGTTGATACAATATAAGTTTCTTCATGCAAATCAACGTTTAAAATGTCATTTTCAACCTTCATTTTTGATGAATAGGCCAATTCATTTTAGAAGCTAAAGAAAGAACTAGTTTAATGGTAGGAATTTTTGTAACAGGAGAAAAAATCTCATTATAGTCCAATCTTTCAATTTGAGAGAAACCTCTCATTACTAGCCTAGCTTTAAACTTACTAACTTTGTTATTGGCATTTAGTTTAGTTTTATATAACCATTTGCATGAAACAAAATCCTTACCATGAGGCAAAGGAACTAAATACCAAGTTTTATTTGAAATTAAAGTGTCATATTCCTCTTACATAAATTTTTGCCAATGAGGTTGAATTTTAGCTTGTTTAATAGTTTGAAGATAATTAGAAGTCACAATACAAGACATCAAACGATAATCACAATTATTAGTTCTCCTAGTTTTAAGTCCAATTCTAGTAATATAATAATCACTTCATTAAGTAAATCTTGAAACCATTAAGGTTTTCTTTGAAAAATAACTTATCACAATGAGGAGGGGATATATTATTAGAATAATCATCATTAATTTCACTAGAAGGCATATAAATAGATGCATAAGGTGTAGGGTTTAGATAAGGAGGTCATTCCTCCACAATGTCAATTTTTCTTCGACGAGATTTATCATCTTGAACCTCAGAATAATCATTCACTTATTTTTTTCCATACAAATATATCTTACAACTTGCTCTTTGTTAGTAAGAGGATTATAAACTCTATAACCTATAATACATTCATCATGCCCAACAAAGATAAAAGGAGAAGATTTAATGTCTAATTTGTGCCTTTTCTATTTGGGTGTGTGAACATAAGCAATAGACCCAAGTATCCTCAAGTGTTGTGAATTATTTCATATTTGACCAAGATTCTTTAGGAGTTATATCTCTCAAAGCTTTAGTAGGTGTTCTATTAAGAATATAAGTGGCACAAGCCATAGCTTCATCCCAAAACTTGTAATCCATATTTTAAGCATGTAACATACTTCTATGCATTTCCACAATAGTTCTATGCTTCATTTACATTACACCAATTTATTGTGGTGTATAAGGAATAGTAAGCTAATGTTTTATACCAAAGATCTTAATTAAAAATGAAAAACATTGTTATTGAATACCATTTTTAGTTTACAAAAATTTAATCTTAGAACTAGATTGCCTTTCTACAAACATATAAAATTAGTAAATGTATCAAGTACTTGATATTTACTATGTAAAAAATAGATCCAAATTCTTCTAGTAACATCATCAACAAAGGTAAGAGAATACTCTGAAATTTGGATGGATATGTTCTTCATGGGTCCCAAAATATAACTATAAATAAGGCACACCTTATGAGATGCCCTCCATTATGTACTATGAGGAAATGTCTCCCTAGGAACCTTTCCACTCATCCATCCAATGAATACAATTTTAGATGGAACAATATGGGGAAATCATTTAACCATATTATATTTTTACATGAATGAGATATTATCAAAATTCAAATGATCAAACCTTCCATGCTACACATTAAAATCAATATTTTCTTGTAGAGAGTACCTTGAAGAGGAAACATCATAAAATTTAAACAAGTTATCATGATCTAATGTAGCACTAGCAACAACTTGATTAGTGTTAGGATCAATAACATAGAACATGTCCTTATGAAATTCAACCTTATAATCTTGACATAACTTAGCAACTAAAAGAATATTTGATTTCAATTTAGGAACATAGATGGCATCACGTAACTTTCCATTTGGAACACTAACATCACCAAATCCTCCAAAATCACAACTATTATTATTAGCTAATTAAATAGGAATATTTAAAGGATCAAGTTGAAAGAATAAAATATTTATATGTGAGATGTAGTATGTTGAGAAGCACCGCTATCAATGATCCATTGTAATTGTTTGGAAATATTATAATTCTTAGATAACTGAGTGGTGGGGGGGTGAATCAGTTATGACTAATTTTATTTATCCTTTAGATCAATCACTCAATAACAACATTAAACATTATAATTCAAACCAATTTCATCTTTCCATCAAACTGTTATCTTATTGTTCCTTAATATACTGAATATCAAAGTAATCATCTAGCTTATATCAAGTTGCAACATTAAACAAACAACATGAAAAAAACATGAAATAAAATAAGCATTCATACATTTGACACAAGTATTAAATGTAGAAACCCTATAAAGGGAAAAACCACCTAAGAGCCAACAATCCAATTATTTTCACTCTTCTGAAGTGAGCTCTTTTAGGAGCCAACCTTGTTAAAGGTTACACAAACATTATTAGTTGGCCTTATTAGAGGGATTTTACCAAAGATCATCTAGACTCTATCACTTATTGGCATTTCTAAAGAGTGATCTTCTCTAAAGGACTTATAAACATCACTATTGAATTCTACCATATAGGATTTCAAAGATTTGTTAGGTCCACTTAGTTAAGATATGTTTATGCTACAATGGTAAGAAAGTAACAGTGAAATGATCTATTAGATTATAGAACTACCTTGCTTATTTAGATCTCTTCTTTTCTCTATCTCTTCCTTTTGATGTCTTTCTGGTAGATTCACACACTCACACTTCAACTTAGCACTTTATCTTCTTGATCTTCATGATATTGTTCTACTCGAATCACCTTCTGTCTTTCTTCTTTTTCAACTTGAATGATAATCATCAATGATTAGAAACAAGATGTTGGAAACTACATTTGGAACAATTTTTATGTTGTGATTGATGTTAAACCTTATTGGTGAGAAATTTTCTACTTAAGTAGAGTGACATATCAAGATGATTTGAGAGGATGATATAACAAGATGACCTAGTGGAAAGGTTGAGTTATGTGGAACTACAATGTTTATTGATTAGTTGGATTTTAAGAAATTAATGTGTTTTTTAATCATAACACTAAGTGGAGAAGACAACTGAGTTGAAGCCTAGAAGGGATCATCAATAAAGGGCCAAATGCATAGGCTAAACCCATCTTCAAAGCAGAAGATCAAGGAACTTATAGTTGAAGTAAGTCTGTGCAAGTGTCATTTGAGTGAATAGTAAAGGCCAAGACATACTAGTGTTGACCGAATGAATAATAGAAGTTGAGAAAATATAGTGTCGATCGAGCACTAGTAAAGAATGAGTATCAAAAAAGTTGGATAGAGAAAAGTTAGTGTAAGCCAAGGAAGATAGTTAGTGAAGACTAAGTTATTTAGTGATGACCAAGGTTGAGGAACACAATTTTGGTCAAGTGTTAGCATTTGCTATTTTGTGAAGGAATTGAGATTCCCAACTGGCACAATTTTAATTCTTGAAATATGTGAAGTGTGTTGAAGATAAGGATTGATGAGATAGAATATTCAATATAAGAAAAGGGTTAGGTGAGAAATCAAAGGGTTGGATTTAAAGAGAAGTTTCTAGAAAGGAAGAAGATGAATAAGAAGGTGGACATATTCATTACATGTGTTCAATCTTATCATAACCCTAAGATCAATAGTGGTGTTTAAGAGGAAAAAGATAAAGGTTACCTACTTAAGGAGGTATAAGAATTAACCTAGAGGGTTAGTAGTGGCTAATTTTTTTGACTATCAAACTAGAGTAGAAGGTTGAAAAGGACCAGAGTGGAGGTGAAGAGTGGCTACTTAAAGGTTTTTCCAAGTAGACCAGAGATAGTAATAGAGACATGAATGGAGTCTAGTCAATGACTTAATAGAGGAGCTACATTTTAATCTATATTTGCAAAGTGAGTTGTATTTATCAAATCAACCTTCTATTACTTTCGAACCATTGTATCAGTTAAAATACTTTAATCAAGGTTGAACTAATAGTCATTTGTAAATCCTTTTTTCAAGGTGAAATTCTAATGGAATGTTCTTAAGTCCTCTAACAAGGCAAATCCTAATAGGGTGATTAAACCCTTTAACAAGGTTACACTTAATAGTGTGCATTGTAACCTTTAGTAGGGTTGGCTCCTAATAGAGCTCACTTCAAAAGAGTGAAAAATTGGTGATATGTTTTAGGTGGTTTTTCCCAAATTGGGTTTCTACGTTAAATCTTGGTGTCTTACTTGTGTGAATGTTATTTGAGATGTTTTACACTTTAACATTTTACATTTTTCAAGTTAAGCTATTATTGGGATAGTGGGCTGCAAGTTTATGTTACTAATACATTACTAAAGAGATTGAGCTACTTAATGAATAGATCTAAGTTGTTTGAAGAGTTCGCAATCTTATTTTGCACATTTGGACCTAAGGATAATTGATTCATCCCCTCAACACACTCTTGGTTATTTTAAATCATTCTAGCAATTGGTATCAAAGATTTTGGTTCTTGTGAAGAAAATTTTGAAGGGACTTAAACCTAAAGATCAAGATGTACAAAAAGGAGGTACCCAAGTTGAACAAGGAAAATTTCCTTGCATGACAAAGTTTGATGAAGCTTCACATTGCTATGGGTGAATCAGTATTCTACAAACTTTTTCCCACAATTGGATATTATTAATTACTTTATTATATATATATATATATATATATATATATATATATATATAATTTATATATGAAAGTAAACTAATAATGTTGAATAGTAAATAAAACCATACATAAAGAGAACTCATAACACCATATTTTGTTAACTAGGGAAACCCTAGCCAAGGGAAAACCTTGGTGGGTATGGTACCCACAAAATGATCCACTAAACAAAAGAATCCTATTAAGGATATTGATCTTGTTAGGAGTCTATGAATTACATAGTGTCTCAGTCCTTGTTAGAGGACTAGGCCCTATTAAAATTCACAGTCCTATTAGGAGTTTCTTCAACCCTATTAGGAGTTAGTCCAATTAAAACTGCATGCAAGAAGAGCCCACTACCCTAACATACAATTACACAATATAGTGATCTTCTACAAAATGAGATAGATAAGAAAACCTCTTTGTTTTTGACAATTATACTTCGCATAGCTCTGATATGGGATTAGAATTTGCATCATAGATCTCTCATACAAGTTCACATGTCATATACATTGTTTTCATACTCATTATATACTCCACATTCATGTTACAACACATTCACAACATCTCCTTACTTCACATGTAATTATTCTTTATCTATATTCCTTTCTTTCACAAAAAACTCTTGCGTAGTTGACTTGATGCATTTACACATTGTGTTAATTTAGGGTAAACATCTAGGATGTTGTCCCTACACAAGTAAGTAATTATTTCACGAAAATAATAATTCCTCAACATGTTATTCCTCTATTTCTATTATATATACTGCCTTTACTAGTGTTTTACTTATAAATTCATCTGTACTATTTGTATTGATTTGTGCACTTAGGTATGTCATCATGATACCCTTTTATGCATGTCCTTAACTGCACATGTTCCAAATATCTAGCCTAAACAATAGCAAAAACAATCTCTACACTGCTAGAGAAACTGTCTAACACTTAGACAATTTTTTGTTTCTGACCGTAGAATCTCCAAGTGTATATTTTCCATTTTACTCTAAGATATATATTTCCATAAATGAAAACCATAACTCATCCTACCTAGCCATATTGCCAACAGTAGATTCTTAGGTTATTCCACTAAGAAAAAAGCATATAAGTGTTTAAATTCTAACACTAAGAAAGTTGTGGAAAGTGCAAATGTGAAAGTTGATGAATATGTAGAAATTAATCAAGTTGAATATAAGAAGGAACTTAAAGATTATAATTTTTTTACATACATTGATGAAGGTGAGCCCATAACCTTACCTAAACCTGAGAAGAAAGTTTCCAAGTAGTAGTAGCTAGTACATGCCAAGTTACAACAACAACATATCAAATATCATGCAATTGGTGTTGAGTGTCACAAAGAGCATCCTAAGCATCAAAAAATGATTGCCAAAAAACTAGAATAAAAAGCCAATACATATGAAGTGCTACCTAAAGCTAACCTACAAGATGAACCTAAAGAAGAAGTGAGAAGAACTGAGCCCATATTAGCAAAATATGCATGAAGAAATCATGCACCTGGTCAAATAATTGGAGACAAAGACTCTAGAGTTATGAAAATAAAAAGAATGAGGAGTGATAAATATGTACTATGTGAATTTGAGCCTAAATTAGTAAAGGATTCTTTGGATAATGAATACTTGATTCAAGAAATGAATGAAGTGATTGAGTAGATAGAGAAAATCAAAACCTGGTCACCAAAGGACAAGAATGTTATTGGAACAAAGTGGGTATTTGCAAATAAGATGAATGAGAAAGGTGAAGTCAAAATAAATAAAGCAAGACTAGTTTGTAATGGATATGTACACGAAGAAGGTATTGACTATGTAGAGACATTTTCCCTTGATGCAAGATTAGGAGTGAGAACTTTTCTTGCATATTCTTCTTACAAAGAATTCAAAGTGTACTAGATGGATGTCAAGTCTGCATTTCTAAATGGAATACTAGAAGAAGAAGTCTATGGTGAAAAACTTGAAGGATTTTTTGACCCAAACAAAAGATATATGGTATGTAAACTGTACAATGCACTGTATAGATTGAAACAAGGCCCTAGAGCATGGTATGAAAGACTGCACACTTATTTGGTGAAGATTGGCTTTGCAAGAAAAAATGATAATGGAAATCTATACTTGAAGATTGAATTTGAAAAATGGATACTATTAGTAGACATATTTGTGGATGATATCATATTTGGAGGAAAAGCTACATTGTGTAAATCTTGTGTAGATCAAATAAGGCAAGACTTTGAGATGTCTATGTTTGGAGAGATCAATTTTTTTGTTGGCCTGTAAGTGTATCAAATGAAGAAAGGTATCTAAATTACACAATCAAAGTATATCAAGGAGATATTGAGAACCTTTGGAATGGAAGATTCAAGAGTAGTTGGAACACCCATGGCTACTAGACATAAATTTTCAAAGAATAATGATTCTACTAATGTGAATCAAACCTTGTAGAGATCAATGATTAGAAAATTTTAATATGTTGTTCATAGTATACCATATATTGCACTATCCATTGGGATTGTTCCTATATTTTTTACAAATCCTAAGGAGAATCACATGATAGCTGTGAAAAGAATTCTGAGATATCTAAAAGGAATAGAAGATTATGGATTGTGTTAAAAAAGAATGACAAGTTTGAATTGAGAGTATATAATGATGCATATTGGGATAGAAATTTTGATGAGAAAGAGAGTACAAGTGGTAGAGCTTTCTTTCTAGGAAATAGACTAGTTTCATGGACAAACAAGAAGAAAAATTGCATCTCCAATCTACAACTGAAGCTAAATATCTAGTAGTAGTAGTTAATTATTCTAACATAGTGTGGATCAAAAAATTATTGAAAGGAATGAAGGAAAAGATCACTGAACTGGTTGTTATATTCTATGACAACACAAGTACTCTAAACATATCTAAAAATCCTATGATACACACCTAGACCAAGCATATTTCTATCAAGTATCATTACTTGAGAGTTGGCATGATGGGGATATCTAATTACTTCTCCAAAGCTTTTCTATCTCTTCCTAAGACCTATCCATTGGCCTTATTAGGGTACTTTATTTATCCCACTCATAGATTACTAGTATGATCCCTATCCCTTTTAGAACTCTCCACCAATTTTAAACTTCAAACTATACCTCAATTCCCTCCTAGTGCACTCATGGGCATAACTAGCCATTGTTCTTCCTAGACTATTCTTGGGACTAGGAATAGGTTTCCTTTATATTCCTTGTTATTTCTCAATCCTACTTGATCCATCCTAATGGTTTCTCACTTGTATTTCCTATCGATTTCTTGCTTTGTTAGTTTTAGGCCTTGTAGCCTTTTTGCCCCAATTAGACCTCCTAAAAACTAGGTTTCTTGGATTTTATCAAAAATTCCCTTAATAACCCCCTAAATCAATTATGGATTCTTCCTAACACATATAAAGAGTCAAATATTTCTTATGTCTTAGGTCTTGACATTTTCCATACACTAGATTTCTACCAAACCCCTATTTTTAAGGGTTTTTAGAGCATATGAATCTGTCTAGTGTCTTTGCTTTCAACAAGTGCTTCAAAGGTATTCCCTAAACTTTTCCATGCTTGTAAATTTCCAAGACATATTTCCAAGACACATGCCACTTCACTTTCACACTCTTGGATTGGCACATCCAATCCATTCAACAAGCCCTCTTGTTGTTGTTTTGAACAAGCACCTAGCCGAAATGCCTCTACACTCACCTAGGGATTGGTATTTATAATAGATCCTCTACAAACCATGAATCTAAAATTTATATTTACACTATTTACAAATTATCCTACTTTATTCTAAGAGGCAATGGAATTTCAACTCTAAGAACTCAACTAGAAGCCATTTCTGCACAACTGGCTCTGAACAAGGCAATGAATTATCAAGACACAACAACTTAACAAAATGATAACTAACATAAAAAAAAAACCAAACTAATGCTAAAAAAATTAATAACACAAAAAATATTTAAGTCTCAATGTATTAATTTAGTTCTTTCAATCCATTAATCATTGGATGAAGGCTTTGTCACTCAATTTCATACTTTTCTTGCTCTTTCCAATTCCATAATCCGTACAATTCATTCACTAACTTGAAGATTAGGGTTAGAGTGTTCTTATATATCTTACCCCCACATGTCTAGACCCTTAGGTTAGGGTTTGGGAAACATTAAATCCCTTTCCTAGGTTTGAGGAAAAGTTGTCATGAGCAACTTTTGCATCTTTGTGAAACCATTCACTTCATTGGTTCAAATTGATGTTAAACCATTACATAAGATCTCAAAACAACTAAAAACATCAAAATCTCAAAAATCATTCCACTTTGCGGTCCTAGTCAAATTTTTAGCCTTTTTTGACTTTCTAGGAACTAAACACCTAGATCCTAGGAGATCACTCAAATCACTTGACTCCACTTAAACCTAAACTATCCACACACACACACACACATAAAATTGGTACTTCATAGCTTAGCACTTATTAACTGGTGGTTGGAAAAGCCAACCTACAAGCCAAAATGTTCTCAAAACCTTAAGATGCTCCAACACCATTCTCCCCTTGCAACAAAAAGTTAGGGAACCTTTGGTGTTAAGAACTCCTCACTGATTCCATGCTTCTTAGAGTCACTCTCAGCTATCCAAGTAGCCTCTAACTCTGGCTGGTGTCTCCACTTTACCAAGTACTCCATGTATATCTTGTGCCTAGTTTTCTTCTTCACTCTAGACTCTAGAATCTTCTTAGGTTGCGGCTTAATTTGATTAGGTACCTTGAGTTCCTCCACATCCCTATCCACTTTAGTACTATATTGTTCATCCTCCATCTTTGGTGCTTTGTATTTGATCAAATTCTGTACATTAAATATGGGAGAAATGGAAATCTCCTTGGGTAGTTCCACCTTGTAGGCATTTGGCCCATATTTGGCCAATACCTTACATGGTCCAATCCTTTTTATCTATAGCTTACTTGTCATGCCCTTCTTTAATCTAGCTTTTTTGAAGAATACCATCACAAAATCACCTACCTTGAATTGTATATCTCTTCTCCCTTCATCTCTCTTAGCTTTTAATTTTCAATTTTCCTTCATTAGAGTCTTCTTTACTTGCTTATGTACCTCTCTTATTGATTGATAAAAGTCATCAACATGACCACTTACTCCTCCATAAACCTTCAAGTCTCTAAGCTCAAGAACTCCTCTTAGGTGTAACCCATATATTGCTTCAAATGGACTTCTACCCATAGTCATGTTTGTACTATCATTATAAGAATTTTTTTTTGAGAAATGACTTTTTCCCATCCTTGTCCATACTCCTTAGTCAAAGACCTCAACAAGTTACCAAGTACCCTATTGACTACCTCTGTCTGACCATATGTTTGGGGATGGTAGGCAGAGCTATGGGACAAGTTGGTTCCTAACCTCTTCCAAAGTGTCTTCTAGAAATGACCCATAAACTTCACATCCCTATCTTCCACTATGTTCATGGGTAAGCCATGTATCTTGAATATCTCCTTGAAGAAAAGGTGGTCAATGTGACTGGCATCATGCGTTGTTTTGCACAAAATAAAATGACCCATCTTACTAGACCTGTCCACCACCACAAACACAAAATCCAAAATATTAGATGTTCTAGGTAGACGTACTAAAAATTCCATGCTGATGCACTCCTAAGACCTATTTGGGATGGGTAATGTCTTGTAGAGACTTGCATTTGACGATGTCCCCTTTTCCATCTGACACAACCCACATTTCTCCACATATCTCCTTACATCTTTCTACCTCTTAGGCCAATAGTATAACCTTTCTACTAAGTCTAGGGTCTTGTTCAACCTAAAGTGTCCACTCAAACTCCTATTATGTTTCTCCTGAATAAAATTTTCCCTAATAGAGCCTCTTGGAACACACAACTATTTGCCCTTGAATAGTAACCCATTTTGTAATGTGTAGTCAATATATTCACTATGAAAATTATTATCAAATTTAGTACATACCTTATAGATATTTGAGAAGTTTGCACCCCCTTTGTAAAGGTCCTTGAATTCTTCAACTCTAATTCTTTGCAATTGGATTTCTTGAACAATGAGAAACCTCTTGCTAAGTGCATCAACAACCTTATTATTAACTCCCTTCTTGTGCTTGATGGTGAAGGAGTAGGACTATAGTAGCTCCATCCATTTGATATGCCCAAAACTCAATATATCTTGAGTGTTGATGTAACTTAGGGCCTAGTTATCAGTGTAAACCACAAACTCCTTTGGTAACAAGTAATGCCTCCACTTTTTAAGGGCTTGTACTAAAGTATGTAGTTCTCAGTCATAGGATTAATACCTAGACTTGGCCTCATTTAACCTTTCACTAAAGATTAGCACTGGCTTGCCTTCTTGGCTTAGGATTACACCCACTACAATGTTACTTGCATAAAATCTACTATGAATGGCTTATCAAAACTTGGCAATACCAGTAAAGGTTGGGTAGCCACTTCCTTCTTCAATCTCTCAAAACTAGAATTGGCTTCCTTGGTCCACACAAACTTTGTCTTGAGTCCTCCTTTTATGGTGTCAAGGAATGGTGCACAAATTTCACTGCATCTACTTATAAACTTCCTATAAAGCTAAGCCAACCCATGAAAACTTCTCACTTTAGCCCCTATCTTAGGAGTAGGCCAACTTAAAATGGCTTCAACCTTGCTCTTTTCCATCTTCAAGTTGCCTTGTGATACTACAAATCCTAGGTAGACTAGTTCTTGCTTCATGACCTCACTCTTTTCAAGGTATATGGTGGGCTTTTCCTCTTGGAGTTTCCTTAGCACAAGTTCTAGGTGTTTCATGTGTTCTTCTTTGGTTTTGCTAAAGATGAGGATATCATCTAAGTATACTACCACAAAGAGTCCTATATAATCCTTTAGAACCTTATTCATTGCCCTCATAAAGGTACTAGGTGCATTTGTAAACCCAAATGACATTACTAACCACTCATATAACCCTTTGTAGTATTAAAATCTGACTTCCATTCATCTTCCTCTCATTCTAATGCGATAGTATCAACTTTTTAAATCAATCTTAGAGAAGTATTTAGCACTCCCTAAGAAATCCATTAAATCTTCTATTCTAGGAATAGGAAACATATATCTAATAGTTATCCTATTTATTTCCCTAGAATCAATACACATTCTCCACTTACCTCCCTTTTTAGGATCCAACACCACTAGAACAACACATGGGCTTATACTCTTCCTAATTAGACCCTGATGCAAAAGCTCTTGGACTTGTCTTTATATCTCTTTATTTTGTTCTAGTGTCATTTTGTATGCAACCTTGTTAGGAAATGATGCCCCTGGCACAAAATCAATTTGATGGCTCATTTCTCTCTTTGGTGGAAATGTAGCTAGTATACCTTCACAAATGATGTCCTTGAATTGATCTAGTAGTTGCTTCACCTCTTTTGGCATGGGTGATTGTTTAAGCATCTCCTCCTTCCTTGGTTTCACCAATATGGCATAGCCAACTCCTTCTTCCTTATTTATATCCTTTAGGAATTATTTTCAACTCATCAAGAGTGCATTGGATTCTACCCTCTCCACTACATCTTTTTTTATCAAAGAATGGATCTTATAAGTTACTCCATTCTAAGTACTTATTCTCTTTACAATAATATAGTGCCTCCCTATCATATTGCCATGGTCTACCAAGCAATAGATGGCAAGCATCCATTGGTAGCACATCAAAAAGTATAATATCTTGGTACTTACCTATCATGAACCCAACCCACACTTGTTTCATTAACCAGTATGCTCTGACCCTTATTCAACCAGATGACTTTGTATGGACATTCAAGGGGTATCTTTGTAAGTTTCAACTTCTGAACTACCTCCTCTGAAATGATATTATCAATAGATCCTGAATCAATTATGATCATGCATACTTTGCCTAGCATCTTGCACTTGACCCTAAAAAGAGCCCTTCTTTGCTTATTCTAATCTTTGGTAGGTTCTTTGATCAATATCCTCCTCAACATGTGATTCTCTCCTTTCTTTGAATCTAGGCTTGCGTTTGATTTTTTTGGACAATCCTCTTCTTGGACATAGGCAATCTTTTTCTCTCCTTGTAAAGATGATGGTTTATAAGGACACCTATAAGTTGGGTGACCCAACTACCCACAATCATAATACTTCATGGAAGCAAAATGGGAACTTCTTGCAAATCCACATGATCTTCCTCTTCCACTATTGTAAGAACTTCTACCTTTTCCATATCCACTCTTGTTATTTGGCTCATGTCCTTGCTCTACAAACTTGGAGTCATCTTGGCCCTTATTGTCATTTCCTCTTCCACTTAAACCACCCCTTTGACTACCTCTAGTATCTCTCCCTCTTACTCTACCCCTAGTATTTGAATCTTGTTTTTTCTTGAGTTTTTCTTCCACTTTAATAGCCATCTAATAAAAACTATGAAGAGTAGTAAGTTTAAAGAGACTCAACTCTTCTTCAATATTCCATTTAAGTATATTTAGGTATCTTTCCACTTTAATGCTTTCAAGTTCTTGGACTCTCAACCTTAGTCTTAGTTTTTGGAACTCTTCTATGTAAGAAGCTACATCTAGGTGTCTTTGTCTAAGATTTTGTTTCTACTTGTGCAATTGGATGTCATAATCATTAGGTAGATAATTCTCCTTCACATTAGCCACCATAGTTTTATAGTTTGTTATCGGTTTCTTTCCTCTCTTCTCTCTTTCTTCTTGTAAGAATTTCCACTAGGTTAGTGCTTGTCCTCTTAGCCTTGATTTGGCTATCTTCACCTTTTGATCATCTGTTATTCCATCAAATTCAAAGTGATTTCTCATACCTTCAATCCACTCCATAACTAACTCTACATCCATTCTTCCATAAAAGATAAGAATGAATTCTAGTGCTTTCCTACTTAGTGCCTTCAATACTTTTAGAAAAGGTTCCTCTACTAGTGGAGGGTCTGGTTCTAGCTCTTCTTCCTCTTCTACTTGATTCTTTCCCTTGTCCTTTTCCACTTCTAAATTCTCTTTCATCTTTCCCACAGTTTCAACAACTTCCTCTATCTTTTTTCTTCCTCTCTTCTACAACTTCCTCAAGAATTCTATTCTTTCTTATTTTTCAATAAAATCTCTTGTAAACTTAGCATTAGTCACCATAATGCTTTCTCTTATGGATTCATTTACCTTTGACATGCACTCTACTCTACCCAAGCCTTTTAATGGCTATGATACCACTTTGATGGGGAGATCTAACTACTTCTCAAGAGCTCTTGTAACTCTTCCTAAGACCTATCCTTTGGCCTTGTTAGGGTAATTTATTTACCACACATAGAGATAACTACTACAATCCCTATCTATTTTAGAACTCTCCACAAATTTCAAACTTCAAACTATACCTCAATTCCCTCCTAGTGCACTCATGGGCATAACTAGCCATTCTTCTTCCCTGACTATTCTTCGGATTAGGAATGGGTTTCCTCTCTATTCCTTGTTAGTTTTCAATCCTCCTTTATCCAAATTTATGGCTTATCACTTAGGTTTCCTATTGATTTCTTTCTTTGTTAGTTTTAGGCCTTGTAGCCTTTTTCCCCCAATTAAGCCTCGTAGATACTAGATTTCTTGGATTTTCTCACAAATTCCATTAAAAACCCCCTTAAAAAATTATGTATTCTTCCTACCACCTATCAAGATTCAAATATTTATTAGGTCTTAGGTATTGACACTATCTACACTGGATTTCTACCAAACCTCTATTTTTAAGGGTTTCTAAGGCATATGAACCAGTCTAGTTTCTTTTCTTTCAACTAGTGCTTCAAAGGTCATCCCTTCACTCATCCTTTTTTTTTAAATTGTCCAAGATACATCACCCTTCACTTATTCACTCCTAGATTGGCACATCAAATCCATTCAATGAGCCCTCTTGCTGTTGTTCTGAACAAGCACCTAGCCAAAATACCTCTACACTCACCTAGGGTTTCATATTAAAAATAACTCCTCTACAACCCATGAATCAAAAAATTATATTTAAAATATTTACAAAATATCCTACTTTATTCCAAGAGGCCATGGAAGTTCAACCATGGGAACTCAAGTAGGAGCCATTTTTGCACAACTGGCTCTGAACCAGGCAGTGAATCAACAAGACACAAAAAATTAACAAAATGATAACTAACCTAACAAATAAACCAAAAAAATGCTATGAAAAGTAAGAAAACAACAAATTCTGAAGTCTCAATTCATTAATTTAGTTCTGTCAATCCATTAATCAGTGGATGAAGGCTTTGTCACATAATTTCAAACTTTTCTTGCTCTTTGCAATCCCATAATTTGTACAATTTATTCACTAACTAGAAGATTAGGATTAGAGTAATTTTTTATATCTTATCCCTACATTTCTAGACCCTTAGGTTAGGGTTTGGTCACCATTAAATACATTTCCTAGTTTTGAGGAAAAGTTGTCATGAGCAACTTTTGCATCTTTTGCAAATTTGCCAAACCATTCACCTCATTGGTTCAACTTGATTCCAAATCATTACATAAGACCTTAAAACAACTAAAAGCATAAAAATCTCAAAAATCATCCAACTTTGGGGTATTGGTCAAAGTTTGACCCTTTGTTTACTTTCTAGGATCTAAACACCTAGATCCTAGGAGATCACTCAAATCACTTGACTCCACTCAACCTAAACTATCCACACACACACACACACACACACACAAATAAACTTGAAACTTCATAGCTTAGTCCTTATTATCTGGTGGTTCACTAAGCCAACCTACAAGCCAAAATGTTCTCAAAACCTTAAGACTGTCCTTCACCATGGTACAAGACAAAGAAGTGAGATTGGATTATGTGAATACAAAGGAATAGATAGCCAATATTTTAACAAAAGCCTTACCTAAGGATGCACATGAATATCTAGGGGGTAAATTGGGGGTGATTCCCCTAACTAATTCTACTTAAGCCAAGATGGAGCTTTACATCAAATGTT
Organism: Cupressus sempervirens; assembly: GCA_028749045.1. Lineage (NCBI taxonomy): Eukaryota > Viridiplantae > Streptophyta > Pinopsida > Cupressales > Cupressaceae > Cupressus > Cupressus sempervirens. The sequence continues at coordinate 421,479,037 of CM053785.1, read as the reverse complement.
TTGATCAGAATATCTTACAAATTGATGCAAAAGGTCACACTTTAGGACCTGCATAAAGTTGTGAAGAGAGAAGCACAAGATGTTGAATCAGTCATAAGAAGATCCTAGTTTAGAGAGCTAACAAAGAGATATCTACATGTATAATTTCTATAAGATAGATTCAATTAAAGATGTTGAAATGTCTTTGGTATTATTGTCAAAGAGGGAGAAGTTCATAAGGTACCATCAAAAGTACAAAAAGATGGAGAGATTATGAAGTAATTACCTATATAGTAATGAGAAAAGAGGGAGAAGCCATACAATTACCATGAAAAGAAAGATATTAGTGAAGGTGTTTCCATCAAAGAGGGAGTTCATTTTATGATATGAAGTTGTGAGATGTTACAATTGATGTCTAAAGGTATTACAAATTAGAGCTGCATGGCAACCAAAAGATGATGTCAAAGAGATTATTCGACACTAAGAAAATAATCATAATGAAACTAAGGATATTAATGTTTGAATACTTTAGAATAACTGGGGGGGGTGTGTGAATCAGTTATCTAAGGTCCAAATGCTCAAATAAAACTTTTTAGCACTTAAAAAATTCATATACATATATATCCTTATCATGTGTCATGCATGCATAAAATAATTCCATCAACTGAGTAGGTCACTCTCCGAGGTCATAATCTCTTTGTAGAAATGTAAACATTAAACACGACAAAACCATTCACACAATTTGACATAAGGATTTTACATGGAAATCCAATTTGGGAAAAACCACTAGCTACATGCTACTAATTCTCATTCTTCTAAAGTGATGCCCTATGAAAGGCTAACCCTATTAAAGGTTATAATATACACTGTTAAATGTGACCTGATTAAAGGATTTCAATCACCCTGTTCGGAGTGAACCTTGTTAGAGGACTTTATAACATTAAATTAGAATGTCACCCAGTTAAAGGATTTACAAATGACTGTTAGGTCAACCTTAATCCAAAGGATTTATCCTAAACTGATACAATGATTAGAAAGTAATAGTAGGACTTGATCTGATAACAATCACAACTTACTTATAGATTGCAAATCTCTATTTTAGTCCTCCATTTTTCTTGGTTTTCATACACTTCATCTTTGATAACTTATTCAACCTTCAAGATATCATCCTCTTAAGCGTTTTTTCTTTGTATGCCAATTGTAGACTCTTCTCTTTGGCCCCTATATGAAGCAACACCCAAGACTTCTTGTCTTCCTTGGGTTCTCACACATGCCAATTGTTAGTTTTGGCCTTGTATCCCCTTATAATGAGAATTTAGATCTTTTTTTTCTTTATCACAATTGCCCATCTTAGGATTAGGTCAGATTCATTGAATCCTCCCTCTTTTCCATTTTGTTCCCTCTAGAAACTTCTTCTACAATCCTTTTTGAATTTGCCTCAAAATGGTTTATCTTGAATTATGTGCCTCCAGCTCATCAAGCTTATCTTCCATAGGCTTCACACAATCCAAGAATTCAACTTTGTCAGCTCAAATTCAACAAATCTTTGATCAAACTCTAATTGTTGTCACTTGGCAACAACTAGCTTCTGATGCTCAACACAAACTATGTTGCTCGACATACTATTATTTTACTATCACTCAGCACATACTAAATTCACTTGGCATACACTATTTCTTCACTTTTCTCAGCACTAACTGATTTTTTGCTTGACTTGAACTAATATCGCTTAGTTCCTATTGATCACCCAGTCAAGCTTAGTATACACAATTTGTATTCCTTGTTCTTCTAGAGACAACTAGTGTATCCATCAACTTCAGCTTTAAGTAGATAAATAATACATCATATCATCTATGCCTTAATTGGTCTTAGTGCTCCTTTTATACACCAAATAACTTAACCTTTCTCTAGGTACTCTTTTTGATCTCATCTTATCAAATCCTCTTCATCAATCAAACAAATAATAGCATTCAGACCAAAAGCAATTTTCTCACACGTAAGTAGCAGGGTTGACATTATTGACAATATAATGATTATTCTAGATTCCTCAGATCAAACAATCTTGTATTCAATAATCTCCCTCTTTGGCATTAATGGAAAACCAATAATAAAAAGAAAATTAATACCATGTATTGAAATCTCCCCCTCTATCTTTTTGTGTCCTTCCTCTATGTAGGATAATGTGATCTTTGTCAATCTCCTCCTTTCTAACTTCTTCCTTTCATATCTCCCTCTTAATTTCTATCTTTTCTTTTGTAGGTATCTCCCTCAATATGTATTACTCTCATCTCTCCTTGACTATCTTCCTCTAACTTTTTGTCTTTTTGACTCTGTAGTTTATCTCTCCAATATGTATCTCTCCCTCTTTACTAAGGTATCTGTCCCTCTTTGACAACAATACCAAAGACTTGTCATCTCAACATGTAGATGTTATCAATTTAGGTTCTCCCTCTATCACCTTGCTTGTGGTTGTTCTTCTATTCCATCTCTTTGCTTACTTTAGGCAACTCCTAAAATAAGATCCACTCTATAAATTTACAAAATATGACATTTAACTCAGTTGATGTAGGGAACTAGTCTTTCTTCTCAAGTAGCTTTGGATAGGGGTACCACCCCTAGTTTACCTCTTAGATACTCATAAGCATCCTTAGGTAAAACTTTTTTGAATATATCAGCTATTTGTTCTTTTGTATTCACAAATTCCATCTTGATTCTTTGTCTTGAACCAACTCTCTCAAGTAATGATACTTGATTTCAATGTGCCTTGTCTTTGTATGCATCACAAGGTTCTTAGATATATTTATAGCTCTTGTGTTTGCACAATAGAGTATCAAAGGTTCAACAATTTCCTCCTTCATACCTTAGAGTAGCTATTTGATCAATACCACATTTTTACAATTCACTATAGTAGCCACATATTCAACTTCAACAATAGATTGTGATATACAATTTTGTTTCTTACTAGTCCATGAGAGTAATCTTTTCCCCAAGAAAAATGATCCACCACTTGTACTTTTTTTGTCATCAATGTTTCTAGCCCAATCAACATCCGTATAGGCTCTCAATTCAAACTTATCATTTTTCTTGTAGTATAGATCACAATCTTTTGTTCCTTTCAAATATCTCATAATCCCTTTGACTGCCATCAAATGATTCACCTTAGGATTTGCAAAAAATATTGCAACAATCCCAATAGCTAATGAAATCTCAAGTCTTCTATGAACTACATATTGCAATTTGCCAATCATAGACCTATACAAAGTTTGATTTACTTTAGCAAAATCATCAGTCTTTGATAGTTTATGTCTTGTGACCATAGGTGTGCTAACAGGTTTTGAATCCTCCATACCAAAAGTTTTCAATATTTATTTATAATACTTTGACTGAGCGATGTAAATATCATACCACGTTTGATACACTCTCAAGACAATAACGAATTTATTCTCTCCAAACATGGACACCTCAAATTATTTCATCATCTCTTCAGCAAATGTCTTGCACAATACATTTTGTCCTCCAAATATGGTATCATCAATAAAAATGTCAACTAGTAAAATACCTTTACCTCCTTCAGTCTTCTCAAAACCAATCTTCACAAGATAATTGTGAAGCCTCTCATACCATGCTCTAGGAGCTTGCTTCAAACCATATAAAGCTTTGTGTAATCTACATACCATGTTCTTGTTGTTTGAATCAATAAATCCTTCTAGATGCTCAATATAAAATTATTCTTCTAGTAAGTCATTCAGAAATGCAATTTCACATCCATTTGATAAACTTTGAAACCATTGTATGCAAAGTAAGAAAGTAGAGTTCTTACTCCTTCCAATCTAGCAACAGGTGCAAATGTTTCTCAATTCCTTCTTCTTGGGCATACCTCTTGCAAACTAATCTTTTCTTATTCCTTGTCATGTCACCATTCTCATCCAGTTTATTTCTATATTCCCACTTTGTTTAAATAATAATCTTATTCTTTGGTTTGGGTACAAGTGACTAGGTTTTATTCTTCTCAATTTGATCAATTTCTTCTATCATTGCTTGACTCTAGTCATAATTTTCTAATGCATCCTTCACTAAATTAGGATCCTTCATTCTTAGGTAAAATGTATCACTTCTCAACTTATTCCTTTTCATAGGTTTGGCTTCTTTATCTCCAATAATTTGTTCAATAGTGTGATGTCTTCTAACATACTTTGACAATCTTGGTCCTGCTCTACTTTCTACAATGAATCTTTCAACTTTAGAATCATTGTGTGCTTCTCTATCAGGTAACTTAGCATTCCTTTCATGTTCACTAATCTCAGTATCAGAATGTACCTTGGCTTCTGATTGCGACTTGGCTCTTGAATGCAACTCAACATTCATTGTATGTGACTCAGCAATCACTGACTCTTGTTGATGTTGATTTGCAACTTGGTTCATAGCTTCATCATCACTCATGTCATCATAGAAATATACAAAAGTATTATAATCTTTAGATTCTTTTGTAGGTTCATCTTCATGTACCTCTATATATTCATAAAACTTCACATTTTCACTTTCCACAACTTTGTTAGTGTTGGTATTTAAACACTTATAAGCTTTACTTCTTGTGGAATACCCTAAGAATATACAGTTGATATGATTGAAAGGATCATTTGAGTAGAAAGATTTTTATTGTTGAAGAAGTGTTTACAATCATTGTCTTGTCACTGATGTCAAACCTACCCCATATTGGTAAGACAATTGCTTATATGTTTCAAGTACTATCACTTGGTTGATTGATGAAGAGGATTTGATCAACAAGATGTAACAAAAGTACCTAGAGGAAAGGTTAAGTTATGATTATGTATTGAAGTGTAATAATTAGTTAAGATAGTGATAACATAATGTATTGATGATCTAATTGAGGTTACAAAATGATTGGCTACAGTTAGAAATTTTAGAAGAAAAAAAGGTTGGACAAAGTTCATTTGCTAAGCTTGACGAAGTTGATAGGAGGTTTTGAACAAAGTTAGTGCAAGCCAAGAAAAAACTCAATTAAAGCCGAGTGAAAGAAATTTCTAATGGATGTTGAGCAAGTTAGTAGATGTCGAGTAATTTTCAGTTGATGCTGAGCATGAGTAAAATCTAATTGATGCCAAGTGACTTTTCAATAAATGTTGAGTAACATAGTATGTGCCCAAAATCATTTAACAAGGTGGCATTCCAAGTAAATGGCCTCAAATCCTCTAACAAGGCTCACTTTTAATAGGGTGATTGAAATCCCTTAATTGAGTCACATTTAACAATGTGTGTTATAACCTTTAACAGGGTTAGCCTTTAACAGGGCATCACTTCAGAAGAGTGAAAAAGGAGTAGCATGTTACTAGTGGTTTTTCCCAAATTGGGTTTTCACATTAAATCATTATGTCAAGTGTACTAATGGATATGTTGTGTCTTATGCTTTACATTTCTACATGTTAGTTTAACAGTAACATATCAGTTTTGGTTAAACAGAATGAATGCATGCATGGTTAAGAATTTATATGGGTTCACTAAATTGTGAAAAGTTTTATTTGGACATTTGGACCTTGAATAATTGATTCACCCCTGCCTACCCCCCTCTCAATTATTCTAAAAGGAATTCTAACATATACCTTCTTCACTTTTGGCATCAAATTTTCCATTTTTTTTCCCCTTAAGAATGTAACACTTGCTTCCAAATAACTTAAAATATTTTACATTGGGTGAGTATCCATACCATGGTTCAAAAGGTGTCGAATTTGTACCTTTCTTGACTTGTACTTAGTTCAAAATATAGGTACCTTTCTTGACTTGTACTCAATTCAAAATATAGGTAGTTGTACTAACAACTTCTCTCCAATATTTCAAAGCAACATTCTTCACCATCATGAGTGTTCTAGCACAGTCCATTATAGATCTATTCCTCCTTTCAACAATCCCATTTTGTGGAGGGGTCCTAGGTGCAAAAGTCTATCTCTTGATTCCTCTATCATTATGGAATATCTCAAACTCATTTTATGTAAATTCTCCACCTCTGTCAAATATTAAAAATTTTAAGCTTATGCTAGTTCCCTTCTCAACTCTTGCCAAGTACCACTTAACCATTTGAAATGCATCAAATTTTTTCTTCAAAAACATAACTATCATCATCCTAGAATAACTATCAACAAATAGGATACCATACTTTTTACCTTTATAGCTCTGCACATAATTGGTCTACATAAATCATTACGAACTAAATCCATAATTTCATTTGAAGAGTGAGCTTTCCTTTTAAAACTAGATTTTTCCATCTTTCCTAACTGATATTGTTTACAAATTACATTATTTGGTTTCTTCCATTTTGGAAAGTCTTTGACTCTCTTCATCTTATTGATACTGACCAAATTATCAAAAATTACATGATATAGTTTTTTGTGCCATAGCCACAAATTATCAAATTGTACAAAAAGACAATTAGCATCATTCATGTCAAGGTAGAATAGATTACCTCTAGTTTGATAACCATTTACAATTAGTTCCCCATCAAAATCATAGATCTTAGCTTTCCTATTTCCAAATTCAACCTTACATCCAACACTATTCAATTGTGACACACTTAACAGATTATAGTTAAATCCTTCTACGTAAAAAACATTGTCACGTATGATCTTATCTATCAACTTTATTGATCCATTCCCTTTGATTAGACATGGTGCATCATTACCAATCTAACACTATTTCCATCATAATGCACAAGAGAATTGAACTTACTTATATCTCCAATCATGTGATTAGAACAACCACTATCAAGAATCCATTTGTCACTCTTGTTCACATAAGACACCAATGCAGTTGCCTCATCTTCATCAAGAATCATCCTTCATTGCAACATAGACAACTTAATCATCATGACCATCATATTCTTCATTGGATTCCTCTTCAGCAATGTAATTGACCTTCTTTCCTTTGTCTTTGTAATCTTTATTGTTCTCATCTCTTTTACCTCTGAATTTGTCTCAAGTTCTATTTATTTTCTTCTTAGGAGACCCTACAGAAATATGACCAACTTCATTATAATTGAAACATATGATAGGTAACTTACCTTTGTATTTTCCTTTTCCTCTATGAAATCTATTAGCCAACAATGCTTCAAGCTCTTAAACATCATCTTCATTTGTATCACTATCACTAGAAAGATGTTTGACCTTTTTCTTTTTCTTTTCTTTAGAATCTTTTAGTGATAATTTAGCTTTGAAAGTAGATTCAAAATTTTTAGTTTTGAAATTATCAAAATTAGAGAGTTCAAAGGCAGTGAGTCTACCCATTAGTCCTTCAATGGTCAGATCATTACCATGTGTGTATCTTAGCTATTGTATGGAAGAGAATCTAATAGCATAGATAGGCAACAATGTTCTCAATACTTTCCTAATCATAGTCTCATCTTCAATAGTACTAGTTGCTCCTCTGATAGCATTAACAACCTCTTTTACTTTGGCACAATATTGAACTATATACTTTGCAAAAATGCAAATATTAAACACTACAAAATCATTCACATATTTTGACACAAGGATTTTATGTGGAAACCCAATTTGGGTAAAACCACTAGTAACCTACTACTAATTCTTACTCTTCTAAAGTGATGCCTTGTGAAAGGAGAATCTTGTTAAAGGTTATAATACACACTATTCAATGTGACCTGGTTAAAGGATTTCAATCACCTTGTTAGGAGTGAGCCTTGTTAGAGGACTTTAGAACATTCCCCATTATAATGTCACCCAGTTAAAGGATTTACATATGATTTTTAGGTCAACCTTAATCCAAAGGATTTATCCTAAAATGATACAATGATTAGAAAGTAACATTAGGACTTGATCTAATAACAACTCACAACTCACTTGCAGATTAGATATCTCTATTTTAGTCCTCCATTCTACTTGGCTTTCATACACTTCATCTCTGGTAGTTGTTCACCCTTCAAGCATTCATCCTCTTAAGCCTTCTTGCTTTGCATGTCAATTATAGACTCTTCTCTTTGGCCACCATACGAAGCAACACCTTAGACTTCTTATCTTCCTTGGGTTCTTGCATGTGCCAACTATTTCTTTTGGTCTTGTATCCCCTTATAAAGAGAATTTAGGTCTTTTTCCACTTAATCACAATCGTCCATCTTAGGATTAGGTCAGGTTCATTGAATCCTCTATCTTTTTCATTTTGTTCCCTCTAGAAACTTCTTGTACAATCCTCTTTGAATTCACCTCAAAATAGTTTATCTTGAATTATGTGCCTCCAACTCATCAAGCCTATCTTCCACATGCTTCACATAATCCAAGAAATTAACTTTTTCAGCTTAGATTCAATGACTCTTTGATCAAAATTTAATTGCTATCACTCAACAACAACTAGCTTTTGATGCTTGACACACACTTCGTTGCTCAACATCCACTAAAATTCACTCAGCACATACTATGTTTTTATTATCACTTAGCACATGCTAAATTCACTCAACATACACTATTTCTTCACTTTTCTTGAAACTAACTAATTTTCTACTCAGTTTGAACTAACATCACGCGGATCCTATTGATCACTTGGTCAAGCTTAGCAGATACAATTTGTATTCCTTGTTATTCTAGACTTAGCTAGTGTATCCATCAACTTCAGCTTTAAGTAGATAAATAATACATCATATCATCCATGTCTTACTTGGTCTTAGTGCTCCTTTTATACACCAAATAACTTAACCTTTCTCTAGGTACTCTTGTTATCTCATCTTATCAAATCCTCTTCATCAATCAAATAGATGATAACATTCAAACCAAAATAAATTGTCTCCCCAACAAGTTGTAGGTTTGACATCATTGAAAATATAATGATTTTTATAAATTACACACATGAAACAATCTTGTTTTCAATAATTAATGAAGAATTGTTAGTGAACATAGAGGGAGTTGATGGAAGAAAATCAATTGAATACTCGAATGAATTTTTGGATTGTATGGTAACTAGAGGTGTTTCCATCAATGCCATAGAGGGATATTGTTGGAAACTATAATTGGAACAATTGTTATGTTGTCATTTATGTCAAACCTTATTGGTGAGCTAGTTTCTACCTAAGTAGAGTGTCATATCAAGATGATTGATGAAGATTATTTGAGAGGATGGGATAACAAGAGGACCTAGTGGAAAGGTTGAGTTATGTGGAACTATAGTGGGAACTTGATCAATTGGAATTTGACAAGATAATATGTTGTTTAATCATAACACTAAGTTGAGAAGATAGTTGAGTTGAAGCCTAGAAGAGATGATCAATGAAGCACCAAATACATAGACCAAACCAAGCTTCAAAACATAAGATTAAGGAACTTCTAGTTGAAATTGAGCTATGCTACTATTGACCAAGTGAATAGTAGAAGCCAAGAAAATATAGTGTCGAACGAGCACCAGTAAGACTATGTATTAGGAAATTTGGACCAATTTTAGTGTAAGATGAGAAAGACATTCAGTGAAGATCGAGTTATCTAGTGATGACTGAGGCCGAGGAACATAGTTTTGGCCAAGTGTCAGCATTTGTTATTTTATGAAGGAATCTATATTCCCAATTGACACAATTTGAATTCTTGAAATATGTAAAGCATGTTGAAGATAAGGATTAATGAGATGAATTATTTAATGAAAGAAAAGGGTTAGGTCAGAAATCAAAGGGTTGAATTTAAAGAGAAGTTTACAGAAAGGAAGAAGATGAACAAGAAGGTGGACAAATTTATTGTATGTGTTGAATCTAATCATAAACCTAAGATTAATGATAGTGTTTAAGTAGAAAAGACCAAAGTTACCTATTTAAGGAGGTATAAGGATTAATCTAGAGGGTTAGTAGTTGCTAATTTTGTTGACTATAAAACTAGAGAAGAAGGATGAAAAGGAGTAGAGTGGAGGTGAAGAGTGGTTGCTTGAAGGTTTTTCCAAGTAGATTAGAGATAGTAATGGAGACATGAATAAATTTTAGTCAATGACTTAGTAGAGGAGATACATTGTGATTTGTATTTGCAAAGTGAATTGTATTTATCAAATCAACATACTATTACTTTCTAACCATTGTACCAGTTAAAATCCTTTAATCTAGGTTTACCAAAAAATCATTTGTAAATCCTTTAATTAAGATGATATTCTAATAGAATATTCCTAAGTCATCTAATAAGGCTACTCCTAATAGGGTGATTAAACCATTTAATAGGGTCACACCTAATAGTGTGTATTGTAACCTTTAATAGGGTCGACTCCTAATAGAGCTCAGTTTAGAAGAGTTAAAATTTGGTAACATGTTACTGGTGATTTTTCGCAAATTGGGTTTCCTTGTAAAATCCTAGTGTCTTACTTGTGTGGATGTTATTTGAGATGTTTTACTATTTAATGTTTTACATTCTGCAAGTTAAATTATTATTGGGACAATAGACTGTAAGTTTATGTTACTAATAAGTTACTATAGAGAGAAAACTAATTAATGAATAGATCTAAGTTGTTTGAAGAGTTAAAATTTTTATTTGGTACATCTGGACCTAAGGATAATTGATTCAACCCCCCTCTTAGTTATTCTAAATTATTCTAACACAAGAAATGTCTTGTTCATCAGTTTAAATAGATAAATTTTTTTGTTCCAAAATCTTCCATATTTTGCCTCTTAATCATGATCATAAATCCCCATTAGATTTGGATTCAATGATTCTAGACACCCAGGAAATATAACATTATTTTGAACTTTATGCTTCATTTCAAATTATTAATTCTCCTTCATTATATCTTCCTTGAATTACTCTAGTCATTGATCTCATAGCTAACTTTTTCCTTAACTTTTAAAATTCTTAAACATTCTTAATTTTCATCAAATGTAGGCCGCAAATTAAATATTTTCTTAGCTTTTTCTTCCTATTCATGCACAATAAACACTAAAACTTTCTTAGTCAATACTTGACCCGGTTAACACTAAAATTGCTTAGTTAATACTAAAATTCAACACTTCTTTTCTAGATGCTTGCTGAAAATTGTAGTAGCTCGATTAATACTATATTGCTTCATTTACCATGTAAACTATTTTGTATATACACATTTCTTAAGATCATGTAAACCAATCAAACCAAGATTGTACTATCATGGTCTAACTCATTCAAGTTCCCATTGAATACCATACACTTATCAACACTCTTACTTATCACACTTTCTTAAAATCATTTTCATCAATCAAATCCTCATCATCAATCAAATGATATAGCACTTTATTGAATTATTATAATGGCTAACCAATTAAGGCTTGACATCGATGACAACAAAATAATTGATATGATTCTTAAACATACATTAACAACATTATCAGTTGGGGCTAATAGTAACTAACAATAAAAGTATGACGAGATTGATTACCATGAGATTTTCAATTATTTTGATTGTTATTATTTATAGGTTTCTTATCATTTTTAATTTTAAAATAAATATTATTTAAATGAATCTTTCCCACAGTAAGAGTAATGGTATTTTCTATTTTAACTTTTTTTTATTACGATGGTTATTATTATGATGTTTATTGTTATTATAATTGTTCTTATAAGAGGGCATATAATTAAATCTCTTATTGGAATAACTTTTATTATTATGATGATTATTATTATTATTGAACTTATGATTATTATGATTATATGATTCAAAATTTTGACTTTGATTCTTGGACATAAAAGCACATTCATTAGATTTAGGAGTAGAAAATTGCATCAACTTAGCCTCCTCTTGATATATATATATATATATATATTTTTTAATTATAAGTTTTTGATTAAATAAATGGGTTTTACAGGGACCGTGAAACCCAAAATTAATTACAAAACTATGGCTGATAATAATCAATTAAAGCCCAGCCAAAAAAAGATAGGTCTCTTGGCTGATAATAAGCAAAAGCCCAGCCAAAAACAAAGGCCAATGAAAAGGCCAACAGAACATCCAGTTAGAAAGCCATAGCAAGAAAAATTGAACAAAAAATAGCAATCATCGATCAACAAAAGATAGAATAAGAAAATTACTCTTCTCTCTTCCTCTTGAGCTCCTGCATAGTTTGAGCAGCTTCATAGGCTTCGTGGGTCTCCTCTACCATCTGCTCATGGGTGACAACTATAAGTTAATTGAGTATCTAAAGTAGGAATAACAAGTTGAGAATGAACATTTAGTGACAAATTGTTGAAATTTCTTAGGAAGATATTTATTTAAAATAATAGTGATTAATCTAATACCAAATAGAGTAACACCTAATCTAGTTAATTGAATTTTAATACAAACAAAATTAAGTAAAAATTCATCCATAGATTTTAAATTTGTATACCTTAAATTTTCCAAGTTATCTTGGAATTGAGTCTTGTGTGATTCAATATGAGTGTCATAAGTTTGCTCCAAAATATCCCAAGCTTTGTCAGTAGTAGTACAATGAGAAATAAAAACATAGAAATCAAGGCTAAGAGAGATACCAATGAGGTCAAGGGCTTCCTCATTTTTTGTATTATATGCATCATTGTCAGCTTGAGGAGCCGTGGCAATGGGAACTAGAGAGGCATTAGTAGCAATATTTAATTTATGCTTAAATCAAAAAATAAATGAGAGGTGAGTTTTCCAAACATGATAATTTAAGTTATTTAACTTAATTTCTAGAATTAATGCAGACACAGTTATACAAAATTAAGACTATCGAAAAAAATTCCCTCTTGTTCAAAAGAAATACTTTAAGTAACACTCCTTTTGAAAATAGTAAAGTCTATAGCTATAAAAAAAAATTAAATGTGAATTATATCTATTGAAACCTTTAACAAAACTAACAAACTAAAAAATCATAAAGCATTAGATTAAAACTTCAAAACCAATTGTTAATTTAAATTAATTAATTTATAAGTTAAAAAATTTAAGAAAATTTGGTACTTCAATTTTTTTTTAATTTACATAAAAACTTGAATGATTGTCTTTTGAAAAAAAATGATAGATTAAGTTATTATATGTGTAGGCTAAAAAGTTTAAATTTTTTAATTCTGGAGAATATGTTCTCATTTTAAGAATCTTTGTTTATTAAAAAATGTGGATTGAAAAGAGTGATATTGATAATGGTTTTAAAAACTTGAATAATGATAGTACTGTAAAAAACAACAACAAAAAAGTACTACTTTTAATAATTACTGTCAAGTTTAAAATGACAAATGAAATGATAAGAAAAAATGCAACACAATGAAACATAGGCTCACTTTGTGCAGGTGAATTACAAGGGTAAATATTTTATATTGACACATATAGATAGTATACCAACCATAACTTGAGCATTAACCTCACCATAACCATTTTTTCTAGATCTTATATATTGTGAGAAAATCATGCGAACAAAAGAAAACCTTAGCATGTTCCTTATTTTGAAGCTTAATGTCAAATCTTTAAAACTTTAGAGGCTATAAATGAGTTAGATTTCACAAGTGGGAGACAGTGTTGTAGAAAAATTGAGGCCTTCTATTGAAGTGGGAGATAACACTATATAAAAAGTTAGGCCTTTTGTTGATGAGAACAAGAAGTCTTTATTCTCTACTCAACCTATGCTTCTAATGCACTGGGTGGAGAATGGATCTATCTCCTAGAGGAGGTTGATGTAGAAAAGCTCAGTGGAGTGGCTTGAGGGAGAGAGAGAAAAGTTCTAGAGAATTCAAGTGAGATAGCATGGACTTCTCTCATTATAATAGACTCATTATAGGAGGGCATGGAAGAGAGAGAAATAAAAATAGAGAGTAGTGGCATGGTTTAATGATTTTGTTACTTTTGTTTGATAACTCTATGTGTGCAAAAAATATGGACAAAAGCTATTGTTAATGTAACATGCACAAAAAAAATAAAAATTTAATATTTCCTTATTAAGGTTTTTCGTTAATTTACTTGAGTTTTGAAATTTTTTTTTGGGATTAACACTAGGAATGAGTGGATGGTATATGTGTTTACATTTATAAACCTAGATTAAATAGTTAGAATGGTATTGTATATAAAAAATAATTCATAGGCCCCATTAATGGACATTTGAGAGTTTATTCTCTTCCCAAAACCATGAGTGTTTTATGGTCTCCACTTGATCATGAGTGGACTATGATCAAATTTGATGGGGCTTCCAAAAGTAACTCGGGCCCGTCCAATATTGGAGTTGTAGCTAGTTTAGATGATGGAAGCATTCTGACATTTTGTGCAAAGAAGGCAATGGATGGAACAAATAATCAAGCTAAGCATCTTGCAACCATTAAAGAAGTATTGTAAGGAGTGAAGCTTAGCATCCAAAAGCTACACCTAGAAGGGGACTCTCAGATAGTTGTTAATGGAATTGTAAAAGGGAGCATAGAGACATGGTATCTTGACAAATATATCAAACAAATTAGAACTTTTCTCAATAAAGTGGATGAATGTAAAATATCCCATGTACTAAGAGAGGCTAATTCCCTTGCAGATAAACTCTCAAACATGGGGGTGGTAGGTTCTTTACAAGAGAATTTTGATATTAGGGAAGACTTTAGCAAAATCCAATCTTTGGATTTGGACTTGTGAATGATCACAGATGACATTGCAATGTTTTTTATACTTTCCTTTTCCATATGCTAGTGATCATCATGAGGGGAATTATGGTGAGGATTGGCAACCTAGTCATTCTTTCTTAGGCGATGTTTTTATAATCCCCCTATTATGTCATGTAGGCTATAAGTTTGGATGTCGTAACAAGATTGGAAATCACTTTTTTTTCCAAAGGTGGTCCTTTCTCATGGAATACAATGAAGGAAAAAACTATTTGCCAAAATGGAGAACATAATACTTGCTGAGGATTTTTGGGATTTATATCCATGTAAGTTGGAGGCTTCATCATCCCATATGAAGATGGAGGTAGGAATGCCAAAAAATAATTAAGAGTTCATGCCTTTGGCATGCATGTGTGAGATTGGCCAAGTTTTAGTAATAATGGAAGTAATATTTGGGAATTGGTCCTTCTCAAGCTTTTGATAGCTATTTCAAACATTTGTACTCAAGTTTCCTTTCAACACCAGAGATTAGAGAAGAAGAGAATGAATAGAGTGTAGGTACAAAGAGATGGAAGAAAATATTTCTTGATTACTGATGGAAAGATTCCTTCTTTCAAAGGGTTGATCATTGTTACCTAGCTAAGGAATGCATCTAAGGTTAATGTTGATCTATCCTATGAGGCCTTCAATTTTCTATTTAGAGAAGAGTATTTGGTGATGGATTGGAGGCCAAGATCAAATTTGGATACCTCCTCTCTATTTCTAGTATTAGCTTTAATGGTAGTCAACTCCAAGACAGAGGTGATATTTTTAGATTGAGATTGTGTGGAGCCAAAATTGGGTGGTGGCATTAAACACATCATTCAAATAGAAAATTTGGGTATTTGTATTCACATGGAACAACATCCCTTGAGGTTTATTAGTGGTGGTCTAGATGAGTTGAAAACTCTATTGGTATGGTCTTTTGCTGCACCTATGGAGGTACAACTCCCTATGAAATTGTTGGGATGGCATATATTACTATCATTTGTTCATTCTATGGACCAAGTATTTAAATTTGTGGGTGATAAAGTGGCGAGGAGGCACAAAATGGTACTAATGAAGTTGAATGTGTCAGTGGTAAGGATGGTAGGCCAAGGGTTAAAACACAAATTTCAATGAGGCTTCACATAAAGGGTTCCATGATGGATGATGGTGGGGTTGTGGGCCACGATGGTGTGTCTAGAGTAGTAAATGCTAATGTGTAGCTAGTGCTTCCTCATGGTGGTGGTATGGGGTCAAGTCCCTCAACTCGGGTTGGATTATGTCTATGGAAGTGGTTGGTGTATCCCTTCTTCCTAAACGAGCAGGTATGGCTGATAGAAGATTGGTTCATGGTATGGGTAGTGTTGTTGTGGTTAGTGATGGCATTCTTAATTTCACTTAGGAAGAAGCTTCTAAATGGTTTTTAGGTTAGGTGTTTGGGGTTTCTATTTGGGTTGGATGTGGAGTTTTTTTCTCTCTAAAATAGGATGATAGTTTTTGCTTTGCCTGTGATAATTTTGTCAAATCAGAACATATTGTATAAGGGCTATAGCTTTTGGTAGGGTGGTTGATAATATGGATGGGTTAAGTAGTCTCTCTTTCTTTAAGATACTTTGTAATCTTATTTTTTAATTACCAATATAAAGCTCTTTATTACCGATAAAAAAACAATTCAAAGTAGTAAAATATAATGAGAGATTTGAATTTTTTTTTAAATGAGTATATTATTGATAGATTTAAGTATCAACAAAGAAGAGAGAAATTTGATAGATGACAGTAGTACAAGAACAAGAACATAGTTTTTCCTAAAACAAAACCATATTGTATAAGGGCTATAGTTTTTGGTAGGGTGGTTGATAATATGGATGGGTTGGTAGTCTCTCTTTCTTTAGCATACTTTATAATATTTTTCTTCCAAATCAATATAAGGATCTTTATTAATGATAAAAAGACAATTCAAAGTAGTAAAATATAATGAGAGATTTGAATATAATTTTTTTCAAAAAATTAGAAATCTAAAAAAAATAGTATATTATTGATACATTTAAGTATCAACAAAGAAGAAAGAAATTTGATAGATCATAACAGTACAATAATTTTATTATCAAATGAAAATAATTAATATATAAATTTGCAAATAAGGTGTTTAAACATGAAAAAAAATTTGACTTAATTTGCAAGTACAGAGAGAAAAAATAGCAATATCAAAACCTAAATAGAAAATAAATTAGAATGCAAGATTATAAGGAACCAAAGTTAGTACTTCTTTGTTAACATGCAGAGAAAAAATAATTTAATATAAGATAAAGAAAGTAAGAAGTCTGATATTAGATCTGTGAACCAAAATATTAGAGAGCCAAGCTGAAACCTTGTGGTTACTTGACTAAGGTTCAACTTGATTTTTTTGTTTTTGAAAACTATTTAAAAATCTAATACACTACTACATTTGTTGTGCATTTTCAATGACAATTTCTAACAAAGAAGCCAATTTGTGATGAATTTTTTTAAATGTTCCTTATAGTCATCATAATTTTGATGCCCTATCACATTGAGAGTTAGAATTCCAATAATTGTGGCAATAATGAAGACCGTGTTGGCTGACATCAGAATTATGACTACAACACAATATTGTATCATCAGAATTTTGATGATGTTGAGAAATATAAGAAAACCAAAACTAAAACTAAAAACATATTTACACCCACAAAAGATCTGATTTTTACACTAGAGAAAGTGAAAGCTTTGTGAGTAATACTTCAAGTATTTCTAAAAATTACACAAGTATTTTCTCATATTACTTAAAATTGCATAAGTGTTTTCTTGTAACAAAGGTTCAAAAGGAAAAGAATTTATAGCAGTGGAGGATTAATATATAATGGTTTAATATCTAGGTAAATAAATAAACTCACCCTTTCATTTTGTTATCAAGTTTTTCTTAAATTGGATGAGAAAAATATATTTACAAGAAAACAATGAGATCCATGAAACTTTGATTAAAGGATTGAAAACAACATGTTCACATTAGATCTAGATAGGGATTTTTATTCATATTTTATGGTATGGGATAAGCTCACAACCACTCCTGTTGTGTTGGCTCCATTTCCAATGAAGAATATATAGGTAAAGGGGCTAATCCTAGCCCTACTATTCTATGGGGATTTCTAGATAATATGGCTTGACCTCCTTCTCTTGTCATTGTATCAAGTGTATGCTCCTTCTAAGAACTCCAATGAGTGATGGATGTGAAATTATCAATTCTTTTGACTGCTTGTCATACCTTGCTATCGCATAAAGTATAAAGTTGTGACTACCATAGATAATTTGGCTTCTATCAATCAATTCCCTTAAGACTCTATAGGCTCCCAAACCTCACTCTTACACCTCCATTCAAATAGGAGGGTGATATGGATTCTCCAATAATTGGTTTATAGGTAATAGCTAGTTTTCTTATTCTCTTACTAATAGAAATAGTCAGGCCCCTTTCAATGAATACTTGGAACCAAATAAGCTATAATAGGCCTCTAACTTCCAATTGACTTATGAACAATTGATTCAAAAATGACTGACCAACCAATAGGGTCATACTCAGTCTTTAGTTATTGAGTAGAGAATAAATAGTGTAAACAACTTTCAAGTGGGAATGTTTTTGCATGATGCCCCTACTCGACAAAAGATGGATTGAAGAAGTATATATAGATATATTGGTGTCCTATATTCATTTCTCAATTAGAGATATAATGATTTATTCCATTTTCCTCATCATTACAATAATCAATGGTTACTTGCCTTGGTGAATAGTAGGGACATTTATAATAGTAGGTAGAAACCAAGAGAATTGAAGAACAATTCAAAGATTTACAAGAACACTATCTGAATTACCAGAAATAAAATGTAATAAATAAACCAAGCCAATTAAAAAACAATTCATATATTTACAATAACTTGGGGGTTGTTCTAATTCCCATATTGAATATACCAGTGATTATACTCGATGTCTCACTAACATTGAATCTTCATTTTATGTCCTTGAGCTATAAAATATTCATGTCTTCTATACACTGCATAGTTTCTTAGAAGATGCTACAATGATTAAGAGTCTCTCTAATATTAGATCTCTACTTGATGTTAATGACTTAGAAAGTGTTGATGTTAGATGTACCTTGGAGGAAAATCAAACTTTGGAATTAGATTAAAGTTGGGAACATATCAACTTCAACAAGGAAGATCTTATGTAATTCTCTAAATAAAATTCATTTCTGAATTCTTTACATTAGATTCATATTTCTCGTTTACATTCTTTCTATCTTCTTAAATTTTAATCTCTTACTTATGGTATTGTCTAAATATTCCATGCTAAAGCTTAGATCTTTTAATTTTGTTAAAAGGTTCAATAATTGTATTAAAAACCCATCATTAGTTATGACTTTTAAATTTGACAATTTGGTTTATGATTGAGGTGTATGACTAAAAAAATTTAATGAAAAATTTCAAATGTTTATATCCTTCTAATGAACACTTGGGTATTATGTATTCTTTTTCCATATTGAAGTTGCTTTGGCTAGATGGTCTTTGATTTGCAAAATCATATTTTGTTATGTGGTAGAACAATTATCTTCTATTACTTTGTGTGAAAAATCATATTAAATAAGTTAGAAAATTCTTGGCACTACAACATTTGGGGTCAAATTGCAATGGTAATTTGTGACGATGGTGTAATTTGTAGTGATTTTCATGTTTTTTTTTGCAATTATCCTCAACACCATAGTAATACTAGCATTTTCATCATAATTGTGATGCTCATGTGAGTATAAAAAAAACATGACATAAATCATTCCCCATTTGTTTTGATTGTGGAGAGCTGCACACAAAAGAGGGTGGAGAGCTTTGAACATTGTCATATTGTTGTGATCGGTGCATTTCATTGCCATGCCCTTGCTCTATAATTTTTTTGTTATGATCTTTGCATTTAATTTATGTGCCCTTTCTCTAAGATTTTGTTTCCATGTCATGCCCTTGTGGATCTGTGCCCTTGCTCTGTAATTTTGTTGTTGTGTCATGCCCTTGCTATGTGATTTTCTTTAAGGGATATGTAAATGTTCATTTCTTTTCCTTTTAAACAGGTATCTCTTTATATTTCCTTCTAAACATGTATATCTTAGAGATATGTTTTAAGGTGCTTATTACATCTTGGCATAACAAAAAAATTGATCCAGCTGCATACATATTCCAAAATCCAACTAATAAAACAATAAAACTCACTCAACCTGTGCTAAGTGACTTACCTCAAGATCATGTACAAAAATTATGTAGACCAAGAAAAATGGGTAGAGTTCACAAGTAATTTTACAAAAAACATATCATAACAAATATATTTAGAAAAAAAATAGCCATAACCCTATCAAATGGGTCTAGTCCCTGATTAGCTAGGTTGATTACAAATTCATGTAGAACTTTCATTAGATTAGGTACAATTAAATGATCAACCAGTTGTTCTGAGCTATCAGGATCAAATATAGTTTTCCAAGTTGATAAAATTGCATATGCAAGGAATTGAAGAATAACTTTAGTGAAGAGTCGAGTGTATGGAGTTGAAGAGAAATTTTATTCTTCAGTGTAAATGCCATAATCATGTGGCTCATTCCCTTGCAGAAGCCTTTACCACAATTCCATTACCTCTAAACCATGCAAAGGATGTTGAAGTGGTTCCCAACCTTGAAACACTCTTATAAGCATTTGATACTTGGGATCATTGCAAGGAGATTGTGCCAATACTTGAAACACTCATATAAGAAAATGCAGATGTAATACATGACAAATAGCACAACTTGTAGTCCTCCTAATATTCAGACTATCAATTCTCAAAGACACTTGCAAGTGATTCCAATGTTAGAGTACCTACCACAACACTTTCTTGGATTCTATCTAGTGGCTCCCATAATATCTTCTATGTTTTCTAGTTGTTGTTTCTATCATGCAGTCTCTTTCTAAAGCTGCCCCTTCTCCTTTGCTCTCATGCCTTAAATTTTGATTATCAAACTTCTGAATATTTGCCTCTACCTTATCTAAAATCAACTTCACATTGTGCTGTAACTCTAGCATAGGTGTTTGATCATCAATAGATTTCATTTCAGCATTAAAGTTTTCAAGATTGGTCAACACCCTCACTTGTAGACCTCTCATGTCAAGAACTTTCTGTACTATTTCAACACCATGTTCTTGTCAGAATTCTTTAGAATAACTGATAGGGGGGGGGGGGGGGGGGGTGAATTAGTTATCCAAGGTCTAAATGCCCTAATAATACTTTTTCACTTCTTTTAATGAATCCATACACTTTTCATCCATTCAAACTTAGTTCAACCATATTAGCAAGTTACAGTAAATCAACATGTAGTAATAAAATATTCAAGATTAACACATGACACAATGATTTACGTGGAAACCCAATTTGGGAAAAACCACCAGTAACATGCTACTTGATTCTCACTCTTCTAAAGTGATGCCCTGTTAAAAGCCTACCCTGTTAAAGTCTTACAACACACTGTTAAATGTGACCTTGTTAGAGGATTTCACCAAACTGTTAAGAATGGGCTTGATCAAAGGACTTGAGAACATTCACTTAGAATGCCACCCTATTAAAGGATTTACCTCATGCCTATTAAACCAAATTAAGTCCATAGGACTGAAACTAACTGTTATAATTGCTAGAGAGTAACAATAATGGAATGTTGATTTGATACAACTTACAACATACTTTGCAGATTTTAGATCACTCTTCAGTTCTATCCTTTTGCTTGGCTTTAATCACTTCAGCTCTAACAACTTGTCTTCCTCTCAAGCTTTGTCTCCTTGAGTCTTCTTACTCATCATGCCAATGCAATCATATTTGGGGTCTTCTTATCAAAACAGAGTAACTGTGCTCTCTTTCTCCTTAACACCTCCTTCGGCACTTCATGCTTTTATGCTCAACCATCTTCTCCTCTCTTTGCTTCATGACCTTATGACTTCTTAAATAGAAATTTGGTTTGCCTTTTCTGTTCGATTCTCCCTTTCCAACTTTAGGGTTTCAAATGGATTAGGTAGGATACAATGTATCTACCCTATATCTTGCTCTTATCTAGAAACTTCATCTAGACTCCAATTGTAATCTCCAAAAAAAAACATTCTACATGGTGTTCTGTGCCACAACCTCATCATTCTTATCTTCCATTTAATTCACAGATTTCAAGATAACAATCTTGTCGGCTTGGATTTGGTGAATCTTTGAATTTCAAAATAATGCAGCAACTCGACATTATTGATTTTTTGATGCTCGACATCTCTGTGTTACTCGACACTATTGGTTTTCTGATGCTCGACATCTATTTCTGCTTGGCACTTGTATCTTCTCGGCACTTAATTTTACTTGGCACTTGAAGTTCACTCGGCATCTGAAGTTTGAACTTGCTCGGCTTCAACTAGGAATCTGTTCAACACCTACTAGCTTGCTCGGCTCCCTCTCTCTAATGAACTTTAGTTAGGCTTTATAGATGTCTTAGCTAAAACCTTACATCTTTGATATGTTTCAATGTGCCTATTCTCTGTGTCTGTCATCAATACACTTTTTCGTCAATGGCTTAGCTAATCCTTCTTCTTCATTTCAACATCATAACTTCAACCTTTCTCTAGGTGTTCTAGTTACAGCTTATTGATTGCCTCCTCCTTGTCAATCAACCACTTGATAGTATTTGGATCACTAAAGAAATTATCATTCCTGCAAGTAGCAAGTTTGACATCAATGAAAAAACAATGATTGAGAACATTTTTTACCAGTTCCATATGATTATTTCAACAATTTTCCTCATGATCTTTTCTATCATTTCCAACAATCTCCCTCTTTGGCATTGATGGGAAAACCAAACTGATCAATTGATCAACTTAGTTACCACCAAGATTGTATACATTGTTTGCTATTGTCTGCTACTTTCCCTGGCTGCTGCATCTTTACTACTTATCTCATATATATCTTTTAGTTTCTACATTGATCTCCTTCTTTCATATATATCTCCCTCTTGCTTTGTATTGATCAGGTTTCGGCATATTTCTCCCTCTTTGACATAAATGCCAAAGATGTAGCATCTTTATCATGCAAAATATAAGCTTTGGCTTCTTGATGTCTTCTCCCTTTGTCACCATGCTTGTGACTAATTTGGAGTTTCTACTCTTGTTGTCATCCTCTCCATCATTCTGTTGATATTTCAATGATTTGTTCATGTTGATGCAGGGCAGCATCCTTGTTGCTTTAAATTGTTTGAGTTAGGGGTATTACCCCAAACTTGCCTCTAAGATATTCATAAGTATCCTTGGGCAATGGTTTAGTGAAGATATCTGTAGTTTGTTCCTTTGTGTGAATGTATTCCAACTTCACTTGTTTGTCTTCTACCAATTCTCTGACATAATGATACTTGATTGCAATATGCTTGATTTTGCATGCATTACTAAATTTTTGGATATGTTTATAGCACTTGTATTATCACAATACAATAACACAGGTTTTGTTACCTCTTCTTTCATTCCTCTTAATAGATGTGTGAGCCATACAATGTTTGTGTAATTGACTATAGCTTCTACATATTCTGATTCTACAGTGGACTAGGATGTGCATGTTTGTTTCTTGCTAGTCCAAGTAACTAGCATTTTACCTAAAAATAATGCACCTCCACTTGTGCTTTTTCTGTCATCAATGTTTCCTCCCCAATCTGCATCTGTATATGCATTGAGTTCAAACTTTCCATTCTTTTTGTAGTATAGACCAACGTTATCAGTTCCTTTAAGATATCTCATTATTCTTCTTACTGCTATGAGATGATTTTCTTTGGGATTAGCAGAGAATCTAGCCACTATTCCAACTACTAATGCTATGTCTGGTTTGCTATGTACAACATATTGTAGTTTTCCAATCATGGATTTGTACATTGTTTGACTGACTTTAGGTGATTCATCATTTTTGGGTAGCTTATTTCCTATCACCATTGGTGTGCTGACTGGTTTGGACTCCTCCAATCCAAAAGTTTTGAGTATTTCTTTGATATGCTTTGTTTGTGTCACAAATATACCATGTTTTGGTTGATGTACTTGCAATCCAACAAAAAATTTGATCTCTCCAAACATAGACATTTCAAACTCATGTTTCATTTTGTCAGCAAAGCCTTTGCAAAGCACTTCCTTTCCTCCAAACACTATGTCATCCACAAATATTTTAGATACAATAATATCCTTACCTTCTTCTATTTTGATGTACATGTTGATGTTATCATCTATTCTTTTAAATCCTATTTGCACTAGATACTTGTGAAGTCTCTCATACCATGCTTTAGGTGCTTGTTTCAGACCATAGAGTGCTTTATGTAATTTACAAACCATATCCCTGTTGTTCTCATCAACAAATCTTTCTGGTTGTTCAATGTAGACTTCTTCTTCTAATATACCATTTAGAAAAGTAGACTTTACATCCATCTGATAAACTTTGAAATCTTTATATGCAACATATGCAAGTAAAGTTCTTAATCCTTCCATTCTAGCAACAGGGGCGAATGTTTTCCCATAGTCTAGTCCTTCTTCTTGAGCATAACCCTTGCATACTAGTCTAGCTTTGTTTCTAGTAATCTCTCTATTCTCATCTATCTTGTTCCTGAATACCCACTTGGTGCCAATCACATTTTTGTCAAGTGGTCTGGGAACTAAACTCTAGGTTTTGTTCTTCTTTATTTGATCAATCTCTTCTTCCATAGCTTTATACCAGTCGTCATCTTGTAATGCACCATATACTATTTTAGGTTCAAATTTTCTAATCAGACATGATTCATGTCTCAGTCTGTTCCTTGTCATTGGTCTTGCATCTTTGTCACCAATTATCTGTTCAGTAGGGTGATGTCTTTTTACATGTTTGGATAATCTTGGTTCTATCCTTGTTTCCATGTTTGATCTTTCTGATTCAGGGTCAATATGTACTGAGTTGTCAAGTTGTTCTTCGTCTATTTCATGTGTATTGACTTCTGAACCAGATTGTGCATTTCCCTCATTCTGTAACTCGGCTTGTGAATGCAACTTGACATTCACTGGTTGTGACTTGGCTAAAACTAAAATTTGTTCTTGAGTTTCAATTTGATTGACAGGCATTCCTTCATAAGAATACACAAAGGTTCTATATTCATTCATTCTCTTTGGTTCTTCAACTTGGACTTTTTTATGCTCCTCAAAGTTTACATTTGCACTTTCCACAATTTTGTTAATATTAGTATTCAAACACTTGTATGCCTTACTTCTAGTGGAGTAACCAAGAAATATGCCTTCATCGCTTTTTGCATCAAATTTTCCATTTCTAGCATATTTAAGGATAAAGCACTTGCAACCAAACACTTTGAAATGTTTTACATTGGGTGAGTGACCATACCATAATTCAAAAGGTGTTGTATTTGTACCTTTCTTGACTTGTACTCGGTTCAGTGTATGAACAACTACACTTACAGCTTCTCTCTAGTATTTTAGAGCAACAATCTTTTCCATCATTAATGTTCTGGCACAGTCAATCACAGATCTATTTCTTCTTTTAGCAATTTTGTTCTGTGGGGGAGTTCTGGGAGTTGAGATTTTTCTTTTGATTCCTTTATCATTACAAAATATCTTGAATTCTTTTGATGTGAATTCACCACCTCTGTATGATCTTAGGCATTTCAAGCTTTTTCCTGTTTCCTTTTCAACTCTAGCCACATACCACTTAAACATTTGAAAGGCATTCATTTTTTGTCTTAAGAACATAACAGTCATCATTCTAAAATAGTCATCAACAAAAAACATTATGTATTTATCTCCTCTACAGCTTTGTACTTCCATTGGACCACATAAGTCAGAATGAACTAACTCAAGTACTTCTTTAGATGTATAGTTTTTGCTTTTGAAATTTGACTTTTTCATCTTTCCTAGTTGACATTGTTTGCACATGGTATTATCAGGCTTCTTCAATTTTGGTAAACCTCTAACTTTCTTCATTTTACTAATATTGACCAGATTGTCAAAGTTGACATGACATAGCCTTTTGTGCCATAACCATTCATCATCAAATTTTGCAAAAAAATAAGAGACATCATCCATATCAAGGTAAAATAGATTACTTCTTGTTTGATCTCCTTTTCCTATCAGTTTACCATCAGTATTGTAGATTTTTGCAGTTTTGTTTCCAAACTCTACTTTGCATCCTATATTGCCTAACTATGAGACACTTAGCAAATTGTAGTTTAATCCTTCAACATAGAATGCATTATCACATGAAATTTGTTCTATAAGCTTAATGGACCCTTTTCCTTTTATTTGACATGGAGCATCATTACCAAATCTAACACTATTTCCATCATACTGAGTAAAGTTAATAAACTTACTTTTGTCTCCTATCATGTGATGTGAGCATCCACTATCTATGATCCATCTGTCATTCTTGTTCATACATGTTACCAGTGTTTTAGTCTCTTCTTCATCAGATTGGTCCTTCATGGCTACATAAACAACTTCATCATCATTATCATCAGAATTTTATTCAATAATATAACACTTCTTGCCTTTGTCTTTGTAATCTCTCTTATTGTCTTCTCTTCCATATTTGTATTTGTTGCCTTCCTTGTAATCCTTTTTCTATGTACATCTGGTAGCAATATGACCTACGTCATTGCAATTAAAACAAATGATAGGCATCTTACCTTTGTATTTTCCTTTACCTCTGTGAAATCTTCTAGCAAGTAGTGCTTCCAATTGTTCCACATCTTCCTCATTAGTGCTACTATCACTGGATACATATTTCATCTTTCTTCCCTTTTTTGATTTTACCTATTTAGTATCTTTCAGTGATAGCTTGGCCTTGAAAGCAGATTCAACATTCTCAGGTTTGTAGTTGTCAAAGTTAGATAACTCAAATGCAGTGAGTCTACCCACTATACCTTCAAAACTTAGATTGTTTCTTGGTACACATCTTAGTTCTTGTATTGTAGATACTCTAATAGCATAGATAGGGAGCAAGGTTCTTAAGAACTTACTATTAATAGTATCTTCATCCAATTGACCATTCAAACATCTTATTGCACTTACCACTTCCTTTATTCTTGCGCCATACTGAGCAACATTCTCATTTTCCTCCATTTTCATATCATCAAACTTTCCTCTGAGGCTTTCTCTTTTTTCTCTTTGGACATTTTGATCTCTTCCGTAGATTTTTGATAGGGCTTTCCACATTTTGAATGCAGTATCACATCCTTTGATATCATCAAATTCAACATAGTTGAGTGCAGAGGCAATTTCCAACATTGTCTGATTATGTTCCTATTTGTTTTTCATATCTTTTGCAGAAAGAGTACCAGTTGGATCAACATGTTCAGTAATAATTGAATTTTGGGCATAATCTCCTATGGATCCAAGATGTAGCTTCATCAAACTTTTCCATGCAACAAAGTTGTCTTTGTTGAGCTTGGAGACTTCTCTCTTAGACATTTTGATCTTTCTTGCTTATAGTCCCTTTAAACTGAAACAACAGTTTGGCTCTGATACCAATTGTTAGAATTCTTTAGAATAACTGGGGGGGGGGGGGGGGGGGGTGAATCAGTTATCTAAGGTCCAAATGCCCTAATAATACTTTTTCACTTCTTTTAATGAATCCATACACTTTTCATCCATTCAAACTTAGTTCAACCATATTAGCAAGTTATAGTAAAACAACATGCAGTAATAAAACATGCAAGATTAACACATGACACAATGATTTACGTGGAAACCCAATTTGGAAAAAACCACCAGTAACATGCTACTTGATTCTCACTCTTCTAAAGTGATGCCCTGTTAAAAGCCTACCTTGTTAAAGGCTTACAACACACTGTTAAATGTGATCTTGTTAGAGGATTTCACCAAACTATTAGGAATGGGTCTGATCAAAGGACTTGAGAACATTCACTTGGAATGTCACCCTATTAAAGGATTTACCTCATGGCTATTAAACCAACCTAAGTCCATAGGATTTAAACTAACTGTTACAATTGCTAGAGAGTAACAATAATGGAATGTTGATCTAATACAACTTACAACATACTTTATAGATTTCATATCACTCTTCAGTTCCATCCTTTTTCTTAGCTTTAATCACTTCAGCTCTAATAGCTTGTCTTCCTCTCAAGCTTCGTCTCCTTGAGTCTTCTTACTCATCATGCCAATGCAATCATATATGGGGTCTTCTTATTGAAATAGAGTAATTGTGCTCTCTTTCTCCTTAGCACCTCCTTCAGCACTTCATGCTTTTATGCTCGACCACCTTCTCCTCTCTTTGCTTCATGACCTTATGATTTCTTAAATAGAAATTTGGTTTTCCTTTGCCACTCAATTCTCCCTTTCCAAATTTAAGGTTTCAAATGGATTAGGTAGAATACAATGTATCTACCCTATATCTTGCTCTTATCTAGAAACTTCATCTAGACTCTAGTTGTAATCTCCAAAAAAAATGTTCTACATGGTGTTCTGTGCCACCAACTCATCATTCTTATCTTCCATTTAATTCACAGATTTCAAGATAACAACCTTGTCAGGTTGGATTTGGTGAATCTTTGATTTTCAAAATAATGCAGCAACTCAACATTATTGATTTACTGATGCTCAACATCTCTGTGTTACTTGGCACTATTGGTTTTCTGATGCTCGGCATTTGTTTCTGCTCGGCACTTGTATCTGGTCGGCACTTGATTTCACTCGGCACCTAAAGTTCACTCAGCATCTCTTGGCATCTAAAGTTTGCTCGGCATCTGAAGTTTGCTTGGCACTTGAAGTTCACTCGACATCTGAAGTTTACTCAGCATCTAAAGTTTGAACTTGCTTGACTTCAACTAGGAATCGGTTTGGCACGTACTAGCTTGCTCGGCTCCCTCTCTCTAATGAACTTTAGTTAGGCTTTACAGATGTCTTAGCTAAAACCTTACATCTTTGATATGTTTCAATGTGCCTATTCTCTGTTTTTGTCATCAATACACTTTTTTATCAATGGCTTAGCTGATCCTTCTTCTTCATTTCAACATCATAACTTCAACCATTCTCTAGGTGTTCTAGTTATAGCTTATTGATTGCCTCCTCCTTGTCAATCAACCACTTGATAGTATTTGGATCACTAAAGCAATTGTCATTCTTGCAAGTAGCAAGTTTGACATCAATGACAAAAAAATGATTGAGAACATTTTTTACAAGTTGCATTTGATTATTTCAACAATTTTCCTCATGATCTTTTCAATCATTTCCAATAGTTCTTGCTTCTGAGCTAATAGTTCTTCAAGTGCATTTTCTTGTCAAACATTAATTTTGTTGAACAATTATAAACTCTTAGAAAGTGCATTGTTGTTTTGATGTATGTATGTATATATATGTATATATGTATGTATGTATTTATATATGTATGTATGTATCTATGTATGTATATACATATATATACACATATACACACATATCTATATGTCTATGTATGTATGTGTGTATATATATATAGAGAGATCTTATGGATTATAAATAAATAAACAATACATTAATCATTCTCCATTTGTTTTGACTGATTATGGAGAGATGCACACGAAAGAGGGTGGAGAGCTCTGAATGTTGGTAGAGATCAATGGAGATCTAGGATTTTGTATCCATTCCCTTGTGATCTCTACATTTTATTGTTGTGACATGCCCTTGTGATCTTCATGCCCTTTCTCTACAATTTTGTTCAAGGGGAGAAGAGGTACCTATGTAAATGTTTTTTTTTTTTCCTTGTAAACATGTATCTTTTGTTCATATACAATAACTTTGGTTAGATTCAAGGATAATTGATTATGATGATTGTATGCATATGTGCATGTATGTATATATATATCAATTCACTATGTGAATTTCTTTACATGCATACATACACACTTGCATAGTACTTGTGCTAAATTAAATTAATCACTCATGTCTTGAAATCAATCAAGCACTTATCCTTGCATTCAATCAAAACTATTCATAATAACTAAGTATATAGAAATTTGTACTTACATATTATATTATCTCTTAGTGATTGAGTAAAGATCTCGTGCATAATATCATCCTGGTAATGATGGAATACATTCACATTAAATCATAATAGGATTGAGAAGATGATCCATTTATGTTACTTCATACTTGTTTTATTGAACATTTTGTTTAACATTATAAGTAATGCTAGAATTATATAGCTACAACTAGTACTCTTGTTTATTTCATTTAATCATATATATTGCTAGCAAATAATGTCTATGTAATTCATGTCTATATTTGACCATATACACTATTAGAGAACAAGGGCTGAGTTTAGCTCTAGTCCTTTCCTATGGTGGGGTAGAAGGAAGATGTGTATGGATAGATTTGGGAAATTAAAGATGACAATAATGTCCAGAGGAAGGAAATGATAGAGGGTAATATCTAGAAACAAATGCAGGAAATTCTAATCAATCACTGTTCATATCTTTGAAGAAAAAATGCAAATAACTGCAAACCTAAATTTTACTAACATAGAATGTGCTTCTTGTCCCAAAAAAGTAAAGGACTTTTACAAATGGTGTATAGTTGCTCACTCAAGGGTGAACACTTGCTCCAGTGGTAGAAGCAACATCTATAAGTAGGGGTTTTTGCATGAAAAGTGTATGATACACATGAATACCTTTGGCCTATGATCATTAGATATGAATCCATATAAGTTGTTAGTAAAAAAACATCACAATAATTTTATTCAAATCTCATCTTAGGCTTTTCTCTTCTAAGTGAGTATGGATTTTGAGTGAGTAGGGATATTATAATTTTGATAGTGGATATATTAGTTAGTCTTCAAGAATGATACACAAATCAGAACTATATCTCTATGGCCCCATTATAGTGTCATCTTACTAGTAAAGTAGTATTCATTCCAAATAGTCCAGAAGTTTGAATATCTCTCATGGTATGAGCTTTTTGTATGAGTGTAATTTATTATTTGGATAAATCTCTAAAACTACTATGCAGTTTGATAAAATGATAATGATGAACAAAGTGTGGTAATTGAAAGGTCATATTTGGATTACTCAATTTCTCAATTTTTTGAGTTCATCTTTGGCATAATTTTGATTATGTATAAGAGGATTATATGTTTCTTCATTGTTGCCAATATCTATGTTCATTCTAAATATGTACTCTTACTTTTTTTAAGCACATTCTTTGAAAACAATTTACCTTTCAACTGTTGTTAGGGCCTAAGCTTCAGAATCAATGTAAGTTAATTTGCATGACAGTAGAATTTTTTGAATTTATCAACACAGTGCTAAGTGGAATCTAAAAAAGTTGCATTTCAATTCTCCATTGGGGACATATTTGTAAGAATTTGCCTTAGAGAAAAATTCACCCAAGACCAAGGAACTCAAGCACAAGCACAACAGTAGACCAAGAGAGTATGATCAGAATAATGATATGGTATTCAATTCATTGTTCAAGTACACTAGGAGTGCCTGTATATAAAGGCTTCTAGAATGCTTCTAGAATGCCTAGGAGTTATCACATTGATAAGTCTTAGAACCAAGCACATGTCCACTAGAAGTGGATTATCCTCCATTAAGCATAGGAGTTAGTGCGATGATGAGAGGATAAGCCTACAAAGGTGTAGCATGCAAAATTATGGTGTAGACACCATGTGTCTAATTAAGAGTACTAATAACTATGTTGTCTACATGACAACTTAGTTAATTATGCAAAATTGAGTATTGTAGACACCATGTTCTGAATTAGAATTGCTTACCCCAGTGTTGTCAACATGACAACTCATAAGAGTATGCAAACTCTTAAGTGTATCACCTAAGAAATAATTAAAAATGCATTGACCTAAGTGAACTTAAGTAAAGTGTAATAAGTAAATACTTATTTACACCAACACCCCCACTTAAGTGCAACTTAGGGGAATGCACTTAAGCTTATGAAAGCTAGGATGAAATGCAAGATGGGTCTCGGTTACTAGGCCATGTTAGGTACCCATATACATAATGAAATGCAATCTCTCATAAAGTGGAGAAAGAGAGAAAACCTCATGGGAAAAACCCTCCCCTAAAAAGAGAGATGAAAAGACAAGATGCATGGATAGATGGAGTAGTCAAGACCCCCCCATTATGACATACATCAAGTATATACAATAGAGAAGTATGACAAGTACACAATCCCAAAGGAGGAAAAGGTCACCCCCACAAGAGAGAGAAGAAAGGAGACAAGGTAGTCCCCCCCCGCCAAATGAAGAATGCCAATCAATGATAGTTGCTCCATTGTAGAAGCTGCTCCAGAATTGTTAAATAATGTTCCTCCCCTTTGGAAGAAACATTATCATAGGTACAAATGAGATTTTTCACCTAGGTGTAGAAAGAATCTTGATGATCAATGATGCCTCTAAAATTTGCTCAACTGTCCCTGTGTCGATACTGATAGTTGTCCCTTCCAACACTGCTGAAAAGAATGAGTGTAGATTAGCAAGGATGAATGTAGAACCTATCCCAAAGAACCAACTATCTACTCAAATGATAAAGATACCTCCTATAGCTTTTTTACATAAGGATCCACAATTATATCAACTTGTGAAGACTAATCATGTAGAGAATGGACAAGAGGGTTAGAGTGAGCCCTCACAACAATTGAAGAAGGATCTTCTTCATCAAAGAGAATATGTATATCATCAATGATGTCTCCCAAATCTTCCATATATGAATCTACAAACAAACCTAAAGTCAAGCAGTCATCCACAAAAGCTGGAGCTGGAAGACTAGGTGTACCATGTTGTGCTGGAACTATCACTGTAGAAATGTATGAATGTGGAATGTGCTAATGATGTAATTGCAGACTAAAATTTTCAATAGGATCCCACATATATAAATTTTTTGAATCACTATCTCTAGTGTCACTATCAGTTTCCACAATGTATGAAGTGAAGATAGGAATAGAGGATAATCTGGGTGAACTTTCCTCAAAGTGAACATTTCTCTCTATAAAGATCTCATGAGTGTCAGGATCCATAAGTCTATATGCCTTAACATCATCTTTATATCTAATGAAATTAGAAGCCCTAGGTTGTGGTGCCTTGCATCCCTTGGAAGATATGTTTTCCCATTCTAGACAACCGAAGACTCTGAAGTGTTTCACAACTAGTTTTTTGTTGCACCATGCCTCAAAAGGAGTCTTTCCATCTAAGGCATTATGAGGAGACCTATTGAGATTGTGATTGGAATTTCTTATACCTTTGACTTCAAGTATAGGATCAAGAGACTTGGCTTGTATCGTGCAACTTGCCATTGACTTAAGAGTTCATATCCTTAGTGCTACAACATTTGTCTTGTGTGAACTAAATGCTGGTGGATTTTGAAGATCAATACCCTCAAGTTTGCAAAAGTATTTAAGTCTTGTGTTCACATATCTTCTTTCATTGTCCATCCAAAGAAATTTGATGGCTTTCCTTGATTTCTTTTCAACATGACTCTTGAAGGCTAGAAACTTATCCAAGACTTTGTTCTTATGATCAAGAAAGTAGACCCATGTATACCATGAAAATTCATCAATGAAAGTGAGTAAGTAGCAACCTTGGTTAACTGATGTCACTACAAAAGGACCTACTAGTACCATGTGAACCAACTGAAGAACAACTGGTGCTCTTGAAGACTTCCCTTTAGCACAATTCTCCTCTAGATACATATCCACTGAACATGTTGAACATTCACCCTTAGAATTTAGTTAATTCTAGGTAGACCTTTGACCATATTATTTGAGCAAAGTTGATGAAGATAAAAGAGGAGATTAGAGCTAAGGTTAGGAACATAGAGACATCTTTGAATTCCCCATTTTCCATCTCCACATGGCCTTTCCCTTCACCTTCTAATTTTTTATTATGTTCTACAAAGATGTGTGGTACCTTAGACTACTTCAATGAAAAAAAGTCTCCTTTTGAAGAACCCATGTGATATGAGGCACCTGAGTCAAGAATCCATTTTACTAAAGAACTTGAGTTTTCCATAAGTGCTTGCTCTTTGCCCTTTGAATTTGAAGATGAAGATACTTTCTCCTTATAAGCATTAGGTAGTCGAACATTGTGTTTCTTTATGATGTTTGTTAACTCATCAATCTTTTTATGATAACACTCATGTTCATTATGACCCAAATTCTTGTAATAGGAAAACTTTTACTTCTCCTTATTAGTGTCCCCCTTCTTGTTTGAATTTGAGGAAGACTTTCCTTGTTCATTTGATGGTGGTGTTGTCTTTTCTATATCCTTTTGTGTGTCATTTTTCCACTTCTTCTTGCTCTTTCCTTTTTTTGAAATTTGACCAGCTAAATTTTGAGAACCCTAATTATTGGTCACCAATGCCTTAGACTTGGGTGAATTGAGAATCCCAATTGATTGCAACTTCTTTTATTCATCATCCAATAGTGTAGCATAATGATCAAAAGTGACTTTCTGATGGGCAACCCCTAATGTAGTCTTTGTGGTGTTGTAAGAAGAAACAAATGTAGAGTACTCAGATGGTAGCTTATTATGAATGAGATAGATTAACCTACCATCTTTAATAGGACTACCACTATCACTACTATATTTAACCTCATTATTCTACCAAAATTTTTGACCATCAACTAAATAAGTTTAGGTTGGTTGAAATGTTAAGGCATTTTCTTTTTTTTTACATGTAAGCTCCATGTTGGTCAAAATTTTGACCAACACAGGGCTTACATGTAAAAAACAAAACATTTCTTACTTGTATTTTTCATGCGCATAGGTTCATTTGAAGATGCACTGATTGGAAGCATTTGATTATGGCAGTACAGAAAGTGAAAAGTTGGGGAATTCTCTTTCCATGTTTTGTTCTTTTTGATTTAGAGCAGTAGATATGAATTGGTAGCCTCTATTTGATTCTAGGGTTTGTGCTCCTTGGATTTAATTGTTGGTATTCATGTATTTATTTTCCATTTTTATTTTTTATTCTACATTCACAACCTTTGATTTGAATATGATGGATTGTATACATTTATCCAACTTGAAGATAATGAGGTTCTAATTGATTTTTGTATGAGGAAAGATGAATGGTGGGGACTTTTACTATTCAAGTTTTCTTCTATGACATTAGGGCCTGAACATTAGATTATAATTTGTTGATCGTGTTTTCAATTTCATGGTCTTTACATTTAACCAATTGAAGATATTTTAGAGAATGTTAATTATGTTATAGAGAAACATGAAGGGTTGATATTTTAGTTTATATGAATTAGGGCTAAAAAAGGTAGATTATAATTATTTTCCTAGAGTCAATTAAATATGTTGGCTTGTAGCACTAAGATTTCAGTGCTCAGATGTGGAGTTAACACCAATTTGAAGATGTGTTAGTAGGTTATTTGAAAAATAGTGGTCTTTGTCTGAATTTGGTGCCTTCATTTGCCTCATGATTTAAGTATTACATGTTAAATAAGCCAATTTGCAGATTTTTTGATGGGTATTCATTGATCAATCTTTTAATTGCAGGTTATGGGTAGAGAGTCAAACAAATTGGAAGGGACTGCAACATAGAGAGGTCATTTTGAGGGGAATTCCATTGGAAATTTTGCCCAAAATATGAATGGTATGCAAACCTTTTGCTTCAATTTCCATACAAAATATATTAGAATTTCTATTTATGTCAAACTCATCTTGAATTTCTTTCCAATAAATTAGTTGTATATTGTGATTTTTCTGTCAAGATTCAATTGTTTAGTCTTGGAGCCAAACTCATTGGATGTGTTTTTTTAATTTTTCCAATCACACACACACACACACACACACACACACACACACACACACACACACACACACACACACACACACACACACACACACACACAAATACCATCTTCTTAATGCAGGGAGAATGATATATCAAGCCTAGACACAAATTCTCACACCCATAATCTTAATAATGCATGGAGAATGATTACCCTTTGCCTTTCATAACTTGATATATAAGGACACTAGCTTAGTAATCTAAACATTTTATGTTGTCCCTAAAAGAGTAGGCAGTAAATAAATAAAGATATAATAGTTTTTTATGTTATGGATATTTAAATGAGAGGTTTCCTTCTTGGTTTTATTGGGTCTAACCTTTATGTACATAAATTGTTAGAGCACAGGCCACTGCTACAACTTTGCCCTAATGTTGACATTCACCTACAAGTCTACAACATAATGTTTGAATAATATAAGAGGGTATTTGTTGATTTCAAAGTACATAATTTCATGAATCTTTTTTTCAAGTCATTTTCCTTTCTTTTCCTTTCTAGTTGAAAATGTCTTGTATGCTCTGCAATCCCCTACACTTTTGCAAGTTGTGCATTCCTTTAATATTATAATGTTAACAACTTGAAGGTTTGGGAATGGCATCTTTGCTTGCTCTTGAGAGAGCTATGAATTTTACATTTATACAAATTTGAAATTCTTTTCTATGTACGCAGGTAGCAATTCACAAAAGTATCAAAGTAGCAAGAGTTATAACTTGAGTGATGCTTTCCCTAGTTCTTCTTTATATTATGGAGGGTGTGATCTATACCATGATCCTTCAACTACAAAAGCAGAAGGGGTAGATAAGGTCAGTACTCAACATCCTACCTTGGTTATAGCTTAATAATTTATAAGTATGGACACACTAACATTAAACTAATTGCTTTAAAATCTAGTAGCTAAAAAAAGATAATATGGATGATGATACAAACACATCCAAAGCTTCAAGAGGCAATTGGTGGCAAGGTATGGGATATGTTTTAACTAGTCATCTTTGTGTAGCATTGTCATGTAATCTATTCCAATAACAATCTTGGCTTTTACTCTTATAGGCTCATTATATTATTAAAAATTTAAGCCATAGTAATTCACCTTGTCATCAACTATAAGAGGTATATATCTTGCTTGACATTTTTGAAATTCTATCGATCCATCAGACACCTAGAAGATGTTTCTTTTTAATTCATTCATTATGAATATGATCAGTAAAACTATAGTTGTATTATTTTGTCTTGTAGTGATAGGATATGTTTCTTCTTCATATTAATTACAATTTAAGATATGAATATAAAATTCATGGTCCTAAAGTGTACAATCCTATTTAATGCTCTTTTACTATCATTGCCTCATTCTTGTTTATTCTATTAACACTCCTTATTTCATAGAACTTGCAGTTTTCTAGTAAGGAAAACTGATACTTAAAAGAAATTATTCAGGTACAGATGAAAAATTACTAGCTACACTCAGAAGATGAATAAATTCAACCAGTTGTCAGACCATCGGCTAATTGTTGTCCTATTGAACTGAGTTGCTCTCCTCTTTTTGTACTGTGGACTACAAATTGTACACATTTGGCAGTCTCAGTTTTGTTTTGAGTCTAGGATTGTACTTCTCTAAATACGTATGTATTATCACTATGTAGACTATGTTGTGTTTGTAAATAAAATAATGATAATGCAGGGCAAGAGCCCAATATTTTATGTATGTTTTTTCACTTCCTTGACATTTTGATTTTGTGGCAAATACCCATTTCAATTAAGTTCTTTTTATGTTCAAATATGGCATCAGCTAGTTTGTTTTTGAAATATTCCTATACCATTTCATCTTAGAAAAAAATTCACTCATTGATATCATACAAGGAAATTAACATTTATTTCAAGATAAAATTTCCTTCCATAAATAAATTACTATATGTTTTATTTGATCAAGAAGCTTAAAATTATTACAAATCAATTTTTGTAAGGTTTTTGAATAATGTAAAGCTACACTTGGTTTCTTCTTCTTATTGAATTCAACACTTTTTAAATGTTGTTTCTAGTGTTGGATTTATCATAGAGAACTGAGATAAGTGTTCTTGTTTCCAGGTCAGTTTGGAGGCATTTTCATTTAGCCTATAATGCCATTTCTAAAATCTTACCACTTGAAAGTTAAATCCCAAGAGGCTATGCACATACTGAATGAGCTGCATATAGATTTTGTATTCTTTGATTTGTGCATGGTATTTTGTTAAGGAAAATGTTATTGATCTCTAATTTATAGTTCGAAGAAGCTTTGAAGTGAGAAGTTAAGTCCCAGAGCCTTCCTTGCATTGTATTTCAAAAGGAATTTTATCTTTTAATTTCCCATTTTAACTTTAAAATCTTGTAGAAAGATCCAGAATTCACAGAGGGTATTATTGGGGATAACTTAGATGCTTTTCAAAAAATTCTTAGAAGACTCCATCAAGAAAGGTTGCAACAACAACGTATACAACGGGAAGAATTAGTAAGTAAATTTTTTATTCTTTATTAACCTTGCACATTCTACTTATGGTTTTGAACTTCTAGGTTGTGCTTGTCTAAATGAAGGTTTTCTTGGTGGAAAATTTATCTCTTTTCTTGCTTTGGCATTTATATTTTCCATGGTAGTGCTTATTGTGCTTAATGAATTCATTTCAAGTTTTCATGTATTCTTGTAGATGAATTAAATAAGTGATGTTGTTGCTTAAATAGTATACTGATTATTTGTTTCTCTGTTTGTTGAAGAATTTGTTTTACCATGAAAAATCCTCTTTTGATTTTGATATTTACTTAGAATGTGTAGCAATTTGTAATCAGTACTTATATTAATTCTAACCTTTAGCTTGAGACATATAGAGTTTTTCTTGTTTAAGGTACTGCCTCTTTTTTCTTTTCTAACCCTACAAGGGCTTTGTATGTGGCAGACACTTCTTAATGCCGATCCTTTTGATATTGATGCACAATGGAAGATTGAAGAAATGATTCGTCATGTATGAATAATTTGATCATAGTGAAGATTATAGAAGAGTCATAGAAGCATAAACTATATATTTTGTTATATATGGCTCGTATGCAATCATAAATAGCATGGTGAATACATTATAGATAATAGTGTGAGTTAAATGGTTGCTTTAGTTAATTTACCTTACTGAAATGTATATGCATCCTTAAAGAAAAATCAACAAATTGCAATGATCTAACTAAAGTATTGATTTCTAGAAGCTCCAGGATTTTCCTTTATTTAAAGTTTGATATCTAGCCATTTTTACTGGACCCAATAGGACCTCAAAAATCAATCTAGAGGAGAGGCCTGAAATTCATGATGTGTGATTATAAATTATAAAATTGCCTATAGACAGACATTTCTTAAAGAAAGGTAGTACAAATTATATGCATATTCGTCCATAGCTTCTTCAAAAGACCTTGGATAAGTATTTCTATGTAATTGAATCATTTTCATGATCATTTTTTGATGTTTTCTATAAATCTATTTTTTGTAAATGAAAATTTTATTGTCACATAATGATCTTTGCTATATAATTGATCTAATCATCTATTTTATAGTCTGTATTGCAAATATATCACTGAAACTCCTACTCATTTCTAAAGCATTGTGAAATTACTAATCAAGATAGTTTGAGAATATATCCTAATGATAAAATGACCAGAATCAAAGAAATGATGCATTTTTAATATAATTTTGGTTTTGAAGTGCAATGTATTTCATATCTTTTGTCAAATCCAGTGGCCAACTTATTTTAAAAGCAAAAATTTGTGTCTCTAATCCATTGTTGATCTTTCTTCAACATTTATTTTCTTTAAGAAATCATGCAATGCTACCCCTAATTGCTAGACATTGAAGAATTGCCTTACCCATAGCCCTTAAATAAACAATGTTGACCAAGTTGAGATTAGAAACCTTATTCAACACGCTTTCATTTATTTTTTTTGCTTTGACTTCTACATCAACACTCACATAGGGGGTAGGAGCCCACAACAAAGATGAAGATTGTCAATTTGTGGTGCAAGTTAATCAGTGAGGAGGAGTTCTTAAACCATATTGTGCGATCAACAAATATGAAGTGCCTCACACCCTTGTAAGTATTTCAATATTCTTAGCTTCTTTGAGTCATTATATAAAATAGTTCACATGCCTTGCCTATGATTTGACATTTTGCATGCATCCTGCACTATCTCATCCTAATGATGGATTATAGAGAGTGATCTAAAATGATGATGCTAAAAAACACACACAATCAAATCCAAAATGAACTTGCATTACAAATGGATTGTGGAAATTTGATATTATTAAATTTGCATGCATGTGTACCAGGACAATCACAACTTAAACATATATATAATCTCATCAAATCTATTTTGATGCATTTCTAGCAATCATGGCATGCGATGACCACACTTTGTTCATGAATTCTATAAAAAAATTCACATGCCTTGTCTATGCTTCCATGTTTCAAACATGTCTACCATGGCAATTATGACTACAACATCTGACAAAAATTCTTTATGCTTTAATGCATGTCCATAGCTTATTCCAAAGCTCTTGTTTTGGCACATGCATCAATAATGCTAGCAAAG
Source organism: Cupressus sempervirens (assembly GCA_028749045.1). Classification (NCBI taxonomy): domain Eukaryota; kingdom Viridiplantae; phylum Streptophyta; class Pinopsida; order Cupressales; family Cupressaceae; genus Cupressus; species Cupressus sempervirens. The sequence continues at coordinate 421,439,072 of CM053785.1, read as the reverse complement.
GTTGTGTGATTTAGCTTTATACCTACCAATTGCATTTGCTTGAATATAGACACACATTTTATATATGTGTTTAAACATATATAAACACACAATTTTCTTGGAAAATTGAGTAGGTTTCTTTCTTAGTTTCAATGGTGTGAGCTCTTTCTTTACCTCTTGGTCTATGGACTATAGAATTTTGAGCTCAATGGGCAGCCCATGACAATCCCAACTAGGCACATAGTGCACTTTATACCCTTCAAGTAGCATATATATGTTGATAAAATATTTCAGTATCTTGTTCAAGGCATGCCCAATATGCAAATCTCCATTGGCATAAGGGGGACCACCATGAAGAGTAAAAATATCACCTGTGTGCTTGTTTGCAGCCCTATTTAATATATGTTTCTCATCCCACAACTTCTGTATTTCTAGTTCACATGCTATTGAATTGGCTCTGAGGTGAAGCTTGTCTAAGGTAAGTCAACCATATGCTTGTTCCTTCATAATTTCATATGGATTCTATGTTGATTTATGCTAACTGGAAATGACTCAACAATTGATTTATTTGTTCCATGTTGTATCAAGTAATTGTTTCTTATCCAAGCCATTTAATTTGCAACCTTCTAAATCTTTGCAAAGGTAAAGGTTGAGTAGGATAAATTTTCTTCTCAAAGGTGTCCTCTGATTGTAAAGTGTCCATTCCATTATCTATTGAACTAGATATGTCTTGTTTGTTGAACATATAATGGAATGGACGCTTTACAATCAGAGGACACTTTTGAAAAGAAATTTTTTTCTGCTCCAACTTTATCTTTGTAGAGATTTAAAAGGTTGCAAATTAAATGGCTTGGATAAGAAGCAATTTCTTGATACAATATTTAAAAAAAAATTCACCAAACATTGGTGGAAATTTTGACCAATGCTTGTTCGGTTTTTACCAAGCATTGGTCAAAATTTCCACCAACTATTTTTTTTTTAACCAACCATTGGTGGAAATTTCCACCAATGCTAAAAAAATTCGACCAAACATTGGTCGAAATTTCAAACAATGCTTGTTAGTTTTCTACCAAGCATTGGTCAAAATTTCCACCAATCAAAAAAATTTCAATAAATGGATTGGTCAAAATTTCAGCCAAGAAAAAATTTTCGATGAATAGATTGGTCAAAATTTCCACCAACATTGACAAATCAGGACCACCAAAAATTAAAAAAATTTGACAAATGTATTGGTCAGAATTTTGACCAACCTATAGGTTGGTTGAAATTTTGACAAAAACTTCAACAAACATCTTGGTCAAAATTTTGACCAACTTAGGTGGAAATTTTGACCAAAATTGGTAAAAAATTAAGTTCAAATCTACTAGTGTATCATCAAGCTTCATTTTTAATTCTTTCACCTTTATGATAAGATCTTGTATAGAATCAAATGTCTTAGGATCTAAGGAGACAAGCTCATAGTCAATTTTGTAAATATCCTCCTCGAAAACTTTACCATATAGGTTTTTGAGGGCATCCCAAGAATTCTTGGATGTCTTATACTTCTCAATCTGATAGAGGATTTTTTCTTCAACTCCCAACAAAATATCACCTAGGGCTTTCCTATCTATAGATTCCCAAGCATTAATATCACTTCTAGATACTTGATCACTTGTTGGTTTAGGAAGGGTACCATCTACATATTGAGAAACTTCATTATGGATTAATTGACACCACATTTTAATAAACCATGTAGCATAGTTATGTGGTGTTAATTTTGGAAACTTAAAATTTCCCATGATGCAAGAAATGAAAGAAAAAAATAGGAAAAGAGGAACACAACACCAAGAAACACCCCCCTTTTCACTCAATCAAGAAACCCCTCCCAAAAGATGCTTTTGGAACTTTATACTTAGTGCATTTACGATAGCCACTTGCCAATTTAGGCCTTAGTAGACTTCTGATTTTGCCTTTTTAAAACCTCATTATAGAGTATTAAGCTGGAACTTTACAATGTACATAAATTTTGAAGCAATATAAAGCAAATAAAGGACCTATTTTTTAAAGTGATACTTTTGTCCACACAACTCTATAATCTGATTGTAGATCTAGAAAGTAAACAAAAAATAACACACTTTCAAAAAAAGAAAAACCTAATTTGGAGTCCAAATGAGCCCATACAGAGAAATTAAAGTTGAAAAATGCAAGATTGGACAAGTACAATTGCCAAAAGACACAATATTTGACAAATCCATGCACCAAAACTAGAAAATAACTATACCAATGAAAAATTTAGGAAATTCTAGCCAAAATAAAAAAAATTACATGTGATTTGGAGCCTAGAAGACTAAGTTATGGCCTCCCAAACTTGGATTGACAAATCAAAATGAATCTGGAGAAGGGTCTGATCAGCAAAAGATGAGGTTAAATTTGATAGTCAAACAACCATCACAATATTTCTATTTGGCCTTCAGATGACGGTCAAATGGCCATCAATTTTAAGATAGTGCATGGCTGACGTTAGCAAAAAAGTTCACATGTGCCATGTGTATAGGGGTCTGTTGAGCTATCCGTAGGTTATCCATGTGTCAAAGGTGCTAATGTGGACTGTAGGTGAGTGTTGACTGGGTGTGTCTGAATTAGCACTATTCCATGTGTCTTATCAATGATAGAGGTTTCTTGGTTGCTAGATTTTCTGATTTTTGGTGGTGGTGAGTTCATGTCAACAAAGTTTTCAGAGACGGGCTAAAGTTTTCTTTGCTGTGCTGATGGCCAGAAGGAATAATCAGCAGTGAGTTTTATGACATGGTGGCTAGGATTTGGTCAAAGTGCTCGTCGTTTGGGGACTTTTTTTAGTCCCACATTGCCACAAGAGGTTGGTGTGATCCTCTTTAAAAAGAACAACCATAGTTAATAAATTAAAAGCAAGGTTGTTGGATATGTGAAGTTGGGGTTGACCTGTGCTTGCCAGAGTTGGCCCGTGCTCATTGGATTAATGCTAGAATTCAGTCGGTGTGATGAGCTCAGTTGGAAATAAGCCTGCCAAATTATTAAGGAATATGTTACGATTCAATAATGGAATATTTTGAGCAGGGCCGAGGTGTCACTGCCCGGTTCCTACAAAAAAAATTCTCTGAAAGCCTTACTAGCCAAATTTTTTTTTTTGAAAAATATAGAAATTCAAAAATAATTGTAGAGAAGAAAACAATTCAGTACTAAAACATAAATCAACAGATCTAATAAATGACCATACCAAAATTGTAAATCAGGCCTTCGGGTGCTGATTTACAAAATGATTTTGCCTCAAATTTGACTATGGCCAAATATAGGCAAATTTACATTCAATTTTCACTGAATTGACATTCTAGATGCAATGGCAAGGTCTGCCTTGACTCTAGATGCTCCCAATATCTATGGATTCTCCAAATCTAGGTCAAGGTGCTGAAGCAAGAATGGTCTCGAACAACTATATGAATAGAATCTCCCCAAGTTCTGATACCATGTAAGAATTTTCCTTAGGGAAAAATTCACTCAAGACCAAGGAACTCAAGCACAAACACAATAGTAGACCAAGTGAGTATGACCAAAATAATGATACAGTATTCAATTCATTGTTCAAGTACACTAGGAGTGCCAGTATATAAAGGCCTCTAGAATGCTTCTAGAATGCCTAGGATTTATCACACTGATAAGTCTTACAACCAAGCATATGTCCACTAGAAGTGGATTATCCTCCATTAAGCATAGGAGTAAGTGTGATGATGAGAGGATAAGCCTACAAAGGTGTATCATGTACAATTATGTTTTAGAAACAAGGTGCTTAATTAAGAGTGCTAATAACTGTGTAGTCTACATGACAACTCAGTTAATTATGCAAACTCTAGTATTGTAGACACCATATGCTAAATTAGAGCTGCTTACTCTAGTGTTGTCAACATGACAACTCATAAGAGTACACAAACTCCTAAGTGCCTTACCTGATAAATAATAAACTAATGCATTGACCTAAGTAAACTTAGGTAAAGTGTAATAAGTAAATAATTATTTACACCAACAATATTCATATTTTATTCCTTAATTTTGGATGTAGTAATGAGGGTTTTAGCTCAAGCCATGGGAGAGCATTTGATTTATGAACATAAAATTGGGAACATTTGAGCTAGAAAGAACATCTAATCTTCTATAAGTCTCTCTCCTCTAAAGACCCAATACACAAAACCAATATCATCATGAGTAGACTCACTCTCCTCAAATTAATTCAATCAAAACTAGTTATACCAAACTAAGTATGCAAAAATCTATGCTTACAGATTATATTATCTCTTGGTGATTGAGTAAAGATCAAATAAAATTTTCCAAGGTGATAAAATTGCATATGTAGATATATGTATGTGTGTATGTGTATATGTATGTATGTATATATATATGTATCTCTGCATTTCTGCATTTCGTTGTCGTGCCCTTGTGATCTTTGCATCTTGTTGCCATGCCCTTGTGATCTCTATATATGTATGTATGTATATAAATATATATATACATATGTATATGTATATATATGTATATATACATGCATACACACAAATATGTGTGTGTCTATGTATGTATGTATGCATGTCTATAAATAGAGAGATTTCTATATATATACATACATACATACATACATAGAAAAACACATATCTATGTATATGTATGTATATATACACATACATATGCATAAAGAGAAGCTTGTTTATATATATGTACATACATATAGACATACATAGACATACATATATGTGTGTGTATGTATGTATATATACACATAAATATACATAAAGAGAAGCTTCTCTAATCACCTAGCTTGGAAATATAAAGAGATACTTGTTTAGAAGGAAAAGAAAATAACATTTACATAGGTACCTCTTCTCCCCTTAAAAAAAATCATAGAGCAAGGGCATAGAGATCACAAAGGCAAGGAAATGAAATGCAATAATCACAAGGGCATAGAAAATAAATCTTAGATCTCCATTGATCTCCACCAAGGGAGTGACAATGAAATGAAAAGATCATAAGGGCATGACAAAAAAATGCAATGATCATAAGGGCACAACAATGAAATCTCCCCCAACATTCAAAGCTCACCACCAACATTCAAAGCTTAGAGCTCTGTAACGCCCCGCCATGGGATCCAAAAGAACTAACCTAAAGTTTTACTAAGTTTTCCAAACATTTTTAAAATAATAATAATAATATGTACAACAATCACAAAGTAGCGGAAGCAATAACATACAATCATACATAAGAAAACATAACAAATTGCATTCCTTAAGGATCCCAAGATGTTGATTCACATTTAAATTTAAATAATACTAAGTTAAATAAATAACACATCCACATGAAAGAATAACTACAAGTCTAGTCCATTTAAATAATATACGTTTGTTTTGAATGCCACTTGGCAATAAAATTCAAAATACACAATCATTCATTGTACATGTCATAGGGTATAAAATATTGAAAGAATATACATTTATAAAATAGATCGCATCATCCCTTTTAGGTCCATGAAACAAGATACAATAGAATAAGCAAACTCATCAATCATATAGATATAACCATCCACCATAATACACAAAGATATAATGAAAGGAAATGCATAACAAAGAACTCTAGCCATGACACCTATAGACGAATCTCAATGGTAAAAGTAAAAAATACTAACACTCAACCTCATGGTAACCCAAAAAGGTCCACTCCCACCATGCTTAGGAGATAATCTCAAGTCCCACATAGGATAACAAACCCAAAAACAAAAGTAATATCTAAGTCAAGAAAATCCCTAAAAGTAATCTAACTCAAAGCTTCCAAGATAAATTGACATCTAGACCCAGAGGAAAATAAAGACACATAGGAAATCTATACTACTAGTGTACAAGTGTCATCGCACAAACCAACTCTATGGTTACCTAGCTAGTCTGTTAATCCTTCAGCCCCCTAGTGACTCTATGAAACACTAGTATCCTTTTGTATTGACAAGGCATATGAACAATGCATGGTCACAACCAAGCATCCTCTCTACTCCCATCCTAGTTTGTACTAACACTTGAGACATGGGTGAAGAAAGACAAAGACTCTTATTAGGTTCATTAACTCTCATTTAATGTAGTGTTATCACTTATTAACTACTTACAATGGGTTACCTTGGAAACCACTTTGGGCCCCAACCTCCATTACAAGCCACTTCCCAACTCAACATATAGATTACCTACCCTAGGCTCAGTAAAATCAAAAGATCACAAAAGACCACATACCATACATCAGTTCTTAAACAAGCAACTGACGAGTACTAAAAATCATTGATCATAATCAGAAATTCCACCAAAATGATCATCCTAATAGGATTGATCCCAAAATCAAGTATACATAAACCAAACCATGTCATAACATGACATCACCAAGAACAAATCATACAACACCTCAGTCCTATACTAGCAACTGGAAAGTAACCCAAAAACAACTGATCAAAGAATAAAAAAGGCTAAGTCAAAAAGGTCATAATATTCATCTTAGTTTCACACAAGAACACTGAAAACAATAACAAACAATATAACCAAACTCATCATAGAGCATACCAGACACATTACCATGGTTGAGCTTAAAAGATCAAGATCAAGTCATCATAATATCATAAACACAAAACTCCCAAGCCTCTAGTAGATGTCCTAAAACTAGTGAACACTCTATTCAACCCAAACCCAAAACATAAGACAAGATACAGATAATAGTGTAGTTTCATAGTTTGAGTTTACAGTTAGGTTTAAGTTTTTGTTTCAATGTAAGTTTTCGAACATATGAAATTTACATGATACCCTAACAACTTAACCCATTCTTGTATTTGAATATGAAAGCCTTATTACCTTAAGCTCTTAAAATGAGCATTATCTCTATAAAGATTTTTCTTAAATTTTAAATAATAATTATTAAATAATTAGTTGGCAATTATTTAATATTATTAAATTTTAAATAGAAAATCCCCATTATCAATTTATAATGTTCTATTAACAAATAATTAATTAATAATTAAATTATTTATAACTATACTTTAATAATAATCCTTTTTAATTTCTTTATCCTATATAAATAAATAAATAAATAAATTCATTAATAAATATATTAATAAAACCTTATTAAAATTAAGTTTTAATTAAAACATATTTAAAATAAATTAAATTTTAATTAAATTAAAATTTTAATAAATTTATTATAATAAAATTTAAAACTTTTAAATAATTTTTTTTTTTTAAATTGAATAATAAAAACAAACTCGTTTATTTTAAAAAGGTCTGCCGATCTTTGACCCCTATGGCCACAAGTATTACTGCTGTCGCAAGTAGCAGTACCACCTGCCACACGTAGATGACAAGGAGGTTGGGGTGTGGGGAATTAATGGCCCTGCCCCCACCTCAATATTATATTATTATTTTTTTAAATTTTTTTTTAAAACAAAACAAGCCCTCTTCAATTAATATTTTTTAAAATATATATTTTTAATAAACTTGCAAATTTATCCTGATAGGGAAAATATGACAAACCCATCAAATTTACGTTCTAAATTTTTTATTTCATTACAAACCCTTCTTGATTAAAATACTAATTTCTTTAACCTATAGAATGAAGGTTTTCAATTGTTTTTTTTTCAATCTTGATATACAAATAGAATTCAATACAAATATCAATAGATTCAGAATGAAAGATTGAAAGATTCATAAAAACAAATTTTGGAAAATAGATTCCACAAACATGATGTAGACAAGAATATCAAATTACATAATTCATTAAGTAATCAAAACACAAGACCCTACCTGAGTCTGATGCTAATATGCAACCACTCAAAGATTGTGAGAGAATTCTCTTTTCTCTCAAAACCTTCTCTCTGAAAATTCCCTTCTCCAAAATTCCTAGTCCCTTCAAAAAGAACTCTCAATCTTTGATATGGAGTTCTCTCCTAAAATTGGGGCACTAATTGTGTGATCACGCGCGAGAACTCATTGATCATAATCTTTTAGCTCTTTATTTACTTATCTTTTACATTTTTATGCATGCTTTTTGCAATATAAAATGTCTTTATTAAATTTATTTTCTCTCTGGACATACTCAATTAATTCGTACTCTGCTATGTGAAAATGATGAATATGACGAATTGCCCTAAGAAAGTAGGAAAAATGATCATGCCTAAAAATAGGCCTCCCCAAAATCACTATGTGAATTGTCATCAAATGATAGGAGGCAACACTCTCCAAGTTAAAAATCAATTTGAAGTACTTGCCACAATCTAGGATGAACAATGAATCTATAAATCATCAAAAAAGTCAAAAGGTTTTGAAGCCCTAATCTAGCTTCATGCAAAATGAAACACTGTCATTCATAAGAATTAGAACAACAAAAATGAAAATGGATGGAAAATCATTCAAAACAAAAAGAAAGATAAACAAGAAGGCAAAATACAGATCACAAATCCATATAGCAAGAATGAAGGTATGGACTAGCGACTGAAGAATCAAGAGGTCTTCTATAACAAAACCAAATACACTAGTGGAGAAGATCAAAAGTCTTTGTCGAGGCAAAGTAAAAATAGAAAGAAAATATACTAGCGCAGCCTGATCTCCAAGCCCAACAACATACCCTTAGGCACTTCCCTATCTCAAACATGGGCTCCAGCATAAAGACATAAATCATATGTTTCTATACTAAAAAACCACCTAGAAAAGCTGATGAAGAAGGTAGCTAAGACATAATCATCATCATTGATATAGATCCCTCCACATTAGAAGAAGCAATATGCATTAAGAAAACCTAGCGAAGGAACATACCCTATCCAAGCAATTCAACCGAAATAGACAATACCGATACTATAATCATTAACAACATATACAGTGAAGTAAAATGGTAGGAATGCACTAAGAAAGGCATTTATGCATATTGGAATGGTCCAGCAAAATTCAGAAATAATCTAGGATGGAATCTAGCTAAAATTTGTGAAGCCAAGGTAAGTGACATAACTCTTCATGCAAATCAATATTGGTTTTTGCAATGTTAGGATATAGATTCTAGAAATGAACTATTAGAACTATCAAATTGTTTTTACAAAGGGCACCATATAAACTTCATAGTGTGGCAACCTAATTTCAATGAAAACTATAACACATAAAAATAGAAAATCAAATGGATGGAATGTGCAAACATACCATCTGAATTAAATGATATCCACATTATCAAAAGAATAGGTCAATCTCTATGAACCCTAATAGGATTTGAAGCTAGTAAATCTAAAACAAGAAAGATAATATTTTTAGTAAAAACAGAACTAAGCAAATCCATAAATATAAAAATTATAACAAACAGATCAATATACAAATTAATTTTTACAGAATATACAGGTGAAATAAATAAAATTATAGGAAAAGACTTTAACAACATTAATATCAAGAGCAACCTTAAGAAAATACAAAGGGAAAGCAGGAGAAAGGATAAAAAGGTAGAGGAAGATAGGGTAAAAAGAGCAATAGAGAAGAAAAGAAATCAAGACATGGAGAAAATAGATATAGTTGAAGAGACTCAAATGGATATTCCAAAAAGAGAAGAAGAGGCAGAATATGAATGGATGAAAAACACATATTATCAACATTCTTTAGAAAAATATAGAAACTGTAAAGACTAGAGAACAGAGAAGGACACAATAGAAGAGATGGAGACTAATGGTAAAAAATTAAAGATGCTTCCCCATGAGATACTACTATTAAAGAATGACATGGAAGACCAATGTATCATAGCAAAAGCCAACCATATAGAACACAAAGGCAAGGAGATCATGTAGCCAGATTTAGAGGAGGAATCAAAAAATAGAGGTAACACACAATACAAGATAATAGTAGAAGAGATAACAATGGAACAAGAAGGGAAGAACTGTAATAAATAGACAAAAATAAGAATTTATACAAAAATAGAATTAGAGCAAGAAGTGAATCAAGAACAAGATCAGGCATTGGAGAAGAGCGAATAGAGTCCTAACATTCTGCCAAAATAATCAACCCAATGGAGTAATGTCACTATTAGGAAAAAAGCAAAAAAGAAGAGCTATCAATTCTGGCAGCCACCAAATAATGGAAAGGATGTGTTTGACCAGGATAGAAAAGAAATAAGAAGGGAGATAGATATAGGAAAAATATTGTTAGAATTAGAATATATTGATAAGTAAATAAGCATGCAATCTAAGAAGAATAGGAAAATTAGAGAGAAGAACATTTAATATGGGAAGATTATGGAACTATGGTGGAAAGTCACTATTGGGAGGATGGAACAGAGGAAAAAAAATTGGAGGAAGAAGGGCAAGATCTAGAAGTAGAACATTACCAAATGAATAACCAACTAATCAAAGAAATTTTATTAGAGGACAATTAGGTAATAGAAGAATCAGAAATTACAGAAAGAGTAAACAATCAAATAAACTTGGAAAATTTGGGTATATCCATGAATCAGGAAGGGTTAAAGACACCAATATGTGGAAAATTAAAATAGAAACAAGGATGAAAATCATTAAAAGAATTAAGAGAGACAATAGGACAGGCTAAGGAACAAACCAAGATCATAGAAATTTTACAAGGTTGGAAGGGGAAGAACCTTCCCAAGGAAAAATGAGAATCACTACATGGTATGCTAGGGGCCTAAATGCCCCTAGCAAGAAATGCGTATTAAAGCATAATATAACACAGTTTGACACCGAGATTCTGCTAATTCAAGAAACAAAATTAAGAAAAGAAAAAGGCTTAAAGTTAGGAAAAAAATTAAGAACTTGGAAATGAGAATTTAAACCATCACAGGGAGCCTAAGGAGGATTGGGAATCATTTGGAATGCTTGGAAAGTTAATATAGAAGACATAACCTCCTATCCAAATTGGATGGGAAGCAAAGTTTCTAGCACAAAAACTAATCTCCATATGATAGTACTAAATGTCTATGGGCCCACATAAATAACAAACAAATTAGCAATATGGAGAGAGATCAACATTTTCCTCAACACATTACAAAATGAGAACATTATCATTGAGGGAGACTTTAATGCAATACTAAATAGAGATGAAAAATATGGTGGGATAAGGACAATATCTAAAGCTATAGAAGATTTAAGAGAATGGATAGAAAGGAATTCTCTAAAAATGGAGTGTATACATAGAATAACAGAAGAAAAGAATTTAGCTGCATAGCAGAAAGATTGGACAGATTTTTCTTTAAAGGAGAGTTAAGTAACCTAGACAAAGTATAAATTCTACCAATTTTTGATTAAAATGGAAATCAAGGAGTAGGCTAAGCGCAGTAGGAACCCATTCAAATGTGAAAAGATGTGGTTTATGGACAAAAACTTTATGAATAATATAAAAAATTGGTGGCAAGAAGAACAATTTTAGGGATCTAAATTTTTTTGCTTTGTATCCAAACTAAAAAGCATAAAAGAAAAAATATTAAAATGGAATAAAGCACAATTCAAAAACATATTTAAAGAAAAGTTGGACATAGAAGAGAAACTAGAAAAATTAAACAAAGAAGTTATCAAAAAAGGAATGAATAATGAAACATACCAACTAGAAAAAGAATATCTACTAAAATAAGAAAGAAATTTTAGCTAAAGAATAGGTATACTAGAAGCAAAAATCCAGAGAGAAATGGCTAGTAGAAGGAGATCACAACACGAAATTATTTCACAACAACACCCTACGTCATAGAGCTCATAACAATATATAAAAAATAAAAAACACGCAAGATGAATCAACAAAAAATTTGGATTAAAACGGCAAAAAATTTTGTGGATTACTTTAAATATCCTTAATAATAATGATACGTCAAATAGAATAGAACAAGAATAAATGTTGAAAACAATACCTAAGGTGATTTCATCTGATGATAATATAGTCCTCAATAAACCATTTACATTCCAAAAAATGAAAAGGGCTCTCTTTAATATTAACCTAGACAAATCACCAAGACTCAATGAATTTCAAGCATTTTTCTTCCAAAAATGTTTGAAAATAATAGGTGCAAACTTATGGAAAGAAATGGAAGCATTTAGGAATGAAGAAACCCTTTTAGTAGAAATCAGTGACACCTTCCTAACTCTTATACCCAAGAAAAACAAGTGTGAAGAACTAGGAGACTTCCAACCTATTGCACTTTGCAACACTATCTACAAGGTTTTTCCAAAAGCCTTAGCTAACCATCTCAAAAAAATCCTACCTAAATTAATATATGAAGAACAAACAAGATTCATACCTAAGAGATATATCGTAGATGGTATCTCTATCATTCAAGAAATTATTCATTCAACAAACAATAATAATGAAGCATGCATGTTATTAAAATTAGATATACAAAAAGCTTATGATAAAGTAGACTGGAGATTTCTATGCAAAACACTAGAAGCTTTTGGTTTTATGAAACAATGGATAAACATCAGATTTCAATGCAATTCCACCCCAAAAATCTCACTCCTCATCAATGGAACCCTAGAAGGATTCTTTAGTATATCTAGGGGGCTCAGACAAGCTGATCCAATTTCCTCTTTCCTTTTCATCATCATGGTAGAATCCTTTGGAAGAGCAATCAAAACTGCACAACTTCAAAATAAAATTAAAGGGGTAAAGGTCACCAAAAATGTGGAAAACACCACACACCATAAATTTTTTGATGATATAATTTTAGCCAGAGCAAGTACTAAGAAAGAGATAGACCACTTACAAACAATTTTGAACAATTATGTGAAAGTATTTGGTCAAAAAATTAATGCAAAAAAATCCAAATTGTTTTTCTTAAACACTACTACAGATAGAGAAGACTATATTTGCAACAAACTAGGATTTAAAAAGGGCACCTTTCCATTTAAATTTCTAGGAATATATTTGGAAAAAGGAAATAAAAATAGTCAAGGATGGGAACAAACTTTGGGAAAAAAAGACAACCAAATAGAAGCTTTGGAAAGGGCAATGGCTGACTAAGGCTTAGAGAGCAACATAAATCAAAGCCATGTTATTAGCTTTACCTATGTATAAACTCTTATGTTTACAATTACCTAAGAACATAAATCAAAAAATTGAAAAGAAATTAAGAGATTTCTTATGGAATGGCCTAGAAGATAAAAAGACGGTAGCATTGATTAGATGGGAAAAAATATGTAGGCCTAAAGAAGCAGGAGGACTAGGAATTAAAAATTTGGATTGGTAAAATGAAGCGTTAGGAGCAAAACAAGTATAGAGAGTGTATCAAGAAAGAGATAGAAAATGGGCTAGAATTCTATATAATAAATATCTTAATGCATCTAACAACACTTCTCTATTTAGAACTAGGAATCCCCCCAAATGGTCGACAACATGGAACTTCTTAATGAAGTTTCATCCCCTCATAACCAAATATATGACATGGGATATCAGGAAAGGTGATAAAGCATTATTCCAGGAAGATTCTTGGAATGGGTATCCCCCCATTGAACACTCTGATGGAATCTGTAATGCAAAAATACACTTATAGATCATCTTGGGCTCTAAAGTTAAAGATTATATCCAAGTAATCCATACCAATGAAGAAAATTCTTGGGAATGGAAATCCTTAGTCAATTGTTGTCTAAATTAGGTAGATCAGGAAATCCTAGAAAATATACTCAAAGATCGTCCAATTAAAGTTAATAATAGGGAGGATAGACTTATCTAGGTAGCATCTAAAGATGGATGTTATAAAGTAAAAGAAGGATATAATCAAATTATTAATTTGTAGAAATAGGAAGTAGTAAACATCCTAATGAACCTCTGTTGGGATCCAACAGGGCTTTCCAAAGTAGGCATCTTCCTATGGGTAGCCACCCAAAAAAGAATCCTAACAACAGACACAATTAGAAAAATAGAATAATAGAGCATCTTCTATATCAATGTAAATTTGTGAAGGAATGCTAGATGTGGCTTAAATCAAAACTAAATTGGATAGCCCCTCTACTAGAAAAATGGCAAGATCATTTGATAGGTTGGCCAAAAAAAGTAGACAAGAAAGTTTATGGAAAACTCTGAAATATTACTCCAACAATTCTAGCTTGGGGATTATGGAAAGAGAGAAATAGACAAATCTTTTAAGAAAAAGAACTAAATACAATGTCTCTCTACAAAAAAATTGAGGCAAGCATTTTCGAGGTAATAAAAAGTGACCTAAGGAAAAATTCAAAAGAAGAAGGATCATTCACAGAGTGGGATGCTGAAATCAAAAAACAATGGAAACATCTAATTAATCCACCTCTCACATATAAGATGAAGAACATTGCAGCTAGAAAATAATGTGAATGGGAACCACCACTGAAAGGGTGGAAGAAACTGAATTTTGACAGGGCCTCTAGAGGTAATCCTAGAAAAGAAGGAATAGGGTGCATAATTAGGGAAGAAATGGGGAACTAGCTAGCAAAAAGAGGAAAGCCTCTGGGATTAACTTCAAATAACATGGTAGAACTAGAAGAAGTAGAACAAGGACTAAAAATTTGTATCAATCTAAGAATCAAGAAAATTATTATCAAAGGAGACTCACAAATAGTCCTAAATAAATTTAGAAAAGGGAAAACTTCAAATTGGATATTAAACTCCCAACTAGAAGTAACATTAAAACTACTGGAAAGATTTAAAGAAGATAGATTTTCTCATATATTCAACAAAGACAATTCTAAAGCAGATAGTTTAGCAAACAAAGGTATAGATGGAGAAAACATATTGACATTTAATCATAGCCAATTCAAGATTATTATACTTAGTTTATATCCTCTATTGCCATCCCCTTCGACACTTGTAATCATGATTTTTTATAATGGCACAAATCTTGGCTCATGTATCTACAAATACTTAGAATCTACTTCATAGGGATATCATGAAGTAAAGTATCACTTTAATTATGATCTCGAGAGGAGAAAAATCATTTATAAACATGAAGATGGTGTCACCACCCATCATTCTAGACCCTTCCCTTCTACTATTATATTAATTTGGGCCAGTTTTTGGTTTTCTCATATTCATCCCCTTTTCACTAAATTGGCTCTGTGTTGCCTCCCCCACTATGGATACCAACATTTTCTTGTATCATGCCTTTGAAAATAGAACTATGGCCTTATATGATTTTGTTAAACTTGAAAGATGGAACCAGTTATTTCAACCTATTGATGACATGAGTAGAGTTGCAGTCAGTAGGCTTTTGGGGGAAGGGGTTTTTAACTATGACTACTCATGGCACACTAACAATGACATCCTGGAGTTATGGATCAGATGCCTAGCTAGGGCCAAGATAAAAAAATGGGACATCATTAGACTAGGCTATAATATTTTTGATCCGAGTGGGCTGATAGGTTTGGAGGAAGTAGTTTTTAACATTGACAAAAAAATTAAAATCTGTTGCCTGAAGTGTACATGGAGCATCAATTAGGCAGCCCTAAACTCAAAAAAAGACCTAAGCGCCCCTACCTGGTAATCAAAGAAAACATTCTCTTCTTCAGAGAATGGCCAAGGATGGAGGCTAGCATGCAATTCTTGCTACGATGGAGATGCATTAAAGAGGACCCAACAAGAGAGTGGCTTGTGAATTACCTGCAGGATTTCAATGCATATATTCACGTGGATGTAGATCTCTCTGACTTGGAAGCAATTGATTTTTGCCTTCCCAACTATGACAGATCAAGTAGAACTAGGAATTCCTATGAGTTCCCACCTAGTTCTAGGGAAAAAAAATTCCAAGAAGCCTCAAAAATCATAATGGTCTTCAACAAGTAGAATCAAGAAGCACAATAAAGACCTCAAGATAATCCCTCATTTTGCTATTGTTTTTCTCCCAACCCCTTTATAGTTATGGATAGGTATTACTATTTTTAGTATAAGGTTTTTTAGGTTTGGCTTGGCTACATTTTCCCTAAGCAACTTATATAATCTATAAAGTTAAGGATTATGGTAGCTATTGACTTGTTGCATTTTACTAAGGCAACCAAAAGTTATATTTAAGCCAAGGCCCTCTCTGTAATTGTCATAGTAAGCAAATCTTTCATATGTATATTCTATTCATATTAATATACTATACTTATATAGATAATCTCATTTTGAAATTCAACTAGCATGGATTTAACTCGTAGTTGGTTTGTCTTTAAATTTGTATTTTCTATAGATCATTTCGTGCCCTTCCTTATCTATTATATGTAAATCAATGGTAATTCAAACATTTAGAATCCTATATCTGCATTCAACAAGGATGAATTTGGTACAATCATATAGAATCATTTTATAATACCTAAAGATCTCAAAAGCTATGAAGGAATCTCTATTAACATTATTACAAATCTACCATTTGCAATATAAACACTATTTAGAATTCTACTCAAAACCCATATAGAACATAATTGTCACATTTACTACTATTAACTTCAATATAAACTATTAATAAGATATAACTTATTTCTGTGAAAGGAGTACTATCTCTTCATTCTATTTTTGCCCTAACCTATAGATTTCAAATAATCTTCCCATTAAGATTATTCTAACATGGACTTTGATTATATCCTTTTATTTGATTAATCCTTAACTCTATTTGGTGGTTAGCATGTGCTATTGTTTTTGTCACTTTTTAGCAGGTCTCCTCCTCCTAACCAAAGGTAGCATTTCTTTGGGTGCTCTTGGATTATTCTCTCCAATATTATTAGTTGCATAACTTTTATGTAAAACATTAGAAGGATTCTTTTATCTTATTTGTCACTGGGGTATGCCCCTTTTATTTCATGTATAATAAAGGACATGGGTCCTGGGCTAGACTGGAGGTTTTCTTAATCTATTTTTTCCTACTAGTGCCCGTCAAAATGAAGAAATTTGTAATCATTTATTATTGTTATCTAATATAATACAAGGCTTCGGTCATTTACCAATAAAAAATAAATAAAATTCTTTTTATTTTTAATTTATTTATTATATTTTAATTTCATGCATAAGCTTTATGCAATTTAATTAAAATAAACTTTATTAAATAATTGCTCACTCTCTTTTATTAATTTTTGAAGCATTTTTTAATATAGCATTTATTAACTTAAGTAATAATAATATTTAGCATTTATTTAAAAATGATCTCCTAAATATATTATTATTAAATTAATTAAATATTATTAGGCTCTCAAATTAGAACTATAATTTCCTCTTTCAATTTTATTCTTTTTTTTAAATTTAATTAATTTCCAATTAATTAAATATTGAAATCATCTTTTTTTTTTCATTAAATTAAATTATTAATTCATCTTTTAATTTGATTTTATTAACAAAAAAATTGCCAAAGACCCACAAGACAAAATATGAAAACCCATTATAAAATAGAACACACAAAATCAAATTGAAGGGTTATAATCATGAATTTACATCATATGACAAATTCAGAAAGGAAAACATCTTAAATACTTGTCTTAATTTTCTAGGATAGTTGGTTTAAAGGTTAGGATTTGGGCTCAAGAATTTATCTCCCCTCTCTTACCATTGAGATATTGTGATAGGGTACGCTCATCTTGGCAATTCAAGGAAGTCGATACCTAGTACCTGCAATTTGCATAAAATCCATGCATATGCAAACACATATATACTAAACTAAATAGGCAATCGTAGGAAGTGGTGTATCATGTAGATTCTAACTAGCAAGTGACTACGACTCCCTTCCTTAACCACATCAGAAATGTCATATATAAAGAAAACACACACACACACACACACACACACATACACACACACCATACACATGCAGTAATATGGGGTAAGTATCCATATAAAACACATAAATAATCCACCTAACTAATATCATTAAACAACTAAAATCACTATAAATTATCATCATCAAAGTATAATCATGCATGCATGAAGTAACTAGTACCAAATTAGTCTCATCATATAATAAATTGAGTATGAAAACAATAATTGATAATATGGAAAATAATACTACTAATCATCAAGCATAAACATAAATTGGCCTAAAAGAGTTTGGCAATAATTACTGAATGAAAACTAGGGGTAGGCACTATAGCTCTCCACCAATGTTTAGAGCTCTCCATCCTAGCTTGGAGCTCTCCACAATCAAAGAAATGGGGAATGATTTATGTCAAGTTCTTTTTTTTTAATATATAAAATCAACTTTACATTGTGTTGTAACTCTGGCATAGTTGTTTGATCCTCGATAGCTTTCTTTTTAGCATTTCAGCATTTAATTTTTCAAGATTTCTCTTCATTATATGTTTGGTTTATCAATGATTTCCTCTAGCTTGATTACAGTGCATCTCAACTAGCTACTCCAATGATGCAATCAGCCATCTATCTCTAGATTATGCAAGCACTTGTTGTTTTACAGAATATAGATTGATATTGAGAGTTCCAAAGCTATAAACTTGAAGACCATCATGTTTGCATCCCACTTTAGGGAAAATTTGGATGTTATGTTCTTGTGCATATATTTCAATCACTTCCTTCAAACTCAACTAAGGTGCACCCACATTATTATTCAGGTGAATCCCACTACCCATGGAAGCTAAGGCTTGTTGTTGATCATATGTTATTGCTGCTTGTTTCTTTTGAAGTGCATCAAATTGGCACTTCTCCATCACCCTAAGATAGCTTACATTCTCTCTAGTCCTAGGTTGTTCCATATTCATACCCTTTATAACTTGATTTATCATTTCAAGGGCTACATTTAGCTGACTTGTTATCCTCTCATTAGTAAGAAGCTCAAGGCAAAATAGTCCTTTCCACCCTAAAACCACTTTGTTACTTCATTAAAATTAAGACTTGAACAAAGCCAATGATACAAAACCCACAGCCACTTTGGAAAAGATGTTGCCTCCAATAGTGCAACCATATGATAAATCGGAGTAGCACATGCCCAAGCCATAACCTAATTAAATTTCTCTAGTTTCTAATTAGCTGGGTTGATTATGAATTCTTGTAGAACTATCATCACATTAGGTACAATAAAATAAACAATCAGTTGTTCCTAGCTAGCAGGATCAAATAAAGTTTTCCAAGGTGATGAAATTTCATATGCAGATGCATCACTTACATGCTAGGCATGAAGCACATTCCCCAATTCATTACGAATGGTTGGATATAAATGCTCCATACACTAGCCCAAAAATTCGAGCCGGATGTAACCATGCATGTAGTGAAGTTAATTTGGGCATCACTATATGATCCAAAATCTTATGAAGTACTGAAGCCGGTAGTAAATTCTCCCATGTCTCTAAAAAATGTAGCATAGGTTTAGGGTCCCTTGGCTCCCAAGAATTTGTAGCATAGGTTCAGGGTAGTAACTCTTTACACTAAACTCTTTATTGAAGTTATTCTCACTGCCACACTGACATTACCTCTAAACCATGTAAAGGATTTTGAAGTGGTTCCCAACCTTGAAACACTCTCATAAGCAATGGCAAAGAAAATACAGATGCAATACATGACAAATTGCACAACTTGTAGTCTTTATATATACAAATAGATCCTTTTTAAGGTTCTTATTACATATTAGCACAATAGAAAAATTGATCCAGCTATATACATATTCCAGAGTCCAAATAATAAAACAATAAAACTCACTCAACCCATGCTAAGTGACTTAGCTCAAAATCCTACACAAAAATAGTGCAGACCAGGAAAAATGGGCACAGTTTGCAAGAAATTTTACAAAAACATATCATAGCAGATATTTTTAGAAAGAAACAAGCCATAACCTAGTTATATTGGTCTATTTGTTGATTAGCTAGGTTGATTACAAATTCTTGTAGAACTGTCATTAGATTAAGTAAAATAAAATGAACAATCAGTTGTTCCCAACTAGCAGGATCAAATACAATTTTCCAAGGTGATAAAATTGCATATACAGATGTATGTATGCATGTATACAGTATGTATGTGTATATGTATGTATGTATGTATATGTATGTATGTATGTATGTATGTATATACATATGTATATGTATAGATACATACATACACACACATATGTGTGTGTCTATGTATGTATGTATGTATATATAGAGAGATCTTGTGGGTTGTGGAGATTAGTGGAGATCTACGATTTTGTTGACGTGCCCTCTTGATCACTACATTTCATTGTCATGTCTTTGTGATCTATGCATCTCATTGTTGTGCCCTTGTGATCTCAGTATATGTATATATGTATGTATGTATATATATACATATGTATATGTATATATGTGTATATATGCATACACACATACATATGTGTGTGTCTATGTTTGTATGTATCTCTATAAATAGAGAGATCTTGGGACAACAACAAAAAAAAAAAAAAAACTCAATCAATATGTAGCATGGCCACATATGCGATGGCAACACCTACTAGTAAGTAGATTCCTCTTTTTCTCTCTCATTTTTCATGTGTTTAATTCACTTGAACTATTATTTCTTAGGGGGCATTTTGTAATATTGGATACATTTTATGCCAGGACGTAATGAGGACATTCATGGATGTACCCACGTTAGATGTATGAGAATCACTAAAGAATTGTGATGAATTGATTGTAAGCAATGAAGATGAACTTCCCCTGAGAGTAGCAAAAGGTGATGATGACATTCTAGGTGCTTTAATGATTTATCATTTCTTAAAGATTTTAGATGTTAATGAGGAATTTAGATGTGGAAGGGGGGGCGCAAATGATCTTCCACCTTCACATGCTTGGCCCTGATTAGTAGATAATATTAAACTATTATCAAAACCAAGTGAAGCTCAACATCAACCTATGATTGCATGACAACTAACTGTGTGAATCTATTGGTTTCAGGCAATGTAGAAGGACACCATAGTTCAATATGCTATTGTAATTCAAATAGCTTTAAATTTTTGGCTCCTTTTGCCTATGGTCCCATGGTATTTTGTATATAGAACATCTACCCATTGAATATATAGGTTGGTCATGTATAACTAATATTCACTACTACAAAAAAGAATTGATAAAGTGCCTTGCACAAGCAATAATTTGTATTTTAATATTTTAGCTACTCATTGCAATTACGACAACTTGTTTTGATGGATATCCATCTCGCCCACAACATAGCTCTCACATACTTGTTGCCCTTGTGAGGCCCTTTTTCTAATAGATAGTCATCACTTCTACAACACAGTTGTTGCACATTGATCACAATTTGCAATTACAATGGTCTATTGTCGCAATTAGGATGATGTGAAGATGAACTCTTGCCCTTGCCTTGTTCCAAGTTATCATAGCTTTAGTCATCGCAATTGTGACAGAAACCCTTGCCATTGTAATTTGTGACAGAAAAAGTTTGATGCCCGTCTAATGAGAGCTGATTTTTTGTACTTTCACTTGGGCAATGGGTGGTCATTACAATTGCGATGGCTTGCTATCGCAATTCAAGCCCAAATGTAGTAGTGTGGGGCTATGTATAGCACCATCAACATACTCATTAATACTTATTTCTTCTTGTGATCCATTTTTCTCTTCAAAATTTTGGCCTGTTAATGTGGTCTAACATTTTTGTATTATTCCATTATGTTATAATTTTTATCGCTTTATGAATTATAACAAGTTATAGTTTTCTAAAAATTATGGATGAATTCTTAGTTTTTTAAGAGCTTATTATTTAAGTTGATATTAAAAAGTATGATGTTCTAGTACTCATATATAGCATCATGGTTCCATCTCATGTTGCTATCATTGAATATTTTACAAGCTAACAATATGGAGGGAATTCTTATATGAGGATAGTTTTAATTTATTTTGTGAATTATTATTTCAACCTTTGAATAGTAGGACTTGGAGCATTTTGAAAGGGCAACAAAGTAATTCAAAAGTCACTGAGGCTCTCTACAACAAATTGAGAGGTAATTTGGAACCCAAAACATGCATATTTCATTTTGATTAGGTTAATGTCAATTAAATGTAAGATAGATCTAGGGAAAACTTATTATATTCTCTTCTTTCTATTATGCTCTCTATGAAAAGTGAATACTTCCAACAATGATTTGGCATCTCTATTTTCATATGTGTTTGTGTGTGTGTGTGCGTGTGTGTGTGTGTGTGTGTGTGTGTGTGTGTGTGTGTGTGTGTGTGTGTGTGTGTGTGTGTGTGTGTGTGTGTGTGTATTTTTTCTTTAAATTAGATACTAAACTAATATTAGAATTCATCCAAGCATGACAACAATAATAAGTTAAATTTTTTTTTTTTCACAACAACTTTTGGAGATCTCACAAATCATAGGATTATAACTTAGAAAAGGAATCATTCCATCCCAAACTAGATATTAATGATGTAAGGAATGGGTTAAAAATTATATTAAACCCTTTGTTTGATCTCCAAATCTTTTTGAACTAGGAAGTAGATCAAATATGTTTGATACTCTATGTACTAACTATACCCAATCTCTAATAAAACCATTTGATAATTTTCTTAGTTTTGAATGCTCATATTCCAACTCCTTTCAAAATAGTCTACAATATATGACCTAGACCTGAATCTTGGATTTCCAATGCCCTAGCAATAAGGAAACTCCTTTCTCCTTCCTCACAATTCCCAAACAACTTAATAAGGCATTGAACTCACTCCTAATATTTATTCTAGGTCAACATGTTGCATACTAAATTGACACAAAGATTGAAGGATGATATGAAATCTTAATTTTTTTTGGTGAGATCAAGGATGGAGTTGAAGCTTTTAGGTTCATTTCATGTTTCTTTCCAAGGTAAAATGAGAGGAAGATAATTAAAACTCAAATGGTTTCCTTAATTATTCCGCCACTTTATAAGTTGAGCTTGAGCTCTCATTTGGATATAGATAAGACATCTAAATGTTATTCCATTGCAATGAGCTCACATTGTTATTTTGTTGGCTAAGGATGAAAACCCTCTTCGTGTGTATTGGTTCTAGTGCCAAGAGAGCCATCATAGCTAGTTGGTGTTATTATTTTGAGAGTTACTATAGTCTAAGCTATGTGGGTAATTTTCATTTTGGATGGAATGGAGATGTGCACAATTTTCTAATATGGGTAACTAGTTTTTGGTGCAATGTGGGCTTTCCTAGGTGTGGTTTAAGTTCTAAACAGAATAGAGGCTTTCTTAGTGTCTTATTATGTTATCTCATAATAACTAGAAACTATATTTGCATATTTATTTTAGTATTAAATATTGACATCCTTCTGGGAAATATTTTAATAAATTCATCTTAGTTGGGTGTTGCCTATTTAGTAGCCTATTGATTGTTTTGTGAGAACCTGTATTTTTTTGGCTTGGTAGCCCTTACGAGTAGACACTTATTGTAGCCATGTATGTTTTACATGAGGTCAATAATATTAATTTTACAAGGTTTTTAAATAGTCTTGGATTTATCTAATATAGATGATTGGTTTGGAGCTGGAGCTATTTGGAGTTTTCTTGGGGACTTGTGAAATCATTCCTTCAATTACTTAATGAAGCCTAATATTGGTGATGGAAATATTTCTGAATCTTTTTCAATATATGATGATTATATCAGGTCTAAATTTTTTTTTAGATAATATTGGTAATGATTTCAATGAGTTTGTGATGTTTATATGAAGACTAGTTGTTATCAATTCATTTCTTTTTATATTATGTTCCAAATACATCATGTTTGTGTATGTTCTTTATCTTGAATGAAAACTGAAAAGAATCAAATGGAAAAATTCTTTAGTTGGCTCCATAATCTTGCAACAAGCTTCAAAAATAATAATATTAGCGTTGGACATTTCATTTGCCCCCTAGATTGTTTAGACATGTCTTACGACTAGGTGACACTTGACTTGTTCCTAGGCATTTCTAAAAATGTGTTGCCAACATTTTTTTTTTCTATTTTTTGTGCATCATGAGATTATAGTTTGTTGTAAGACACTGAACCTTTGGTTTTTACAAAAAAAAAATGAAAACAATAATTTCACTTGATAATTATTCAACCATACAATTAATATTGTACAAGTTATATCTTTACTTACATAATCACATACTTGTTCTATATTTGTGCAGATATTTGAAATAATTTTGGTGTAATAAGTTTTTCTCAACAAACAATCAAAATAATGGAAAATAAAATTATTTTAATGGTTTAACATATCATACTCATGGGTAGGAGAATCTTGTAATCCTCATGCATATCATTCAAACTAGAAAAACTTAGTCAGAAAAATCTCATAGTTCAATTGTACTAATATTAAACCATTATATTGTAAAAGTTTTATTACCAATTTTTTACTCTAAGTGTAATTTCTTTGTTGAATTTTAACATTAAGAAGGGATCATAAACTCATATTTTATTTTGGTCAACCCAAGCCAAGAACCTTTCTTGAATATAAAATAACAACAATATACAGGGACAAACATCAACCAAGGAAAATGACAACTATAATGATCTAATCAAGAAACACATGATATCTACACTTGCATATTGAGCTAGGAACAAAATCTCTATGATCGTTAGATAACTGCCATGGTGTAATTTCTTTATTTAATAGATTGTTAGATAATTATTTCTACTACTAAGAGCAAACTATTTATGGCCCTAATTCGTATTATTCTTTCATATTTATATTATTTTTGTTCATTGATCTCTATCATTAACTCTAAATTTTACTGCCTTGAAATATTTTTAATACTCTTCAACCATCTTGTATTATTAACTACAATGAGAAGAATTAGTTTTTTTGTTTTACTAGTGCCTTGAACCATCTTTGATAAAACCCTATACTATATTTTATTTTTTATTTTTTTCCATTTATCTAGGATATTGTCTTTCTATTTTGAAGCCTCTTTATCTAAAGAGGATCAATTTCCTTTCTCTTCAATTAAATCAAGGGTGGAGAGGTATTATGCATCATTTAGGTATACCACATAATTAATTTTTATACCAAATCAATATAGAGTTACTTATGCACCACTAGTTCCAATGAAGAGAGAACATCATTGATCCATTTGGCTAAAGAGGCTTCAACAAAGAACATGATATCCTACTATTTGTACCTAAAAATAATTTCCATGATATGATAAGTCTTTCCAATGCATAATTCTCATCCATATACAATTTGACCTCCTTTTTTCCATCTTGGATCATTTAGGTCCTTTATAGGACAACATGACATTTTTGTCACCTTGGCTTACATAGATTTATATTTTGATCTAAAGGGATTGAAAACACAAATGAATGAAATTATTAAATAAAATAGAATCAAATATGAATGTTCAAGTATTTCAATTTTCTATATTATACTAAAACATCATTTCATAACTAGCATTTCAAGCTCCATATATAAGTAGGTCTAAGAAGATTTGTATACTTGTGGCATCATTTTGCTTAGTTTGTGAAGGTTATAGACCAAAGGTTTCATAGCCTTTTTTTTTCCTATGAAGAAGGATCATGTCAGATAATATAAGGAAAGAAAAAACTAGGGTGAAAACAATAGATTATGGTCTAAGTTGAAAAGAAGGGGTGATGGAAAATGTTATTGTCCCCGCAAAAATTATAAGGGCTTAAAGACTAGAAGATTGCTAATCAAAATATCTAAGAGACATTGTAGGGATTATGGTCATATTGAAGGGGAACAATATTATCATCTTTTGATAAATTGTTCATTATATTATTTTAATTAATATACACAAGAAATCACTTGATGAGCATATCGTGATAATTGTTTATTTATGTTGATCATTTTTATATAGGTTGAGCACCAGAGGGCAAATGATATGGACTACCACAACTCAGAGAATATGGTTTTTGAATTGGACAAACATAGAGATGTGAATATTGTAGCTTAAGATAATGATCTCATGGAAGATGATAATCATGTGCCAATAACACAATTCAAGATGATTGTACAAATACATTGATCCATGACATAACTAGTAGCAGCGCAAAGTTAATCATGATGATCCAAATGACCTTGATGTTGTTCATGATATACATGTACTTGAGAAGGCATATGGGGCTCTTTATGAAGTCTCACAAATTTTTTTTTATCTCTATTGTATTATTGTTGGTGAACTTGAAAGTTATGAATTATTTATCCAACATAGTTCAATGTCATGTATGGTGAGGTATGTCATATATGTTACTATAGTTAATAAAGGATGAATCATGTACGATTAATATTCTTTATATTAACATATTATATTTTTTCTTGTAGATTAATAGACAATTTTTTATTATCACCATCAAATATTCTATCTCGCTCATACTGAGAATTATCTATAATTATGAAAGATATTGGAATGAAGTACCAAGTAATAGATGCTTGTCCCAATGATCAAATTATATATCATAAATAACATGAATTTTAAATAAATTGACCTCAATATCATACGAGTTGGTATCAAATTGATCAAATTATAATAATGGTGTCTCACAGGGTTCTTCATTATATTGCCATTGTTTCACGTATGCAACAATTATTCAGGTGCACTAGCTTGGCATAATTTATGGATTACCATGCACATAATAGAAGTCAAGATGATATTATTTGAATGCCTACAAATGGTTTTACATTTATGAAAATATAGGAAAAGTGGCTACACTTCAAAGAAGAACCTCACAATCTCAGACTTTCATTGGTAGTGGATGGTGTCAATCCATTTGGAGAGATGATATATGTTTACTCAGTGTGGCCTATTTTTGTTATCAACAATAACCCTCCTCCATAGATGTCAATAAAGAGGGATAACATAATGTCGGAAATGATCGTTCCAAGTATTTTATCATTTAATAATCATCTATATTTAATTATAAATTTTGTAGTAAAAT
This sequence comes from Cupressus sempervirens, assembly GCA_028749045.1. Classification (NCBI taxonomy): domain Eukaryota; kingdom Viridiplantae; phylum Streptophyta; class Pinopsida; order Cupressales; family Cupressaceae; genus Cupressus; species Cupressus sempervirens. Next base: position 421,412,293 of record CM053785.1, on the reverse strand, counting down.
GGTCATAATAATTATTTAATTTTTTTTTTGTTTTTTCTTCTAGGTAAGTACCAAGTTAAAGATATAAATGTATATATTGAGCCTCTTATTGACAAGTTGTTGGATTTATGGATCGGTATCACTATGTATGATGTCTCCAGACTAATAGGACAAAGAAAATTTTAATTCCATGCAATACTTGCATGGACAATACATGATGCCCCAAGGCTAACACATTTTTGTGGTATATAGTATTCAAGTTGTGCATGACAATTAGAATTATAAAAATTAACATATTTAATCCAATAATACATTATCTTGTACATCTTCAAACAAAGGAAAAAATTACTTGTCCAATTTGTGGTCTAAACATGAAATCTCGTCATTCAAAAGTCTCGGAAAGAAGGTGTTTGATGAGTATAGGTGCTTCCTCCATAGAAATCCTAAGTATCTGAAACACTGAAAATTCATCTTTTCAATGAGAAACAAAAAATACATCAAAGATACTAAGAATGAAACCTCACCAATGGAATTTGGAATATAATAAAATTAATCATCAAGGTAATTTCATTCCATTTAATGGTTTATATTTGGAATTTATATTTATCTATTGTGTTTTGTTTACTAATGATGTAATTGATGATTGTGAAGGTCATCAAGTCATTAATGACCACCTTCTAAAGGAACTAAAAATTTATCCCATACAATTTAATAGATTTTTGTACTATGAACAACTATAAATTATGTATTTGTTTGATACTATGCATATTGGAAATAATATAACATAAGAAACATCAAATGGAAGGCATGACAAAGAAAAAATCATCAAAATTTGTAATGATATTCATGAATTCAATCATGCAATGAAAAATTTCATTCATTCAAATAACAATGAAGACTAGACTAATATAAGTACCCTTCTTATTAAAAAACTAGCAAAGTAATTCCATGAAAGAACTCATACAAAAAATTCAATTTCTCATTGGTTTTCCTATGATCATAACCAATCTCATATCATAAAAAAGTGAATTTGGGTCAGCGATGAAAATGCATGATTGAAATACCTTCATTAAGGTAGTTCATGTTCTTCTATATTTACTATATATTTGTAAAGTGCATGTACTTTTCATTCTATTATATTAGAAAATAATGAAAAGATCAATTTAAAATTGTTGTACATTCTACCTCTTTCTCTCCCATACCACTTATATATATGTATATATGTATATATGTATATATACATATATACATATATGGATATATATATATATGTATATATGTTTACATATATACATATATATATATATATATATGGATATATGTATATATGTATATATATAAATAATATGTATATATATATATATATAATATGTATATATACACATAATATATATATTTATACATATATATGTATATATATGTATGTATATATATGTGTATATATATATATATGTATATATGTATGTGTGTGTATATTGCGAAGTCTCTTTTATATATTTTTGAGTCTTAAATCTCTCATAGGTGGTTGTCATTTAAATAAATACATAAAGAAGATCTAAAATATTGGAAGAGAAAAAATTCTCATCAAATGTGTGAAATGCAAAAGTGTCTACCTCCATCTTTTATCAATGTAGAAGAACACTACCTCATACACTAAGTTGAGGAGACTTAGTTGTATACACCTATACATACTAGGTCAATGTGTAAGGTTGAGAGACACTTGAAAATTTTGAAAGATTTGGTTTAAAAAAATGCACATTCTAAGGGTTTTGTGGTGGATGAATATCTCATATACCAGACTATTGTGTAAATTACTAAATATATTCCTATGTTTAAAACAAATATCCATGTAGATCACATTTGAGATCCCAACAACATTGAAAAATTCTAAGGGAAGTTTTTGTGGGGAAAGGTAGATTGAGGAAAGTGAGGTAATTATAAGATGTTATTATTGTTGATTCATTATTAATCATTAAAATAAATTTTTCATAAGTCATCTATTTTTTTATAGTTGGTGGAAAGTGGGATGCAATACATTGTATATAGAAAACAATTTTTGATTGGATGATCATATGGATTGAGCAATGAGAATATTATGCTCACACATTAAAATGAGAATTTTTGACCTCGTTAGTTAAAGAAGCTCATTATAATGGAAATCTAATGTTACACAAAGGGAAATTGATTTGGCATACGATTTAAGAGATAAACAAGTACGCATAAATTTATTAATCACATCTATGTTTCTCAACTCATTATGCAATATTCTTTTACATGTTTGACATATTGCAATTCAAACACCACAAATCTATGTCCTATAATGGTCATAGAATTCACATAAAAAAGTTGGATGACATGAAGAAAGATTATGATTTTGGGATAACTATCATCTTTGAGGTAAGTAAAATTTTATCTAGAAATGACATACATGCTAAAGATTCTCAAAATTGATAATATGAAAATCTGTATGCTATACTTGATTGTGACTTTAATTCCTTCAAATTAGTTCTCTTTTTCATCAAATGGTACAAGCTATGATTGAATCAAAACGATCCTTATCGAAATATTACTGAACATGATAATAGATTTAAAATTTTTAATACAAGGTCATTTGAGCCAATTGGGAATGAGCCTTATATTATTCCAAGCAAATATGAGAATTTTTTTTTACTCTGGTCATTTGTTGTTAGACATGATCCAAGAGGAAGGTCAGTAAAGTACAATGTGATGGAAGAAGAAGATATACTAGAAGCAGAAGATGATAATCATGATAAACAATTAGTCAATGACATTCTTGATATAAACATTTATGATGAAGAAGAAGAAGATAATTATGTTGTGGTTGTTGATGTTGATGACGATGATGATGATTGGTGGAAACTACAATTGGAACAATTTTTATGTTGGCATTGATGTCAAACCTTACTAGTGAGACATTTGCTAATAGTGATGAGTGCCATATACTGAAGAAGAGGATTTGAAAAGAGAGATAACTAGATGAACTAGTGAATTTACTGAGTAAAGATGAGCAAGTATGTTAGAATTATAATGGGCACTTGATCAATGAGTCTTTGACAAGATAATGTGTTGTTTGATTATTATATGAAGTGAACAGGAAAATTGAGTTGATGTATAGAAGAGAAGATAAGAAGTTGAGTAAAATACTAAGTTTGTCCTAGTGATAGTTTTACTAAGCAGAAGATTAAGAAACTTAAGACATAGTCTAGCAAGCAGTATTAGTTGAGTGTTAGTTATGGAGGAGCAAGATGAAGAAGAAAATGTAGTAGAAACCAAGAGTACTAAAGACTAATTGAGCCAGTGTAAGTTGAGTGACATAGAATAGTAGAGGCCAAACTATCTAGTGATGACCAAGAAAAAGAATAGAGTGATGGTTGAGTGTCATCACTTTAACAGTTTGTAGAGAATCAAGTTTTGAGGCTGACATAGTTAAATTTTTTGATTAGTCAAAATGCATGAATGATAAGGATTGATGAACTAGAATATTTAAAGCACAAACTAAGTTTTTTAAGAAATTAAAGGAAAGGATTCAAAGAGAAGTTTCTAGAAATTTCAAGAAAGGAGAGGGACAAAATGATGGACAAATTCAATGAGTCTAGTTGAACCCTAAGGACCACAATGATGTTTAAACAAAAAAAGATCAAAGTTGCCTATTTAAGGAGGCATAAGGGATGTTTATCAAGGTTGGTTTTGTTTTTATTGGAATTTTGGTAGAGAACCTATGAAAAACACAATAGTAGAGGAAAGGTGTGAAGATTGGTCAAGTGTGATTTCTTGATAGTGCAGGAGCACCTAGGATCATAGTTAAAGCCCTAAAAGTTTTGTCTTGTAGGTGGTTTTATCCAACCAACAAGGAATACAAGCTAAGTATGAAGCCCCAAGGGTGTGACTAGGTTCATGTACATAGGAAGTTATATATGTGAGTGATTAAAGTGAATAAGTTATCAATTTAGTGACAACTGCACAATGTTTTCAAATTTGTCAAACATGGTCAAAGTTGAACAAAAGTGTAAAAAATGTGAAAAATATTTAAAAGGAGGTTGATTGGTTTTTTTGGACCCTACTACACCATATTTATTTGAGTTGAGGTCATAAAGATAGAAATTGCAAAAGTTGTTCATCACAACTAAGCAAAAAGTTGTCAAACTTAGTTTGATCGGTTATGGAGTGGAATAATCAATTGAAACACATAAAATAGGGATATATAACACAACTTCATACCCAAAAGAAGGTTTGGTTTTCATTTTTTATAGTTGCAAGTTTTAGACAAAATAACAAATTACAACATTATAGTTACTGTCCCTTTTCATGCCCATAATCCACATGCTAATGGATTGAATGTGACCTCTATTTCTCATTATTATTTAGAATATTAACAAAATGATACTTTCTTAGAAATTTTTTTTCTTGATCATAAGTTTAGGTAGGATTTTGTAAATTATTTTTGAACTTGCCTGTATACTGTCCTAACTAGAATAGTTTGCAAAGAAATGACTCTTGATTTTCAGTGGTCAAAATCTCGTGGCTCTTTGGAATCAAGGCAAGAAATGCATATAAATTTTATATATTAAATTTGGATTCATTTTCAAAGGTTTTCTATTTTTAAGGGAAAGTCCTAAGCGAGTAAGAGCTACTCGGTTAATGTGACAATCAATAAAATAGAGGTTTAAAACCATGATAGATGGATTGAGTTGATCAATCAAAGAATATGGGTGGAAGGAGTACCTAATGAAGGCTTATCAAAAAAAACAAAATTTTTGGGAAGTGTCATCTCAATTGGGTTTGAATTGAACCTATGTGGCTGCATTCATAAGCCTCGGAAACCCTTAAAAATAGAGTTTTTTTTGTACTGCACTATACGAAGGTTTTGGTGACCCAAAACCAAGAAAAATCTTGGATTACTCTAAAAAGGGTATCTAAATCATAAGTTTTTTTTGCACCTCCTTAACAATTTTGGAGAGTAAAAGCCAGGAACCCAAATAGAAGGCTTGATTAAGGACTTGTCCTACTAGCCCTTTCTATACAGTTCTAAGAGATCATTTGGGAAATGATGACTCAAACCATGACAAGAACCCTATAAATCATCAAATGGACATGTGAATATGCCCTACAAGCCATGTTATCCTAGTGAACATCTTAGGTCATCCTGAGGAAAGATTGAGATTTAAGGAGTAGATATTAGTCCTAGCTCGATGAAGAGTTTCAATTGATAAGAGAGGATCAGTGGGATAGGGGACTAGAGGAAGGGTTCCCTTGATTTTAGGGTAAGAATAAGACCCTAAGGAGGTCAAGAGAAAAGCCTTGAGTGTCTTAGTGGGTGAATTAGGACTTGGAGTAGATCCCTCACCAGCACTTGAAAAGTTTCCAAGAAAATAAAAAATGGAGAGTATAATGAAGTCCAATCAATAAACCAAAAATTGAGTTGAATAAAGATCTAAATTTGTAAAGTGAGTTGTATCTTGATAGATCAAACCTAGCTATTACTTTCTAACCATTGTGACAAAAAAATCCTTTAACCAAGGTTAACCTTACAATCACTTGTAAATCCATTAATCAAGGTGACATTCTAATGGAATAATCCAAAGTCCTCTAACCAAGCTACTTCTAATAGGGTGATTGAATCCTTTAACCAAGTCAAACCTAACAGTGTGCTTTGTAACCTTTAATAGGGTTGACTCTTAATGAAGCTCACTTCAAAAGAGTGAAAAGTGGTAGCATGTTACTTGGTGGTTTCCAAATTAGGTTTCCACATTAAATCCCGGTGTCATATATGTGTGAATATTATTTTGTGACACATACTATTTATTGTTGTTTATTTTTGTTAGTTGACATCTACTGAATAAAGAGCTAGTGATGAATGAATAAGTTAAGTTGTTGATAATATTCTATATTGGCTGGTTGATTTTACAAGTTAGAATAAGTTTTTAAAATTTGAATTGGTACATCTGGACTTGAGGATGACTGATTCACACTCCCCACCATCTCATTTATTATGAATATTCTAATAATTGGTATTTGATGTTTGGTACTTATTAGGAAATTTTGAAGGGACTTAAGCTGAACATCAAGATGTACAAGAGAGAGACACTTAAACTAAAAAAAGAGAAATTCTCTACATGGAAATGCTTGATGAGATTGCATCTATTTGGAGTTGGAGATTCTTCACTATACTACTTGGACAATGAATATATTTAAGTACCTATACCCATGACTATTGAAGAAATAAAGGATAAGCATGAGCACAATCAAATGATGATAGATCTGGCATCCTCCCTAAGTTATGATGAATTTGATGATGTGAAGATTTTTTCTACTGCAAAGAAAATGTGAGATAAGTAGGCACAAATCCATGGAGGAGACAAAAATCTACTACGAGCTAAAGTAGAAATCTTGAGAGACAAGTTTGATGACATGAGAATGAAAGACAAAGAGATTGTTGCAGAGTATTGTGGCCAAATCAAGGAAATTTTGAATGCTATTAGAGGAGTTGGAGCAGACATATTTGATGAGAATGAGATAAGAAAGGTATTGAGGACTTTACTCCCTATCTATGCAATTAGAGTATCTATAATTCAAGAATTGGGATGTACACCTAATAATGATCTAACCTTGGATAGTCTAATTGGTAGACTCACTACATTTGAATTGTCAAATTTTGATAATTATACACCTTCTACTCTTGAGTGTTCTTTCAAGTCTCAACTAACCCTTGGTGGATCTAAAAGAAAGAAAAAGAGTAGGCATGTGGATAGTGATAGTAAATTAGATGATTATTTTGATGATCTTGAAGCATTATTGGAAAGAAGTCTACCAAGAGAAAAAGGAAAATATAAAGGTAAACTTCATATTATCTATTTTTTATGTATCAAAGTTGGTCATATTGCTACAAGATTTCTTGATAGAGATGAGAAGGAAAGAAAGGAAATACAAATATTACTAAGGAAGGAGAGACAAAAGAGATAACTGAGGTAACAAAGACTACAAAGGAAAAGGTAAGGAATCTTGTTACATTTCTGAAGATGATAGTTCTAATAGTGACATAGGTGAAAATGATGAATAAGTTGTGTATGTCGTAATGAAAGATGAATCTGACAAGAATGAAAAAACTAATTTAATTTCATGTGTGAATAAGAATGATAGATGGATAATTGATAGTGGTTGTTCACATCATATGAGTGGTTATACAAGTAAGTTTGAAAAGCTAGAACATTATAATGGAAGTAGTGTTAAGTTTGGGAATGATGCACCATGTTATGTGAAAGGTAAAGGATAAATTATATTGAATGACAAGATCATAAGTGATAATGCATATTGGGCTGATGGTTTGAAATATAATATGTTGAGTGTGATTCAATTGAAAATTTTAGGCTATCTAGTTGAATTCAAAAATAGGAAGGAAAATATTTATGATGCTACTAGTGAACTATTGGAAGTGGAGAGTAAACATGAGGAAACTTGTTCTATCTAGACCTATCTGAAGATACTTGTCTATTTGCAAAATTTGAAGATGCTTCAGTAAGGCATAAGAGGCTATGTCACGAGAAATTTGATAATTTAGTATGCATAAGTAAGATGAAAAGAGTAAGAGGATTGCCAAGATTGAGAAAACATGATAAAGTGTTGTACAAAAAATGTAAAATGTGAAAAATGACAAAGTCTAGTTTCAAGAGCAAGACCTATTCTTCTGATGGTATTTTGGAGTTGGTTCATACTAATTTATGTGGTCCCATTAGAGTGCAAAGATACTATGGTGACAAGTACTTTATTTATTTTGCTGATGATTTATTTAGGATGATGACTATAATGTATCTTAAAGAAGAATCTAATGCATTTCAAAATTTTAAGTGGTATTTGGATAGAGTTGAAAAGGAAATGGGTAAGATTCTAAAGTGTTTGAGATCAGATAGAGGAGGTGAATTCATATTAGATGAGTTCAATACATTTTCAAATGACAAAGGAATCAAGAGAGAAATGTTGGAAACATGAATGCTGATGATACATCTATGGGGGGGTATTGTAGAAACATGATTAGATCATTATCATGATTAAATGTTGTATTCATGACTATGATTGTCATTGATGTCAACATAATAGTTTGATGTGGTATTTGATAGAAGAACAATGGAAAGATCAAGTTGGTACAAATAGATTGTTGAGTAATTTCAATAAGAGAGGTTAAATGGAGATACTATTAAGTGTCTAGTACATATAGCTAACCTCAGAAACATAAGACATTAAGTATGGAAGAAGTTATGCAAGTTTTAGTGATGACTATTCTGAGATAGAGTTTACAGAAGCATGCTCTGGTAAACTTGTCATATCTCTTAGTAGGGTTTTTATTCTGAGAAGCAAGGTTAAAGGCATGTAGAAGATAGGTTGGAGATGACATAGCTAAGCTTTCTCATCATGATAGTACACATACGATAAATTATTCAAGTTACAAGATGACAAATTAATATTATCAGTAAGTGTAATGTGTTCTTAATGAGGTCCTATAATAATTAATTGAGAAAGTGTAATAGCTGACTCAGGGAATTGTTTTATGGATTTGGTATAAAGAACGGAAATTTTCCTTTATTATGTATGAATGTATGAATGATTACAAGAAGCATGAAGAGTGGAATGCAAAGATAAGTAGAGCAGAGCAAAGTTAGAGAGAACTTCATTGCCAAGGTTTTATTGTGAGATCTAAGGTTTGATATTTGCATCCAAGGTTTGTGACTTGGTCTACAAGGTCTGACAGTGATTGGTCTAGTTGACAGGATAGAGAAAAGAGGCTAATGCATAGTACAAATAATTATTCTACAAGGAATGGTTGAGAGATCAATTGGATAGTGAATTCAATTGTCTTGCCCTAGAAGCTATTTGGCCAGTGGGTTCTTCTATCTTCTACAACTCCTAATAGGGTTGGTACAACTCCTAACAGGTTTGGAATCTCCTAGTAGGGACTCTTTTGTACTGAATGTGTTTATAGACTCCTAACAAGGTCCATACTCTAATAAGGAATATATATATATATATATATATATATATATATATCTTTGTGGGGATCATTACCACTGGGGTTTTCCCTCTAATCAAGGATTTCCCTAGTTAATAAATCTGGTGTAATTGTGTATGTGCATCTTGTTATGGTTTTTGTTTACTTTGATTGAATATTAAGTATAATTAAGGTTAGTAATTTCTTTAATTGGATAACTAATTCACCCCCACCTCTTAGTTATCTTGGTGGACTATTGTTTCTAACAATTGGTATCAGAGTATCAGGCCCTTGAAGATAAAGTTTAATAACATTGGGAGATCCATGGCGAACATGTTCAAAAAAGATAGCCTGAAGTTTGATGGAACAAATTATGATAGGTGGAAGGAAAAGATAAAGACATGTCTATTGTGTATGGGTCTAGGATATTAGATCTTGACAAAATTGAAAAAAACAATTATTTTTGAAAGTGCTTTAGAGACTTGTACCAAGGATGAGAGAGAACTTTTTTATGTGCGACATGAGAGCTAGAGAAGCACTATTGTTTGCACTTCCTGAAATTGAGTACAACCAGGTAAAAATACTTGATACTTCTTATAAACTCTGGAAATCTTTGCAAAATGGGTTTGAAGGTGATGGACATTTTAAGAAATTGAGACTACAAAGTTAGATTTGTGCATTTCACAATACTAAAATGATGGAAGATGAATCTATAAGAACATATGTAGGAAAACTGTCAAAAATTACTATAGGTATTAGATCTCAAGGAGGAACCAAGAAAGATGATGAGGTGATCTAAAAGATATTGAAGAGCTTAACACCACCATTTAAGCAAGCAGTTCAAATGATACAGTTATTGATCTCTTGTACCAAATATTTCACAAAGGAAACTTTACTTGGGAGACTTGAAGTGGTTGAAAATAAGCTTTGACAATTTGGAGAATTGACCAAAACAAAAACAACTTTCAGTACCCTGAACATTCGACCTAGTTTATCAAGGAGCACAAGTGCTAGAGGAGATTTTACTAGTAGCAACAAATCTGATGAGGACAAAAAGATAGAAGAAGGAGTAGCCCTTCTGGTAAGAAGAGAAAAAGCTGGTAAGAAAATATTTAAATGTTGGACTTGTAATGAGTTTGATCATTATGCATCTAAGTGCCCTAAAAGAGAGAAAAAGTATAAAGGAAAGTTAAAACCTAGAAGAGATAGAGATTGCTTATATGCAAATGAAGAAGATGATTCTGATGAACAAGTAGCAAGTGGTAGTGATGATGAAATAGGACTTGTAGCTATTAAAGACGAAATTATAGAGAAAATTGCTTTGGTATCACAAGTTAAAAATAAATCTGATTGGATAATTGACAGTGGTTATTCACATCATATGACTAGTGATATGAACAAGTTTTTTGACTTCAAAAGTTATGATGGGGCCATTGTCAGAGTTGGGAATAATGCAACTTGCCATGTGAAAGGTATTGGATCTATAACTCTAGATGGTAAGACTAATACTGAAGATGTATATTTTGTTGATGGTTTAAAACACAATCTTTTGAGTGTTGGAAAACTAGTGGATTAAGGTTATCAGTTACAGTTTATAGAGAAGACATGCATGATCAGACAAAGATGAGAAGGTAATTGCAATAGAAACTAGATCTAGAGGTAATGTATTTTAGCTGAATCCCACTAAAATGACATGTTTGGTTGTAAAGGTAGATGACAGTTGGTTATGGCATAAGAGACTTTGTCATATAAACTTTGACAACATTGTGAAAACCAATAGTATGTTTGCAGTGAGAGATTTTCCTAAGATTGTAAATCCTACTAACACAATTTGCAAGGAGTGTGTATTGGAAAAGCATAACAAAACTTTTTTTTCAAGCAAGAAGTTCACTACTATAGACATTGTACATACAGATCTTAGTGGTCCTATGAAGACTAAAGGATTCTATGGTGAAAGGTATTTCATGATTATTGTTGATGAATTTTCTAGAATAATGTGGGTTTCATTTCTTAAAGAAAAATTTGAGGCATTTGATAAGTCCAAGATATTCAAGAATGGAGTTGAGAATGAATTAGGTATGAAGATTAAATGTTTAAGATCAGATAGAGGAGGACAGTTTACTTCAAATGAGTTTAACATATTTTGTGAAGCTAATGAAATTAAAAGACAATTATCAACACTAAGAACCCTTGAACAAAATGGCATTGTAGAGAGAAGAAACATGTCAGTAATAGAAGCAACAAGAGCTATGTTAGCTGAGAATGATGTATCCAAGATGTTTTGGAGAGAAGCTATGAATATAACAGTCTACACTATGAAAAAAGTGCAAGTCAGGAAAGACACAAACAAGACCTCTTATGAACTACGGTTTGGTCACTCACCTACAGTTAAGTTTTTCAGAATTTTTGGTAGCAAATGTTATATCAAAAGAGATGATGATGTTCATAAATTTGATACTAGAAGTGTTGAAGGTATGTTTCTTGGTTACTCATTGAAAATTAGAGCTTATAGATGATATAATCTGAGAACTAAGATTATTGTTGAAAGTGTAATTTTAAGAGTTGATGAGAAATTCAGGATACAAGAAATAATAGTTTACTACAATTCTGATGATGAGAATGTTGTTGTTACTAAACCAAGGAATGATGAAGTATTCCTTGAGACTAACAATTATTTTCATAATAAAGGAGAGTTAAGGCAAGAACAAAGTTTAGAACCTAGAACTGAGCTAAGAGTTGAGATAACAACTCCTACTTCTAGTAAGAATATGACAAAGAATCATCCACCTAAGAAGATCATCGACAAGAGAGATAAAGGTGTGATGACAAGAAGTAGAATCAATGAAGAATTATGTATGATATCTCAAGTAGAACCAAAGAATGCAGATGAGGCATATAAATATGACTATTGGAAGCAAGCTATAAAAGAGGAATTGGATCATATAGTGAAGAATGAGACATGGGAATCGGTCCCTAGACAAGTAGACAAAAATGTGATAGGAACAAAATGGGTATTCATGAACAAGATTAATGAACAAGGTGAAGTTGTAAGAAACAAAGAAATATTGGTATGTAAATGTTACTCACAACAAGAAGGAATAGACTACCAAAAAACCTATGCTCCTATGGCAAGAACAAAAGCACTAAGGTTATTCTAAGCCTATGCAACACATAAGAAATTCAAAGTGTATTAGATGGATGTCAAGTTGGCATTTCTGAATGGAGAACTTGAAGAAGAGGTATAAATAGAAGAACCTAAAGGTTTTCCTTTAATAGATGACAAGGACATGGTATGCAGATTGAAAAAAGCATTGTATGGCTTAAAACAAGCACCCAAGCCTATTATGCAAGGTTGGACAAGAACTTGACAAAGCTTGGATTTAGCAAAGATATGGCAGACAGTAATCTATACTAGAAAAAGATAGCCAATGGATTAATGATTTTGGTAATATTTGTTGATGATATCATATTTGGAGGAAATGATGATGAAAGTGACAAGTTTGTAGAAGAAATGAAGAAGGAATTTGAAATGAGTATGATAGGAGAGGTGAAATACTTCTTAGGATTATAGATTGTGTAGGATAAAGGAGGAATCTTTACTTCTCAGACTAATTATTTGAAAGATCGATTTAAAAGATTTGGTTTGGAAATATGTAAACTAGTTTGATCACCTATGGTAACTGGACACAAGTTATCTACAAAGGATGAGACACCTACTATTGAGTAGAAAAAGTATAGATCTATGATTGGAGAATTGCAATACTTGACTTACACAAGGCCAAATATAGCAAACGTAGTTGGAATTGTTGCAATATTTCAAGTTGATCCTAGAGAAGCACATTATGCAACAAATAAAAGAATATTTAGATATTTGAAGTGAAAACCAAAGTTTGAATTGTGGTATGATAGATCTAATGATTTCACTTTATATGCTTATACTGATGTTGATTGGGTAGGCAGTATGGATGATAGAAAGAGCACCAGTGGTGGAGCTTCTTTCTTAGAGGAAGATTGGTTTCTTGGTTAAGAAAGAAGCAATATTGTACCTCACAAAGCACAATAGAGGTTGAATATATTGTAGTAGCAAGCAATTGTAATCAAGTTATTTGGATGAAGAAGATGTTGAACAATATAAGGATAGAATTCAATGAACCTGTTGTGATACATTATGATAACACAAGCACAAAAAATACATCAAAGAATCCCATATCGCATTCTAAGACTAAGAACATTTCTATCAAATATCACATGTTGAGAGATAAAGTTGCAGAAAAGTAAATTAAATTGAAGTATGTAAGCACCAAAGAGAAGATTGCAAATATTTTCACCAAGCATCTTCCCAAAGAGACTTTTGAGTATTTGCAAGGTTGGCTAAGGGTTATGCCCCTACCTACATCAAAGTAGAAGATGCAAGAGTGCATCAGTCCAATGTTACAAAGCACTATTATTTGTTTGGACTGAATGTTGATGCTTCCTATAAGGGGGAATATCTGTGATGGACAAAGTCATTTAGGACTCTTAATAGATTTTTTTTGAATGGTGTCTTTGGACACTTGAGCAATTCAAAGATAGTTATTGTAGAGATAGATGGTTGTTGAAACCTTTGACATTGATGTTAATGGGGGAGAGAGTACACTAAAGGGAGAGATTATAGCTGATATAGAGCACATTGAGGTATATCAATGGGGGAATATGATTGATGAAGAGGATTTGAAAAGAAAGGATAACAATCTTTTGATGTTGGTATTCTTGGAACTAGATGTTTTTCATCTATCTTGCCATCAATGCCCAAGGGCAAGATTGTTGGAAACATGAATGTTGATGATATCTCTATGGGGGAGTATTGTAGAAACATGATTATATCATTATCATGATGATATGTTACATTCATGATTGTGTTTGTCATTGATGTCAACATAGTAGTTTTCTGTGGTATGGACTAATCATTGAGTACTTTCACTAAGTGAGGTTAAAGGGAGATACTACTAAGTGTCTAGTATATATATCTAACCTCAAAAGCATAAGATATTAGGTGTGGAAGAAGTTATTGAAGTTTTGGTGATGACTATTTTGAGATAGAGTTTATAGAAGCATGTTCTGGTAAACTTGTTATATCTCTTAGTAGAATTGTTATTCTAAGAAGCAAGGTTAAAGGTGTGTAGAAGACATGTTGGAGATGACATGGCTAAGCTTACTCATTGTGATATTACACATTCAAAAATTTATTCAAGTTACAAGATGACATATTAATGTTATCGCTAAGTGTAATGTGTTCTTAGTGAGGTCCTATAATAATTAATTGAGAAGGGGTAATAGCCGACTCAGGGAATTATTTTATGGATTCAGTATAAAAAAATGACATTTTCCTTTGTTATGTATGAATGTATAAATGATTTTATGAAGCACAAAGAGTGGAATTCAAAGATAAGAAGAGCAGAGTGAAGTTGGAGAGAACTTCATTATTAAAGTTTTACTGTGAGATCCGAGGTTTGATATTTGGATCCACGGTTCGTGACCTAGTCTACAAGGTCTGACAGTGATTGGTCTAGTTGGTAGGATAGAGGAAAGAGGATAAAGCATAGTACAAACAATTATTCTATAAGTAATAGTTGAGAGATTAGTTGAACAATGAGTTCAGTGGTCTTGCCCCAGAAGTTGTTTGGATAGTGGGCCCTTCTATCTTCTACAACTCCTAAGAAGGTTAGAATCTCCTAACAAGGATTCAAAGTCTCCTAACAGGGACTCTTATGTATTGAATGTGTTTATAGACTCCTAAAAGGGTCCATCCTCTTACTAGGAATATATATATTAGTATATCTTTGTGGGCATCATTCCCACTGGGTTGCTCCCTCTAATCAAGGGTTTCCCTAGTTAACAAATCTGGTGTAATTGTGTATTTGCATCTTGTTATGGTTGTTGTTTACTTTGATAAAATGGTTAAGAATAATTAAGGTTGATAATTATTTTAATTGAATAACTGATTCACCTCCACCCCCCCTCAATTATCTTGGTGGACTATTGTTTCTAACAAGAAATGAGTGCACCAATGACTCCACCACAAATTGGGATAGCTAAAAGAAGAAATAAATCAATCATGGGTTGTGAAAAGACATTGATGATGGAGAAGAATGTTTCACACAATTATTGGAGAGAATTAATATGTATTATTTTTTATACACAAAACTAAGTTCAAGCTAAGAAAGGTACAAACAAAACCCTTTTGAACTTTGGTATGGCTATGAACCTAATGTGAATTATTTCAAGGTCCTTGGAAACAAGTGTTACATATTGAAAGATGAAAGGAAAGAAAAACTTGATGCAAAGAGTTATGATGATATACTCCTAAAATATTGCACTAAAAGTAAGGCATACAAGTGTTTGAATTCTAACACTAAAAAAATTGTGGAAAGTAAAAATGTTAGAGTTGATGAATTGGCAGAAAATAATGAAGAGGAATGCAAGAAAGGACCTGAATATTACATAAAATTTGTCTATATCTATGATGGAGAACCGAGTATGTTACCTAAACTAGAGAAAGAGGTTTTTGATCATCAACAACCAAGAACTGTTAAGGTTCAACAGAAAATCTTTGTCAAGAATTGTGATGCTATCAAGCATTAGGTTGTAGGATCCAAGTCACATAGAGAAGAAGCCAAACATTAGAGAGAAGTGACCAAACACCAAACAAAAAATGTCAAATTTTAGCCAAAGATACCTAAGGAAGATGAGAAATTAAGACCAAGTAAATCACCACAAGAAGAAAGAAGACCTAATCCTATCTTAGAAAAGTATGTTAAAAGACACCATACACTAGATCAAATCATTACAGACAAAGATTCAGGAGTCATGATAAGAAACAAGTTGAAAAAGGATTCATGTTTACTATGTGAGTTTGAGCCTGGATCAGTTAAAGATGCATTAGAGAATGAAGAGTGGATTAAATAAATGAATGAGGAGATTGATTAAATAGATAAGAAAAAGAAATTGACATTGGTACCAAATCCAATAGACAAGAATGTGATTAAAACAAAGTGGGTATTCAAAAACAAGCTTGTATCATCTTAAAATGGAAGTACTTCTATGTTAAGAATGTCTAGCCCTATGAGGAAGTGGTTTGGGGTCATGTCAAGCACCTTTATTGGGTCTTTGACTTGGATCTAGATTTTTCCCCTATTTTAGGTCAAGGTTAACATTGAGCCTAACCTAGGTCATGAATGACCTCGACCCTGACCTAAGGTAGTGTCAACCTCGTTGGTGGCCCCGGGTTAAAATTTCAAGGTTCCATGATTTCTAGATGTTGGGTTTCGAAAAGAGTTGTTTTCTCACATCCGAGTTGGCTATTTCAGGTTTTCAAATGGTAGACTCTTAAATTACATTTAATCTAGGTCCATTTCTATGGGTTAAGGTTAAATGGGATTTAATGCTCCCATGTTGGCCTTCTCTAGGAGTTAGTGCCCTAGATTTCTATATAAGGAAGCCTTCTCCCCTCATTTTGAAATCTACTCACTATCCATAATTCATAAACACACACAAGAGATATTGGACAAATAATTATTCTATGAAGTAAAGATCTACTAGCATTCAAGTGTTCAAGCATCTAGTTCATCAAGGAGATCCATTGTTAGGCATTGAAGGCTTCAATCTCTATAGAGCCCTCTTGTTGAATATTTCTCCATCCACATTCAAGATTGGTATTGAATATCTAATGTCATTGATTTGAGACATCTTGCATACATCTCTACATTCATTTGGAGAATCTGTAATTGTGGATTCAAGGACTTGAATCCTCCATAAGGATTTCAACATAGCAAGGTGAATAGTTCCATTTACTTTGTTTATACATATTTCAATTACATTTCAAGGTTGATTCCAAACTGGGGTTTGACTAAGGTAAACCCCCCCACCCCAACCCATCCAAAAAATAAAGACATTTTCCTTGTAGGTACAGGTGTGGAACAATGAATATCAATGCAAATTTGGATACCCTTTTTGTCAAACTTGTGAGATTGGAAAACTAAAATTTTGTTGGAGCAGTGCATGTCAAGGTTGACTTTTTGGGGCACAATTGTGCCCCACTAATTGGGTCAAGGTCGACCTACCCTAAGCAAAGAAAAATATTTCTAGGTTTTGAAGATCGTGTAGTTTCAATGTAAAAACATGAAAATCAACACTTTTTGAGATCATTTGATAGGGTTTTCAGCCAATTCTTTTTCAGAGGTAATTACCTTTTATTTCTTCATTTCAATATAAGTCATCAAGACTTACTTTTCATATCATAATAATTTAAATGTATTTGTAAGATATGAGTTTAGGGTCTCTTTCATGTACATTATTCTAAACCCTATTCATCCATATTTTTACCCTATATATTTTCGTGAGCCTCATTGTGCTTTATGGTGTTAAATTTCTCTTCATATTATCTTGTCTGTTCACCTTCACTCTACATTTTGGTGAACCCAACATGCTTTCCCCCTCTCTTTTGTGGAATTAGATGCCCTATTGTGTTTTGTGGTGTTAGATTTCCTTTTATCTTGTTGGTGTTAGATTTGTCTTTTATGTTAAATCTTGCATGCTAATTAGATTTCTTGTATTTATATTTCAAAAATACAAAAGAATTACAAATATTATTTAAAAAAACCAAAACATTTATATTTTTTATGCTTTGTGGAATTAGACGCCCCATTTGTATTTATGGTGTTTGATTTCCTTTTCATGCTTATAAATTTCATTTGAATGCATCTAGATCTATTTTTTGTGCATTTATTTATTCATTATCATGTTGCACAAGTTGTTTCAAATGTTTTCCAAACATTCTTCTATAACTTTTGGGATTACACAACATTCTTCTCTTACCTTACCATTGCATTGTGTTACACCTAGATAGACTTTGTTTAGTGTGTGTAATGTTGCGTTGTCCTCTTTTGAATTACCTTATAAGGATATATTAGAGCAAGAAGATGACCTTAATCTATCTCTCCATCATATTTCTCTTTATGGAGATGAGTTGAGGATTGATGTTAATTATTATCCTAATATATGTCCTTTCTATGAGCCTACTTTATAATATAATTTACCTATTTCTCCCTCTAGGGATCATGTTTTAGTGATTTATGACACTCCTACAATGTTCTTTGTTGATAGCTATGATAATCCTCCTATTTGGGATGAACCTTTGGATTTGGTTGTTGATTACTCCCTTCCTCATGAAACCATTGTGGCTGATCCCTTTGATAAAGATATTGATTTATCCCCCCCCCTCATAAAGAATCTTTGATACATGAGGGTGATTTATTAATGGATTACATATTCATACATGATGATAACTCTTATTCTAAAACACACTCACCTTATGAATTTATTTTAGTGAAGAAAGATGACATTATAGATGCTTTACATTCATTTGGGATTCCTTCTACTGATGAGGCATTAGTGGAGAATTATATGAATTCCCTTAATGCTCTCCTTCTTAGTGATGATCTAATGGAGGATCAATACTGTACCTCATCTCCTCCTAGGATGCCTTATTTGCTTCCCTCTTGTGAATTTGTTTGTAGTGTTGAGACAACTAACATGGTTTATCTAGAACCTTTGTTGACTATCAAAGATTATCCTTGCATTACTATCAAAAGTAAATCTATGGAATCTTTAAAGTCTATTAGTGACCATGATTCTATATCCCACCCATATCATACAAGGAGTAATCTTCAACCTAATATGGTGCTTTCTACTTCATTGTCACCCATTCTTCCTCCTCCACCTTGCTTTCCTAGCAAGGAGTATGATTTGATAAACCAATTGCAAAATACCCTTGCTAGGATTTCTTGATGGAAGCTTGTTCAAAATTCACCTACCTATTATGAAGCTTGCAATAATCTTTAGAAACTCTTCCCACTCTACTTCCTAATCAAGAGGACATCAATAACTTCTTAGAATGCATGCATAATACCTCGAGTGTTCTTGACACTGTATTTACTCAAAAGGATTTACCTTCTAAAGAAGTTCAAAATTAATATGATGCTCTTATGGTGGTTTTTACTATCAATAGAAGTATCATTTATAGGACCTTGATTGATAATGGATTTGGGATTAATTTTTGTAGCATGGACATTCTCAAAGAAATTCAAGCTAATCTTTCAACTATTCAACCTGATAATGTTCCTATACATGGCTTTGATAGCATTGCTAAGAACATTTTGGGAATCATTACCTTAATTATCAAAGTAGGTTTGGTTATCCTAAATACACCTATTCATGTTATGTCTGGACCTCTTAATTATAATCTTCTTTTGGGTAGACCATGGTTGCATGAGATTCATGTTGTCCCTTCCACCCTTCACTGTAAAGTCAAGTTTATACATAAAAGCATGATGTATACACTTCATGCAGATGATGTGCCAAATCCTTGTCTAAATATTCAAACCCACACTACTCCTATTTCTAATAGTAATCCTTGTTCCTCTAATGTTCATTGGGTAACCTTGGGTTTTACTCCTACCTTTATTGGAGAGTATAAGGTTTCTGATCTTAATTTTGTGAAGCCATAAAGAGAGTTTGAACAACAATTTTTTACTTCTAAATCTCTTTGTAAAAACTTTTTCATTGCTTCTATCCACAATGAAACTGTCAAACCTACTAATAATGACATAGTGACTAATGAAGTTTCATTGAATTCTTCTAATATGGCTTCTCATTATGGTCCTGGTTATCATTTCCTAGTTAAATAAGGATTAAATGGTAAGCATACATAGGGAATTCAAATGCCCTTACAGAATGGGGGGCATAAGCATTCTTATGGATTGGGATTTAATCCTAAAAAAAAAATCAATGTTAACAACATCTCAAATAACACTTCAAAGCATGATGAAACTATGAAGGATTTTGACCAAGAATTTCTTTTGTGTAAAATCTTTTGTTCTAAGATGATTACTAAACCTAAATGTATAAAGAAACATAGTCCACACTTGAAGAGTCTTCCTTTTTGTTTATATCATAGATTTCACGATCACTCTAAAAATGAATGTCAAACTTTATATTATAACATTAGGAACTCCTTGATAGTAAGATTATTCATATATCATGTGGCAATGAGTTGTATTTAAATCTACTTTTTTGTAAATAGCATTTATGTTTCTATTATGGAGCTCCACATTATGTAAACAATGTTGGCCTAATCTTCGGGGGTTTGTTTCATTGTATAGTGTTGTGAGAGATATAATATTGTCCCCTATCATCCTTATTCATATGCATGGGGGGAAAGGATGTCATTTCCTTCTTCTCTATCTTTTCAGGATTCTCTTTTCCTTGGTTAAGCAATATCTATCTATTATGTGATATTCAATCATACATGGAAATTATAGTTTTCATTGAGGATCTTTGTCTTTGATCATAACCTACTTCACTGTTTGACATTGGGTTTCCATGGTTGATTAAACTCTCACCTTGGAAGCTAAATTGTGTGCTATCCCTCATAAGGGTTACTTTTTCTCTTCTTGCATCATATCTCTTTGCATTTTTCCCTTGCATGGCCTCATAGGAGTTGTGACCTTCTTGGCTTGGACTGGGTGTTTTCTATGGATATTTTTTGATGTTGAACAAGGCTTTATCCTTGTTCTTTTCTTTCCTTAACATGTCAAAATAGTATGTATTTTTGCCATCATAAGGAGGAGGGCATATATATAGCCTCCCTCATTCTATATTATGCATTTTTTTTCTAACCTTTTGTTTTGCAGCATTCTAAATCTCAAAAGGTAATGCACATAAGTTGCTAAATCCTAAAGATACACACATTTTCACACACATTTTCAATTTTCAATATGATATATCCTCTGAAGGTAATGCACATAAGTTGCTAAATCTTGAAGGGACACACATTTTCAATTTTCAATATGCTAAATCCTCAGAGGGTAACACATATAAGTTGTTAAATCTTGAAGAGATACACATTTTAAAAATGTATTCTATGGTGATATGAGAATATGGATCCATGGGTACTTGATAAAAGTCATCATAAGATGCACTACATATATGCACAAAGTTACCAGAAGGCACACAACTTTATGGGGTGACTATCAAGTTCTTTCTTGGTGGGCCATCCTTTTTTCTTTATGGTTCACAATGAGATACACACATCTTATTGGGTAGCCACTCCTCTCTTCTTCTTCTCTCTTTTTTCTAGAGATTTCTCTCTTATTGTAATCTTGGAATTGACAAAGACTTAAGTCCCTAGGGACTTAAGGATCTCTTTTCCCCTTTGATTTTAATAAGATTATCTTTTCATTATGATCTACTTTCCCAAGAGTTTGCTTCAAGCCCATACTCTTGCTAAAGTAGGGGCTAAATTTATCATCTTAAAATGGGAGCACTCCCATGTTAAGAATGTTAATCCCTCTAAGTAAGTGGTTTGGGGTCATGTTAAGTGCCTTGAATGGGTCTTTGGCTTGGATCTATCTTTTTGCCCTGCTCTACCCCCTTTTCCACTTTCTTTCTACACTTTTATGGCATTCTGGACTAAAATCCTAAGATTCTTGACTTTTTGGTCAAGGAGGACCTCAAGTTCAAGAAAAACCTTGTAGGTCAAGGTTGACCTCAACCCTGATCTAGGTCACAAATGACCTTGACCTTGACCTAGGCTAGGGTCGACCTTATCCCTGACCCTAGGTTCAAATTTCAAGGTTACATGATTTCTGGATGTCAAGTTTCAGAAAGAGTTGATTTCCCACTTTTGAGTTGACTATTTTAGGTTTTGGAATGGTAGACTCTTAAAATACATTTAATATAGTTCCATTTCTAGGGGTTAAGGTTAAATGGGATTTAATGCTCCCATGTTGGCCTTCTCTAGGAGTTAGTGCCCTAGATTTCTACATAAGGAAGCCTTCTTCCCTCATTTTGACATCTACTGACTATCCATAATTGATAAGCACACACAAGAGATATCAAAAAAAAAATTATTCTATCAAGTGAATATCTACTAGCATTCAAGCATTCAAGTGTTCAAGAATCCAATTCATCCAGGAGTTCCATTTTTAGCCATTGAAGGATTCAATCTCTATAGAGCCCTCTTGTTGAAGATTTCTCCACCCACATTCATTCAAGCCATATTCTATGCAAAGATAAATTAAAGATTTGTGTTGAATATCTAATGTCATTGATTTGAGACATCCTACATACATTTCTACATTTATTTGGAGCATTTTTAATTATGGATTCAAGGATTCAAATCCTCCACAAGGATTTCAACATAAGTAAGGTGAATAGTTCGATTTACTTTGTTTATACATATTTCAATTATATTTCAAGTTTGATTCAAAACTAGGGTTTGACTAAGGAAAACCCACCCCTCCTACCCCATCCAAACAAAAAAACCATTTTTCTTGTAGGTATAGGTGTGGAACATCAAATATTTGTGCAAATTTAGATACCCTTTTCATCAAACTTGTGAGATCTGTGAACAGAAATATCGTAGGAGCAGTACAAGCCAAGGTTGACTTTTTGGGGCACAATTGTGCCCTGTTAATTAGGTCAAGGTCAACCTACCCTAATAAAAAAAAAATATTTCTAGGTTTTGAAGACCTTGTAGTTTTGGTTTAGGTATGCAAAAATTGACAGTTTTTGAGATCGTTTGATAGGTTTTTTAGCCGATTCATTTTCGGAGGTAAGTACCTTTTATTTCTTAATTTTAATATTAATCTCCTATATTTATATCCCATATCATAAGAATATATATGTATGTATAAAATGTGGTTTTAGGGTCTCCTTCATGTGTACTATTTTAAACCCTATTCATCATCCATATTTTACACTATATAAAGCTAAATGAGAAAGGTGAAGTCACAAGGAATAAAGAAAGACTAGTTTGTAAGGAATATGTACAAGAGGAAGGAGTTGACTATGGTGAGAAATTTTCCCTAGTTGCAACATTGGAAGGATTAAGGAATATGCTTACATATGCTTCTTACAAAGGATTCAAAGTATATCAAATCAATATCAAATTTTCATTTCTAAATGGAATCTTGGAAGAAGAAGTCTACATTGAGAAACTTGAAGGATTTGTTGACGCTAACAAGAGGAGCATGGTATACAAACTGTACAAAGAATTATATGGTTTAAAACAAGTCCCTAGAGCATGGTATGAAAGGTTACACAATTATTTGGTGAAAATTGAATTTGTAAGAACTAATGACACTAGCAATTTGTACTTGAAGAGTGAATCTTAGAGTAAGATATTGCTAGTTTATTTTTTGTTGATGCTATCATATTTGGAGGATGTGATTTTTTGTGAAAATTATTTGCTAATGAGATGAAGAAAGAATTTGAGATGTCAATGTTTGAAGAGATTAAATCCTTTGATGGTTTGCAAGTTTCTCAGATGTAGAGAGATATTTACATTACACGATCAAAGCTTATCAAGAAGATATTGAAGACTTTTGAAATGGAAGATTCAAGACTAGTTGGAACACCTATGGTGACTGGACGTAAACTTTCAAAGAATGATGATTTTTCTGAAGTAAAATAGACCTTGTACAAGTCAATGATTGGAAAAATATAATACATTTTTCATAGATGACCTAACATTACATTAGTAGTTGGTGCTTAGCAATATTTTCTACTAATCCCAAGGAGAATCACATGATGAATGTGAAAATGATATTGAGATATATAAAAGGAACATAAGACTATAGATTATGGTATAAGAAGAATGACGGGTTTGAGTTGAAATTTTATGCAGATGATGATTTGGTTGGAAACATTGATGACAAAAAGAGTACAAGTGGGGGATCTTTCTTTCTAGCAAATAAATTTCTTTCATGGAGAAGAAAAAGAAAAAAAAAATTCTCAATTTGCAATGGAGGTTGAGTATGTTTCTGCAATAGTTAACTATTCAAGCATTGTGTGGATCAAGCAATTATTGAAAGGTATGAAGTTCAAATTACTGAACCTGTGGTGATGTATTTTGATAGCATAAATTCTATAAACATATCTAATAATAATGTGATTCACACCAAGACCAAGAACATTGCAATCATGTATCATTACTTGGAGTTAGTAAATGACAAAGAGGTGGGAATTAAATATGTGAACATGAAGGAGCATATAGACGATATATTCACTAAGGCATCACCTAAGGACGCATTTGAGTATCTAAGAGGTAAGTTAGGGGTCATTCCCCTATATAAACCAAGTTGAGGAGAGATGAAACATTGTATCAAATGTTATGATTGTAATATGCTACACATTGATGCAAGAGCTCATGCTTTAAGAGCTACCTAAAGTAGTGAAAAGATGGACAGAGGTATGAGTCGATGAATCTATAAGGTAAATATGATAGAGGGAGTAACTATTGAAATATCAATTAGACAGTGACAATGAAGATGTTGTGTATGTGAATGGATGATCTCTTTGGCATTATTTTCAAAGAGGGAGAATAAGTATAATAGTTACCATCCATCCATTAATAGAGGGAGAAGTCAAATGACAAGAAGATATGTCATAGAGGGAACCAATACAATTGGTATTAAAAACCTATGGATGATAATTAGAATGAAACTAAGGACATTAATGAAAACTCGATACAAACTATAGAGGGAACTCCTAATGACAAATCTTGAAAGAGTCTTTTGCATTTGCATAGTAACTAAAGGTATTTCCACCAATGCCAAAGAGGGAGATTGTCAGAAACTACAAACATAATGTTATCATTGATGTCAACCCTTATTGGTGAGACATTTTCTAATAGTGTAGAGTTCCATATCAGTTGATTGATGAAGAGGATTTGAAAAGAGAGATAACTAGATGAACTAGTGAAATTGTTGAGTAAAGAGGAAAAGGTCTGTTGGACTTACAATGGGCACTTGATTAGTTAGTCTTTGACAAAATAATGTGTTTTTTAATCATTATACGAAGTGAAGAAGAGATTTGATTTGATGTATAGAAGAGAAGATAAGAAGTTGAGTAAAATACTAAGCTTGATCGAGTGAAAGTTTTACTAGGTCAATGAAGCAAAAGATTAATGAACTTAAGAGATAATCGAGTAAGAAGTATTAGCAAAGTATTATGTATGGACCAGAATGATGAAGAAGAAAATATAGTAGTGACTGAGTGTAGTGAAGATTGAGAGAGAAAATATAAGCTAAGTGAGAACAATAGTAGAGACCAAGCTACCCAGTGATGACTGAGTGTTATCACTTTAATATTTTGTGAAGAATCGAGTTTTGAGGCTAAGATAGTTGAATTTTTGGATTGATCAAAATGCATGAATGATAAGGAT
Source organism: Cupressus sempervirens (assembly GCA_028749045.1). Classification (NCBI taxonomy): domain Eukaryota; kingdom Viridiplantae; phylum Streptophyta; class Pinopsida; order Cupressales; family Cupressaceae; genus Cupressus; species Cupressus sempervirens. The sequence continues at coordinate 421,387,052 of CM053785.1, read as the reverse complement.
TGATGAGATTGGTGTATTTAATGCACAAATTGAGTTTGTTAAGTGATCAAAGCAAAGGATTCAAAGAGAAGTTACTAGAATTTTTTAAGAAAGGGGGATAAGGACAAAATGATGGAGAGATTCAATGAATCTAATCAAACTCTAAGATCCACGGTGATGTTTAAGTGGAAAAATATGGTAGCTGCCTATTTAAGGAGGCATAAGGGATGTTTATCAAGGCTAGTTCATTGTTGATTGGTGATTCTATGAAGAACCTATGAAGAACAAAGTAGTAGAGGAAAAGTGTGAAGATTGGTGAAGTGTGATTGCTTGAAGAGTTGCCAAGAAGATTAGAGATGGAGAGTAAATTGAAGTCTAGTTAATAAACTAACAATTCAGCTAAATGGATATCTAAATTTGCAAAGTGAGTTATATGTTGACAAATCAAAGCTATCTATTACTTTCTAAAGATTGTGGCAGTAAAATCCTTTAATCAAGGTTGACCTAATAATCATTTTCAAATTCTTTAATCAATGTCACATTCTAATGGAATGATCCAAATTCCTCTAACAAAGCCTCTCCTAACAGGGTGATTAAATCCTCTAACCAAGTCATACCTAACATTGTTTTTCTAACCTTTAATAGTGTTGTCTCTTAACCAACCTCACTTTTGAAGAGTGAAAAATGGTAGCATGTTACTTGGTGGTTTTTCCCAAATTGGGTTTCCATGTTAAATCCTTGTGTCTTATATGTGTGAATGTTATTTTGTGATGCATACTATTTACTATTGATTATTTCTTTTAGTCGAAATATGTTGACCAAACAACTAGTGATGAAAGAATAAGTTAAGTTGATGATAAGTTTCTATATTGGCTAAATGATTTTATGAGTTTGATTAAGTTGTGTGAAGTTGTTAAAATTTGAATTGGTACATCTAGACCTAAGGATAAGTGATTCACCCCACTCTCAGTTATTTTGAATATTCTAATTAATAATAATGTTGATGATGATGATGATGATGATGATTTTGGTGATGGTGATAGTGATGACGACAACAATGATGATATCAATGGTAATGACTATGATGATGGTGATGATGATCATGATGATGATTTGGGTGAATAGGAAGATTAATGACATGAATAAGATGTATTCTGTATGCAATTGGTCTATAATCTATTTAATATTAATTTCTTTCTAGAAATGTATTTGACTTATATGGCTATATATATATATCATTATGTTTTGAATTCTAATGCCATTACATAACTAGTTTGTGATATGTACCTTTTAATTTTTTAAATTCATAAGTCATGATAATGCTGATTTACATTATGGTGTTGTTTTCATAAGATAATTGAATTACATTTGTGGGAACCTACACCCTTTTCATGAGCATCTTTCACAGTCTCATGGATCGACTAGTATAAGTCAATACACCCTATAAAATATGTTATTTTATACAATTATCAACTCTTAAGGCCCTAGTTGGACTTCTTCATCAACATTACCCTCATTTCCAAAATATCTCTCTCATTACCAACTATATATCTCATTTTATGAACTGCAGGTACCACCAAATAGGTTTTTTTAGATGTGTCTTCCTCAAGTGAGGGAAATAAAGGAACATATGATGAAAGTGACACATGTAGTAAATCTAAAATAGAGAGATAAACTATAGGTCAAAAGATTAGAAGGAAATTCAATAAATGAATGAAATTTTTTCATTCTCAAGGGGGTCCTATTCTTATGATGATGAGACTAGAGGCAACATTGAGGTGCCCTTGAGGTAACAAAATCTATAGAAATAATGAGTACCCAAGGAAATTCCAACATAAAATATTAATTTTCAAGTTAACAAGAGGATATATTGCATAAAACTATCATCGTTACATGGTTTGGGCCTATTTTCAATGGATGGTATAAAGGTCTCTTACAAAAAAGTTATTGAATTGATGGAGTATGTTGGTTCTGTTATAATTATGAAATTTGAATAAAGATTGTTTGATATAAAACTTTGTAGGCATGCACTCTCAAAAAATTATATACAACAAAAAGAGAATGATCAAACTAAAAGAGTGGATATATAAATTGATGGAAGACCAAAATAAACATGAAACATTAAAAAAATTATAAATAGTACATCACCTAGGTTAACTAATAAGAATCTCAATTGTCCATTTCAGGCACATGAGAGAAATTATGTATTTGTATGTGCAATAAAACTAATAACTATAGGGGAAGAGTTGCTAATTGATAAAAAAATTAATTGTATAGAAACAAACAAAGTTACTATCATGGGGGTGGTACTCACTATGTACCTTTTAAGCCAACTCTAATTAATGACTCCAATATACCATTTAATTATTAAGTTTTTTGGCAATATTTTATTTTAAAATTTAATCTTTGTCAAAGGGCAACATGGATTCATCACATAAGATGAATAGAGGCTTTAGTATAGACCCTTATACCCAATAGCTAAACCTCATTGTAATTGTACAAATTAGATAGAAGCAAAATTTTATAACTCTGTTGAAACTAATTCTAAAAGAGAGGGTGTGGTTTGGCTTTCCCCTCTAAATGGATGGTTAATTGTAAATTTTGATGTGTCTATGAAAGAGAAGCCGGGAAGGGTTGGTTGTGGGGGAGTTTGGAGGAATTACTATGGGAGAGTTTTTAATGCTATTGTAGTCCCCATTTGTATTTCCTTTAGTCATATTATGGAGGAAATTGTTGTGCTTTATTTAGAATTGCAGTAGAAACTGGATATCAAAATCTCTAGTTGGAAGGGGAATCTCTTAACATAATTCATTATTTAAATAATAATAAAATGTATCTCATGGACTATTGAAGCTACTTTCATGGAAATAAAGGGGCTCTTAAATAATTTTGATAAAGTCCATATTTCCCATAGCTACCAAGAAACTAATAAGGTGGCTGACTAGATCACTAATATTGTTCTCAGCACTAGGAGACATATGACATAGAGGGAGGACTTAAGTGCCCATACAAAGCTTAAGGAATTATTAAAGATTGATGTGACTAACTCTAATGTGGGGAGGATTAATTGACATTTTTTATATAAACACTGGGAGTGTTGATAATAATTAAATAAGCCATCAAAATCTGGGTGAGTACCCTTTCATTATTATCATATTAATGAGGCATGTTTCTAAGTGTTGGCGAAGGAGTTTTTGGGTCTTAAAAGTTGTTCTTTTTTCATCATTTTTATTAGTTCCATTTCTTCTCTAGAAAAGATCTCTATTTTTATATCCTAGAAAATGGGAGGTGAGCCAAGAAGCTAGAGCCATCAGATTGCAAGGCATGGAAGGAGAATCAACCTATTTGGGACCATATGAAAAAGGGAAAGGTTTCCCTCTATTTGGAAAAACTCCATGGTTATAAGCAACATTTTACAGAGGAGTTCTTTACAAGTTGGTTTGGTGAGAATATATTACTATGTATGGGGTTACTATTACTTTTACTAAAGAAACTTCTTGTTGAGATAATTAGTCTTCCAAACATAGGGATTTGGTTTAAAAAGGAAACAAAAGTTTCCAATGCAGCTCTGAAAAAATTTCCAAAAACCCCAGAATAGGGGAAGAAACTGATTAAGGTGGGGGATTTTCTAGACTTGGACCAAAATAAGGAGATTTTGTAGGACATTCTTTCTTATCTTAGGGAGTATTTCATTCTAGATGGAATGCCTAAAAGAGTTCGCAATTACCATTCTATTTTCCTAAGCCATTTTAGGTACAAGGATAGGATTTCATTTCCATATTATCCAAAATAATCTCTCCTTTAGGGGTTAAGGGCTCACCATAAAAAAAAAGAGTAGGCCTATTGATCATGAGGGTTTAATATTGTTGATTGTAGAATACTATAGAGACATGGCTCTAGGGCATCAATGTCAGTTGTGAAGAAAAAATGAAAATTTATTAATGGTGCTCTAGAGAAGGCTGATGTTAAAAAAGTGAAAGGGGGATCTAAAGGTAAAATAACTACTTAGGCTAGGGGAATGGACACTAAGTCAGAGACTAGATTTGAAGATATGATAGAGGAGGTGGAGAAATTGGAGAGAAAGAGGAAGATGGGAACTCGAAAAAAGATTCTAGGAAAAGATATAAACTTAGATGATGACATGGAAGTTGAGGTGTGTTAGTAAATAGTTGTTTTCTCACCTTGAATTGGTTTTACACTAACTACTTATGCCCAATGTGATGAGAAACAAGCTATCTCTAATAGATTGGACTAACACACTCCTATGTCACTAATCCTCTGAATTGAAGGGTACAACTCTACTATATGTAATATATACTTGGAATGGTATTTTAAGTAGATCAAAAGGGTGATTATGGGTATGCTCTTAACCTAAGAGAAGAAGAGGCTAACCAAATTACTTATAGGCATAAGCAACCTAGGCAATGTTTTAGGTCTAGCACCAACTCTACTACTAAATGCATCTAAGAGTATGGGATGCAAGGAGATGTAATGGAAGAAGGACATCCATGGCCCTAAGTGGCTCTATGACTAGTCAAGCTTACCCAATGGAAAACTTCCAACACACTTTAATCCTAACTTCACATCACAAATACAAGATGTTATGCAGCTTTGGAAAAGAGAATAAATAGCTATGAAAGATAGTACTCTGATTACCCACACTACTAACATTGCACTAACACTCTAATTAGTCCCAATATTAGTAGCTTCATAAGAACTTGTCCTACAATTCCAAAAGGACTAATCTACATGCATGTTAGCTCAGTTGAAGGAGACAATGAAAGAAAGCCTAGGCATGCTAATTCTATGTGGAATTAAAACAACACATTACCTAGTTGCAAACATCAATCTAATCCTTCATTCCATAAACATCTTGATTCTCACTTGATAGTCTCTACTACAGGGGGAAAAATGCATGAAACTTGCCAATCCTTTCTATTAACTTATAAAATTACATATATAGGCCCCATCTTAGGGTTCTTGGCCAGTTAAAAATTCATCAGTTACATTAACAGAGTAGGTGAATCACTAAAAAATCCAACAGTCATTGGTTACAATTCAATACATAAGAGAAGGAAAGAAGAAACGATTAGAAATCCTCAAAAAGGTTCATATTCCTCTCTAATTTATAATAGTCACCTTAGCACCAAAACTTGTATTTCATATCCTAACAGTCACAAAAAATTTGAATTGACATCATTGATATATCTTTTCTTATTGCCTGATGGATGGTTAGGAAACATTGATAATCTAGGTTACAATTCCCAACTTCTCAACTTGAAATGTCTCAAATGCCTTTAACCTGTGATGTTACAATTCCTTTTATTTGTCACTTCACAACATTAAAACTAACTATTATTTCAAACCTACAAAGGAGAGAAACCTTTTTAATCTGACCATGTCACTTCTTTGCAATGGTTAATTACTTAATATCTTTATCTCTTGTGATGTTGCAATTACTAATTTGATTGACACTTTCTTCACTTCATAGCTTCGCAACTAAAGACTTCAACTTTGACTGAAATCTTGTGATCTTGCACTAGCATTTAACTTAACTGCCTTGAATACTTTTTGTAGTTTTACAACCTAGATTCCTTAACTCCATTACCACATGTGATGTTGCAATGATTCAAACTTTGACTGCCATTTTATGCTCTGCGCACCATCACAACTTAAAAACCTTCAAACTAGGAATAATTTGCAACCATGCAATCATATTTTATTTTACTACCTCACAACTTCATCACAGTTTAAGTCTTAACATTTCTTTCATTCACGATGTTATGATGACTTCACACTTAACTGCCCAAGCCACTTTTTCCAGCATCATGACTTGACCTCTTAATTCTGCATTTAACCTTACGATGGTGTGATTCCTTTTTGTGATTTTGTAACATGAACTCAAATGTTATCATTAACCGGTGCGATGTTGCAAAAATCATGAATCTAACTTCTAATAACACTTAGTAAATCTTGTTTTATAGAAATGACTAGATATCACTTCCTTCGATCATCTCACTCATTCGATCACTACAAATTAAACTAGGTGATGCTACGATGATTATTTTAAGGTTTAACCATTACCAATTTTGCCAAGTCACAACTTAAAATGTCTTGAATGCCTTTAACCCTGCGAACATGCAGTGAGCTTAACTGTTACCTTTTTCACACATTTTTAATTTAAATGTCTTGAATACCTTTAGCTAGTGATGTTGCAATCAGTGCCCAACTTAATTTCCATTATTTCTTGCATCCTCACAACTTGAAGAGGCTTAAGTTTTCGACCATCTATGATGTTGTAATAACCACTTGAAGCTAATTGTTTCCTTTCATCACAACCTCACAACTTGAAGATATAACTCAACACTTAATCCTATGAAGTTGTGACTACAAACCTTTTGATGTTTTGCTACCTTAACCATAGGTTACTCTTAACCCTTTGCGAAGATGTGAATACATGTTTTCACTCTGTCATGATACTAACCTCAGGTCAACTATGACCACTAGTAAACATGTGACAAGCGTGGATCATTTAAGATCTGACGGCTAAGGAGATGCATCATAGGACACTTATAATTCCATCTTAAAACATCATCCATCGATTTGGTATTCATCTGATGATTTGGACTTAACCTCTAAGCTATTTTACTTGTCAACTTTGTAATGTAGACACATAAATTAGATATAAGCCATAGATTGGATTTCAAAAAGAGGCATACCACCTTTGACCAGGTTTTTTAACTATTTCTAAGGATTCATGTATTTCTCTAGCATTTAATCTGACTTCTCTTGCTTGCATGATGTTCTTATGATCTATGCATTGCTCCTCAACTTCAATCCTAGTGCTTTTAGTTACCATCTACTTTGAATGTAATGTGATATCTCCCTTCATATGTATTATTCCTTTAATGAAATACTTGATCATAGATTTAGGGTTTCTAAACAACTTCCTTCTCATCTTGGAAATGCATAGACTTACCCTCCCTTTCCTAATCACCTAATATGAATGAATGCATTAGATTTCTTTTGAATGCTCACCTAGGTGCACACAAAGGGATATATGAGAAGAGAAGTTCCTTAAGGTCAATCTAGACACAACAATGACATCACATTGACTTAACCCTAATCCTAGAATTTTGAAAAATATAGGGGAACTAAAAGCATGGCAACAACTAGCATGTAAATGCCTAAGTAGGGACCTAGATATCTCTTGGTTTCCCAAAAATATTGTCAAAAACACACACAACAATAGACTACCTACTCCCTTTATTCCAAAAAACACCAAATAGAAAATATCAGTGCCTTATCCATTGGGCTATAGAGTTAGTGTAAAACCAATTCAAGGTGAGAGACAAGTTGTTTACCAATAGTTTTTGGCAAGTCTGATGGGGAAACCTAAATGAATCTCTAGTTATAAAATGATTTTTCTAAGGAGCTATCATAATAGGATCTCTAGTATCTCAAGATAACTATTCCCTGTGTTTTAAATTATCATGTATGTTTAGGATTGGCAGCTATGTATAATGACTATGCCTAAAGGTAAGAAGATGGGAAGGTCTAGACCTGATCCTACCCTTGAAGACCTCTATATATGGAGTGACCCTTTGCTTCATCAGCTTTATGACAGATATTAGAAGTGCACCTTTTACATTGACAATCATAGACTTTGGCACCAGGTTTATGCAAGATACCATGAGATAGAAGAATGGGCTAAGTACAAGCTACATGAGTTGATGCAAGAGATGGAAGAAATAAAGAAAGAACTAGAAGCTAGAGCTAATTTTCCTCCACTTGTGTGTACCTTTGCTCCTATAGAAGAAGAACCTAATCCTCCTTCTAAAAAAGATGATGAATGTTCCAGGGTGCACCTGGTAGGAAATGTTTCAGCTTGGACCTAGATAAATGAAGAAATGGTAATGCCCAATGTGAAAACTAAGAAAAGGCCAAGACCTGAGCCTACTCTTGAAAAACTCCATACACTAAATGACTAGGTGTTTCAAAAGATCTTGTTCAATTTTGCGAAGAGTCTTGACAGAGGGGATGACCCTAGAGAAAGGAAGATATCAAATCACCTCTATAATCATTTCCATAAATTAAAATACTTTCAAGAGTGTGAGAGTAATATGTCAAGGCCAAAGAAACCAATAGTGTTTGAGGATGAAGAACTATCAGTGCCATCAATTGAAGTCAAGAGGGTGAGAAAAAAAGAACATTGTCAATACAAGGAAGAGAAAGTTCATGTACCTCCTACAAAAGAAGAAGAAGATGTGGCTTCACTAGTGCTTAGACTTTTGAAGATCAAGAGGAATGATGATGAAGGGATATAAGATTTCATGTATCAGTTTGATCAAATATAAGCCAAGATCCTTGAAGACAGCATGCCCGACTCATACAATCAAGTTGTATTCTTCATCCTAGCCATGCCTTTGGAGATAAGAAATCAATTAAAAGAGATTGAGGTATGTGATCTTGAAACCACAAAACAACAAGTTATTAGGATTGAAAAGAGATTAAATTTATCTGGATTGATAAAAGGAATAGAAGATGCTAAGGTTCTTGATAATGGGGAGGTTCTAATTGTTGAGTCTCAGTTTGAAACATGTCAAAGACTATCCCATCATGCTGAGATTATAGATTCATTCTCTAAACACCTTCAAAAGGATATCATGAATGCCAATCCTCAAGTTGTTGAACCTTCTCACTATACATGTAAACATAGCATAGGAATCCCAATGATTGAAGAAGAAAACCTTGGTTACCTTATTTCTCAATCAGCCCCTATCCTTTATAGAATACCAGTCATCAATGATGAGGAAGAGCCTTTTCATGAGACCACTTTCCATCCTAGTACAACTTTTTACCTTTGCAATTTCATTTCTGATTACCATAACCTTACCTTTGATGATGATGAAGAACAAGTCCTAGATAACAAAGGGAATGTAGAAGACATAGAAAGAGAAGTTCTTCCCTTTTAGTTGTCTCCTATTGATAAATTCTCACCTAATGAAGAAGGAATTTTGAAGAGGGCTTAAAGGTGGATGTACTATTTGTGAGCTTGTTGAATGTTCATAACTCATCCGAAGAAATAATAAAGTGAATAGCAAAAATATCTCACAAAAAATCAAGTATGATGGATCTAGCTATTGAAGATGAGTTGTTTGATATTCTTCCTTCTCATCCTCATGAACCAGACATTGTCAATCCAAAGTGTGAACCTATTATTGAGAAAATAATTGACACACTAGAAGATGTAAGGAAAGAAGAATCTTTCATGACCCAAGATATTTGTGTTCCCCATGGAAACAAGGTTGGCGACTATCCTGAACAGTACCCTATGGTAAAGGAGATGTTATTTCTTTCTCTAAATTATGAAGCTAAGGTCTACAAGGACGAATATGATGACCTAAAAAACATTGACAATGAGAATCTGGTCACTTCCATCAAGTAAGGGTTTACCTACCTATCTCTCAGTGTTAAAAATCATCTACAGAATAACATCAAGGTTGTTTGGACTAGAGTGAGCACTCAAATGTTTCCTATATATCATAAGCCTAATTAGGGATGCTTCACCTATATTTTTTGAAGGAGCCACATTTCATAAATATAAGCAACTATGAAGGAAAGGTTCCTACCTCGATCAACCAATCAATGGGTTCACACAAGTACTCTCATTACTAGTTTGTAATGGCGATATTTTTCTCACCTTTGCATAAAATTAGTTTTAGTTGTGTATTTTCCTTGCTTTCCTATTGTTTTGGCTACCCTACTTCACCACCACCCAAATGCATAGCATCTCCCTATGTTATTTAAGACTTTGTAGCCCAATGGATAAGGCACTGATCTTTTCTATTTGGTGTTTTCTGTAATAAAGAAAGTAGGTAGTCTATTGTTGTGTGTGTTTTTTCCAAGCTTTTTGCAAAACAAGGCGATATCTAGGTCCTTGCTTAGGAACTCACATGCCTAAGTCCCCAATTCAGAGCCAGTTGTTGCCATGCTTTCCATTACCCTATATTTTTCAATCTTCTAGGATTAGGGTTGATTTAATGTGATTTCATGTGTGGGTCTAGATTTTCCTTAAGAAACTTCTCTTCTTATCTTATCCCTTTGTGTGCACCTTGGTGGGCATTCAAAATAAATCTAATGCATTCATTCATATTAGGTGATTAGGAAAGGAAGGGTAAGTTTAGGCATTTCCTAGATGAGAAGGAAGTTGTTCAAAAACCCTAACTCTATGATCAAGTATTTCATTGAAGGCATGATACATATGGAGGGAGAGATCACATTACATTTAGAGTAGATAGTGACTAAAAGCATTAGGATTGAAGCTCAGGACCAATGTGCAGATCATAGGAACATCATGGGAGTAGGAGAAGTCAAAAAGAATACTAGAGAAGTAGATGAATCCTTAGAAATAGTAAAAAAACCCAATCAAATGTGGTATGACTCTTTTTGAAATCCAATCTTTAGCTTATATCTAATCTGTGAATCTACGTTGCAAAGTTGACAAGTCAAATAGCTCAGAGGTTAAGTCCAAATCGTCATATGAAGACCAAATTGATGGATGGTGTTTTAAGATGGAATTATAAGTGTCCAAAGATGCATCTCCTTAGCCGTCAGATCTTAAACAATCCATGCTTGTCACATGTTTACTAGTGATCAGAGTTTACCTGAGGTTAGTATCACGATAGAGTGAAAACATGTATTCACATCTTCGCAAAGGGTTAAGAGTAACCTATGGTTAAGGTAGAAAAACATCAAAAGGTTTGCAATTGTAGCTTTATGGGGTCAAGTGTTGAGTTATATCTTTAATTTGTGAGATATGATGAAAGGAAATAGTTAGCTTAAAGTAGTTATTGCAACATCGTAGGTGGCAAAACAATTAAGCTCCTTCAAGTCATGAGGATATGAGAATCAATGGCAATTAAGTCAAGTAGTGATTGCAACATCACTGGCTAAAGGAATTCAAGACATTTGAGTTGGAAATGTGTGAAAAAGATAACAGTTAATCTCATTGCATGTTCGTAGGGTTAAAGGCATTCATGACATTCTAAGTTGTGACCTAACAAATTCGTAATGATTAAACCTTAAAACAATCATCGCAACATCACATGGTTTCACTTGCAGTGATCAAATGAGTGAGATGATTGAAGGAAGTGATATTTGGTCATTTCAATAAGGTGATATGTACTAAGCATTAGCAGTAGTTAGATTCATGGTTTTCGTAGCATCACATAGGTTAATGATAACATTCAAGTTCATGTTGTGAAGGCATGAAAAGGGTAACCACAATAGTAAGATAACACACATTCACATATTCACAAAGGGTTAAAGTAACTCAAAGTTAAGGCAATGATAGATTGAAAGAAAGAAATTGCACCATCATGAGTTTAAATGTAGAGTTAAGAGGTCAATTCATGAAGCTATGAGAAGTGGCTTGTGTAGTTAAGTGTGAAGCTATCACAATGTCACGAATAAAAGAAATGTTAAGCCGTAGACCACAAAGAAGTTGTGAGGTAGTAAATTAAACAATGATCACATGGTCACAACTTATTCTTGGTTTGAAGGTTTCTAAGTTATGATGGTGCATAGAGCATAAAATGATAGTCAAATTTTGAACCATCGCAACATCACAAGAGATAAAGATGTTAAGTGATTAATAGTTGCAAAGAAGTTCTGCAATCAGATTCAAAAGGTTTAATAATTAGTTTTAATTTTGTGAAGTGGCAGATAAGAGGAATCATAGCAACATAAGTTAAAAAACATTTGAGCCATTTCAAGTTACAAAGTTGGGAACAGTAACCTAGCTCATCAATGCATCTTGATCGTCCGTCGGGAAATAAGAAAAGATATTTTAATGATGGTAAATAAAATTTGTTGTGACTATTAGGATATGAAATAAAAGTTTTGGTTCCAAGGTGACCATTATAGATCAAAGAGGAATATGAACCATTTTGAGGGTTTCTAATCATCTCTTCTTTCCTTCTCTAATGTATTGAATTATTGTTAGAGTTGAGGAAAGCCAACTTCGAAGACGCCCAAGATCACCTGCATGCGAGAACCTGTCAAAGAGAAGCCAAAAAGAGGAAGATCATGGAGCAAGGGAAAAACCCTAAATGGACATGAGAGACCACAAGTATGCAAACACAATGAAAATGTATTTACAATGAGAAGTGATGTTGTGATTTTGAAAATACAATGAGGGAGAGGTTGCTTATAAAGACCTCAAGGAAGCTTGTAGAACAAGCTAGAACGTGGTAGAAGATAAGGATGACAACTCAGCACATATCCACAAAAGGTGGAACATGCTAGAAGGGAACAAACTCCTGTGTTGTCAACAACTAACCACTACATGCATTAAATACTAAATATTAAATAACTGCATTAACCTAAGTAAGCTTAAGTAAATAGAATAAATAATTAATAATTAATTATTTACTCTAACACCCCCCCTTAAGTGCAACTTAGGGAAATTCCTTAAGCTCACAAAACTAAGATGAAATGCAGAATGGGTCCCGGCAACAAGGCCATGTTAGGTACCCATGTACAATGCAAAAAAAATGCAACCTCTGTAAACGGGGAAAGAGAGAAAACCACATGGGAAAAACCCTCCCCCAAAAAGAGGTAACCTAGTGAAGAACTAAAGAAGCCTCCAACTAGGGAAAAGTCCCCTAAAATAGGAACAGAGAGTGATCATGAAGAAGCATAACTGAAGCATGAAGAAGCTACAAATTTGCCAAACTGCTGATCTAAAAAACCTCCATGGAAGAAGAAGGCACAAATCGAGCATGTCTATATGGTAGATGATCCATCTCATCGAAATGCATAGGTAGCCAGCCACTACAATCACCTTGTACATAGGACCAACTACTGAATACATAGTTCACACTATCGAACCATCGAACCACGGATGCATTAGAACAACAGCATAACCCCCCTTAATGTAGATGGGGTGTGATGACAGGCAACTAAGAAGGTGGGCCAAAGTCTCCTGCAGACGAACCAAGAACGAGGAGAGAGGGAAAGAGGTACAGACACCTATAAAGACATGGTCAAACTAACTCTTCATAGGGCTAATGTCATGGAAGGGACACTCACTTGACAAAGGGAGAATGCCTAAAACAACAAACAAATATCCCCCCCATGGTGCTTTATGAAAATAGTGCAAGTATAACTGACTAAAAACAACGTTCATGATCTTCAGAATGCAAAAGTGGCACTTTATCTCAGTGCGATACAAAAAAGTGCTTCAAAATGATAGCTACAATGATCAAAACTGAAAAAGAGCTGCAACAAAAGAAAGTACAGCCTAAAACAAGAGAATCCATGCCAGGAAAATGATCTTCGAGCCTAAAACACTCAAAATATCTACCATATAGCTAAAATGCCAAAACTATGATAGAAAGAGCATGGGCTAAAAACTTAAAAAAAGGACTACATTTTTTAAAAGTACACAAAATCAGCTTTCTAAAAATATAAAGTTTTCAAAAAATAGGCATGGGACGCAAAAGATATGCATGCCGGAGTCAAAAAAAGAACTTTGGACTTCAATAGAAAAAATGAGCAATAAAAATACATAAAAACCTAAAAATACCTGTACCAAAGTCTCCATCTCGGAATCAGCTTTCCGGCGCTTCTTTCGGATCGAAAAATACCTCTATATGCAAAAGTTATGGCCAAAAAACCACAAGTAGGTTCAAAATAGAACTTGGAGAGGTGCAGCAAGGTCTTGGATGCCGATGGCATCATGCTAATGTCAGCAAACTATTGTCTTGAATTTGACGGCCATGTCAGTCGTCACACAAAAAAAGGAGGCCACGTGTCACACATAGATTGGCAAAAAATCTATGACTGGGCACTGACGTAAATACTGACAGCGAAAAAAAGCTGATGCAGACGACCCCTCCATGTGTCAAAAATTGGAGGGCAGTGGACCCGAAGAGGAGGATCTGGCCAAGCGGAGGTGGACACTATGAACCCTGGGTAGAGGCAGAGTTGTGGGTGTTGAAACAGAAGCTGACAAAGCGGAGCGTCAACTGAGCGCAGTGTAAACCAAAGGTTGAGCTACGACGGCCACGGAGCAGCAAAAACTAACGGTCGAGACTGCGAGGCATGGGCGGAGGTTTCTAGCACCGGTGGAGCTACACAGAAATATGCAGGAGGGCGGTGAGCTGGAGGCAGAGGAGCTGCAGTCGCCGGAGGAGCTAGGCGGGGGTGGCCCCGCGGTGGCCACTTGGCGGTGCCGTAGCGGCACGCTCTGCGCAAAATTTTTTTAATTTTCCTACAAAAAATCATCCGTACGGTAGCTCCTAATGTAAAAAAAATTTGCCTCCCAGAGCTCTATCTCCAAATTTGACAAGTTTTTGTATGAATCCTGACTACAAATGGCCTTCCGGGCCAATGGTGATGTCCATTTGGGCCCAACGTGCTCCGAAAAATTGTTGATCCCCTAATTTGAAGAAAAAGTGCACAAACAAACTAGGGTTTGTGACTTCAAATCATGGCTTCAAAATTTCTTCAACCAAGCAGCAGCAGGAAGGCTCTGATACCATGTTGGAGTTGAGGAAAGCCAACTCCGAAGATGTCCAAGAACACCTGCATGCGAGAACCTGTCAAAGAGAAGCCAAAAAGAGGAAGAGCATGGAGCAAGGGAAAAACCCTAAACAGACATGAGAGACCACAAGTATGCAAACACAATGAAAATGTATTTATAATGAGAAGTGACATTGTGATTTTGAAAATACAATGAGGAAGAGGTCGCTTATAAAGACCTCAAGGAAGCTTGTAGAACAAGCTAGAAGGTGGTAGAAGATAAGGATGACAACTCAGCACATATCCACAAAAGGTGGAACATGCTAGAAGGGAACAAACTCCCATGTTGTCAACAACTAACAACTACATGCATTAAATACTAAATATTAAATAACTACATTAACCTAAGTAAGCTTAAGTAAATAGAATAAATAATTAATTATTAATTATTTACTCTAACAATTATAACAAATGACATGTGAATTTTTGAGTGATTCAAGTGCTCTATTAATGTAACTGATGAATCTGTAATTGGCCAAGAACCCTTAAAGGGGGCCTATATATTTAATTTCCTAAGTTAATAGAAAGGATTGACAAGTTTCATGCATTTTCTCCCCCTATAGCAGAGACTATTGAGCAAGAATCAAGAGGTGTATGGATGAAGGATTAGATTTATGTCTCCAACTAGGTAATATGATGTTTTAATTCCACTTAGAACTAGCATGCTTAGGTTTCTTTCATTGTCTCCTTCAGCTGAGCTAATATACATATAGATTAGTCTTTCTAGAATTATAGGACAAGTTCTTATGAAGTTACTAGTATTTGTGCTAATTAGAGTTTTAGTGTAGTGTTAGTAGCATATTTAATTAGCCAGAGCTGCATAACATCTTGTATTTGTGATGTGATGTTAGGATTGAAGTGTGTTGGGAATTTTCCACTAGGTAAGCTTGACTAGTCAGATAGCCACTTAGGGCCATGGATGTTCTTCTTCCATTACATCTCCTTGCATCCTATTGTCTTAGATTTATTTAGGAGTAGAGGTAGTGGTAGAGCTAAAACCTTGCCTAGGTTGCTTATGTCTATGAGTAATCTGGTTAGCCTCTTCTGTTCTTAGGTTAAGCGCATACCCATAATCACCCTTTTGATCTACTAAAACACCATTCCAAGTAAATATTACATATAGGGGAGCTATACCCTTCAATTCAAAGGATTAGTGACATAGGAGTGCACTAATCCAATCTATTAGAGATAGCTTGTTTCTCATCACCTTGGGCATAAGGAGTCAGTGTGAAACCAATTCAAGGTGAGAGACAAACTATTTACTAACAAGGTGGAAGGAAAAAAGAAGAATGTGGGAGGTCAGGGTGAACAGGTTATTATAGAGAGTGGTGGGTGTAGTGCAAAAAATGATGGGTACTCTGGTAGGTAGGAGGAGGCATTGGTTAAAACCATGAGAACTAGGAGTGGGTCAAAGAAAATGTCTAATAGTAAGGTTGATACGAATAAAACCCTAGATTTGGAGAAAAGGAACCATGATGAATCTCAAAGGGTCCTCTTGTCAAGGTATAGGGATATTATTATAAAGGATTCTTCCTTGGTAATGAGAATAGGAAAGAGATGGAGTTGATTGAGAATAAGAAGGGGGATTTATAGGAAATCATGGGTAACCCACTGAAAAAACCTATGGAGGATGTGACTAAGATGGGCCATAATGTGGAGGAGTCAGATGAGAATATAGTTGCTAAGAATGAGACGGCTCTATTAGAGGGTACTGTGGATACTAGGCTAGAAGATATGAATAAGATACAATATGGTGAGAATGTTAATTATGTTTTTGATGACCCTGATAAGTTGGCTTGGAAGGAGGTGGGTGGTAATCTTGAGTTTCTCCATAATGGTAAGTTGCATGCTGACCTATGCTTCGTGGTTGAAACATGGATCTATAATTTAATATATTCTCTAAGAAATATGGTCTGAAATCTACATGGAAATTTGGAGGCAGAAAATAAAAATAGAATGGAGCTAGAAGAAAAAGGTGGGGACATTCTTGGAAAGCTCCTATACTATGAGCCTAAACTTAGGAAAATTCTTAAGAATAGTGAGTAGAACATGGATGTAGTAATTACTTCTAGCTTATATACAACTACTACTAGCTTGGAAAGGAGAAGTGCAGATGACATTGTTTCTCCAATGGCTATTTCCCTCAGTGGCAGTCCAAGCTAGCGCACCAATAAGAGCACTAAGAAGGATATTGAAGATGGATTGGGTTTGACTGCAAAAGAATATATTGAGGAAATGGCTAACATTAGTAAAATCCTAGCTAAAGTAGTGAAGGATCTCGTTTGAGAGGTATCTAGCTTCCCTTTTGGTTCTGTGGATCTTTTTGCTCTATCGTCTAGTATTGGTTTCTGGTTCTAGTCATAGTGTCTGGTTGGTACTACTAGTCTTTGTCTTTTTTACAGTAGTAAGGTGTTCATCTTTGGGGATTTTTTTTTGTATTGTAATGCTTTATATCTGAGGTTTCATGTCCTTGTAAAACCTATTTATTTTATTGATACTTTAAAATTAACATTATATCTTAATTAATTGTTGTATGGGGTTTTGGGTCTGTTCAAAACTTATTTTTACATTAATCCAAAAAATGTTGTAATATAATATTATTTTCTTGAGTTTTTTGGATTAATTTTGATAGTGTTAATAATATTTTTGTCCCAAAAAAATGTTTGAGAAAAGGGAAAGGCACCTATTGTTGGACTAACCACCAACATTCTCGTTTAGGATTCACGACATGGATTAATCACATCCTGTGTTCTATAAGTAAAATGGTTGTATTGAGCATTTCTAGGTTGATCTTTTGGTGCAACAAAAACCCTATCTTGTAATAGGTGGTATCAAATATTGGTCACATTTTTAAATCTCCTCGAGTAACACTGAGGGGGGGATTTTTGGACTAACTGCCAATGTTCCCCTTTAGGATTCATGACATGGCTTAACTGCCTCCTATGTTGTATAAGTCTAGTGGTTGTATTGGGCATTAACAAGTCAATATTTTGGTGCAAAAAAAACCCTAGCTCGTAACAAAGCCTGCTCAAGCTAGAGTAATACTAGGATGGATGACCTCCTGGGAAGTCTCGATGCTTCACCTCTATGAGCATCACCTAGATCCAATGAGTTATAAGTGTTCCATTTATTCTCATGAGATATATATTCATGTGTGGATTACTACTCATGAAACATGGGTCAATGATTTTGACTCAAAAACTACACGATTAAATCCTTATAGCAATATCACAATTTGACTTGTGGAGATATCTCCTACTTATAATTTAGACATAGTCTAAAGAATCCTTTTTGTTATTCTTAAATTGTTAAAACTAAAGGGGATGTATGTACAAGTCCATTTTAGGTTCAAAATTGAGGATATAAAAAAATATTTAGAAATTCTATTGGAGTTAGAATGGATTAGGAAAGTGTTGGATTGCTTTGGATAACTTCAAAGTATCAACTATGTCACTAATTTTAGTGCAAAAACTCCCAATCATTAAGTCTTGTCAAATGATCCTTATAGAAGCTAGCCTTGTACACACCCTAGTCGACATTGGAATTAAAACTAAATTATGCAATTTTACAAAACAAGAACATTGCACATCATTTTTGACATCGTTTTTGGGGACACATATAGTTTGAGGAACTTGTTTCATAAAATTGTATGTGTTTATAGGGATCTTGTGTTTGAAATTTTTTGATGAGATGAAATGAGTGGCCTAGAGATCAATTTGGGTGATATTTTCCCCTTAGACTCAATCCTAGGGAAGAAAAAAACTAAACTTTGAATCCAAAACATTAGGAATATAATATCTTCAATAACCATATTGAAGAGGACTTGCACAAAGAAATTAAATAATAACTTGAAAATAATAATTAGGGAAATATGGTTGATCGTAATAGAAATGATTAACCACCTGATCAAACATTTCAATACCCTATAGACATAAGAAAGGGGGATGATGAACTCCCTATGAAAAAAACTTTAACAATCAATTTGCCAAATTATCATGTGAAAAATTCTAAGGATCCTGATCAATTCCTCTTTGAAATTAAAGTTCTCTATCAAACATATGATTACACTATTGATAATCATAAGTTTTTTAGCTTTTTCCTTCAACTTTGAAGGAATCTTCTCTAAGATGGTTTTTGGGCCTTTGTCCTAAAACTATCACAACTTGGGATGAAACGTAAAGTGTGTTTCTGGATAAATATCAAGATTACTATCACATCAAAGATAGAAAAGATAAATTCTTTTTGTGTAGAATGTGTCAGATGGAGGATGAAAGTTTGGAAGATTATGCAAATAGGTTCTAGTTTTTTCATAGGAGATGTGGAAATGGATTAACATAGGATATGACAAAGACCATCTTTTTGAAAGGTATAGATGAGGATTCAAGAGATTCCTTGAATCTTATGAGAAAAAGGGATATCAATAAGTTAGATTTAGAAGAGATTATTGACATCTATCAAAATGATTCTCATACTAGGCATGGTATAAGAGGTTCTAGAAGAAAGGGAGCCCATCCTAATGTAACGTAGGTACTGGAGGAAATTGTAAATCTTTAAATAAATATTCTTATACAATTGAATAGTCAAATAGGAAAGAAAAATTATGAACCACTTGCCATCTATTGTTCAAAATATAGAGGGAAACATTTGTTGAAAGAATGTCCATTGATTACTGTTGAATTTTGTGCTATATGTGATGGTTCACATAATATGAAAGCCTATAAACTTTTTTTGACATAAAAGGACATTTTTTAAAAAAAATGCTAGAACCAAAACAAGATTTGAACTACATTGGACAAAGGGGCCAAACCCAAGGACAATATGGAGGGAGAAATAATTGGAATAACCCAAATCCATGGAACAATCCTAATTGGAATAATCAAAATAATATGCCTCCTTATATGCCTTAAGGAATCCCTCATGGTAGCAAAATCAATGGCAGTAAAACCAAGCTCCTTGGAATAACCAAAAAAATGAATCACAGCCTAGTCAAAATCAAAATCCACAATGGAAATATAATTTGAATTTCAACAAGAAGTGCGCACCAAACCCAAATGCTATGATAAACCAAACAAATGAGAAGGTGAATAAGCCCCCAATGCCTACCCAATCAGTACCTAATCCAAAGAATAGACAAACGAATGTTGAGGATAATAATCCTTTTAGTCTAAACTTCATTGAGGTTAGTGACATTCATTTAAGGAATATGATTGTTCCTGTATCAAATCATGTCAAACCTTAGAAAGGGAAGAGACTTGAGGTAGTGAACAAGATTGTTATGAGTAAACCTCAGATAGATCAAATTGAATCAAAAAAGGTTCCATACCCTAAGAGATTTAAGTAATATCAAGAGGCATTAGATAGTTCCAAGAATATTCATGATAATATATGGGATTCTTAGCTTTTGAAGGAATTGAAAAAGATCAGTATTGAAATTCCACTTCTACAAGTTATCAAGGATATTCCTAAAATCAAAAATTTAGTCAAAACACCATTAAAAACCCTAGGAGGAAGAAGAAAATAACTCATGTTATTCAAGTGGGAGCTAAGATTATAGATGTGTTGGCTAGAATGTTGTTACTACAAAAGCATATTGATCTAGGAACCTCTGTTATCACTTTAAAGGTTGGAAAGGTGGAAATTGCTAATGTTCTAATTAATCTTGGAGCTGCTATTAATGTTATTGGAACATCTATTGCAGAAGCCTTGAATATCACAAATATATAACCAACATCAATTGTCTTAATGTTTTCTAATAATTCTACTATGAAACCAGAAGGAAGCCTAGAAGATGTAACTATGACCATAGAGACTTGGGATTACCCTATTGACTTTTTAATTTTAAAGTCTAGAAAGAGAGATGTGGGATATCCCATAATCTTGGGACAACCTTGGCTTGCAACTGCAATAGCTTTGATTGGTTCTTCATTAGGTAGCATGAAAATGTCATATGGGTTAAAACAAAAGAAATTGTCACTATTTCTAGCAGCAAAACCTACATTAATAGAAAATTCACCTTTTTGGGTGGATAATAAAATGGAAACTATGGTAGATGGAGTAGCTCATTTGGAAATGATAACACTGAAGGAACATCTCAAGGAATTTGAAGAATTCGCTCAAAATGATTTGAGGAAAGAAGAAGAAATGGGTAATAACCAATAATGTAAAGATTGAGAGACTAAATAATATTAAAAAAATTTAACATTACTCTCATGATGATGTATTCCCTTTGAACTCATTAATGAAAGAGGTTCAGGATGAAAACAAAGGAAAAAATAAAAATTTATACAAAAAGACAAACCTCTCATTGTAAATTCATAGTTGACATGGACTCGGGATGAAAAGGTTAAACAAGTGCTAAAAAAGCATACTCAAGCATTTTCTTGTGATTATCAGGATATGTGTGACATACATCTTGACATTTATATGCATCACACTTATATTGAGGGCACTAAACCAATAAGACAAGGACAATGAAGGATAAATCTAGCTTTGACGGAATTTGTTAAGTAAGAAATTGAAAAGTTACTAGAAGTAGGATTTATTTATCCAATATCAAATAGTCAATGGGTTTCCCCATTGGTTATTGTTCCTAAAAATAATGGAAAATGGATAATGTACATGTGTGTTGATTATAAAGAGATTAATAAAGCTACTAAAAAGGACTACTTTCAAGTTTTGGATAATCTTGTTGGCAGTAATTACTTTTCATTTCTGGATGGGTTTAGTAGCTACAATTAGATCTAGGTAGCTCTAGAAGATCAAGATAAAAATACATTCAAATGTCCTTGGGGTACTTATTAAAGGATTTGAGCAATAAATATCCATAAAGCCCATAGAATACCTGCATGTAAGAGCCTATCATAGAGAAGAAAAAGAAAAGAAAGGACAAGGGTTTTTCTCTAAGAACATGCAAATTGTATTATTGGATTGAAAGAATGAGAGATATTTAAAAAAGATCAATCCTTATAGAAGGAGATTGAAAACATAAAAGGGAAACCCTAAGAGGTAAATGAAATTTAATAATTACTCATGAATTATTAAATAGAAATGCTAAGTGCATAAAGTGAAATCTTAAGAAGGGAGTAAGGGTAATTTAATAAATTAAATTAAATTAATGCTTTACTCTAACACCACCCCTTAAGATAAGAAATAATGTAGAAAAAGAAAGGAAATTACAATGCAATGCTGAAATCAAACTTGGTTCCTAACAACAAGGCCTGATCAAGTACCTAATCACAACCAAATCTCTATGAAACAAAGAAATAGGGAAAACAACATGGGAAAAATCCTACTCCAAAGAGGCATAGCAAGAAAAGAAGGAAGGAAGGACTCATTACTGAGATCCCCCAAGGAAAAATTCCTTTACCCCAAGTATAAAATGCAACTAAAGATACCATGGAGATGCAAAAGGTTTAGTGAAGATGTCTGCAACCTGCTTAGCAATAGAAATGTACTCCAAGCTCAGAGTGCCATCTTGAATCAGATGCCTAATGAAGTGCATGTGAAGCTCAATGTTCCTTGTTCATTGATGCTAAATTAGGTTGTGGGAAATGTGTATAACACTTTGATTGTCACACCATAGAAAGGTGGGACTATCAGGAGGAAATCCAAACTCTGTCATCAATTGTCAAAGCCACAAAATCTCCAAAGTAGCTAGCACAAATGCCCTCTACTCTACCTCTATAGATGATAATGAAAAAGTATGATGCTTCTTGTAGGACCATGTAATAGGCCCAAAACCAAGATAGAAGAAAAACTCAGAAGTAGACTTGTGATCATCAATATCACCAACCCAATTTGAGTCTGTCTAACCAACAATGTGAGGATCCCTGATGTGTAGTGAATATCATAACATGTAGTACCTTGAATGTACCTCAAGATACATTTGGAAGAATTCCAATGACTCTCATGTGGATCATGTGAGAATCAAGACACAAGTCCAACCACAAAGGAAATATCAGGACGTGTATGTGTTAGGTACAACAAACTAACCACAAGTTCTTTGTATAAAGTGGAATCCACTGTAGGAGTAGTGCAAGTGGTAGATAAAACAACACTTCACTAAATAGGTGTGGGAGAAGGCTTTCAATCAACCATGTTGAAACTGTGCAGTAAGCAAGAAGGAATTTATCTTCTCATACCAAGCCCAAGGGGCCTGTTTGAGATCGTATATAAAGACCTTTGAAGCTTGCATACCAATAAAGAGTCCTGAACAAAACCATGAGGTTGCTCCATATAGATCTCCTCATGAAGGTCTCCATGCAAAAATGCACTCTTCACATCCATCTAAAAAACCATTCATCCCTTTGAAGCTGCAAGAGAGAGTACAAGGAAAATAGAATTCATCTTAGCAACAGAAGAAAAGGTCTTGGAGTAATCAATACCCTCAACTTGTGAAAATTCCTTTGTAACAAGATATTCCTTATATTTTTCAATAGAAACATCTACAACATACTTGATATAGTACACCCACTAACACCAAAAAAACTTTCTTCCATTCAACACAGGACAAAGATCCCATGTGTGTTCTCCATCAAAGAAAAGTACTCCTCATCCATAGACCTATCCCACTCTAAGTGTCATATCACCTATGAAAAACTCAGTGAATCATCTAAAATGGCATGACTTAGGATTCTAGTACCATAAGTTTGAGCATCAGTGTGATGAGATTCTGTAGATCACCTTTCATAGGTCCTTCTACATCAACAGTAGCATGAGCCCACTTGGGCACTTGGTGAACAATTTGTAGAAGTGGTGAAGGGGGATCAATATCAAGATCTTCCTCAAAGGATGCATAGTCCTTTAGAGGAGTAGAGGAAGTACTGGGTAGTGAGGGAGAAGTTGGTGATGGTGGATCCATCTAAGGATAACACTCATCAAATTGAACATCTTGCTGAAATAATACATCTCTAGAATTAGGATCAAACAACCTATATGCCTTCACATCCTCGTAGTAGCCAAAAAAGATGAGTGGTTAACTCTTCTTCTACATGGATTTACACTGAGCATCTGGAATAAATGCCCAATCCTCACTACCAAAAATGTAGAAAGTACAAATGTCTGGCTTGACATGAGTTCAAGCCTCCTTAGGAGTTATGTGTCACAATGCCTTATGGAAAATCTAATTCTAAATATAATTGGCACAATTGATAGCCTCATCCTAAAATGATGAACTGATACCTTGAGAATATATTATATAATTTTCTTTTGCAACCCCATCCTACTAAGCATTATGAGGAATTGTGAACTAATGTTGTAATCCATAATCATTGCAAAAATCTCAAAAAGATCAATTTGCATATTGCCCCCCATTTTTAGTGTGAATAATCCTAACATAAAGACTAGACTACTTCTCCATAAATGTCTTAAAGATAAAAAATAAATCAAAGAAATTTGACTTGTACTTCAAAAAGTACACCTATGTGTGTCTAGAGAAGTCATCTATGAAGGTAAGCACATATCGAGCACTTGAAAAAGATGGAGTGTGGAATGACATAAGATCATTATGTATCAACTCTAATGGTGCCTTATCACGTGTGGATCTACCTAAAAGAAATGGATATCTATGATTTTTTCCATGTGTGCAACCTTGACAAACTTCTTCAGTACAAGAGATCTAAGGTAGCCCAATCACTAGCTCCTATCCACTCATCTATTGTAGATATTTTTAGCTGACATGGCAAAAATGCTCATGAAAAAGCTTGCTCATTGTGTTTGCATCAACAATAAGAGAAACACATATAGAATCAGAGCTCTCAAAGCCATCAAACTGATCTAAGTGAGATTGAAGATCAACCCTACCTATAACAACAACCAAGTCAGGATCATGGAGGTCTTGAACAACCACATCTTGTAGTGAGAACTCAAGATTCAACTATCTTACCAGAGCCAAAATGACAAATTTGAAATATAGACATGAGGTTCATAGAAATGGCTAGAACCAAGGGTACATCCTATAGTGAACCACCTTTTAAAGAGATATTTCTTGAACCTATGACTGAAAGCTATGTAGAATCACCAACTACAATCTATGTAGTGACACTCTAAGCATGTGAGGTAACCAAATCAAGTGAGTGTGTCATATGATGTGAAGCACTTGAATCAATAATCCAAGTAGTTGTAGAAGAAAATGCTCATGCGAAAAAAGCATGTCCTTTCCCTGAACAAGGAGGTGGTGGCTTCAGAGAAGCAATATTGTACTATTGCATGGCCTCCTCCAAAACCTCAAGACATTTCCAACACCTAGAAATTGGATGTCCTTCCTTGGCACAAAAAATGCAAGGATAACCTATGTACTTCTTATTCTTGGAGGAAGACACACTAGACTTAGAATATTTACCCTCCAAAGAGGGTTTTTGAGCATCTAATTTAGGAGTAGATGTGGAGGAACTCTCAGTGCCTATTGCATCTATCGTGTGCTTTGGTTTTTTCTTTGGCTTCCCTGTAGATTTTTTAGTAGCACATGTATGTGTCTTTGAGTCAATGATAGTATCCAATTATTTAAGATTGGACTACTCTCTAGTCAAGCGATAAAAGAAGACCTCAAAAGTGGGCATGACAAATCTAGGACCCAAGGAATCCATAGTGGAATGGAAGGTAGAAGAGAGAATTTGAAAGTTTCCTCAAAGATTTGATAGAATTAGATAGATGCACTCCTTATCTATTTTTTATTTCCTACATCCCTGTAGCAAAGTTCTCTATTGTTTGAACCTCATAAGAAAGTCCTCAACAGAGGGGAAAGCATTGGATACAAGAGAAGTAAGCTTTACCTCAATATGAAGTGCTGTAAACTCGTTTCTGGTGCCAAACAAGTCATTAAACTTATCCCACATTTATTGAGTAGTGGAACACTCATCAAGATGAAACTATAAGATGTCTGAAACACTCAAAGAAATTAGACCTATGGCTTCATCCATCTTATTCTTGTGTTGCAAAGTCTGATATTGACTCTAAAATACTAGTTGCACTATATCTAAACAAGACTACAAACCCTTTGATAGAGAAGCTATTGCATATGAGATTTCCATGTGTGATAGTTGTGTGGGTTTAGAAGTACTAGACAAGAAGAGGTCTCAAAAATTGTTTTAAGAAGGGTTTTTGAAGTTTTTTGATATACTGATATTATAACAAAAAAAAATAGAAAAAAATATCCCCCACAATGCAAATAACAGAACCCCAGCTTATAGAAGGAATGTGTATACAAGAATAGAGAAAAAAGACTTCAATTGTATATCACAAATACCTCGTATAAAATAATGGTGAAATGACAAAGAATTTGGAAAGCTCTTGAGAAGATATTTATGACACTTTTTCCAAATAAAAAATGGAGCTATAATGAACAAGTTGCATCCCTAAAAGATTGAAGACATCATCAGACTTCAAGCACAAAAATAGGTACCAAACTGGAAAAAAATCTAAAAAATACCTGCACCAGTCTTTGTCACTGAGTCAACTTTTTAGCACTTCTTTTAGATTGAAAAATACATCAAGTTAGAGTGAAAAAACCTCCAGTCTACCACAATCTACCGGCAGTGGCTCCAGGTAGTGCTTTGGCTAAGTGTGGTCTAAGTGGTGGTAAGGAGGAGGGCTATGGTAGTGATGGTGATGTGGCAGAGTTGCAGCAGTGAGTTGGTGGGGCAATGGCAGTTGCAGTGATCACTAGGTACGGAGGTCGTTGTGATTAGCACTGATCGCAAGAAGTTCCACTACAGTTTACAAACTGCACTGATGGCCATGGCAGTCAGAAAATCACATTTTTAAATTTTTTTATGATTTTGCAATTTTTCTTTGCCTTGGAGTGTGTGTAGAGGTCATATGACCCTAATTTTTAAAAAATTGCCTCCCCAGTCAAAGTTGTCCAAAATCGACAAACTTTATATGAAAATGGGGGGTTTTGACACCTTCTAAATCCAACTATGAGGTCTATTTGGCCTCAAAGTGCTTTTAAAATTAGAGACCACCCATATTTTCATAGAAATAATTTTAAAAATGCCAAATATTCTATCAAACCCTTATTCTTCTTTTCCTCCAAATACTGAACAAGCTATAGCAAATTGGACCCTAATACCATGAAGGTTTAAGAAATACAAATCCACAAAGCTCAAAGAATATATGCATGCAAGAATGTATTATAGAGAAGAAAAAGCAAAGAAGAAGCAAGAGGTTTGCTTTGAGAATATGCAAATTGTATTATCAAACTAAAATAATGAGAGATATTTACAAAAGATCAATCCTTATAAAAGGAGATTGAAAACCTAAAAAGGAAACCCTAAGAGGTAAATGATATTTAATAATGACCAATTAATTATTAAATGGAAATGCAAAGTGCATAAAGTGAAATCTTAAGAAGGAGAAAAAGTAATTTAATAAATTAGATTAAATTAACACTTTACTCTAACACTTACAAATTTTTACCATTTGGGTTAATGCAATGCCACAACTACATCCCAAAGGGTAGTTCTTGCAATTTTTGCAAATCTGACAACTTCTAGTGTAGAAGTTTACATGGATGATTTCACATTCCATGGTAAAAAATTTGAGGAAGCTTTAGAAAGTTTGGAAAAAGTATTAAATTAATGATGAAAGAGGGTATTGTGTTGGGACATCACACTTCAAAGGAAGGAAGGAATTTTTTATCCTCAGTAAGATAGAGATGATCCAAGAAATTGGCATACCTTCCAGTCAGACTGATGTTAGGAGTTTCTTAGGACATGAAGGATACAATAAGAGGTTTATAGAAGGATTTGGAAAAAAGTTTGGCCCTCTATTTAATTTGTTAAAGAAAGATTCAATTTTTGAATGGAAAGATGCTTGTCAAATAGCTTTTGAGAAAGTTAAAGAATCTTTAACAATAGCCCTAGTTATTAAAGAACCAAATTGGAATGAACCATTTCATATCCATACGAATGCATCATATTATGAAATAGGATCTATTTTGGGACAAAAGGATGAAGAAAATAATATGCATGTGATATATTACATTAGCAAAAACTTACATCCTCCTAAGAAAAACTACACCACAACTGAAAAAGAATTTCCTCCTATAGTATATCCTATAAATAAGTTCATACACTATATAATAGGATATAAAGTATTTATTCACATTGATCATTCCTCTATAAGATATCAAATGAACAAGGCATTTGTGGGAGGTCAGATTATTAGATGGCTTTTGTTATTCTAGGAATTTGATATAACTATCATTGGTACATAAGGAAAGCATAATGTTGTTGAATATTTCCTATCACGAATGGTGTCACAGGGGAAACATGAACTAGTTAATGATGCATTTCTTGATGAACATTTTTATACCATCTCTATACACTCACCATGGCTTACAGATCTTACAAACTATTTAGTGACAGGGAGATGTCCAGCCCATTTCACACCATTATAGAAAAATAATTTAATTTGGGAAAGCTCCAGGTATGTACAGGTGGATGGAATACTATGATATTTATTATGCTTGTCACAATGCTCCATAGGTAGGCCATTATGCTTGTCAATGGTTAGAATAGTTCAAAAGATTTTAGGATTGGGCTATTTGTGGCTAGAACCCAGGAGAAACAAAAACCTAGGGTTAAAAAATTGCAGAATCCTAAAGCTCAAGGGAAGAAAACACAAGGAATTGATTGAGAAATACTTATTATTTCCTGTAATTCTCCTAGGTTTCACTGAACTAAATTACAGCCTACAAGATCAGCCAATCTACCTAGAAAGAACTCAAAAACTCCTAGTAAAACAAAGAAGAAATATTGTGAAGAAATACCTATTCAGGATGAAACAAAGAAAGTACAAGAGGAAACGGTAGGGTATGAACAACATAAATTGACCATAGAGGAATTCACTGATTCATTAGGATTCACACAAGAACCTCCTATTGAAGAAAATATTCTTGAGACAAAGCATTTTATAAAAGAAGCAAAGGAATCCTTTCTAGAATCACCACATGTAGTTGGAAATCCTCAGATGAATCCACAATAACTATCTCAAGATGAAGAAAATAAATTTCATGACCATGTTATTGATGAAACAAATGATAGTTTATATAGTGATCAGGAACACTCTAGCTCTTTTCAACATGTACCAATAAATACAATTGAAGTTTCTAGTGCAAGTAGTTCTAGCTCTCAAGAGGAGGAGGTAGAAGAAGAATTGGAACCACCAAATTAAGATGAAGATGAAGGGCTATTTTGAATAAGAGAGGGGAAGGAAATAGTGTAACAAGAAGAAATACTACAAATGCCAATAATAAAATCTCTTACTAAAGAGGAAATGAAGCTAAGAGAATTCATTCTTCTCTCATAGAAGGAAAAAGATCTTGAAGAAGGAAAGAGAATAGGAGATGCAATATATGCTCAAATGCTAGAAAAAGAACAACTCTAGTGGCAATTAGAAAATTTAGAAGTCCAAAATAAATCTAAAGATGAACAATTGATTGCATTAGAAGAAGGGGTAGCACTTATAATACATGAGATTACATATGTGAAAATTGGGTATGAAGACCAAATACAAAATGTTAAGACAACAACTACAAGCAGATATGATATAGATTGATTAGCAACTATCTACTTCCACAACTCTACCCAGATACCTTTCACTTACTGCCCAAAGATATCAGCAATAGCTAAAATAATTGCAACAACAATTGGAGTGGGTAACTAAAGAAAGATATGAAGTTGAAAGTAGGGTAGAGCAGGTAGTACACAAATTGATCTACTTCTAAATTGTTTAAAAAAATCTTCAAGAATGTATTATATTTTTCTTAAAGAGTATTTTTTCTATGAAAAATTAATCAAATTAGTTTGAAAAGGAAATTAGACTATGATGATGATTTTGAGTTCATGGTTGATTACACTTCTAGTGTTCCAATAGTTCAAAATGTAATGTGTAAATTCTATTTGCATGAATTCTTGATAGGAAATCATGCTAGGTCTTTGTTAAATCTTTATGTTGAAGAGGTGCAACTTTGAGCATTCATTTCATTTATCCAAAATCAAGTAGAATGGGAGTAAAGAAATCAAATATTGTATGAGATGCAAAGGGAGATAGGTCTTCCTATGAGGAATGAATACCCAAAAACTAGTTCTTTTAGGGAAGACTTGAATGAAATTTCATAGATTGGTGATACTGCTAGGGTTTATAAATAGAATCTACAACAAGCTATCAGAAATTATAGAAATGTAGTTGATCACATGACATTCCAAGCTCATGGTGGTATCAAAGAAAGCTGTCATTCTATTCCACCCAAAATTAGCCATAGAGAGCCTATGTCCCCTCACAATTTCATCTGGTCACAAACAAGAGTGAGGGAAAAATTTAATATCATTGAGACAAAAAATTGAGTGGATTGGAATGAGATTTAGACCTCTGTTAATTAGTCATCTAACTCCTCTATTCATTTCATAAAAAATGCTTGATGGTGAGACTTAGAGATTAGAGATATGATGTCATTATGACTAATGGGTATTAGCATGCTAGAGCTCATCTTAGATATGATTTCAGAAGAATGTGTATGTGCATCCTTATGGAAGAGGAGAACAAGGACTTACCAAGTCCACAATTATGAGGACATTATTTATCTTAGAAAGGGGAGAAAATGATAAGCATTAGTTAATACATCTTTTATTTATGTTTTTACTATTACGAAAGACATCTTTTGAATGATAATATGTGTAATTGATAAGACTTATATGCACTTATACTTAGATTATGGAAATTTTAAGTTGATTTTGAACTAATGTTTATATTTGAATGGTAATGCTTGTTTTCCCTTATTTATTATTGAATGAATCTTGTGAATCTATGTCATTATTATGCATATTTCATGTTTCGTCATTTATGAGGCAATTACAAGTTTGAAGATGGTTATTTATAAAAATGTCAAAATTTGTGGATATGAAGTTTAGTTAACTGAAGCTTGAATTTTGATATTGAAGGGAATGGTTGGATCAACTAAAGGAAAATCACAGATTTCATGAGTCATTGATACACGTCTACATGTGTTTTTAACATTTCATCCATTTCTTTCTTTTATCTCACTGTTGTAATAACAGAACTTGTAGTTTTGTCCTTCTTTCTAGTCATTGATCTTGAACATTTAGATCATTATTTTTTGAATTTTAAATAAGGAATATTCACTATAAATATTCTATCACTACTCTATTTTAGCGAATGACTGTAGTAGTTTGTTTTTAGTAGTAGGAAGCTAGTTAAGAGTGTTAGTTTAGGAAGTTATTCTGCAAATTTTTGTTGTCTGTTTTGTAGTTAGAAAATTGTTATTTTAACTTCAAGATGGAATCTTGGATAATTGAAAGAATCATTTGGATCTTATTCATTTGTTTTGCATTCATTTGCAATTGGAAATATTGTGCACACATTTGGATCTAAATACTGAGGTAGTTTCTATGGTTGTGTTCCTTGAAGTTTATCATTCTTAATTCAACATCATCGTAATTATTCCAATTCTTGTTATCTTTAAATAGATTAAGGTAGGAATAGTGCTTGTTCATACAATTTCTAGAGTTAGAACTATAGTTAAGAATTGAATTTCAAATGTTAGATAGACTATTTAGATTGAATTACCATTTTGAATTTGTTAAGAATTAGAAGCACTTTTCTTTGTTAACATATCAAATTAGGAATTTCTAAATAAAATTAGATTCAAGTAGGTTAATTTAGACATAGTATGAAGAATCCTTATTATTATTCTTAAATTGTAAAAACTAAAGGGGATGTATGTAAAAGTCTATTCTAGGTTTAGAATTGAGTATCAGCAAGAATATTTATAAATTATATTAGAGTTAGACTAAATTAAGAAAGCATTAGATTGCTCTAAATAACTTTAAAGTACTAAGCCAATTGCTAATTTTTGTGCAAAACCCCCACAGTCATTGAGTCTTTTTAAATGATCCTCATAGAAGACAACCTTGTACACACCTTGGTTGATATTGAAACTAAAACTAAATGATTTTATTTGACAAAGCAACAACATTACACATAAGGTGGGATTTCTAAAAGAAGGAATAGAACAATTATGGATGCTCCTAGAACCATGATGATTCAAGGTGATATTGCAAAGATGTTCTATAGAGAAGAAAATAGTACTATATTCTACACTATGAACTAGGTGCAAGTGAATAAAGGTAATGGTAGATTCCTTATGAGTTGTGGCATTATCACATTCCTAACATAAAGTATTTTTTTAAAAATTGCACTAGATCTTATATCAAAGGGATGATTTTTTAATTAGAAAATTTGATTTTAAGATTGATGAAGGAATTTCTTAAAGATATGCTAACAAAAGTAAAGCGCATATAAATGTTTTAACAAGAGAACTAACAAAATGTTTGAGAGTGCAATTGTTGTTATTTGACAAAATAATCTACATGCTATTAAAGATGATTTTGATTAAGGTTGTCATTTTGGAAGATCATGTTAAGATATATTAGAGCCATTGTCATAAAAGACAAAGGATCTATCATAATAATGAGAAGGTTATTGGTATAAATTATATGATTATAGAGAAATTTATTGAAAAGTTTTCTCGGGGCATATAAATGACCTAAGAAAGATATGAGAAGCCCTTATTAGGCCAGGTAGGCAATATAAGAGTAAATTAGAGGAGACCAAAATGACATGCGGTGTTAATGTATGTATGAAGGAATATAACACATGCTATGAATAAGTAGATATTGAGGAAGACTAGCAAATTTGAAATTAATAAAGGAACATACTAGAACTAGATCTAACAAGCTTTAGTAGAAAGAAATCACAGGTTAAATTTCTTGTTTACTTATTCCTTATAGTTTAGCAACCAGATTGTGAAATCCCTTGATTGAGTAGTCTCTAACTAGAATTTGAAGTTCTATTTAGGATCTTATTAAAAATCCTTTGATAGGGTGAGAACTCTATGAGTGGGATAAAATATCTTAATAGGGTAGTCTTTGACAAGAATTTGAATACTCCTAACAAGGTATTAGTCACTACTAACAAGGTGAAGTCATTTAGAAGATGGAATTTATGTAAGTTCTTAACTAGGTAGTTAACTATAGTGATGATTTGTGAGTACCAACCCCACCACAAATTTTCCCTCTAACCAAGGGTTTTTTGTGAGAACAAATAATGTGTTAAGTGTTTGAATTTTTTGTGTGTTGCATGCTCATTAATTTTCAAGTTATTTGTTATCAATTAATTGTACAAAAGCTATTAGAAAAGTCAAAATAGATATTGGTATAGGTGAATATTAAAGTTTAAGTTTGAGATTTGTAAGGCTAAGTGCTGAATCATTTGAGGTATTGATTCACCACTCTCCCCCCTAGTACTTGACCTAAGTTTTTCTAACAAATGTGAAGGTAGATGAATTTCTAGATAAATTTGATGTGCATGATGATTCAAGTAGGCATGGATCTAAAATTGGTAAGGGGATTATTTATGTACAATCAGAGGAGAAAATGAATGATGAGAAAAATAATATAGAAGAGGAAATAATACAATGGGTAGAAGAAGAATCTCCAAGGCTTAAATGAATAATTATTAAGGCATGTAAAGCTGAATTGCTCATCAAATCGTATGATTAGAGAATTGAATGCAAGAGTATAGACTCAAGTAAAGGTTAGAGAAAGTAATTATTTGATTTTAGAATTTGAACCAAGGACAATCAATGCAACTTTGAAAAGTGACAATTGGAATTTAATTTAAAATTGATAATAATGACACTTGCACATTATTTCAAAGACCTGTAGATAAAAATGTGGTAGGTAAAACATGGGTATTAAAAAACAAGCCAAATAATGATGGTGCAATGATAAAACATAAGGAAAGATTGGTTTTTAAAGGATAAGTAAAAGAAGAAGGATTGAATTATGGAGACATATTTGCATTAGTGGCTAGACTTGAAGGTGTAAGGATGTTATTAGCCTATGAAAGCTATAAGAAGTTTAAGGTCTTGTATATGGATGTCAAATTTGCCTTCTTGAATGGCATATTAGAAGAAGATGTCTACATTGAAAAA
Source organism: Cupressus sempervirens (assembly GCA_028749045.1). NCBI lineage: Eukaryota > Viridiplantae > Streptophyta > Pinopsida > Cupressales > Cupressaceae > Cupressus > Cupressus sempervirens. The sequence goes on along the minus strand of CM053785.1, from coordinate 421,353,472 downwards.
CCTAATAGATTTTCATTATCAAAATATCAATATATGGTTTTTGAGCTACAAAAAGTATTGTATGAACAAGCACCAAGGACATGGTATGAAAAGTTACACTCCTACTTAGTCAAGGTTGGCTTCAAGAGAACTTGTGAAGACACTAATGTTTACTTTACAATGGAAGGAGACAAATTATTGATCATTGAAGTGTATATTGATGACATTAACTTTGGTGGTAATGATGATATGAGCTTGGATTTTTCTAAGGAAATGATGAAGGAATTTTAAATGTCTATGACTAGGAGATAAAAAATTCATTGGCTTACAAATGATGCAACTCAAACATGGTATTTTCATTTGTCAATCCAAGTATTTGAAAGAAGTTTTAAAGACTTTTTGGATGCAATACTCCAAACTAGTTAGAATCCCCATGGTTACCGGATGCAAAATATCTTAGGATGATGATTCGAGTTTAGTAAATGAGCATAGTAGACTAGACATTTCTTATGCAATTAGGATTGTTGAAAGATTTTAGTATAATCCCAAGGAAACACACATTGTGGAAGTGAAAATAATATTTAGATATCTATAAGGAATAATTGATTATGGAATTTGGCATCTTAATGATGATGATTTTACTCTATGTGTGTTTACTAATGTAGATTGGGTAGTAACATTGATGATAGAAATAAAAAAAGTGGCAATGCATTCTTCCTAGGTAGAAGACTTGTGTCTTGGATAAGTAAGAATCATAGCTGGATTTTATAATCTACAATAGGGATAGAATATGTGGCAATTTCTAGTATTTTCACACAAGTTATTTGGATAAAAAAGTCTTAGAAGGGATTAATGGAAAGATCAATGAACCAATGACTATCTTTTTGTATAATGCTAGTATAATAAACATATCAAATAATCCTATTCAACACCCCAAGACTAAGCACATTTCTATCAAATGTCACTTTCTAAGAAAAATGTGCAAGAGCAAGAGTTGAAGATGGATTATGTAGCCTCAAAGGAAAAAGTTGAAAATATCTTCACAAATCCATTATCTAAGGATACTTTTAAGTATCTAAGAGGTATGCTAGGGGCCATTCCCTTACAAGAGAAGAACTAAGATGCTAGTGTTGCATTAATCTAGTGGTTTTATTGCATATTTTACAATGGATTAAGTAAAGAGGACTACATCTTAGGGGGAGTAGTGGGAACATGATTTGTTGGAGATTACCATATAGGTAGCTCATGTTAAGTAGCACCTTTGAAATTATTATCAAAGTGGAAGAAGTACAAGAGACAAAAGAGAGAAGATGATTATCCAAAGGGAAATTAAGAAGTATAGGAAGGAGAAGAACCAAATATAATAGGATGGGTTGACTCAAGGGGAGAAAATTGAAGATGCATGATAGTTGGTATTTCTAAGCAAGTATTTTGCTATTTTCATCAATGGCAAAGAGGGAGATTGTTGGCATAATTGATACAAATTGTGTTGTAGATATGTATTAGTATTATTGGTCCCAAATGGTGCTAAGAGAGAGGGTGAATCAATATGCACACTTTTACCAAAACTACTATTTAATGCACCAAGATTTACAACACACTTCGTTACTACCTCTTTAATTATTAAGGATATGATAAATGTTATGCAATAAAACCATAAAATATCCCACACATAATCATACATTAATGACACAGATATATTTAAACACAAAAAACCCAGCATGAGGGTGGAAACCACGATGGGAGTAATATACCCACTAGCCTTTCCTTTCAAGAAAAAGGGTGCCCTGCTAAAGGCTTACATATGTTCCTTCTAAGAACACTTCCTTTTAGTGTTATATAACTGAGAGTGGGGGTGAATCAATTATATCCAATTATCTTACATGCCTTTCCAACACTTTTATACCAATTCAAACTTCATAAAATTTCATATCAATAACTTAGTAACTACATTCAACATTTCAAATTAGACTTATAAAAACTTTACTTCAAACTATTATCTCATTATGTCTTACTTATATTGAGTATCAAAGAAATCACTTAGCTTATACTGAGTTACAATATTATGTAATTAATCATGAAAGTAAACTTGCAACACAATAGAAATCACACATTTGACACATATATCTAATGTGGAAACCCTTTAAAGGGAAAATCCACCTAGGAACTAGCAACCCAAATAATTTAACTCTTTTGAAGTGAGCTCTAGTAGGATCCAACCTTGTAAATGGTTGCATGCACATTTTTAGTATGACCTAATCAGAGGATCTCAACCAAAGATCATCTAGACCTTATCACTCCTTGTTATTTCTAAAGAGTGGCCTTCTCTAAACAACTCAAAAAATCACGAATGGATGCTACCATATAGGATTTCAAAGACTTGTTAGGTCCACTCGATTTAGAGATTTTATCTTCTACAATGGTAAGAAAGTAACAATCAAGTGATCTATTAGGTTTAGCACTACCTCACTTATTCAAATCTCTTCTCTACTTTATCTCCTTCCTTCTAATCTCTTTTTGTCTTATTAACACACTTTCTCTTTCACTTAGCACTTCCTCTTACTTGATCTTCTCAATTTTGTTCTACTCAATTCACCTTTTTCCTTGCTTCTTTTTTATCAAATTGATCAGCAACACCAGTATCAACAAAAAATAGCAAGAAAAAAACAATCTTGTTGATCCCCTTAAATAGAAAAATTTGTCATTCTAGAATCTTCCAGATTGTGTTGCTTAATCATGATCATAGATCTTAGATACAATGAATTTAGACATTTAGAGTATACATCTTCTCCTTAAACTTTTTGGTCATCTTCATTTTATTAAATCTCCTTCATCAAGTCTTCATTATATTTTTCTCATCATAGATCTCATAGCTAACTTTGATTTTATCCTTTGAACTTCTAGATCATTATTTATTTTCATCAAATGTCAGCCTCAAATTAATAGTTTCTTTACTTTCTCTTATGTTCAGGCTTGGTAAATACTAAAACTTGACTCAGGATATACATCACTCAATCAATACTGAAATTACTCGGTTAACACTAGACTTTAACTCTTCTTTGTTGGGTGCTTGGTGACAACTATAGTAGCTTGATTAATATTATATTCCTTCCTTCACCAATCAAACTATCTTGTATATACATGACCTTCATGTCTTTATCACAACATTACATGATTTTAAAATAATCAAATCAACATTATACTATTACAGTCCAACTCATTTAGGTGCCTATTGAATACCATACACTTATAAACTCTTTCATCATCCTACTTTTTTTCAAATCCTCTTCATTAATCAAATGATATGGCACTCTACTGAATTATCATAATTTCTAACCAACTAAGGCTTGACATCAATGACAAATATAATGATTGATATGACTCTTTCACATAAAAAAACAACATAATCAATTGGGGACAATAGTTAGGAATTCTAGTAACTTGTTAGGATTACAATAGCCTTTTAAGGTTACCTTGTTAGAGGATTTAGATATCATTCTAAGAGATACCTTGTTAGAATATTTTAAAGATTTAATACAAGTCTTCCATGTTAAAGGTTTACAATAGATACTATGGTTAGAAAGAAAGATAAAGTATTAGATCTAAATATCTGGTGCACCTTTCCTAGTAGATCCTCTATTGTGGCTTGTTGAAGATGCTCCAATCTTCCACTATTGTTCTAACTTGGGTAAGATTCCTCTTCTCTCTACCCTTTCTTCCTATCATGCACTTCACACTTGTCTATTTTTGCACACTATTCAAAACTAACCTTGTCTATTTAAGTTATCCAATTGACATAGTTACAACAAAAAATTGTCCTTAACTCTTTCTCTAGACAACATTCTTCTTCTCTTATTTTTCATCCAATAACACTTACAATGAGTAACAAGTGATCCTTAAATCATGTGCTCTAATTATGGATGGAAATCCTGAAGTTATCCCACTCAAAATATAATTTGAATTTTGAAATAGACAATGATAATAGTCATAAGACACCCATGACTACCTATCTATAGATACCTATTCTTATAGGCCATCTTGTCTATCTGCAAGTGTATAGCTAGACTGAGGACCTCACGTGCTTCATTCGCATTCTATTTCTTTTCTTTGTTGCTTGTCTTGTCATGTTTAGACCTCCTCTTGTACCATCACATAAATGGTGACAGAGCTTCAACCATTCATCTTCCATGCCTTCCTTTACTCTTATGTAATGACCGATATTCTAGTCTATTTGTGGTTGCAATTTTGTAACACTTTGTAACTTCTTCTTAACTAATTGCCAATCAATGACAACAATCCTATTAACTCAATGATTGATTTTTTTTTTACCACTTTCCCAATTGATGTAACTTGGTGAAAAAATATCCCCCTTTGCCATTAATGGAAAAAACTTTTTAGATATAACTCTCATAATTTAACAATATTTTTAGGTTTAAACTTAACATTTTTTCATGCTTTCTTATTCGTTCTTTATGTTTGTAGCCTTGGACTTTTTCAAGTCTGCTCCCCCTATCAGATTGTTTCCATGGCTTTATTATCTTGGGTTCTCATTCTCCTTTTTTTTTGTATATTTTTCTTTGTTCTTCCTCTTTTGTTGTTCTTGTGTATCTCCCCTTGTTCATCTCACATGTATACTCATTTTTGTTAACAATGACAATGGGTAGGTTTGTGGCACCGGTGAATGTTATGTTATGGTTTCATGCTCCCCTTTTGATGGTGATCTATATGTTCCATATTTTCTATAGCTTCTAAAAAATATCTTTTTATTTTTCTTGATCTAAATTTAGAAGAGTCTCCCATTACTCCTTCAAATGCTTGAGTGTGGGTAATTCATTCCTGAGTTTTTCTAATTGCTTATAGATTGCTCCTTTTGTCTTTGATGGTGCCTTGGCAATCTAGTCATCCAATTCCTTCAGGTGTGCATTGATGATGCCAATTAATGGAGTTAGGAGGCACTAAATTTACATCGATCGGATGGCTCTATTTTCTTCTTCTACTTGCAATTGATGTACTAGTTTCATGATATCTTAGATTTTTGTGTGATGTTTTGATGATGATCTAGAGAGTGGATTGTATGCCTGAGAAATTTCATCATGTTCTTGTTGATCCTTTTTCCTTTTCTTCTCATGATCACCTATTAAGGTGAGTGACATGTCCAATTTTTTAATTACTAGGGTTATTTCCTTCAAAACTTCTAACATCTCATCTCTAGGTGTCATTAGTTCCCCTTTCTTTTCCATGATAAGATTATTTTCCTCTTCAAGAGGTCTCATTAGAACTAGTTGTTATGCTATTATTGGAAATGGGCATGTCTTTTCATGGAGATGTACTATGAAATATTTTATCTAGCTAATAAAGTCATCATCCTCAAGGTAGGATTCTTCTTTAGCAAGCCCCTACAAAATATCATGAGCATCTACTAATGTGGTGGTTCATCCATATCTTTTTCCATTCTACTTTACCTTATTTTATCTCTTGATGAGTGAAGAGAAATTTTTTAGATCCTTTGATTTTATCCCTTTTATTTGCTTACTCATCTCCTTGAATCTTTCCTTGAGTTCTTTAATTTTGGTATCTTTGGTTGCATCAGTTTCATATAATGTTCCCTCATCCTCTAATGTGGTAGGCTTGCCTATTCTTGGGATTTCTCTATCCCTTTGATATTCTTCTTGCTTTGAGATTCCTATGAATCTCTTTTTATCTTGTATGTGCTCTTCTTAGTCTTCTTGACACTCCTTTGTCCCTTGGATGGTGTCAAGGATGACTTTATTATTGGTGTCTCCCAAGGTTGAGTTGATTGCAAGGTTTATTGCCTTTACATTACTTCTATCTTTTCTTACTATCCTTCTTTATCATTGTAAGTTTTCATTGTAGGTAGTTGGGTATCATCCATCTCATTACCTAATACCTTTTCCTTTTTTTCTTCTCCCTTCTATCCTTGTTTGACAACTCCATCATGACCAGTTATACCCTATTTTGCTTCTTCTCTCTCCTTGGTCACATTGATGACACTTGGCCATTCTTTGGTTTCTTGGATATCATCTTTGTATTTCTTTGTTGTAGAATATGTTTTTTCAACATCTATTGTGTTCCCTACTTTCCTTGGGTTTCTTGTTCAGGTCTTGACTAATTTGCATTTTATATTCGACCTATCTAGCAAACTACGAGCTATTGTCTTCTTCTTTGCACTTATTACACCTATTGTCTCAAGTTTCTCCTTTCCCTTCTATGCACCTTCAACTTCCTATCCTTGGTATTCCCCTTTTTCAATAATTTTCTTCTCTCATTCATACAATTGAGAATAGAACTTCTTTACATTCACAAAGGAATATCTCTTCAACCCTATAGTTATCAATGTCACATTTCTCTAGTGGGTTGGTATTCTTCATGCATGAATCTACAAGATCCATGATATCCTTTTTTATCAAATTAGATCTTAAGTCTATAAGAGCTTCATCCAACATACTCTTCCATTACATTATAGCCTTGGACCATTTCTCCTTGATAATCTCATATGGCTCATTTGGAACTTGTGACTCTAGCTCTACTAGCGTTCTATTAAATACCCTCAGGCTTACTAATACATGTACAATATTACTCCTATTTGGCTTGTTGAAATTTGAAAATCTATCTCTAATTTATTATAATTTCCATTATTTTCAATATCATCAATAATATTTTGAAGTGAAAGATTCTTACCTTCCTTGGTGGATTTGAGTCTTTCTGTCTCTAAATATTCTTCTCATTCTTCTCTAGTTGGGTGGGAGGTTTCATATTTCCGTTGACATGGCTTTCCTCTTATAAGTCTTTATTGGTAGAGGCTTGGATGTTGTTATTTTCTTCTTGCGTGTTGCCTCTTATTTTTCCTCTAGTTCAAGTTCTAGTGAAGCTCTTTCTCTTGTGTCAAATTGTGGACTTTCTTAACTTCCTTGTGTTGCCTCTTCCTCAGCCTATTGCACAACACGTCATGTTTCTTTCTTCTTCTTTTCTTCGGAGGTTTTTGCTTCATCTCCTCAATTTTTCAAAACCTTTTTTTATCTTTATCAATAGGTTTCTCTAGTAATTTTTTGATGAGGCTTCTAGTTGGGCCTTCTTCAACCTAATAAGAAAATTCACTCAACCAGTGTGTTATTGGTTTGACTACTTGTACTATGTAGTTGTCTATGTTGCTAAGTAGAAAATTCTTCTTCTGCAATCATTTATCAAATTGATAGCTATAATTTTCCTTCTTTGCATATCCACCTAGAATTTCTTCAAGTAATTTTCTAGCTTCTCTAGGCCTTTGCCACCTAAATAGTTTTGCATGCTTATTATCTGAGAAGTGACATTGTTCATTTCCATTAGAACTACTTGTAACCAAGGTACTCTCCCTTGAAATAGAAAAAGATACTCACAATATTATCCATCTTAATCATCTTAAGACTTTCTATCATATGTGCATGTAACCAACCACTGAGATACAGCTTGGTTTTCCTCACCATTATCTAGTGCACACCATATACTACTCTAATAGACACACTATTTGGTTGACTAGATAGGTAAAGTTTGTATGCAATCACTATTGCTGAAAATTGCACATTTTGATATTAAATGTCCTTTAGTATGCACATACTACCATCATAATGATATCTAGTTAGTTTTTCCACTTCAAATATCATGTTCTTTCAAGTTCTTAGTTTCTCCTTGATTTATCTAAACCCTATTACACTCTCGATCACTTCTTTCATGATCTTTTGTAGCTTATCTAGCCACATGTATTCATTGTGCACCTATATGAGCACAAATCTCATCAATTCATCTTTGAAGAAATTTTGGATATCTATTACATGAGCTAGGGTTGTCTCGTCTACCTCTTTGAGATCTACCTCTCATTTTTCTATTGCATAGATCTTCTCATATACCTCTTTGATTTTAGGAACTCCCAATTGTACTATCCTCATTCTTAGATAATCACCAATGTCTTCTAATAAAAATTCACTACTTGAGAGTGAGGATATGGTTCCCTTCATGTCCTTATTTTTGGTGTTCAATAAGATTGATTTATATATAGGTGCCTCAAGATCTTGTCCATTGACCAGTTTTACATTGACCAAACCATTGCATTTTTTCGGTGTAAGTCACAAATCTAGTTTTCTCTCTTAGTCTATTGCTTTGAGTGGATCCTAGGGTTTCATAAAAACTAGTATCTTCTTTATCAAGTTCAGACAAAGAATCACTCTTTGGTAGTTAGGGTTTCACAAATAAAAGCTCTATTTGATCTCAAGATTGCTAAAAGTGATATTTTCTTAGGGAAATGAACATTTATAGATTCATCAAAAAAAAATTGTTAATATTCAAATGGTAACCTTGTCTCTTACCTACCTCTATCATCATGCAATAAATGTAATCTGATAATTCAACCAATGGTCAAATTTTGGTGACAACTTATCTTCCACTTTTGGATGTGATGTGACAACTTTCTTCTGAGTCACTAGTCATGATGTACATGTTTGCATGAGGGTATAGGTGCAAGACTTATCTAACTTTCCTAACCCTTATTTATCTTTTATTAGCTTAAGTTTGATTAGGAAGCCTCACCACTTCCATGTGATCTTTTTACTTATCCAATCTTTATTCTAGCATTCTTTGATCTTTTCTTGATCCACAACTTAGTGAAGTCCTTGTTGACTTGCTTAGCATCAATGGCCTTTCCTTGTCCTTTGTTACCATTATAGTGTTATTATTTTCTTTGTTTTATCCAACTATTCTTCACTACATGACATGTCTTGTGAAATTTATAGCATGTTTTCCTTGTGTTGTTTCACCAGATCCTCAATTTGTTGTATCGCTTCCTATACTAGTCTTAATTCCTCGTAGACTTGGTCTCTTGCTAAGATGGCATTTCCTTTTTCATCCATAACTTCACCTAATCTTGTTGTATAATGTTATTGTTCCTTCTTCAAGACCTTGATCTTTTTCTAAAGCTTATCATTCTCAGCCATGATTTTTGATATAGCTTATTCTAACTCTTTGGAACAACTCTGCTCTTCAAGATTCTCTATTAGCACTTGTATTTCTCCTGTCTTTCTCAACAACTTCTTTCACTCTGCCCAGATATTCTCTCAATTTGTCTTTCATATCCTTGATAGTTTATAATGTTTGTTCTAGCTATATCTTGAGTGATGTCATTGGATCTTCCTCAAAGTCATTATACTTGTAGCTATCAATATGTGTGCTCTAATACCATTTGTTGGTCCCAACAAGTATTAAGATGGGGGGTGAATTGGTATGTCCACTTTTACTAAAACTACTAGTTAATGCACCAAAATTTACAACACACTTTGTTACTACCTCTTTAATTATTAAGAATATGATAAATATCATGAAATAAAACCAAATAATATCCATACAGAAGCATATATTAATGACACATTTTTTTATGTGGAAGCTTCGGTGTGAGGGTGACAACCATAGTGGGAGAAATATACCCAATAGCCTTTCCTTGCAAGAAAAAAGGGTGTCATGATAAAGGCTTATATATGTTCCTTTTGAGAACACATCCTACTAGGATGTCAATAAATTTTTAGGATTACAATATCCTATCAAGGCTACCTTATTAGAGGATTTGGATCTCTTTATGAGAGATATCTTGTCAAAGGATTTCAAAAACTTATTACAAGGCTTTCTTGCTATAGGCTTAAAATAGATGTTGTGATTAGAAATAAAGCTAAAGTATTATATCTAAATATTTGGTAGACCTTTCCTAGTATATCCTTTGTTATGGTTTCTTGAAGATGCTCTAATATTCCACTATTGCTCTACCTTGGGTGAGCTTCCTATGCTCTCTACCCTTTCTTCCTCTCGTACACTTCAAACATGTCTATTGTTGCACACTGTTCACAACAAACCTTGTCTATTTAAGTTTTGTGGTTCATATAGTTGCAGCAATTATGATGTCCTTGGCTCTTCCTCTGAATAACAATCTTCTTCTCTTATTTTTTGTCCAACAACACTTACAATGAGTAACAAGTGATCCTTAAATCAAATTCTAATTACAGATGGAATTTTAAATTTATCCAGCTCAAATTGTAATTTAAATTTTGAGATGCAAAGTGAGCATAGTCACAAGACACCCATGACTACCTATTTGTAGATGTCTATTCTTATAGGGTAGCTTGTTTCTCTACAATTCTATAGCTAGACTTGGGACCTTTTGTGCTTCAGTTGCATTCATTTGCATGTCTTTATTGCTTTTCTTGACATGTTCATGACTCATCTTGTATTGTTACATCAATGGTGACTGAGGTTTAAGTATTCCACTTTCATGTCTTCCTTCACTCTTTAGTTATAACTAGTATCTCAGTCTACTAATGGTTGCAATTTTGCAACACTTTGTAACTTCTTGTTAATTGGTTGCCAATTAATGACAACACATCATATTAACTCGATGCTTGAGTTATTTTCTTACCACTTCCTTGGTTAATGTAACTTGGTCCAAAAATTACAATTTTAATGTTCAATTGATCAATTACTATTTTTTCATTGACATCAACTTGAAGGTTATTTTATGATTTTTTACTAGGAGCATTGTTCTAGTATATGCAGAGTCAAAATCAACTTGCAATTTGTTTTGTAGTGGTACCTAAGGTGTATGGTAGCTATAAACAACTAAGGGATGTCTCATGATGTATTTCCTACCATCAAGCAGGCTCAAAATATGTTGGTTGAGAGTAATGTTGAATTTAATTCTAATAGGGAAATTGGGTTGAGCAATTAGTGATAAGATATGAATAATTTGATTGGTTTGTCAAATATATGATGATTGAGATTTTGTAATTTAGGATTAATGATCTATACTCAGTTATGTGATTAGTTTACAATCATGCATGATTTGATTTATAAGAAGACATGTTTTAGATCAATTAAAGTATGTTTAGGAGAAAGGGAAAGAACACTTAAAATTGTATATGTTTGATCCTCAACCATAGTGTTTGGACTAACTTTGATAGATCTTTCATGATGTAAATTTCAGTGATGGTGTGACAATAATATGGTATAAGTGGATTATGATGAATTGGTCATACATTGGTTGTTGTCATTGAATTACTTGAAGTCATGCATGTTTTTTCAAAAAAGTGGAAAAGTCTAGATTTTCTTTATTCTATCAATTTATGTTTCAAATCTATGGTTGAGTACATATCATAAATAATTTATTAGGGTTTTCTAATACATATCAGTAGGCCTTATGTCAATTTCAAGTATATATACTTTTTTTTTAAGGTGGTGACCTCTCTAGACATTGAAGTGTGTATTTATATGACAAAATGTTATAGTTGTAACTGTGATGTTCATGAATGGTGTGCATGGTCAAGCCAATAGTTGAATTCATGGAAGAAGAAAAAAAAAGATGAGGAGATGAATTAGATTTTTACAAGTAATTGAGAAATGCTATACCTAGATCAATTTCCTTGTTGAATCCTAACATGTTCTCAAGTTTGCTCCCTTAAGTGGGTCACTCTTAACAAGGTGATTAGGATCCTAATAGGTCTAAAGATTAATTCCCTTGACTGGGTGGGTTATTATCTTAAATTGGAAATTATCCTATAAGGTTACTCGTAATAGGGTAAAGCTTGTAACAAGGCTAGAGGTAAATCCCTTAGTTCAGTGACTCTTAACAGGGTCTTCTCCTAATGTGACATTATTATAAGATCCTATCAAGGCTAAGCCTTTGATCGGATGAATTTCAAAAGAGTGAAAATTCTTGTGGGTGCTAATTCCATCTATGGTTTTATCCCTCTAACTAAGGGTTATATGTAAAAATATAAATTGGTGTCTTTGTGTTACTTGTGTGGATGAATCAATTGAGAAGTGCTATGCCTAGATCACTTTCTTGTTTAACCCTAATAGGTTCTTATGTTTGAATCCCTTAATTGAGTAACTCTTAATAGGGTGAGAAAGATCCTAATATGTATGAAGATTGATTCCCTTAAATAGGTGGCTTCTTACCTTGAGTTAGAAATCATCCTATGAGGTTACTATGAATAGGGTAAAGCTCATAACAAGGATAGAGGAAAATCCCTTAAATGGGTGACTCCCAACATGATATGCCCCTAATAGGAAATTATTGTAGGATCTTAAGAGAGCTAAGCCTTTAACCAAACACATTTCAAAAATATGCAAACACTTATGGTTACTAATTCTCATTGTGGTTTTTCCCTCTAACCAAGGGTTTCCATGTCAAATAGAATAATATATGTTGACAATTGGCTAATGAAGATATGTAATTGTTGTCATTTATGGCAACACATGATGTACATGCTTACAAGAAACCTCAGAAATAAATATACTTAGCTTTTGGTACTCAGAAATTGTCCAAGTATGACTTTGGTATACAACAGTGTGTTGTTTTGTATGTAACTTGTTACCGACATCATATTATGACTAAAAAAGTTTGATAGAGATAGTATACATGTTGATGATGATGTTTATAACCTCAAAAGTTAGTAAAAACTATATAGAAAAGAGATATTTGTGTTTTACTAGTGTAATAGGACAATGGAATTAAAGGAAATGAATTCTTTTTTTTACAAAATAATCACTTGACCAATTAGGGCTGACATCCTAGATGTGTACTCTAAGTTGGAAAATTTTATTATGGTCTTAACTGACCTAGTACAAATTTTTGTAAAGGAATGGTATTTATGCAAAGGACATCTTGCAATGAGAAGCAGAATTATGATGTAGTTGTTGTGTTGAGTGATTGTATGTGAACTTTTGTGAAAGCAATATATGCGAAGTTTTGTAAAGCTATTTTTGTAATCCAAGATCGAGCTAAAGATCAGAGATCAGATAAGAAAGAAGTTACAGTACCTAAATTCTAGAAGTCCTATTACTTTTTTGGGTAGTGAGCTCTTTTTTTAATTTGAAGTGCATGTTTGGGCAGTGGGTTCATCTTGCATCTACTATACTACAACTCCTAACAGAGCTGGAATTTTCTAACAAGGATTCAAAGTCTCCTAATAGGGACACTCTATACTAAATTTTCTTGTTGACTCCTAAAAGGGTTCATCCTCTAACAAGGAACTTATATATCAGTATAATATCTAATGGGTATCATCCCCACTGGGGTTTTCTCTTGGCCAAGGTTTCCCTAGTTAACAAAACATGGTGTTATGAGTTATTTTTGTGCATGGTTACTATTCCTATTCAGCATTACTTTATTACTTTGTTATGTATGGTTAAAGTAACAAATAATATCCAGTTGGCAACTAAATTTTATAGATTGTTGATTCAACCCCCCCCCCCCCCCCCCCCCCCCCGCCCCTCTCAGTAATTCCTATTTCTAATAAATTCAAGCATTGAGCTTAATTGGATGTGTACAAGCAATTGAAAAGTGTTATACCTAAACCACTTTTCTTGTTGAATCTTAACATGTTCTCAAGTTTAAAATTCCTTAACTAGATCACTCTTAATAGGTTGCGAACGATACTAATAGGTCTAAAGATTGTTTCCCTTAACTAGGTATCTCATTTACTTGAAGTAGAAATCAAATTCTATGAGGTTACTCCTAATAGGGTCATAAATCTCCTAACAAAGTTAGAGAAAAATCCTTTAATTGAGTAACTCCCAACAAGATATGCTACTAACAAGAAATTATTGTATGCTCCTAACATGGATAAGCCTTTAACTGAGCACAGTTTATAAGAGAAAATACTTGTGGGTACTAATTTTCACTATGGGTATTCCATATGACCAAGAATTTCCATGTGAAAAATATTGGTTCCTTTGTATTACTCATGTGGATGGTTTTCCCCTCTAACAAAGGGTTTCAATGTGAAAAAATATTGTTGGCTTACTTATAGTTTCACAAGTTTACATTGGATGCATGTGGTGAATGGTAAATGGTTAAGATCTATTTTGGTTGATCTTTATTGATTAGTTAGTCAAAGTTTTGAATCTGATAGATTACTGATTAACCCCTCTCCCCCTCAAATAATCTTAGACCTTAATTATATTAACATCATGTAACACTTTCATTTTTCCACCTCAAGTGTGTAATAGCTTGTCCTTTTATGTATCATGTAATACAATTAAGACACTTGTAATTTAATCATATACACTCCTATTTTTTTAGCATGACGTATTTGGCTAAGATTTCTCCCATGTACTATTAGTTATTCCATTACATTCTTGGTGAAAATTGAGTTTGTTAAAAATTATTTCATATTGATTCCCTCTTGCTATTATTCTTTGTATAAGATATATATATCTTGGGTGGTTCTCTCCATAGCCAAATCTTAAACTTAACATTTAAATAAGACATAACATCATTTTGATATTCCCTACATCAATAGGAAAGGGTCAACAAGACCTAGAACTAGTCTCTTATGTTGGAAATGTAAAGGAGTAACTGAGAGGGGAGGGGTGAATCAGTTGCTACAAAAAAAAAAATCCTAGATACCTTAAGATGTCAACACAATTTTAAAACAAAGCCTTTCTAAAACTTGGTTAACATTGAATATATCACTGTCACTTGGCTAACATAGAATATATTACTATCACTTAGTTAACACAGAATATGTAGATCTTAAGATATTAGATGTGATTAACCTTTATTAACTTAGTTGTAGAAACATAAAAGAAATAACATGAACACATGAGACACCAAGATTTAATGTGGAAACCCAATTTGGAAAAACCACCAATTGCAACTAGTTACTATTTTTCATTCTTCTAAAGTGAGCTCTGTTCGGAGCCAACCCTATTAAAGGTTAAAAAACACACTATAGGGTAAAAATCTATTAGAGGATTTAATTCACCCTATTAGGAGTGGCCATGTTAGAGGTCTTCAGACACTTCAATCTAGAAATTCCACCTTGTTAGAGGATTTTCCAAATAGTTGTTAGGAGATTTGGTTCACTACTACAATTATTGGAGAGTAACAATGACTTGACCTAATTACTGATGCAACTGACTTTGTTGATTGAGATCTCTATTCTAGCTTGATTACTTGATCCTCCATGATCAAAATGTTCTTTGCATCTTGGTCAACTTGGATATGCTATCCTCTTGTAGATATCCTTCCAACTCGCTTCCTTAAATCATCTTCTTCAATTCCATATTTTAATCCTCAACTTAACCTTATATTTATATGATTCACCTTGTCAAGTCAGCTTGAATACTCTTTTAATCAAATAATTATCATCCCTGAAGTCAGCTTGTATTAGTTAATAAGTTTAACGGACCTAAAATACTAATACTCAGCTAATACAGAATTGAGTACTCGGTTAACACAAAGGATCCCTTTGTTTACCGACCAACTCGATTAGAACATGATTTTTGTGGTTAACCAACCCAACTCGATCAATAATGTCTTCATGCTGACTTTCCTTTGGTAACCGACCAAACTTAGTTAATACTGACTTGGCTTCATTAACAGACTGAGCTCGAACAATACTATTTCTAAACTTGGTTAATATTGAATGCTCAGCATATACAAAAACTACCTTCAATGCCTGACCGAGCTCAATTATCATTAACTACTTGGTAAGGCTTGACATTTTGTGTAACATCAAAGGCAACATACAATTGAATATTTGTTTTCAATAATCTCCTTCTTTAGAATTGATAGCAACACAACATGTCATAGTACAATGAAATTTTAGAGAAAATAGAGGTAAGGATAATATCTTTAGTTTGATTCTAATTCTCATCCATGAGAACTCCTTATATTAGTGAGAACTCCCTCTAACATCAATCTCTCCCTCTAGAATGATTTTCGCTGACTTCTCAGACTGTAGACTCTCCCTTTGACTTAATAATACAAAAATTATGATATGACAACAAACTCTCCCTCTTTGACATCTCATGCCAAAGACAAATTTCAATGGATATGAACCTAAAAACTACAAAAACTTTGTCTACTATGAACCTAATACTTTACCTGAAGTTTATGAAAATGAAATTCGAAATCAATAGTCTTCACCACCTGAGTCCCCTAAATCTCTAGTTCAACTCAAGTTGCAACTAGTGCAACTGGAGTCACAATCTAAGGGATCTGAGTCTCAGTTAGAAGGACATAAGTTTTAGAAAATGGAACCTGAGTCACAGTCAAAAGGACCTAAGTCACAAATAGTGGACCTGAGCATGATTCAGAAGATCATTTTGAGCACAGTGAATCGAGTGAATCAAGTCCAAAACCCCGAAAGAAGGAACCTGTACTTACTAGATATGTCAAAAGGCATCATGCGCCTGAGAAAATTATTGGAGATCAATCAAAAGGCATAATGATAAGGAACAAAATAAAAGGTACATGTTTGCTTGCGAAGTTTGAACCTTGAACTATTGGAGATGCATTAGACAATGAAAGTTGGATTGAGACAATGAATGAAGAGATTAAACAAATTGAAAGGAACAAAACTTAGACTCTTTTTCCTAGACCCAAGGAAAAAAATGTAATTGGCACAAAATAGGTATTCAGAAATAAGTTGAATGAAAATGGAGAAGTGTCAAGGAAAAATGCAAGGCTAGTATGCCAAGGTTATGCTCAAGAAGAAGGTATTCATTATGGAGAAACATTTTATTTTGTTGCAAGACTAGAAGGTGTTAGAACACTACTTTCTTATGTTTCACATAAAGGATTCAAAATATATCAAATGGATGTAAAGTTAGCTTTCTTGAATTGAATCCTAGAAGAAGAAGTCCTCACTGAGAAACCTAAAGGTTTCATAGATTCTAACAAAAGGAATATGCTTTTTGGATTACACAAAGCTTTATATGGTCTCAAACAAGCCCCCAAACCCTAGTATGAAAGATTGCATAGTTATTTGGTAAAAAATGGTTTTCAAAGAACAAATGAAAAAAATAGTCTATACATCAAGGACGGACCATAAAATAAGATATTATTGGCAGAAACATTTGTAGATGATATATTATTCACTACACATAATGACTTGTGCAAATATTTTTCTAAGGAAATGAGAAAAGAATTTGAAATGTCAATGTTTGGAGAGATTAAATTATTTGTTGGCATGCAAATTCAATAGAAGAAGGATGACATCTACATTCCTCAATCAAAGTACATCAAGGAGATATTGAAGCAATTAGAATGGAAGATTCTAGACAAGTTCAAACACCTATGTCTACTAGACATAAGCTTTCCAAAAATGATGATTCCAAAGAGGTAGATCAAACTGCATATAGATCAATGGTTGGAAAACTTCAATATGTAGTACACACAAGACCTGATATAACATTAGCAATTGGTATAGTAGCAAGATTTTCTGCTAATCCAAAGGAAGATCATATGATGGAAATAAAAATAATTATGAGGTATCTAAAAGGTACTGAAGAATAGGGTTTGTGCTATAAGAAAGGAGGCAACCTTGAATTAAAATCCTTCAATTATGTTGATTGGCCAAGAAGTATTGATGATAGGAAAAGCACTAGTTGTGGAGCATTCTCTCTTAGAAAGAAGCTAGTGTCTTGGACAAGCTAGAAGCATAATTGCATCTCTTAATCTACATCAAAGCAAAATATGTTGCAATAGCAGTCAATTATTCCAACATAATTTGGTTCAAACAACTATTGCTAGGTATGAAGGAAGAAATCAAGGATCCAATAGTTGTCTTCTGCGATAACACCAGTACACTTAACATTTCCAAGAATGATCAATGGTGAGAAGGGGCTAGAGATTGTTGTTCTAGATAGCTTGGTTGATAGTGTGTCATCCAACCTAAAGTTGGGCCTAATGGGTTGGTTTGTGGTCTTCAACCCATTGATTGAGATGGTTAGGAAGTGGGTAAGATAGAAGTGGAAGGTGAAAGGAAGTTTCATTGTTTCGGCGATGCCTGGGGGACTCTTCTACTTAAAGTTTACAATGATGAAAGATATGATAATGGTTCTAGTTGGGTGTTGGTACTATGGTAAGCACAACCTGATGGTGGCTAAATGGCACCCTACTTTGGACCCAACAAAAGAGTCTAATAGGCTAGCACCTATCTAGGTAAGATTCCCTAGCCTCCCCCTAGATTTTTTGGATGAAAGGATTCTTAAGTCAATTGGGAACTCATTTGGACACTTTTTTGCTATAGATATGGTTACCCTTCAGAAGTCAAGGTTGGTCTTTGTAAGGTTTAGTGTGAATGTAGTGATTGGTGCTACACTACCTAAATCCATTGTTTTGAGCTCTAAGTGGGGGAAGAAGGTCTAGTCTATTGTTTATGAGAATGTGAGGCTTTTATGCCAGAATTATACAATGTTTGGGCATTTTTTTATCAACTATAAAAAGAATAATAAGTCATCGAGGAAGGAGGAAGAGAATGTGAGTGAAAAAGATACTAATAACTCTATGAAGGTGAAGACAGAGAAAGATGTTGGTGGGAAGGTGATTATGGAAGCTATTACTTTAGAGGTTCTAGTGAAGGGAAACAAGGAGGGGATCACCCTACCTTCTAATAGGGTAAAATAAAGGGAAGTGGAGCTAGTGGTGCTATCAGAAAAGATCATGGAGCTAGGAGATTCCTCAAGAGTAGTGGAAGAAAGTGAGATTGTAGAAATTGATAGGGGTGATTGTTTCCCCTTTCTACAAGGTATTGAGGATCTCCTAAAAACTCCTATGAGAATTATAGTGATTGAAGAGGTGTGTGGGGGATTGGAGGTAAAATGTAAATAAATTTTGGAAGTCAAGGGGAATGATTTAGAGGAAAAAGAGGTGACTCGTGTGCTTAGATGGAGTGATGATTGCCCCCTGGATACCAAGTTGATGGAAAAACCCACTACCCCTACTTCTCTTTAGGGGGAAGAGGAGGGAGAATAGAAAACTTAGAGAAGATAGACCAGAGTTTTAAAGAAACCTGAGGGGGGAAATGAGATGAAGTTGGATGTGGGGAAGACAATGAAGCAAAATAGAAGGACGAAGCAGATGGCAAGGGAGGTAGCTAATGGAAGGAAACCTACCCCAGATTCTATGACCAAGGGTAAAAAGTTATTATTCTATCATGGAATATGAGGGGATTGAATAGCCCCCAAAAGTAGTTTGCACTAAAGCAATAGTTGTCTAAAATAAAGATTGATATCCTTCTAATTCAAGAAGTTAAGATGGTCATGGCTAACTTGGATAGTATTGTGGGTTATATTTGGCCAAGGGCTAAATATTATTATAGTGAAGCAAAGGGAGTGTTTGGGGGTGTGGCCACCTTTTGGAACCCTATTGTTAGTAAATGGAGCTTCATTCATAGTTCCAAATACTATCTCATCACTAAAAGTAAGATAGATAAGGGGACCTGGAATGTTATTAATGTGTATGCTCCAAATTCAAGGCAAGGAAGATATTGGCTCTAGGAGGAGTTATCTACTTTCTTGTCCTAGTCTAGGAACACTTTCTACATGGGAGATTTTAATTCCCCATTATACCCCTTTGAGAAGGTTGGTGGAGTGGTGGATTTTATTAAAAGTATGAAAGATTTGGTAGAGTTCATAAACAAAAATGACTTGATGGACTTGGAGATGAAAGGTGTCAAGTTTACTTGGTTGAATAATAGGAAGGGGGTTGACCACATCCAAGTCAAACTAAATAGACTCCTTGTCCTGGCTGGCTAGATTGGGTTGACTTCTTCCACTCTCGTGGGATTAACTAGGATGGTCTCAGATCATGCCCCTATCATTTTTAATTGGAAAGAGGAGACTTGGTGGGGCCCAAGACTATTTAGATATGAAATTATGTGGAAGTCTTATCCAGACTTTAGAACTTTTGTGGAGGAGTGGCAGAACATAACTATTGAGGGAATTGTAATGTCTACGCTCTTAGCTAAACTGGATAATGTGAGAAGGAGTTTTCATCATTGGCATTAGAGATACTTTGGCAATATTTTTAAGACCAAGAAGGAGGTGGAAGAGAAATTGGAGGAACTCCAAAAGGAAATGGTGGAGGGTCGGGTTTCAGATGACACAATCCTTGAAGAGAAAAATAGTAGGAAGGTATGGAAGGATACAATGTATAGAGAGGAAATATTCTGGAAATAAAGATCAAGAATACTATGGCTGAAGATGGGAGATAGAAATACAACATTCTTTCATAGATAAGCCTCTAACCATAAAAGGAGAAACACTATTGATGCAGTCATGAATGATCATAATTTAAAGCTAAAAAAATTAGAGGAGATAGGTAGTTGGGCTAGCAGTTTCTTAAAAAATTCCTATAAGGAGGACCATAGGGCCTTCAATAGGGAGCATAGATAGTGGTTGATTGACTCAATGCCAAATGTGATCTCAATGAAGGAGAATGAGGAGATTACTTCACTGGTTACTAAGGAGGGAGTGTGTAAAGAAATCTTCTCCATGAAAGCCTACAAGTCCCCAGGCCAAGATGGTTTCCCCCTCGCCTTCTTCCAACACTTTTGGGATATTATTAAGGTTGATTTGGTTAGAGCTACACATGACTTCTTTAGGACTGGGAAGTTACTTAAGAGAATTAATAAAACTTGTATAGTTCTGGTCCCAAAAATTAAGGACCCTGGGGCTCTTTTTGAGTTCAGGCCTATTAGTTTGTATAACATTACCTATAAGATATTCTCTAAGATAATGGTGAACCACCTAAAGCCACTCCTTCACAAACTCATGGGGAAAACTTAGAATGGGTTTTTCCTAGGCCGATAGATCCTAGATGTTTCTATCACTTCTCATGAGGTGTTACACTCGATGGACAAGAGTGGTAATCTAGGAATGGCTTTAAAGTTAGACATTTCAAAAGCTTATGATAGAATTAGTTGGACTTCCCTATATGAAGTCATCGAGAGAATTGGCTTCAATCAAGGAGTTATTAATATCATTATATATATGGTTGAGACTATCAATTTCTTAGTGATGGTGAATGGTACTACTTGGGGAAATTTCTACAAGGAAAGGGGCCTAAGATAGGGTGACCCTATTTCTCCTTATCTATTTATCAAGGTTGCTAAAGTTATGGGAAGAGATTTCTTGAGAAAGGTGGAGGGAGGAGAGATCAAAGGAATTAAATTGGCTAACTCTCTCCCGACGGAGGTCATTCAATAGTTTTTGGATGATACATTCCTTAGAGGGGACTCCTCAATGGCAGAAGCTAGAGCCTAGAAACATTTCCTAGAGATCTATGTTGTTAATGTAGGCCAAAAGATAAACTTGGATAAAACCAAGGTGTTCTTCTTCAATACTAAGCAAAATATGTAGAGAAGAGTGCTAAATATTTTTGGTTTTAATACTCCCTCCCTTCCAAATATGTATTTGGAGCTCCCTTTAACTGTTAAAGAGGTAAGTAATCACTTTTGGAATATTATTCTAGAGAAGATGCAAAAGAATTTGATTAGTGGAAAGGAAAAACTTTAAGTAGCATGGGCAAGCTTCAACTATTAACTTCTTCACTTTAGGGTATCCCAATCTACTTCCTCTCCCTATTGAAAATCTCACAAGCATTATAACTTGAGAAAACCCAAAGAAACTTCCTTTGGTCAGGGGGGAGAAGAATAGGTTGAGCCTAGTGACTTGGGATACTATGTGTAGACCAAAAGATAAAGGTGGCTTAGGTATAAGGAAGATTACTGATTTAAATAATGCTCTCCTTCTAAGATTGGTTAGAAATTTGCAAAGGATGAAGCCAATTTTTCTAAGATACTCAAAGCTAAGTACTTAGGGAACCTAAATTATATCCACTATATATGGAGAAATGACCTTCCTATGGAGTCCAGAATATGGGGTAACATTCAAAAAAATAGAAGTCTACTATGGGAAGGAGTGAGGTGGTTGGTAGGTGAGGGTAGCCAAGTTAATTTATGGGAGGATACTTGGTTAATTGGTAAACCTTTAGTCAGAACAAAGTTTGGTATCCTTAGGAAGCATCTCCAACTAATGGAAGAAAGTAAGGTGATGGAATTCATTGGGCCAAGAAGGAGGTGGAAGAAGTTACAACTACACCAAGATTATGTTGATGGTCGTAGTCTGGTTGAGGACCTAGAAGAGCTCCTCAAAGGGTACAAAATTTTGGGGGTGGCTAGGGATGACACCTTCATTTAGAAAGCTACCTTGTTTGGGGATTTTTTTGTAGGTTCTACTTATAGGATGATTTTTGAGAAAGATTTGGAGCCTAATTGCTGGAGGAAATTTTGGTTCAACCATCTGATCTCGAAGGTCAATATTCTTTGGTGGTTCACTATGCATGGGAAGATTCTTACCATAGATAACCTAAGGAAAAGGGTATTCCAATTACCAAATAGATGTTATTAGTGTAAAAGTGAGGAAGAAATTATCCCCCCACCTTGTTCTTAGAGTGTAGGTTTGCTGCTAACATCTAGGGTGGCCTACTTTAGAAATTGGAGATGGTTTGGGTTTTCCATAAGGAGATGGATCAATTCATTGTGAAATTGCAATGTCCATTCCTCCACCTTCTCCTTATCCAATTATGGAAGGTGATCCCCCCATTTCTATTGGAGCATTTGGAAGGAGAGAAATAAAAAGGTCTTCATAAATGAAGGAGTGAGGAGGTTGTAACTGACTTGATCTTCAAGCTGATTATGGAGAACATGCAGAATTGTAAGTGGCAAAAATTGTCTGTTCCTCACAATTTTATGGAGCAAAGGATTACGAGATGGTGGAATCTCAATCAAGGTTTCTTGGAGGTTGATAACTCCAAACAACTTGCAAGAGTAAGGACAAGATGGCACCCCCCCAAGGAGAGATTGGTTAAACTTAACATTGATGGTGCGGCATGAAGGGAAGGTTCTACAGGAGGGGGTATGGTTAGAGATGATGTAATGCCCCACCCAGAGATCCTTGGAACAAGGATGATTGGTTAGTCTTCTATTGTGATCTTTGTAATCCCTATATGATGATTTTCTGTGCACTCATACTTGTAAAAAAAAATTTATCTTGTCTTATATTCATCCTTGTTCCAAGGATCTTCGAGCAAGGCATTACATTTGGTATCAGAGCTCATGTTGAAACATTGGGATCTCTGTGTTATGCTTCCACTATGGTTTTTTTTTATGTATGTGTACTGTTAATTATTTTTTATTGTTTTGATATCTTGCTAAGACTCTTACGCTTGTGAATTGTATGTTCTGACCTTATCTTGTTGCTTCCATAGTGATGGCTCCTATATGTAGAACTAGTGGTTAGGGTAGTACCCATAGCATTAACCGTGAAGAAGAACATTGGGAAGAAGGATGTCATGATGGAGAGGGGGAATAGGGTACTAATGAATAGAATGGTATTGGGTTATTGATGGCAGTGCTTCAAGAGATTCTTGCTCGATTGGGCCCTTACATAGAGGAATGTCAATAAGATCATGATTTAGAAGAGGGGTCTCATCATCATGATTCCCATTAGTTAGAGCATAGAGAGGAGGAGCATGAGTGTGAGCATTATTGTACTCCACCAGGTGGCCAAGGGCACCATCACAGTGCTAGAGACCACAACTCTAAAGATTTCATTTGTTTGGATATCATGAAATCTCTTTAGCAATCCAAACTGCCACTATATGATGGAAAGGGAGGTGGCCTCAGGAGGGAAACTTGGTTATTGGATATGGAGCATTGTTTAAACATGTATTCATGTACAACCAATATGAGGTCCCATTGTGTAATTATATAGTTGAGGGACCACACATCCATTTGGTGGAATATTGAGGGGTAGAAGCTCCATATTAGAATTGTAGATCTCACTTGGGAGATCTTTGAGGAGAGATTCTGAGAGAGATTTTTATCTCCTTAGTTTAGGGAGCCTCGTGCTGATGAGTTCCACAAGATCAAACAAGGTAATATGATAGTGGACCAATATAAGATGCAACTCTTTGAACTTAGGTAGTACTTGTGCTACAACCATGATGATTTACTCCTAACTCATCATTTCATGCAAGGCCTTAAGGATGTCCTTATTAGAGAAGTACGTATGCATCAATCTAGGACTCTTGTTCTTGCTAATGAGAAGGCGCGTATTACAGAGAATAATTTGGCTAGAGGTTTTAGTAGCAAGTATGGTTCTCAAAACTAGAGTGAACAGAACCCATGGCAAGATGTTCTATTTACTCAGTCCTCTAGAAAGGGCCAAGCCTAGTCAACACCCTCTCAAGGTGGGAAATGTCAAAAACATTATCGAGGGTTTTGGTCCAAAGGTGGACAGAGTGCAGTAAGAAAGGAAATGACTAGAGTCATGGGTAGAAATATCAATAGGATCACTCCCCTCAATGTGGTGAACAAAACTATAATAGGGGTAGTGCACCATATCCTAGCGCTACTTAGGGAGGCCGCATAATAGATTCCAACTTCGGAGGAAACTATTATTCTTGTGGTCATCCCATCCATAGATATTTTGAGTGTTCTATTAAACTAGCTTCTAGACCTAGTAAGAATGTAGCTCGATCCAAGTCTATGGAGGGAGATGTTGGAAGGAGTCATCGAGTATTTGTGGTGGTTGATAACCGTCAAGCTAAGCATCAAGGTACAATAGTCGAAGCTACAAGTGTGTTGTGTGGCATTTCATATTTAGTTTTTTTTTACTCTGGTGCTTTAGATTCTTTCATTTCACCATCTCCTATTTATCAATATGGGCTAGTGGCAGCACATCAAGTCAATAGATGGTAGGTTGAGTTGGCCATGGGTTCCAAAGGGGCTATAGATTCTTTGGTCAATGGTTGTATTTTGAATTTGGGAACCTTCACCGCCATAGTGGATCTTCATATCCTACCTCAGGGATCATCCAACATTGTGTTGGGGATGGACTGGTTAGCCACCCATCAGGCTGTTGTAAGTCAGTATAGTGTGTTGATGACATAGGTGGGTAGGTGAAACTTTTGGGAGTCCAGAGACTAGTCTCACTTTGAATGATCTCAAATAATCAACTAAAGTGGAGTGTGTAGAAGGAGTTGTTTCTTGTTTCTTTCAATGATCTTGACAAAGCTAAGAGCCATATGGTGACACTTGATGATCACCCACTCCTTTATGAGTATGCATATTTGTTTCTTAATGAGATTCCAGGTATGCCACCACAACATGACATTAATTTTTAGATCGATCTCATAGAAAAATTAGAGCTAATTTCACGAGCTCCTTATCACATAACTACTCAAGAGGTGAGTGAGCTCACATTCATTCTATTATATCCTCATGGGGTGCACCAGTCATCTTCATGAAGAAGAAGGATGGATCTTTGCATTTGTGCATTGACTACCAATAGTTGAATAAGGTGAAGGTGAAGAATTAATATCCCTTGCCAAGGATAGATGACTTGCTCAATCAGATGAAGGAAGCATGAGGGTTCTCAAAGATTGATCTGAAGTCAAGATACCATCAGCTTCATATCCAGGAGTCTAAAATTCATTGAACAACTTTTTCTACATGGTATGGGCATTATGAGTTTATGGTTCTACCCTTTGGGTTAACCAATGTGCCATCGATGTTTATGAGTTTGATGAATGGGGTATTTTGCACCTACTTTGATTGGTGTGTCATTGTATTCTTGGATGACATATTGATCTATTCAAAGACTATTGAAGAGCATGAGGTCCACTTACACCAAGTATTACAATGCTTGAGAGACCATCAGTTGTATGGCAACTTGGATAAATGTGGTTTCTTCCAGTCAAAGATAAAGTATTTTGGACATATCATCATAGGTGATGTTATTGCAGTGGATCCAAAGAAAATCTGAGCTATCATGGGTTGGTTGATACCCACTAATGTCTCTAAAGTTCATAGTTTCATGGGATTAGTGGGTTATTACTGTCACTTCATGAAGGATTTCACATGAGTAGCTCATCCCATCACTTCTCTCTAGCAAAAAGGGAAGAAGTATGTTTGGTCAAACTAGTGTGAGGTAGCATTTAATGCACTTAGGGAGTGTTTGACCAATGCACTAGTCCTTGCAATGCCTAATCCTGTAGATAATTTCATGGTTTGCACAGATGCTTCATTGGAAGGTTTTGGTTTGGTGTTGATCCAAGATGGTTGAGTGATTGCATATGAGTCAAGGAAACTCAAGGACCATGAACTCAACTACCCCACTAATGATTTGGAACTTGCAGTCATAGTGCATGCTCTAGTTCATTGGAGGAATTTTCTTTTGGAACCCATATTTGAGTTGCATAGCAACCATAGGAGCTTGTAGTGTATATTCACTTAGCCAAACCTGAATGCATGATAACATTTTTGGATGGAGTTCATTTGTGAATATGATCTTGATGTTCATTACATTAAAGGGAAGGTGAATGTCATTGCGGGTGCCTTGAGTAGGAGACAACATGAGGTATCAATGATGTCATTGGAAGTGGATTTGTGAGGTTGTATCTTGGAGTCTTTGCCTAGTGACACTTGGTATCAAGAGGTGAGGGCACAGATTGAGTTTGGATATATCCTTGAGGAGATATTTTCTAGATACTTTCTTGAGTTGGATGGACTACTACGACAATTGGGATATATCTATGTACCCATGTTGGGTGATCTTTGTGCTTTGGTTTTGTCAAAATTGCATGGTGCACTATATTCTACACATCCCAGTGTCAAGAAGATGCATGTTGATCATAAACAGTTCTACTTTTCGGTTAGGATGAGGTGCAATGTTGCTGATTTTTTGGCTTGATGTCTCAAATGCTAGAGAGTAAAGGTAGAGCATTAGCATTTGGTGGGTCTTTTTCAACTGCATGCCAATCTAGAGTGGAAATGGGATATAATATCCATTGACTTTATCATAGGGTTTCCTATGTCATCACAGAGACATGATTCTATCATGGTGATAATGGAAAAGTTGTCCAAGGTAGCACATTTTTCACCCATGAGAGCATCCTACATAGCTTCTTCTATAGCGCATCTTTTCTTGGAGGATATTGTTCATTTGCATAGGATCCCTCATTTGATTATTTTGGATAGATATCTAGTGTTTACTTCTACACTATGGACATCTCTCTAGCATGCTTTGGGTGCATAGCTCAATTTTAGTTTGGCTTATCACCTAGAGACCAATGGTCAAACTGAGAGACTGAATCAGGTTCTAGAGGATATGCTTCGCATTTATGTAATAGATAGGTAGCTAAAGTGGGAGGATTATTTATACCTTGTTGAGTTTTCATACAACAATGGGTATCATAGTTCTCTTATCATGTCACCTTTTTAGGCCTTGTACAGTAGACCGTGTCGTACCCCTTTGATTTGGGATCATTTAGAGGACCGAGCTCTTTTAGGTCTAGAAATGCTTCAAGATATGGAGCAGCAGGTTGTTTGGATTAGGGAACATTTGGTTACTATTCAAGATAGGCATAAGAAGTATACAGATGCCCATAGGTTGGATCATAAATTTTCTATTGGTGACAGGGTGTTTTTGAGAGTGCAGCTGAGGAAGACCCCATCCGTTATGGGAAAGGCTCTAAGTTGGCACCACATTTTGTCATACTATTTGAGATCCTTGAGAGGATTCGTTATGTTTCCTTTTTACTAGCATTGCCACCTATTTTATCACACATCCATGATGTTTTCCATGTTTCTATTTTGAGACACTATATTCCTAATGTGAACCATGTTCTTAATTGGAATGCTTTGTAGGGAGTGGACGAGCAGCTTACTTTGGAGCCCATTTGTGCATTGGAGGCTGACTTTGTGAGGATGGGACATAGAGCAAGTAAGGGCCCAATGGGGCCTGAGTGATGAGACCTCTCCAACTTGGGAAGATGCTACATGATTGAGAGGATTGTACCCCTATCTTTTTGTCAACTTCCAGGAGTAAGCCTATGCTAGTGGGGGAGGATGTAGTGCCTCTCATGTTTGTAATTTGTACCTTGTTTATTTTGATTCGAGGGATACTTGATACTCTTATTATTAGTGCTTTGAGATGACCTAAGGGTCAGATGCTATACTTTGATTTCAGTATCATAGATGCTTTAGTACTATGTTGTTCAGTTTATCATATTGCATGTTGATGTCATTTTGAGATGTCAGTAAGTCTATGATGATATCTGGTTATCTGGTATTTGGAAATATCTCTGATTTTGTTATGTGATGGATTTTATATTAAGGTGATTTACTTTATTCTTGTTTCATTATGCTATATGAGAATGTGAGTGATGTAAATGGATTATTTAGGTATAAATTGAATAAATGGTTAAATTAGTCATTTAATGTGTTTATTGCTTCAGCTATGATAGTATATGCTATTGCACTTCATCATATATTGTAGTGTGCAAGAATTATATCCCTAGAAATGGCATATGGAATTAGTGATTTAGCTATTCATATTTCACCAATGTCATCCCTATATGGTTGATGTATCCTTATTTTAATTGTTTTAGATTAAGGTAAAAACAAGTTTTGAAGGGGACCCAAAACCCTTAACAAGAAATTAAAAGATAAACCATTAAGTTCCACCAGGTTTTACAAGAACCTGAAACCTATAGTTTTAAAAGATTCAAAATTAGGTTTTACAAGGACCTAAAACCAAAAAATGAGACCAGGTTTTACAAGGACCTGGAACCTAGTTTTAAAACAACAAAACCAAATAAAAAACCTAGACAATTGACTAGAAACCAAGACAACTACCAAGACAGAGACCAAAAACTAGAAACACAAAAAAATTACAATTGTAGTTCTTTGATCATTTGGACCACCTCTTTTCCAGCCTTCGCAGTACTTTGGATGGTATTAACTACAGATCCCATAGTGCCCTCGGCAACTTTTTTCCTAGAGCTCTATTTGGTTTGTTTACTTGGACCACCTGGAGATATGATTTCTTCATTAGTTCTCTTCCCTAAGCTAGCAGCAGCAACATAAATGCTGGAAGTAACCTACTCCATCTTATTACTATCTTCTTTGATCAATAGCTAGAGCTTGTTTTCATATTCCTTTAGTTTCGCTGATATATTACTAATCTAAATTTCCATCTAGGTGGTCTTTGCATAATCAATTTCTTGGTTTTGCTCGATTGTTGTGACTTTTTTCAAGTTCATTAATTTGTTATACACCCAGGAGTCAGTTTGAAGGAAGAGTCCACCTTGAGCTTTGTAGTATGTAGGAAAGAAAGCCTAGCATCTCTACCAGAATAATCATCCTTATCCTCCCCCATATCTTCCTTACCCATAGACTCATTCTTCTCTTTCCTTATGTCTTCCTTCACATTTTCAGCATCCTTATTCAAGAGTTCCTCCTTTCCCTTCTCCATTACTTCTTCTTCTTCATCCCTCACTCCTAGGGAATGTTCACTCTAATTGGTATCCTCTTCACCAAAATTACCCGACCCAGTATTTTTATCATTTCTTTCATCCATTTCCTCCTTACCTAATTCACCCTTGCCACTCGAGTAACCTTCCAAATTAGATCTGAAATCTCCCACATCCATATTCTCCTCCTCATCCACATTTTTTACTTCATTATTATCTGAGTTATCAGACTTGATAATCTCTTCCACATTTTTCTGAGGGGTTTCTTGCTTTAGATTCTGTCTTTTCCCACTAACCCCTTCTGCACCTTTACTCTTCCTAGAGTAGGTTTCACTCATAGATCCCTTCTTTTTCTCAAAAGGAGGGGAAGACACAATAGCCTTGTTCTTACAATAATTCTCAATCAGTAAAATTAACCCTTCATGAAGAATCAAGTGGGATTCTTTTTTTCTATAAGCTTGGAGACTATGGGGTAAAGAAAATCTAAAATAAAATAGAAATAAGATTCTATCTTTGTGCCTAAAGTGGTTCAGAAACACAAAATGAAATTTATGAACACGTTTAGCTCTACCATCTAAGATAAAGTACTCATGAATGTATGAAAGCACATCCTACCAAATGACCTTGATTTGGCCCAGTTCATAAAAATCACCATTCTTCTTCAAGTTCTTTTCCTCCTCATCCATTTTTGTTAACTTCTTAAATGTTGTATTTGAAATACTCATTTCCTCACTAAATTTTATGCCATCCTTTGGAAATCTTGTCACCTTAGCAATAAAGACTTTCGTCAAATGCACCATCACTCCATGTAGAGAAACCCTATCCTCGACCCAAATTTTGAAGAAAGTTGTAGTGACATGAAGTTTACATCCATGACGTCACTCCAGATAATTGGTGGCCTTCCCCTTCTACAGAATTTGCCAAAAAGAATTTTTGGCTTTCCAAGCCTTGCAATTATTAGGCTCCTATTTACATGGTTCTCCACCCATTTTAGAAGACTTTTTTATGCTAAGGAAAACTAGAGTCGAGTGAAGAAGAAGAAATAAAGAAAAAAATAGAACCAAGGTATTCATAATAACAATTAAGGCACTCATAAAAACAAATACATGTGAAGCCAGGATTGAAGTCACATTTATGTACTTTCTCAAGAAAATAATTCTAACTTCTGCATTTGCACCTCCAAATTTCATTATATTTCTAATCTTGGAAAATATTTCCCTCGATCATGTGAACTCTATCATAATTAATGAGATATTTTGAATCCATATTCCTACTTAAATCATCCTACCATGTCATCTTGCACTCTCGTTGGCTAGCTTTGTTGGTGATCCAATTAGCAATAGCATTACCTTCACAAAAAGAATGAGAAATAAATACTTTCTAAAATTTATTCATTAATTTTTTAATTTCCTTTACACAATCTTCAATTGACCATGTGACCAAACTTCTACCATTTAGTATATTGACAATGTTTAAGGAATCTCCTTTCAGCCAAAGATTTTGGAAACTAGTTTCCACAACAATACTCATAGTATATAGAGCTACAGTGGCCTCAACTTTATGGCTATTATATATACCAATAGATATAGCAATAGCATATATTATATTTCTTGTATGATCTCTCAAAACTCCACCACAACCCACTTTACCTGGATTTCCCTTAGCAACACCATCAAAGTTCCCTTTAAGCCATCTCATAGGTGGAGCCTTCTATCTAGTCTTTAGTCTAAGGTCATCTTTCTTCATATTTGAATTTGTGGAAAGAATTGGGTTATCAATTTGAAAGTCTTTATTACAGTTCTTCTGAGCTTTAAAATTTTCCTTTATTGCCCTGAAAATGTTTTGTCCAAGCACCCAATCTGGCATTTCTTTATTTTGAAAGATTATGTTATTTCTTTCTTTCCAAATGCCCCACCAAAGATGGGGGAGGGTAATTTTCCATAGGAAAACAACATCAATATCCTTAGAGGGATAGATACAACTTTTAAAACAAAGATCAACATTGTTTTGATGGACCCAAGAAATATTTCAATAGTTAAGAATAGAGCTCCAAATTTTTTGACTGTAAGTGCAATTCAAAAACAAGTGATCTCTGTCTTCAAAACCTTCTTTACAAAGACTACACCTATTAACCACATTAATGCCTCTCTTTTGAAAATTGTCTAGAGTTAGAATTTTATTTTGAAGTAGGATCCAATAAAAGATATTTATTTTTGGTATAAGACCCTTAATCCATGCTTTTGTCCAAAAAGGTTGATTACCTTTCTCTTTTGAATTGAAAACAAAGGAAACTTTGAAATATCCACTAGGATTAGCACTCCATATCATCTTATCCTCCCAAAGGGGATGCAAGGAAAAGGCATTCAACATGATCTAGATATTGTGAAAATCCTTATTTTAATTGTTTAATTAAACATTTTGGTGATTATTAAATCTGAACTAATTTGCATTATGTGACTAGACCTATGAGCATGTCTGTACATTTAGAGGTTCGCATTGTCATGAAGGTTGTTAAGGAAATTTCTATGATTTTCAATTTTTTAGTTAAAATTTTTATTGAATTTAATTTCTAGTAGCTTTTCCATAGATGAATTCCTATTTATAGGAATAGCCTATTTTCATTTGGGTCTATTCGGAGTCTAGCTAGTCTAATTGACTATTTTCCCTAATCAATTATTCACTCAAAAAATGAATAAATATTGAAAGAGGAATTTAATTCCTCACTTTTCACTTTTGCAAAATACAAAATTGAGAGTTTTTTATAGAATCCTCTTCTGGAGGATTGCGTTTCTATTCATTATGAGAGTTGGGGGTGTAGGATCTTCGTGAGGTCAGTCTCGTCGGATCTGGCTCGGGGAGACCTTTCTTTGCCATGATTTTTGATAGTTTCAATGGGTGATTTATTTTATTTTGTTGTTTCTTATTTTAGCCCCTTTTGTTGTTAGGTAGGGCTCTTCCATTTTCTAGTTTTAGGTCAATTTCTGTATCTATTTCTAGTAGTTATTTGTTAGGAGCATGAGAACTAGTGTTCCCCTCCATTTCTATTTGTTGATTCTACTTGGTTAGTCAGGTATGAACATTTCCTAGTTTTTAGGATGAGGGTTTGGGGCTTTGCACTATTATGCTGGCCATTTTTGCATACAATTTTTGAACCCAAATTTTATTGGATTTTCAAGGCTTTTGTTCCCAAAGACCAAATGGGTTTTTATTTTAAAGTTTATTTTTGGGGGTTTTTACCTAATTTTGTATGCCACCCTATTTTCTCGAGTTTTCTTGGCATGAGTTTGGTTGTGGACCTAGATCATTTGTTTAGATATTGGTCTGACCATTGTGGCACTTTTATGTTGCATTAGGATCCATTACACGCCCATCCTCCTGGGTTTGTTTTCGGTTGAGTGTATTTTTGTATTATGTTCTCATCTGTTCCTTGTGTTATGATCTTCATGATGGTGATGTGCCATACACGAGCACATGTTTGTGCATTCACTGGGTGAATTGCAAGGCCTGATATTCCATGGTACTTCTAGGAGTTATGATCATTTGGGGTTGGGTTGGGAATATGCATGCCTATGGGCACTCATCGTTGGATGAGCATGGGTAGTGTAGGGTAGCATATGAAGGGGGCTTCTATCTCCACAACCTAGTGACTATTTCCTGAGGGTTGGCATGCTAATGTTTTAAGTCAGAGATAACTAAATAAACATTGGGTGGTAATAAAATTTAAGATAATAAAAATGCTTCAGTGTGAGAACCTTCTATTGGGAAGTTGGGTCTGCATAGTTCCAAGCTTGGGCTTTTGGATGCCAAGCGACTCTCCATGATGTCAGCCTCTACATAGTATCCCATTGAGCATTTGACCAAGACCTATAGTTAATGCATTGTCTCATGATCTTGGTTTTAGTTATCATTACTATCCGGCATGAGTGTTAGTCATGGATGTTTTCTTGAGTGTGTTTGTGGTTGGATCATTATATCCATCAGCATAGCGAGAGTGCACCTATGGGTTTCATGTGGCTGGGAGGCATAGCTATCTATACCACTATTGGGGACCAGTGTGTAGATATGGTCTACTATCCCAATGCAACCATGGAAGGATGTTTTCACTTAATACTTTGGGTTCTAGAGTATGCTTTCTTTTGATTTATGCTTTTAATGGAATGCTCAGATTTCATGTTTATATGATGTTAGTTTATTAACGCATTCCCTTATTATGATGTTTATCATATGATAGATTATGTTATCTTCTTTGTTGCAGTATCTATTGATTTTGGTTTATCATGTTAGATTTCATGTTCTTATGATGTTATTATGCTTTAGTAGTGACCTCCTTCTAGTTGGTAGTTTGGGATGTTATGCATGGGGGATGGCTAGGACCATCGAGGACTCATGATATTATTATATTTAGGAGAAACTGTGTACTTAGTTCTTTATTTTAGTTCATTTTGATGTTGCTTTTGTAAACTGCAATGTTACTTTTAGTATGTTCTTTCACTACTATGTTAAATGTTTAGATTTAAATTTTGTCTTTTTGTATTTTGATTATTGTTTGAGTTTCTTTGCCTCGATATGTGGATTCAATACTCCCTAGTGTGGAGGATTTAATTTCTAGTTGTTTGTCCTTTTTTTTCTAGCTTGTTGATTTGGATTCTCACACAAAATTGTACTTTCTCACATGAGAATGCAAAAGCTTGCATAGTGTGTTGGGTTTTCTCACATGGCTTCTGACACTTTCTTGCGTGAAAGCCCACACTAGTGTTGGGGTACTTTGGCTGATAGGCTAAGTACTTCTTCATTCCTTTTGATGCATTTCCTTGCACAAAAGATAGATCCTCGCATGTAGTGTTGCACTTCCTCATGCAAAATTTTGTCAATATGTTGTGCTCATGCAAAAAATAGGGGGTATCTCCACTGGGTTTCAAGAAATGCATTTTGGTGTTTTAAGTACCCTTTGGGTTCGCTAGTATTTTCATTCTTCTACAATTCGAAGATTTTAGGTTCTGCTATTGTAGGGGGTTTTCATCCTTTATTTGGTCATGTCAATTCAATAGTGGTGTTTGGAGAACCGTTGGTGTCTAGATGGTTGGTTAGTCTTCCATTGCGATCTTTGTGATCCCTATATGATAATGTTGTGTACACTCATACTTGTAAAAACATTTATCTTGGCTTATATTCATCCTTGTTCCAAGGATCTCTAGGTGGGGCATTATAGATTTCAATGATCAAATGTTGTTGGCCTATGCTGATAATTGTAGTCACAAAAGCTTTCACCCTTGTCCAAAGTTTTTACCTAAGGACAACCTTGTGAAGCATGGAAACAACATCCAAGCTATGGGACTTGAACTATGAGGTTGAGTCTCTGGAGAAGGTCTGCTTCCTTTGTTATCAAGATGCACTTAAATTACACTTAAAGAGAAATGGAAGGAAAAATATGAAAGTAACTACCTAATCTATGCTAAGGAGGTGATGCACCAAAATAGGGTATTCAATCCTACCTCGACCCATGTATGCATAGTTAACCAGTTATAACCTCAAAGAATACAAATTTAGACCTTTTTTAATCTAACAACCACATGTAGATCAAACAATAGAAGAATGGTATAGAAAGAAACTTCACTTAATATCATTCAAATGGAAAAATAGATAGAATCATGCAAATTGCAGAATATAGACAATAACATCAACCAGAGGCAAAGAAGTCTTGCATAGTGTGTTAATGGATGAAAGAGATATAACAGAGAATTACAATGGCTCAGAGGCAAAGTAAATTTACAATGTCCATGCAAAACATGCAAAGGAAAATAGAGAAGAATCTACTAGCCTAGAGAAGTTACAAAATGTGCTTTTATAGCTTAAGCATAACTAGATATTTCTGACAAAACCACTTCACAACCACTACATCCAACCACTATTGCAAATCTAGAAAATATCTAATCATAGTACAAAATTGGATACTGGCAATTCAATTTTCCACCAAACAAAGATCTGAGAGGTCAAGAATGGTGGTCATTAACTTTTGACTGAATATATTGCTCAATGGGGAGCGATAGAGTGTTCCTTTGCATTTATCAGACCTAGGGAATGATGGAAGTGGTTACAAAAGATCAAAAAGATTGGATCTATCATAAAAGAGTTACTTCCTCTATCACAAGTGTGCCAAATCAATTTTTTCATTGGTCAAATGGAGTCAAATCATCAAGCCCTACCATGTGGACCAATCATCCCTTACAATTCTATCACTCTATCAGCATTCAACCTTATATCTTGTGTTGGACCACCCATGATAGCAGCTTCACAACCACCTTTCTTCAATAATAGTTATTGCTTGCAAAACTGTGACCAGTTAGTTTTCGTTGCTTCAGAGCCTACACTTGACATCTTTTATTAACTATTGCAACCTTGTGAAGATTAAGCTCCTAATCGCATTTGCATCATTGCCACTTTGACCTAAGTTTCACCCTCTAACCTTGCGACCAAGTGAAACAAAAAAATTGCTTGGTCGCAGCTCTAACCATAGCTTCCTTCCTAACATGATGTGATAGCGCACTGGCCATAGATCTAAAAGATCTAATGGTGTGAAATGCATCCTTGAAACACTAAATATTTTTCCCTTACCACATCGTCACAACTTAAACCACAATATGAAAAACTCACCCTACGACCAAGCAGAAACAACGCAATCACCTTATCGAGGCCCTAACTTTGGTTGAGCCAACTAACTCTATGATAATGTGAACACAAAGCAATTGTACCTTCACCACTTGAACTCCAGTTGACACTTAACCCTCTGCAACTATGTGAATCACATGGTTGCAACTTGAAATGTTTCCAAGGCATACATGAAATAAGGCCACAGGAGTTAGGATAAAAGACATGGTCAAAGTTTAAAATAGATCCTTGTGTAACATTTGATCATTTGAATATTTGAAAATTATGACCATTGGATGGCTTAACATTTTGAAATCAAATTTATGGTGGGAAGGCATTTTTGGCTAACATTTCTGGTGATTCAAAGGGGATGCAAGCCTGCTTGGCATAAGACAAGTGATAGCTAAAAATCCATTGGGCTATAGAGTCTCTAAATTTCAAAACATATTCATTTCATCACCTTTGCCACATCCTAAGCCATAAAAAAAACATTTATGTCTCTGCAACTTTGCAAAATTGGAACAAAAAATCTTTGCTACAAAAAGCACAACATGTGCCCATGCACTCCTTCAAAAACAAGAAAGAATATGAAGAAAACTAATTAACTATATACAAGAACATTTATTCTTGTCAAAAATAGGGCTTGAGATATATTCCATTGACTAGAATAAGGAAGATTTCACTATTAGGCTTGCTTAACTGGAAAGCATTAGCTTACTTGCAACTGATGATTACATAGGGACCACTCCAAAGTGCATCAATTTTTGAATCTCTTCCTACCTTCAAGTTGTCTATATCTCACTTTAGCACAAGATCACCCTCTCTGAAAATTCTAAACTTAGCCTTCTTATCAAAGCTTTTCTTCACCTATTGCTGATGTGTTTCCAAGGTTTGTATTGCTTGATGTCTCTTCTCTTCTAGCTAAATTAGTTCTGCCATTCTTATAGACATAGCATCATTTTCAATTAGCTCTAACTAATGAGCCAGTTCAAGAGTAGGAAACTCTAATGAGATAGAAAGCCCTGCTTCCCTGCCATATACCAACATGAAAGGAGAGTTTCTAATAGCCCTTTTAGGTTTTATTTTGTCAGCCCAAAGGGAAATTCTCAATTTCTGGTGCCAACACCTTTGATTATCTTCAATAGTCCTCTCGATGATTTTGATCAAATTCTTATTGGAGGACTCAGGCAAGCCATTACCTTGGGGGTAGTAATTAGAATATGTTCTTAGGTAAATGTCATGATCAATTAACCATGCAAAAATTTGAGCTCCTACAAATGAATTTGCATTGTCTAAAATTATGGTGGAAGGGGAACCAAACCTTGTAACAAGTCCATCTAAGAATTCAACAACTGAATTCTCAGTAGAATCTTTTAATGCAATTGCCTATGTCCACCTTGTAATGTAATCTATAGTAGATAGAATCCATTTGTGACCAAAATTGAAAGGTGGATTGATGGGGCCAATAAAATATAATCCCCATTGAGTAAAGGGTTGATCCACTTGAATGGGATGTAATGGAAGGGCCACAACTCTTTTCTTACTTAAAAAGGAGGCACATTTTTCACACTTTCTCACATGTCTATGACAATCAGGGGATAGGGATGGCCAGTAGTAACCAACTCTCATAATCTTCATTGTAGTTATCCTTGCTAAAAAGTGGCCACCATCAAGACCATCATGAAGCTCTTTAATCATTATCTCTGCTTGGTCTACATCAATACATCTTAGAAAAGCTCCATTAAAGTTCTTCCTAAAAAGAACACCATCAACTATAGCATAGGGGATTGATTGCAATCTGAACTGTGTCCTTTTATCCTTACCCAACCCTTGAGGATATCCATTTCTAGCTAAGAAGGTCTTCATTTCATCTATCTAACTCCTTAGATTGATATTTCTCACCTCCTATTATTTTTTCAACACCAAGGAAACTTCTTCATCAAGTTCATGAGATGAGATCATCTACTTGCACAACCCTTTCCCTC
This sequence comes from Cupressus sempervirens, assembly GCA_028749045.1. Taxonomy (NCBI): domain Eukaryota; kingdom Viridiplantae; phylum Streptophyta; class Pinopsida; order Cupressales; family Cupressaceae; genus Cupressus; species Cupressus sempervirens. The sequence goes on along the minus strand of CM053785.1, from coordinate 421,315,720 downwards.
TTACCAGTTTGGTAACCTAGATGTTTACATCATACTCCATCACCTTAGTGATCCAACATGCTATTTTATTGTTGATATCTTTGCTCAAAAAGAAATATTTAACACTTGTATGAGGGACCAATAAGTGGATCTTATTGTAGGATAGAAGGTGTTTGAACTTCTTCAAAGCTCTTATGACCATGAGGGCTTGCTTGTCCACATAGTTGTACTTATCTCCATACTCCTTCAACCCTTCACTAAAGAAAGTGATAGGCTACTCTTCATTCTTATCATTCAATTGAGTCAAAATAGCAGAAATACTTGATTCACCACCCAAGGTGTAAAGGATGAAATCCTTCTCAAAATTTTGATTGATGAGAGTAGGAGTTGAAGCTATGACTGCTTTGATCTCTTCAAAACTTTCTTTCCCTTCCTTGGTCCATGAAAAGACCATATTCTTCTTAAGCATAGTTATAAGGGGTTTCACCATGGTAACTAAATTATGAATAAATCTCCTTACAAAATTTATTCTACCAAGAAAACTTTTCAGACCCTTCTTATGGTTAGGAAGAGAGTGAGCAAGTATGGCTTTGGTTCTTTCTAGATCAATAGTCAAATCATCCTTGGATACAATGTCTCCTAAAAAATTCCCTTCATTAGTGGAAAAGACACACTTGCTTGGATTCAAAGATACTCTGTACTCTCTACATTTTATGAATACTTGTCTAAGATGGCCAAAATGATATGCTACATTTTTTGAATATACTATGATATCATCAAGGTAGACAAACACAAAACTTTCAATCATGTTCTTGAAGGCCATATCCATTACCTTTTGAAATATGGAACTTGCATTTGTTAGTCAAAAATGAATTTTACTATAGGCATAGGTGCCCCATTTGGTAGTGAAATTAGTCTTATATCTATCAGCCTCTTCGACTAGCACCTAATTGTAACCAGAGAATTTTTCAAGGAATGAAAACCTCTCTAAATCATTAAATTTTGACAATATTTGTTCCATGGAAGGGAGGGGATGATGATCCTTGAGGGAGGCTTGGTTAAGATCCCTGAAATCTGCACATAGTCTAATTTCCCTGCTCTTTTTCCTAATAGGTGTAATCACCTAAAAATGGTCATCTAGACTATTAGCTCCCTTCTTAGCATTTTGGCTAATTTAATTAATCATTTACCTAGACCAAATTGCTAATAATCAATTAATTTGATTATAACCTATAGTTTGACCATGCTATCCTAAATTGGTTAAATGTACATGTCCCCTTTTAATTAAATAAAAGACCCCATTCTTCTAACCCACTTAAAGTGCATACATAATGTCCTTTTCTATTTTTCAAATTAAAGGAAAAGGGTTTGTGACTTTTGTCTTATATGGGAGGTCAACTTATATTCTATTGGTTGACTTGTGTGTGCACATGGATCACTCCTCTTTTCAAACTCCACTGTTGATCATCCATCATCTTGACCTTGATCTTTATCATCTGTATGACTTTAAAAGGGAGAGAGATTTCCCCCTCAAAGATCCATCCACCATTTTGAATATTGTTATGCTATAGGTTTTCTAACATGTTTCTATGGAGCTTTGAGGAGAACTTCCATTTCTTGTCTTCATTCTCTCATTCCATTACATTTAGCTTAAAATCATATGGCATGTTAAAAAAGTTGCATGATAGCTTAGTTTCCTTTACTATAATCTATCTCACATAGAAAAATAGTTGGATTGTGACACTCTCATCATTGCTTAGAATAGTTTCATGTGCCATTTTGCATATTCATGTAGCTTAATCTTCATACTTGCATTGCATCCTTGAAGAACTCCTTCTGGACATTTACATTCTTGCATCTCGTCTTTAGAACCTCCCATCTCATGGTTTACTAACAAGAAGAGTATTTGTAAGGCTCAACTGAGAGCCTTCTTATTCTTGAAACATACTCTCTTGCACTCCATGGATACAGAGCTCTAAGCCGACATCCAAGCATTCCAAACTCAATGGAATCCCTTGGATAGAAGGGTATAGAGTGTGACACCTTTTGAGTGTACATTTTTGGTGCCCACCATGGAAATGCCTCCTCCAAAAAATATCAATCAACTTAGAAGTCTGCAAGGGTTTCTGCAATCCATAAGAAGATTCATTTCTCAGTTGGTTGATAAAGCTCAATCTTTTAACAAGAATTTGCATAAAGGCTCTACTCATATCTAGAATGATGAATGTCAAAAAATTCTAGACCAAATAAAAGGGTACTTGGCTAAACCTCTAGTTTTGATGCCACCTATTTTAGGAAAACCTTTGATCTTGTATATCTCAGCTACAACTTCTTCTCTAGGAGCACTATTAGCCCAAAGTGATGAGACTGGTAAAGAATAGGCTATATATTACATCAGTTGAACTTTGGTTGCTTATGAAATGAACTACACCAGAATCAAGAAAGCATGTCTTGCAATGGTCTTCGCTTCTCAAAAACTGTGACATTACATGTTGGCACATACAATTCACCTAATTCCTTAAAATTGATCCTTTGAATTATTTGTTGAGAAAATTTGTGCTTACTGGTCATCTAGCTAAATGGATCATTATTCTTTTAGAATTTGACATTCAGTATGTCAAACATAAAGCCATCAATAGGCATGTCATAGCTGACCAATTGGCTAATTTTCCACTAGAGGATACAACACCCATGCAAATTAAGTTTCTAGATGCCTTAATTATGTACATTACTGAGAGAACTTGGAAAATATTCTTTGACAGTTCTCATACACAAAATGGAGCTAGAGAAAATGTCTTGTTTGTTTCCCCTCATGGATATACGATCCCCAAATCCTAAAAACTCTTATTCCCTTGCACAAAAAATATTGTATAATATGAGGCACTAACAAATGGGATCAAAATGGCTCTTGAATGGAGAATAACTGAATTGCACATCTATGGAGATTCTCGACTTGTTATAAATCAAGTGAACAATGAATATCAAAAAAAGGATGACAAGTTGATCCATTATAAGAATTTGATAGATGCTCTAAGTAAATTTTTCACTTTTGTGACATTCTAGCAAATTCCTAGAGTAAAAAACAAGGTTGTCAATGATATAGCCACTCTAGCATCTATCCTCCAACTACAAGAACATGAATCATGATTTGAGTTCCTGGTGAAAGAACTACATCATCCCACCTATGATTCCTTAGATAACCAAGTGATCAGCACTGTTATAGGTCATGATTCCTCCTGTTATGTGGCTATCTTCTCTTACCTATGTGATCAAGTTATTCTTGAAACCCTCACATGCAACCAAAAATGCCAACTCCTCTGCAATGCTTCACATTACACTTTGGTCTCTAGGACTTGTATAGGAAGAGTCTAGACAGAACATTGCTTAGGTGTTTAGAGCTAGAAGAGTCTGAAAATGCACTCATTGAATTCCACAATGGCATTTGTGAGGCACATTGTAATGGCCTTGTACTTGCTTGAAAACTGCTTAGGGAAGGTTATTACTAGCCAACCATGCAAGTTGACGTTGTTTGTTATGCCAATTTCTATCAAAAATGTTAACTTCATCGCAACTTAATTCATGCTCCTAGATGTGAGTTGATTCCCTCTGTGACATATTGGCCATTTCAACTTGGGCCTTTGACTTGGTAGGAAAAATTCATCCAAGTTCATCTAGTGGTCACAAGTTCATCATCATAGCAATTGGGTATTTTACCAAATGGGTGGAAGTTGTCTCACTATCTATTGCTATAGGAAAACACATTGCCCTGTTTATACTAAATCACATCATTTGTCATTATGGTATTCATTCCTCCATTGTTACTGATAATGGAGGTCAGTTCAAGAATAAGGATCTCAAACAACCGCACAAGAAATGTTGAATCAAACAACATTGGTCCTCTATATATTACCCTCAAGGGAATGACCAAGCTAAGGCCTCCAACAAAACATTACTAAAGATCTTACACCACACGGTTCACAAATTTGAGAAAGATTGGAACCTACAGATAATTCTGGCACTTTAGGCCTACAAAACTACCATTCACACTCCTACAGGGGCCATGTCCTTTTCTCTAGTTTATGGCTCTGAGGTCATCCTCCCATTAGAAGTTGAGATCCCCATCTTGCGAGTCTCCTTACATGGGTTAATAACTAATGAAGACCATAGAGCTATGCAAGTACAAGAATTAGAGACTCTTGATGAATGTTGTAAGGTTGCTTTTCATCACATGAGGGCTTATCAAAAGTGCATATCTACTCAGTATAACAAGAAATTTCTCCCTCGTGAGTTTCAAGTAGGTGAACTTGTGCTTTGAGAGAATCCAAAAAATTAGTAGCATAGAGAGCAGAAGGGAAAGTTTGAACCTAATTGGTTAGGCCAAACATTATTACAGTGGTATTTGGGTCTAGTGCTTATCAATTATCTACTCCTGAAGGTGAAGAACTTGTGGAGCCTATCAATGTCCTACATTTGAAGAAGTTCTGCACTTAGAAGCTCACTGCTCAGCTATCTTGTACATACTTGTTGATCCTACAAAAATCCTAAAAATAAGAATATGTCTTGAAAAAATGATCATCTTAGTGAAAACCTACCAATAGGCCCTTTGATGTATCACCAAAAAAAATACAAAAATACAAAAATACAAAAAAAATGAAAAAAGTCCTGAAAAGAATCTACCAAGTGGTGAAAACCTAGAAATAGGCACTACTTGAAACCCTTGCACCTATGTCTATCAGTCTCAACCACCCATTTTGCTACACATTTCCAAGCTTGGGATTGTTTCTTGTCCTTGTCTCGGGACCATAGCTACTTAGCCTACTTGAGGTTTCCTTATGCATTAGGGTTTCTTTGGCAACTCAAAAAACAATGTTTCTCAACACTTCGCCCCACAACTTGACATCAAGTGTTTCTCAACACTTTTCAAATAGTTTAGCTATGATTTTTGATGTTGTGATATTTCTCATATTAGAATCAAGTCTTGGAGAAATGGCCAAGTGACTTACACACATACACACACACTTAAACACTTAAACAACTGAACTATGATGATCTTTATTTTCTTTGTGTGTTGTCTATGCTAACTTCTTTGCTATATGTTCCCTCCCTAATAGTTTTTCAAGGATGTCATTGACTAGAAGAATAGGGGCATGGGGCATATTTTCTTGATTTATTCTTGTGGGTATACTTTGTTTGTCTAAAGGTATTTTTGAGCATTCATGCTTATCCTATTTGACACTTTGACTTAAAAATGTACTATCCTTGACTATTTTCACAAGACTACACTCAGGGGTTATCCTAGCACTTATGCCTTGATACAGGTGAAATCTTGCTAGACTAAACTTAGGGAATCTAATCGCGTAGTTATCTTGACTTACATGTCTTTGATGTTTAGATTGGAATTTCACATTCCTATCTAATATCAATCATATTCATATCCTCATAGTTATACTAGTGATGGTTGTATGATCTCATGATGTCCCTATTAAATGCTCAATGATGAAATAAGAGTCTAAATGTTATGTGTTTCTTGTTGGTAAACCACTTTGCATATTAGTTTGCATTTTCAATTCATTTTCTAGCTTAGTCTTGCATTCCTGCATATCGGGAGAGCTCTCTATTCATCTTTTTTGCAGACATATCAGCTAACCTCTTTCACATCTTTCTTTGCTTTCTTCTTTATCATGTCTTTTCACATTCTTGATCTTTTTCTTCACCTCTATTTTCCTATCCTGTCATCACAAGGGTATAATCTAAATATCACGTTCAATCCATCCAAAGCGTCAATGTTTTCAAAAACATAAGTCTATATCATACACATGAGAGCTAAAACATCATACATGAGAGATACAAGAGCATATTCACATAAACATCAAAGCAATGCATACATGACCAAGAAACAAAAATTGAAACATCACATGAAAACTTAAACTATTGAAACATCCATCAAAATGAGACAAGTACACAAATCTGTCAATCAAATACAGTATCTCATATATATATATATATATATATATATATATATATATATATATATATATATATATATATATATATATATATATATATATATATATATATATATATATATATATATATATATATATATATATATAAAGATGTATGTATGTATGTATGTATGTATGTATGTATCTATATGTATGTATATATATGTATATATATGTATATATATGTATATATATACATATATATATATATATGTATGTATGTATATATATATGTATATATATATATGTATATATATGTATATATGTATATGTATATGTATATGTATATGTATATGTATATATACATGTACACGTACACGTACACGTACACGTACATGTACATGTACATGTACGTGTACATGTACGTAATGTACGTACATGTACGTGTACGTGTACATGTACATGTACAATACGTGTACGTGTACGTGTACACGTACATGTACGTGTACACGTGCATGTACGTACATGTACGTGTACATGTATATATATATATATATATGTATATATGTATATATGTATGTATCAATGTGTCTCAGTACATATACAAATATGGAATTCAAAATCTAGATATCCATCTCAAAAGCATATGGTGTAGAATCCAAACTGTCAAAACTATCACAATTAGCCTATGACTAACTCGCACCCTTTGTAGCTGGTGGTGGCCCTAGTATGGTGCCTGTCTCCCATCTAATAGTTGTACCGCACCCTTTGATCTACCTACCCACTCTGAATAGTTGGTAAGTCTCTACCCTAGTGGTGCCACACCCTTATAGGTGGCATAATAGTATGTGGCACATGTGCCATGATGTGATGTCTCTCACCTATCAGGTATCTCACTCCCTGTGGAGCTCCTCTCCTCATGCATGTTCATCCATGAGTTGTTGATCCCGTATTGCAATAATGATCTGGGCTACCTATAGCTCTGCCTCTAAGATCTGGATCCTCACATCACGATCATCATCTCCTCTAATGGGTTGATCTGCATGTACCTCTACCCGCACCACTCACTATTGTCTCAGTGGTACCTCCTCCTCCTCCTCTTGTGCCTCCCTAGTGGCCTGTGTCTGTGTCCTCCTCCTCCCAAATTGGGAACCCTCCCTGACCTCCATCTGTCTCCCTCCACTGCCTCCACCTCCTCTGTGTCCCCCTACTGTAGGTAGCACATCTAGCTCTATAAAGCAAGGAATGAATGCCTCTACATCTCATATAAATAGTCCATATCTACCCTAGCATTTTTTACATCTGAGCGATAATCCTTGAGGAACTCCTTGTGGACATTTACATTATTGTATCTCATCTTTGGAACCTCCCATTGCGTGGTTTTCTAGCAAGAAGAGTATCTCTAAGGCTCAGTTGAGAGCCTTCTTATTCTTGAAACATACTCTCTTTCACTCCATGGATAGGGAGCTCTAAGCCTGCATCCAAGCATTTTGAACTCAATGGAATCCCTTGGATAGATGGGTTTAGAGTGTGACAGCTTTTGAGTGTACAACAAGGACATTTTTTTCCACCCAAGAGGAATTCTTGGTAGGGAAAATGATATTGGCCTCAATTAATTTGGATAGCTCTTTTCTCATTGATGACTCAATTTTGGGATTTACCGGTCTCTACTTTTGCCTAACAAGTTTGACATTATCAACTAGATCTATGGTATATTGAAAAAAACTTGGGTCAAAACCCTTTAAATCATCATATGTCCAAGAAAATACATCATTAAATTATTGACATAGATGAAGAAAACTTTCTTGCTCAATTTCATAACATACCTTCCCCATGTTTAGCATCTTTCTATCATCAACTGCAACTGACATATGATCATCTTTACTTGCATCAAGTTTCATGCCTTTATCCCTTGCTTGGTCATTAGGACTGAAGACACTCTCTAAGGTAATAAGACCCTTAGCCAACTTATTGGAGCTGAGCTTGATGATTTGATCACCATATTGATCATGCAATCTTGATTGATTTCTATTTGAGAACTTTGCTTCATTCTGCAAGAAACTTACAATTTGTGCATCAGATTCAAAGACTCGCCAATTGATATTATTATCATGGATAGTAGGTCTAACCACCACTTTAATCTTATGCCTCTTCTCATCTTCAAAGCTCCTTAGCATATCATAAAATGCACCCACTACTGCAAGTCTATCAGCTTGTCTATTTCCTTTTCTAGGGATGCATTGAATATTAAATGCATTGAAACTTTCAAGAAAATCCCATACTCTATGTTTATAAGACTTGAGCAAACCATTATTGGTAATATTTTGATTTCTCACCTAATTAACCACTAGCTCGTTATCTCCATATACACTTAAGACTTGGACTCATCTTTTTTGAGCAAGTAGGAGACCCTAAATTAATGCCTCATACTCGGCTACATTATTTGTACAACTAAATTGAAGTCTAAATGAGAAGTAGTATCTTTCTAATGCAAAATAAACCAACATCGCACTAGCCCCTAATCCATTTTTATTTCTTGATGCATCAAAATACATACTCCATGTCCCACTTACATCTTCTTTGTTCTTCATCAGGTTAGGGATGAAAGCATCCTTCTCTAATATACAATAAGTACCAAGGCCTATCTCCAAGGTTTCTAATATAGGATCAAACTAATATGCATTAGCCCATTCATCTAAGAGGAAATCAGGTATCTTTTCTAGAGAAGTGGCAGGCTCATTTTCTATATCATTTTCATCTATCTCTAGGATAGTGCAGTTCATATTGATGATATTAGGAGTGTAGGGCTCAATATGATGGAAGGCTAATGGTTCTTCTCTAACTAAAGCTTTGGTTCCATACCTCAATCTAAAAAACATGTATGACCAATCAAAGGATATGTAACCACCTATTTGGGTAGTGAAATCTCTTGAAAGACAAATGGCAAAGAGTGGTTTAACCTCAGCAATTGATATATCTTGAATTATAGTACAACCAGGGCATGCATGTAGGGCCATTTCAACATTTCTAAGGATTCCTATAGTTTTGACAGTACTACCATCTAACTACAATAGATCCCTAACAATGGGTTCATATTTCATTTCTAAACTATTAGTGACACACTTGGGCATTACTGAACTGCTAGCCCCTAAATCAATCATGTAATTGTGGACTAGCTTATCTCCTATAATTAGAGAAACATAAAATGGAGGAGGTCTAACCTTTTTACTTGTTTCTACCTCTTTTGATGTTTGTACCAAACATATGACACTCTCCATGCTAGGTGGTTGATTCTTTGATTCAATGCTCTCCAATTCCTACTGTAGTAGCTTCTTTTTTCATGTTATAGTAGCAACAACATCCCAAATAGAAATATTCACATTTTTCCTCTTCATCTTCTCTACCACACTAAAATATGCATTAGGTGCTTTGATAGGAAACTTGGGAGTTGCATGTGTAGGAAGTTGAGATGGAACAAGCTAAGGGTCATTCACATATCCTCTCCTATCATTTTGTCTTTGTTGTTGAGGAACATTAGTAGGCCACTTAGCATTGTGTTGTTGCTCCATTTCTTGTATATGAGGTGTTTTACTTAATGTTGAAGCCTTATTGGTAAGGTGAGGAGTAACATATTCAATAGCTCTTCTTTTGCTCCTAGTATTGTAAGCATAGGAATCCTAGTTTACATTACCATGCTCTTCCACCTAATGCTTAATAAAAGAACAACCACCTTGCTAAAAAGTATCAGCAAGTTGATTAACATTGTGTTGATGAGAAAGTGCTTGCTTTGGTACAATTAAGGCCAAGTAAGATTCTTCCTTCTAACACATGCAATATCCATAGGAGTAGTTACAAGAAGGGCAAAAATCTTGATCTTGGGCAAGATTGTTTGAGGGACTAAAGCCCTATTTAGGTTGGTGTTTGTAGTCTAGGTATTGTTAATAGGTCTATTCTAATTAAAATGGTGGTCAATAGGTCTATTTTGATTGTAGGGAAAATGACTCTGGTTCATAGGTCTATTATGTATGGGACCTTGATACTAGAGTTGGGAAGGCTTATTATTTTGAGTTTGTTGCCTCTTCATAGTCACCAACTCATTGCCCATTATTTGCACTGCTGCACTATTGTCCTCCATCTTCTTTCTTGATCCTGCATCCTCTTATCCACATTCTCCATTAGTGTATATATCATGGCCTCAATCCTATCAACTCCATTAGAGGATGTGGAAGCTATTGGGACCATAGCAAGAGGCTGGCATGTAGAGGAATTATGAATAGGGGCTATAATAGGTTGATGATTGGGCATGTCAGGGAAGAAAGGCATTGGAAGCCTTGGGGCTAACTTCCCTTCTTGTATCAAGATATTTTTTGCTCTTATGGCAACCTCATAAGCATTCAATAGAGTCTCCCCTCCCATAGATTGCAGAGTGGTAGCAATATCACTATTGAAGGCCCTAAGGTAATACAAGAATGTATTACCAGGAGAAGGCTTCACTGTAGTAGATATTTTGTCCCATGTCTTATGAAATCTATAGTTAAAATCAGTCATACATTCATGGGGTGCCCTCTTTATAGTTTTTAGTTGTTCTAAAAGTGATAGGTGATCACTTTTGTCTTCAAAATGCTTGCATAGGGTTGCTCCTAACCCATCCCAATCAGCAATAGAGTTATGAGGCAAACCTCTATACCATTGTAGCACTTTCCCCTTCAAGAATGAATCTAGAAGCATAACAAAAACATCATCCTCAGATATTTTGTGTATATTACAAATATTTGCAACTTCTTAGATGTGTTCTAAGGGGGAGATGGAGCTTTCACTAGTAAACTCAGGTATACTTTTAAGAGTTGATATTGGTATGTCATGTCTTTTGGCTAATAGGAGAGGACTTCCACCATTAAAGGTGGCAGAAGTATGAGCTCTATCCATGTAAGCAAGTGATCTATTGATACGAGCAGATGGTTTTCTAGGCTAAGATCTAACAACAGGAGGAGTGGAGATAGATCTTACAAGGGTATGCATTATTGCTACACTCCTAACTAGTGATAGAGATACCTTAGCCTTTCTTCTTGGATTAGAAAATAAAAGCTCATGGTATTGGAACTTACCTCTAGAAGATGCCCTTGTTTTAGCTTTGAGCATGAATCACAACAACTTGGTTTGGAAACCAAATGTGAAATGGAGTAGAGTCACCACGTGCTTGAATATGAACCTCTTGAATGCCTAAAAATACTAAAAGAAGCACTATCTTCTTAGCACATATTGGAACTTTTCTTCTTTGACACCAATAGACTTCAAACCTTAGATATATAGTCCCACTGTGCATGCCAAAAACTATTGTCACAAAATCTTTCCCCTTGTCCAAATTTTTTACCTGAGGACAACCTTGTGAAACATGGAAACAACCTCCAAGCTGTGGGACTTGAACTATGAGCTTGAGTCTCTGGAGAAGTTCATCTTCCTCTGCTATCAGGATGCACTTAAACTACACTTGAAGAGAAAAGGGTGAAGGAACACATGAAAGTAGCTACCTAATCTATTCTAAGGAGGTGATGCACCAAAATAGGGCATTCAATCCTAACTTTTCCCATGTATGCATAATTAACCAATTATAACCTCAAAGACTATGGATTCAAACCTTACTTAATCCAACAACCACATGTAGATCAGACAACAAAAGAATGGTATAGGAAGGAACTTCACTCAATATCATTCAAATGCCAAAATAGATACAATCATGCAAATTGCAGAATATAGACAAGAACATTAACCAAAGTCAAAGAAGTATTGCACAGTGTGTTAATGGTTGAAAGAGATATAGAAAAGAAATGCAATGCCTTAGAGGAAAAGGGAGTTTACAATGCACATGCCAAGGAAAATAAAGAAGAATCTACTAGCCTAGAGAAGTTACAAAATGTTCTTTTATACCTTAAGCATAACTAGATATTTTTGACAGAACCACTACATCCAACCACTATTACAAATCTACAAAATATCTAATCATGGTACAAAACTAGATGCTGACAATTCAGTTGTCCAACAATCAAAGCTCTAAGAGGTTAGGAATGGCGGTCATTAACTTCTAATTGAATAGATGGATCAATGAGCAATGATGGAGTGTTCCTTTGCATTTATCAAACTTGGGGAACAATGAAAATAGTTACATGAGATCAAAAGGATCAGATCTATCATCAAAGAGTTGCTTCCTCTATCATAAGTGCACCAAGTCAATTGTGTCATTAGTCAACTAGAGTCAAACCATCAAGCCATGCCATGTGGACCAATCATCCTTTACCATTCTACCACTCTACCAGCATTCAACCTTATATCTTGTGTTGGACCGCCCATGATCGCAGCTTCGCCACCACCTTTCTTCAATAATAGTTATTACTTGTGAAACGGTGACTAGTTGGTTATCACTACTTTACAGCCTACCCTTGACATATTTGAACTACCACGACCTTCCAAAGACTGAGATCTTGACTGCATTTTCACCATCGCCACTTTGCCCTAAGCTTCACCCTATAATCTTGCGACGAAGTGAAACAAAGAAATCACTTGACTACAACTCTAACCATAGCTTCCTTCTTAACATGTTGTGATAGTGCGTTGGCAATAGATCTAAAAGATCTAATAGTGCAAAAGGCATCCTTCAAACACTCAAGATTTTTCCCTTATCGCATTGCTATGACTTAAACCATAGTATGCCAAACTCACCCTACAACCAAGTATAAACAACACAATCACCACGTCGAGACCCTAGCTTTGGTTGAGCCAACTAACTCTATAATGATGCGAACATAAAGAAATTGTGCCTTAGCTACTTGAACTCTAGTTAACACTTAACCCAACACAACTATGTGAATCACATGGTCGCAACTTGAAATATTTCAAAGGCATACATGAAATAAGGTCGTGAGACTTAGGATAAAAGACATGATCAAAGTTTAAAATAGATCCTTGTGTAACATTTGAATATTTGAAAAGTATGGCCATTAGATGGCTCAACATTTTGAAATCAAATTTCTAGTGGGAAGGCATTTTTGGCTAACAATAATCTAGGGAAAGTCTTGAATAATGTTGCAGAGTCTATGATCCTCCTTTGGGGCTTGAAAATGGTTATAGGGTTGGGATGGGAGAATGTGGAGATAAAATGAAACTCAAAGATTGTGGTTGAAATAGTGAAAGGAAACATGAAAGAAGATTGGGTGATCAAAAGGGTGATAGAAGAAATCTAGCATCTATTAACTAGTCTGAAAAGGTATGATCTACAACATCAACGCAGTGGTTGATGCAATGACGGCACTGGGACTGGGAGTGCATGGATTATGTTGCTAGAGAGAAATTAGAGTGTTACCAAATTTGGTAGGACTTATAGAGAATAAAGATAATATCCCATGATTGGGTTTTCTTGGAAAGGTTTGATGGCTCTAATGACAACTCAGTGTTGAGTTGACTAATAGGGCCGAATCGCTATGGATAGATGGCAAGGAAGAATGGAAAAAGTAATAATAATAAATTCGCATGGTTTTAAAAGGAAACCAAATTGAAGTATGATTTAAGTGAATTGTTTATAATTTTCTTTATCATTACTCTACTCGAGATGTCAGGTAATAATTTAGATTTAAAATGGCTTTGGCATCTTGGAAATGATAAAAAAGAGTGGTATTGGAATAAAGGAAGTTGGCACCTGATAAAAAATCAAAGAAGTGACATGGGTATTCATTGACAGTAAAGGTCTTTGAGTACTTAGTGCAACTTATTTTTCTACATAAGTGTGACTATTCTTTTAAGATTTTCCTCTGGTCCAGAGCTTTGAAAGGTGCAAGAATTGTGGACAAGGTTTCTATTATGGGGGGAGATTTGTTACATATTGAGCCTTCGATGATTGAGGATAGTGCCCGTAAACCCCTAACCTGGTATCTTCTTAAAGAAGGGGGTTTGGTTATATTCATGGAGGTGTTGAATGTGTTTGATGAGAGTTGTTCCCAATAATTTGTGAATTCATGGGATGAATGAAAGATGTCGATTAATGGAATTATATTTCAGGTGTCCAAGGAAATTATTTCTTTGGCGATGGGTCTTGCAATGAAAGGGAGAAAATGGAAGAAGGTGACTAGGGTTGCAGACGAAGCTAGCCTAAATTGCTTTTTCTAGGAAGGGGAAGAACCCATTCACCATCGTGGTGGATTTCTACATGAAAAGCTCCCTGAGCCATGGAATGAAGTGTGTTTGGTGTTGATGAAATATTTGACTCTAGAAGGGAGGTATGGTGTCTGCTACTACTACCATTTTCCCCTCTTAAATCACTTTCATCATCGTGGTTATATTTCTATTCCTTTCCTCCTATTAGATGAATTAGTTGATACTATTTCTAATGTTAAGGAAAAGATGAAAAAAGGGGTTAGTTATACTATTCTCCACCAGGGGTTGATGTTTCATCTTTATCAATTCCATCTGGCCTTGTTACCCACTAGGATTGTGGAGCTAGATAGCTCAGCTTTGCATAACCTCCACCCCCACCATATCCCCCTGAGAATTGTTGGCACTAGAGCGCCTACCCCACAACCTTCACCTAGTGGGTCCCCTTAGAGGAGGAAGATTCCCCCCTAGTAGTAAAGAAAAATCAGAGAAAGGGAAGGAGAAGGAGCCGAAGGACTCGGAGGATGAGGTTAGAGGTGGAAGATGAAGGTCTAGTAGAATTTTGAAATTCAATGCGAAAAGGAAGATGAGGTCCAATGCCTTGCAAGAGGAAGGATCAGATTCTGATGAGATGGCCCTACCCAAACAGAGAGTAAAACAAAAGACTTTGAACTATGGTTTGGGGAATTAGGAGAAGGAGGTGAAATTTTTGGACTCTTATATATCTAGATCAGGAGAGGTTAAAGGTAGCAAAGAGAAGGCCCACATCTCTGCTTCTATTTCCATGGGTAGAGTGGACCTTACATAGGACCAGTTCCCTGAAACTGTGGAAAGAGCCTCTTCCCCTACGATGGTGTTGTCATTAGCTCTGGTTATACCCAAAGATAACATTATTTCTACCCCCTAGTTTTTTAGGATAATGACATGGACATGGTGGAGGGTAATTTAGGTGGTAAGATGGAAGGTTCTAGGGAGACTCATAAGTTGGAGGTTAAAGACCTGAGAGAGAGGGTGCAGGCTGTGGAGAAAAAGGTCAAACTTTTGGCTAAATTCACCATTAAGGTGACACACATGACGACTACTACTCTGCACCTACCGAAGAATAACTAAGAGGAGGACTTGACCCACAAGGACTCCAAAATGTTGTTTGACTTCCTTTTTGAAGAATGGGAAAACATCCTTCTTAAAGGGAAGGATGAGAAAAAGCCCAAATAGGGCTTTCTTCTCTCTTATTTTTGTTAATGGTTTGCTAGTTACTGGACTTATTAGTTTTTAAGGTTGTTATGCCTTTGTTTAAAAACTCTGTTAATTATGCTACTATTCTAGGAAATCTTATTAGGATGCCTGTAGACTGTATTATTATGCTCCTTCATATGATGTTTTTGTTTTGATAAGTAGCTATAGGGGGTAGTTATGTTTTGATGGTGATATGTTGGTTGTAGGCCAGCTTGTCTTTGTATGGGCCAACCCCCTTGTTTTGGCTACTTTATAATTCAAAAACATTTCCAAGAATCCAATGATGCATACCAGGACAAAGCACATTGCAATTAAATATCATTTTCTAAAAGAATTAGTGCAAGAAAAAGAAGTGAGATTGGAATATTTGAATACAAAAGAACAAATTGAAGACATATTCACCAAGCCATTAACTAAGGATTCATGTTTGTATCTAAGAGGTAAGCTAGGGGTCATTCCCCTATGTGAAGCTTACTAAAAAAAGGTTAGTGATGCATCAACTTGAGCATTTGAAGATCAGTCAAGCTGATGTAGTATTATTAGAGTGGGTTGCATATGAATTAGTACATCAGGTACATGGCATATCCATTGAATAATTGTTTTCAACATCTTAAACTAACCTATGAAAATGGCTCTAAGAGACCAATGAAGGTTTATATCAAATTATACTATGAAGATGTTCAAAAATGTAGTTGAGAGAGAGAGAGAGAGAGAGAGAGTTCACGTCTTCCTAAGTAGAAACATTTCATATAAATGTTCAAAGGTGTTCTTATTCACATTGATATTCATTTGTGGTTGAGTTTATCCTATAAGGTTCAATCTTTTGCTAGTATCACCTTACTTATTGGTGAGGACTTCTCTTGTAATTGTATATCATGTAATTTTATTCTTAAGTGTCATTGTTATATGAATTGAGGTGCAAGTGAGGCATGTGACTTTCTTATCTTGTGTGTGGTGTTATGTTGATGTTAGTAATTTAAAGAAACAAAATCCATTTGTTAGGTTTTTTCTTAGTCCTTCAAACATAGAAATTTTTTTAGAATCTTTTAACTCTATTATTAAAAAATGAATTAATATTGTCCCCTATTCATAACATGCCAAAAAGAAGTGAGGAGATTGTTACTAGATTGATTGTCAAGTTGATTCCTGATAACATGTAGACTTGCCAGTGGCAGAGGTCGTCATCTCCCCCTTCCCTAGGTGAACAAAGGATTGCTAGGAGATGTAAGCTTGACGAAGGATTCTTGGAGATTGATAAGCTTATGCGAGTAATTTTAAAAAGGATTTTAATAATGTTGCGGAGGCCATGGTGCTCCTCTGGGGCTTGAAGCTAGCAATTGGGGTGGGCTGGGAGAATGTGGTGATTGAAGGAGACTTGAAGGTTATCATAGATACAATAAAAGGCAATATGAAAGGAGATTGGGTGATCAGAAGGGTGATTGAAGAATTTTTGCACTTGTTAAAAATCCTGAAGCATTATGATCTGTAGCATATTTACCAAGAGGGGAATGTAGTGGCAAGCGCGGTGGCAGAAATGGGTCTGAGAATGCATGGGTTACATTGTTGGAGAGAGATTGGGGCATTCCCAAATTGGGTAATACCTTTGTTGAATAAAGACAACAAATCATGATCGGGTCTACGTGGAATGATTTTATTGATAAAGGTAATAACTTAGTGTTGAATCGACTGATGGGGCTGGGTCACCATAGACGGATGGTGAGAAGTTATGACAAGGGTACTCCCAATTATAAAGATGTGAGGTTCAAGAGGGAAAGAAAATAAAAGTATGATTTGGGTGTATTTTTTATTATTTTGCTTATTATGAGATCATACCGAACGCCGAGTAATAATTCAAATTTCAAATGGCATTGGTATTATGATGATGATGAGATGGAGCGGAAAAGGGGTAGTGGTAGGTAGCACGTGCTAACTAGATTGAGAAAAGACATGGGTATTTATGACATTAAAGTCATTTATGAGTATTTTGTGCAACTTATTTTTTTGCATATTGTTTGTAATCTCAAAATTTAACCCTGGTCTAATATTCTGAATTGTGTGAATAGTGTTGCGAAGATAGGGAGCAATCTTTTGTGTATTGAACCGTCAAAGATTGAGGATGGTGCTCAGAAACCCCTTACCTAGTACATGTTAAAGGAGGGTGGTCTAGTTCCATTCATGGAAGCGATGAATGGGTATGACGAGAATTGTTTGCTTCAATTTATAAATTCCTGGGAGGACAGAAAGGTGATGATCAATGGCATCTTGTTCCAAGTATCTAAGGAAGTTATTTCTTTGGTGACAGGTCTTTTGTTGAAGGGAAGAAAATGGAAACAAGTGACAGGGGTTGTGGATGAGGATAGTCTATGTCGCTTCTTCTAGGAAGGTGAGGAACTCATTCGCCACCATGGTGGGTTCCTAAGGGAAAAGCTTTTAGAGCCATGGAATGAGGTTTGTCTAGTGCTAATGAAATATCTAACACTCGAAGGGAGGTACAGTGTTTGCTATTACTATCATTTTCCCCTCCTAAACCATTTTAGACATCGTGATAGTCTGTCCATTCATTTCTTTCCATTGAATGAATTGGTCGATATTGTTGCAGATGTGAGGGCAAAAATGAAAAAAGGGGCCAATTACACTATCCTTCACCAGGGGTTAATGTTTCACCTATACCATTTTCACTTGGCCCTTTTACCTCCTAGAATTGTGGACGTTGATATCCTTGCAATCCATAATCCCCATCCCCTTCAAGTCCCTCTGAGAATTAATGGACCTAGGGGCCCCACCCCCCAAACCTCGCCTAGCGGGTCCCCTAAGGAGAACAAGAAGACCCCACTTAATTAAAAGGTGAATTTGGAAAAAGGGAAAGAGAAGGAATTGGTGGAATCAAAGGAGGAAGTCAAGAAGGGTAGAAGGAGCTCTGGGAGACTGGCAAAACTGAATGCCAAACGAAAAATTAGAACAACTGCCTCTCAGGAGGAGGATGAGTTGGGCTCTGAGGATATGGCCCCCCCAAAGCAGTGGATGAAATAGAAGACACTGAATTACAGTGCGGGAAAGGATGATGGTAGAGACAGGGAGGTGGAGGTTTTGGATTTGTCTGTGTCGAGCTTGAGAGGGGAGGATAAGGAGGTGACCCATATCTCTGAGTCCCTCACAATGAATACAGTGGATAAGGCCCCCTCTCCTGCGATGATATCCTCCCCGAATAGGGTGAATCCCATTGGTAAAGTTGTTTTTGACTCTCTGATTTTGCAGGTTGATAGCGTGGGTAAGGAGATGGACAAGTCGGGAGGCAAACTGGAAGAAACAATTAAAGAGCTGAGAGACAAAGTGCAGGTTTTGGAGGATAGGTTCGACCTATTGTCTAAGTTCACTGTCAAGGTGACTCATGCGATAGCCACTACCCTGCATCTGTTGAAGGACAATCAAGAGGAGGACCTGAGCTAGGAGGATGCCAGGTTGTTGTTTGGGTTCATGGCTGAAGATTGGGCGAGCATCCTCCTCAAAGGAAAAAATGAGGGGAAGCCTAGTTAGTGCCATGTTTCCTTATGGTTTTGTATTCCTAGTTTTGCTGGTATTTGGACTTGGGCAGGTTTAAGGCTATGATGCCTTTGTTTTAAAAACTCTTTACTTTTAGCAGTTCGATTACAGCTTCTCTTAGATGGATGCCTGTTAGTTACTTTACTTTTTCTTATGATGTTACTCTATTGTTAGTTGTTGTTTTTGGAGTGTTCATGTAGGCGAGGGGTGTTCCTTTCTGTGGATGGTAATATGCTGGTAGTCTACTAGTTTGTTCTATATGGGCCAGCCCCCTTGTTTTGGTTGCTTAATATTTCAAAAACATGCCAATCCTTTATCAAATTTTGAGCAAGTCGAATAGTCAATTGCCCTAATTTTCAATCATTTCATATCATTATAATACTTTGACTTTTATTTTCTTGTGTTTTACTTTAAATCATAAATACACAGGATCATACATATTCTTATATATGATATCTAAATTTTAAAATGACCTAAATGTATAATAACTTTTGATTTAAATTTTATCTATTTTTCATTCAATATTAGAATACACTTTATATACAAAAAGTAAATACAACATCAAGCCCAAAAACTATCATACATCTATTTCATAGAAAATGGAAATAAAAGCGACACTTTGATCTATATAATATATTCCTTTTAAATCTTTGATTATAGTATACACAAAATAGCCGAATACAATCATAAAACATCAACACTACTAAGCCAAAATGTGACCCAAAAATGTAAAAGCAAAAGTGGGGACTGAGGGAGACCAAAATCACATCTCTCCAAGAATGTGAAACAAAATGTACGACCTTAGCTAAAAGTGTGGGGAATCTGATCTTGTTTTGATTCCCGAAACGGTTAGTGGGAGCCACTTTTGTGGAATCCCCCGTCATGTGACGTACATATTTGGACTTGTCGCCTTGAAATGTCTCCACCATATAAACATTTGTTTCTCTCACGTGACGGCACAGATTTCGTCCCTTCCCCCTTCAACGATTCATCTTAATTTCAGGACCAAATATCTACATCGAAATTTGCTGAAGACCCTTTTTCACTTTGCTGACGGCCGCCCGAGAACTGCAACTACAAGATTGCACGTCTCTCTCTCTTTTAAAATGTTTGGCTAAGTTATGTGTGGTGAAAAGCATGGCACAAATATTTCATTTTTAATGGGCATTTTTGCTTTTTGCATAGATTGTGATATCAAGGATGAGTATCCATTTATGTTGGAGGTCTATCTTTTTGTTCAGTTTTATATGGGAAAAAGATGGTTTTTTTTTAATTGATTTTTAGTTTATTGGTGAAATTGAATATGAACCTATCAAAAATTAAGTCTTGTTAAGGACGAGATTTTTTTGGGCACCATGTTTGCAAGTTTGAACCTCTAACAAAAATAAAACATATTTTATATTAGAAATTGTTATTTGGTTCTTATTATTAGTGGGGAATTTGATGATTACTATTATTTTGAATAACTAATCAATGTAAGCAATATCTGCTTAAATTAATCTAGATAACAAGGTTATAGTTGTCATAATAAATGCGAAGGAGAAAGGCATAGTTTTAATGTTTGATTAAGGATATTAATAATGATTTGGTATTGAATTAAGTGTTTTTATATGTATCTTGAACGATCTATCACCTTTGTGCCTAATCGATCCATGGTTCTTGGTCTTCATTGCGGGTATGAATGTGTCATGCGATCTATGAAAGTGATGATATTGCTTGTGTGCTTCTATGAATTGTTTTACCTAGTTAATTTGTGTACGCTCTAGTATATGAATATCTTAGAGGGTCGTCAAATCTCTAACATACATATTCTCCTAGTTTCACTTTCATAGATTATTAGATTTATGATGCTGCAAAACAATTGAGGACAATAGACTTCAAACATACAAGAGGTTTATACAAAACCAAGTTCTTTGTAGTGTTCCAATTAAGTATTTCTAACATGTCTTTTTTAAATATGTAAACAATAGTTAGAATGATCATATATGTAAATGAATGTAGTTGAATGGCATTATATACGAGGACATCAATAAGGTGTGCAAATGTGTGTTTAAACAACTTTTAAGTAACAAAAGAATGGCTAGGAGTTCAATGAACTTTTAATTTGCAATTTATTTGTGGAGGACTATTCTTGCATTTCTAAATTAATCTTAAGGCATCAAAATTATTAATTCAAGGTAGAAAATGCATTGGCATGGGTGCAATAATTGGAATAATAAAATGGGTATCTATCAAAATTTACATGTATACAAATATATATTACTAAAAATATGTGGGGAGATGTAAGTGTATGACTAGTGTTATTAGGAATGAGCTCAAGTTCGTTGAAAGATAGTTCCATTTGATAATATGTAAGTGTATTAAATCATTATAAGAAAAAGGACATAAAAATAAATATGGATTGATACGGTGATGCAAATTTCAGCATTATATTTTATCCCTGCTTTGAGGTGAATCTAAAGCTTAAAATGATCACATATCTCAAAGTATGCAACACTCACAAACATGCATGTGATTTTAAAGGATATTCAAGCCCATATAAAGTAACAATTTCCACTAAATATCATTGTGTGAGTTTATCCTTACAATGTGTGCTCCACATGGACATACAAAATTGAGGGAAATATGCAATCAATATATTCCATCATATCATTAATTATGAGAATAACTATGTAGAAAGTTGAATGTTTTAGTACTGTTGAGGAAGAAAAAGGAGATACTAGTTAAAACAAGTTGTCCCGTCAAAAGTAATAATGTTCCAAGATGCTTGATGGTCATGGGATGGCATGGCATATTATACACAATCATGTTTTAGCTACTCGCTATGATAATTTTTTATGTAGACATAGGTAGGACTATGTGCAATCATAATATAAGAATGTTAGCAATAAAATATTCCATTTCAATGAATCAATTGATTTCATCTACAAAATGTAAGGAACTAAACAAGAGGAAAAACAATAAACTACATATAAGCATGTAAATCAAGTAAAGTAATGACTATAATTAAATACACAATTTAACAAATAAAGAAAATCCTATTGGAAGAGAGGTGTGGCAATTGGATGGGTTCTTGATATCATTGAAGAATAAAGATGTCACCAAGAGAAATAGTGATGTAAGTCATAGTGGCTAGAAATATCTACATGTGAATAAAAGACATTAAATAAATGTATAGAAATAAACCTCTAAGGGTTTAAAAAGAATCAAATAACATATTTAGTCAATAAAGTGGGGAAGGATATGGCTTTCCTATTATGAATCTTAGAACATGGATTAGCCATGTAATATGCAACAATTTATGATTCCCTTAATGCAACAAATTGGACCTTAGAGCATCGTTAAATCATGTGGGTGCAAGAGTATAATGTTATCTTTAAACCATATATTAAAAATGGGTGCACCCGCATGGGTAAGATAGTGTCATAAGAAATAATATTAAAATGAGATCACCAAAAATGATAAATTAAGATAGCTTAACCATCTTTATGAATATGTGATTGTCAACAATAAGTGGTGTCTGTGGATAGGCATGTAGGTGTATAAAATACATGATAAAAAGGGAACAAACAAGATTTTATATGGTTCTATCAAGTAGGTAGACAAGTCTAACAATTCAATTTCGTCCTTATTGTGTTTTATTTTTATCCATGAGTGTATTTTAGTAAGATTTATTTGACTAATATGCATCCTTTATTTCATTATCATTTCATTTTTTTTTTTTTTATAATACCTCTTCTTTGGTCTTCTTAAAACATATCCAATTAAATATATCCATTTTTCACTTTATTGAACATTTTTTGAATCCATTTCACAACATAACTTCATCTATCCATAATTTTGGATGACATCTTCAAATCTAATGTGCATAGCCTAAATCTTAGATAGTCACTCCATAGCAAAATCAAGTCATCATATGTTTCCTGTTGGAATATTCATAATATTTTCTTGTTTATATGTCTTATTCTAGAAACCTCAATATTTCTTCTTAAATGTTAGCATGGATATAACCTTATTCTAATATTATCTAACCGGTCATGATCAAAGAGTCCAATTATGTGTCAAAGGGCATTCAATGTAATGGCACAATCATGTTACATGCACTTTTAAGGTGTCAAATTTAAATGTATTTAATATATATAAAAAATAAAATGTGTCTTCAAACATGTAATGTCACAATTAAAATACTTCATTGTTGAGGCAATCACCAAGTTTCAAACCCTTTTTGGTACAATGTTTTCATGGGCCTTGTTGCTAGGTCATTGGTGTAGACATTAGGGCTTGGAAAGACACCAAGGGGGACACATAAATGTTAGAATACAAGATAGGAATAATATTAATTTGACAAAGTTGGAGAGGAACATGCTAGATGCATATAAATAATTGAAAGAACTCTTGTTTGTTGAGAAGAAACAAAAAGAACAAGAGGGGAGAAGGAGACAAAAAGAGAAAGAATTGCAAGAAGAGATCAATAGTTTGAAAAGGGACATAGAGGCATATTGAACAATTCTAGACATGAATGCAACACTTTGGGAAGCAGAGAAAAAGGAAAGGTCAAAAAGGGAAGGGGGGGTGGGGTGGCAGGAAGAGGAAGATAAAATGGCTTGTACAATGGCTAGTAGAAACAAAGAGGATGGTGGAAGAAGAAAGGGAGAGTACCATATATGTAAGGTGCTCCTATGATAGTAAATGAAGAGGATCATGATGCAACCCTAAAGATAGATGGTAGTTGGATATGACAAGAGGAATGGAATGAGAGAGGAGATCAAATGGAGAAAGTTGAGTTGATCTCATGTTAAGAAACTACAATTAGGTTAAAGGGCCATGAGAAGACTCAAGAAGTATGGTATGGTGCTATTTCCAAAATAGAAAAATATCTTTGGGTGATGGAAGCATTTGGACTATAGGTATGTGCAATAATCCTTATGATATTAAACATGATGGGATAGATAATAAAGAGCAAAACATTACATGATGGAGATGCATTCGCAATGAATAGAAAACCCAAAGTAAAGATGAAGGGTACAAGGATGGATTATCATGCATGGAGAAAAAAGAGGAATCATGAAGACCTATTCAATCCTAAAGTCAAAATGAAAATGGTTTTTTTTTCTAACATGTTTTGTTATAGGTGTTTCCAAGAGGACTTCAAAAAGATATAAAGTTGGGGAGTATGGTGCAAGAGCACCAAGCTTGGAAAGACACCAAGGGGGTCACATGGATGACCTAAAGATTTTGAAAATTAGAATGACCTACAAGGTCCTAAACTATTGTATTAGTGGTCATTAGTGATTTAATAAGTTTTAATTTGAACCAAGATAAGTCAATGTGTTACAAATAATTTACCAATATAATGGTTTAATGGTGTGTAGTCTTAAGGGATTTGATATGGAGTAAAGCATGTACTAAGACCGGTGTGTTCATGAAAGAATATAAGAAGGGTCATCATAGCATAATAGGCTCAACATGGTGTCAAGTTGTCAATAAAGCTTATAAGGGCTAATGCATAAGTTAATAGTGTTTCATGGTTGATTTTAAGTGTTTAAGGATGATAGATCATGAAGGAGTTGTTAGAAACAATAGTCCACCGATATAACTGAGGGGGGTGGGGGTGGGGTGAATTAGTTATCCAGTAATTATCAACCTTAAATAATCTTAACCATTCAATCAAAGTAAACAGCAACCATACATGCACATACACAAATACACTATATTTGTTAACTAGAGAAACCCTTGATCAAATGGAAAACCCCGATGGGAATGATGCCCACAAAATGATATACTAATATAAATATTCCTTGTTAGAGGATGGACCCTGTTAGGAGTCTATTACAACATCTAGTACATATGAGTCCCTATTAGGAGAATTTGAATCCTTGTTAGAAGAGTCTAACCCTGTTAGGAGTTGTAGAAGGCAGAAGCACCCACTATCCAAATAGCTTATGGGGCAAGACCACTAGAATCCCTGTCCAACTAATCTCTCAACTATTCCTTGTAGAATAATTTTTTGTACTATACTTTAACTTCTTTCCTCTATCCTTTCAACTAGACCAATCATTATCAAACCTTGTAGACCATGTCACAAACCTCAAATACAAATATCAAACTTTGGATCACACAATAAAACCTCGACAATGAATTTTCCTTCACCTTCGCTCTGCTCTACTTATCTTTGCATTCTTCTCTTCATGCTTCTTGCAATCAATAATCCATTCCATTTATGATAAAGGAAAATGTTGGGCGAGGGCCCTAGCTCGGTTGGCTAAATCTTCCCTATTGTATGGGGTTGGTCATGGGTTCTAGTCTCCCCTGTCCTTGTGGTACCGATGGGTGTGTCGCGCCAACGCTATTGGTCATGTTAAAAAGTTTACCCAGTGCACTACAATTTATAGGGGGGGCGTGCTGCACCCAATTCCTACAGTCTAATAAAAAAAAGAAGAAGCGAAATTTCCTTCCTTTATACCAAATCCATAAAATAATTCCTTGAGTTGGTCATTACACCTTCTCAATTAATTATTGTAGGACCTCATTAAGAACACGTTACACTTAACGATAGCATTAATCTTTCATTTTGTAACTTGAATAAATTTTTGTATGTGTAATATTATGATGAGAGAGCTTAGCTACATCATCTCTAGAATATCTTCTTCACATCTTTAACTTCAGCTTCTTAGAATAACAACTCTATTAAACAAGTTTACGAGAACATGCCTCAGTAAACTCTATCTTAGAATAGTCTTCACCGAAATTTGCATAACTTCTTCCAAAATTAATATCTTATGCTTCTGAGGTTAGCTGCATATACTAAACACTTAGTAGTGTAGACACCTAAATCTGATTACACCGCTTCGGTAATCTTATTTAGCTATCTCTAAAGGCACCATTAATTAAATTCCTATTGAATTAATCCTTTTGCCATCCCCTAGCTAATTAATTTAATTAATCATCTGTAGTCCTAATTGATAAATTAAATAGCCTATCATTTATTAATTAATCCTATTCTACTATCTAATTTCAAAATCCCCATTTATTAAATAAATCTATTTGATAAATAAAGCCCCAAAATCTAATAACCCCTAAACTATCCTAAACCCCCTTTTTAGCCTAATCCACCCCATCCACCCATACTAACCAAGCTTAGCCACTAACTCACCCACCCTCATTAAATGCCATCCACTTGTATATCTCTAACAAGCTTAATCTAATCCTAAATCACCTCTAATCCCCCCCTAACCTTGTCACATTCCCTAAGCAAGCTTAAGACTTTCCTAAGCCAAGCAAAGTCAACAATCTCAACTCCCTCCAAAATATCCGAACCACTAAGCCTTCAATGCTCTTACAAAAGCCATAAAGATTCTTACAAGCCCATTCATTGCTCTTACAAATCATTATGAAGGGTCTTTATAAAGATATTATCCCTTGAGCCTCCTTTGTTGACTCATCCTTGCCGTTTTCTCCATCCTCTCACCCTATGACATGTGTCACTCCCTGATTGGCTGTAAGGAAGCACAATCCATGTGCTCTCCTCTCATTCAATCTAAGCCCTCCATAAGATTTTTCCCATCCTTGCATCTTAGCCCTCAAACTCTCAAGCCCTTAGCCTATAAATTGAATCCCCTCCCAAGCCATTTCATCACAACCTTTAAGCCAAAGTTATAATGCTAGTTTGAGAACCAAAAGCCATCAACCATACCCTTATAATACCAAATTGAGAGCTCACAAAGCTACCAATTTTCCATTTACTCATCCCCACCATTGAAGCATAGAGCAAGTTTGAGCATACATACCAATCCTTTACTTAGATTCATCCCTAAATCAAGTGACCATCCTCATTGGGAGAGCCATTCTATGGCTCATATTCTCATTTGAGGGTTTCACTTTGTCTCTCATATATGTTATGATTTTTATGCTAGTTAATGCTTTGTTCTCTTAATAGATTAGTATTTCTTGCTAACATATTTCTCATATACATTTTGGCACGCTTGGTTAGATCGCACTGTCCAACTTAACCAACATCCAGGAGTTAACCCTGCTTATGCCTTACCAACTATGCATGATTTCTATGATTAGACCCTCTTGTTTCTCCACATCTTCTTGCATAAGCTTCACTTTAGAGTCATCTTTGTAGGAAAGCCAGCCATCTTTAGTCCTCCCCTTAAGCATTTTAGCTCATCCATCCCATTTAGAACCAAACCATCTAGCCAGCAATCCAAAAACTTCACATCCAAGCCTTCAAAATTGTTGTCACATTGCCAAAAGTTTTCCATTTCTAACATCTTCCAAATCCACCAATCTCACCAAGGTTATCCCTTTGACAGAGCTTAGTCTAGGGTAATCTAGCTTTGTCACTTGTTATCCCTCATCACCTTGAGCTAAAGGTTGGGATCCACAAGTGGTCAATCTTGTGTTCTTCCTAAAGGATCATCAATCTATCCTTAAGTTGACACAATCACCACCAAGCTTGCACATAGGAAAGCAAACCTTTCGTGCTTTGGCAACATATCTTTGAAGTTAGAATCCCCAACCCAATCCTCCTTAGGTTTTTTCATATAGCTTTGCCTCAAGCTAGGAAATCATTTGCATAGAGAAGCCTTCCCCTTTTGCATCCATCAGCATCGTTGCATCTCATCCTTAGGAAACATTCTACATTTTCATGCCACCTGTCACTCGCTTAGCCAAGAAGAAGGAAACAATGGAGCCCTATCATTTGGATCAAACAACATCGCTCCCCTTAAGCAATCAACCATCCTTTAGCCCAGAGAACACCATACCATCACCTACTGACATTGAAGCTTTCATGAACCAACTAGGAAATACAGTATTGGTGAACGCCATTATAGACAAAAACAAGGAAACAATCATGGCTAACTTTCGAACAGACAACATTAAAGCCTTCGACTTTGGAAGACCTCCTCCCCTATCAGAGCCATCTCACCCGTTGTTTGGACAACTCCCACCACCCATAGGCTCTTATAATTTGAATTATCCTCAATATGTGCCAAAAGAAGAGCTTCAACCCACCCCATATGATCCAACAGACCCAAACATACTAGCCTCCACTCACGTTGAAATCTCCCTTCCACAAGCCAATCCAGCCACCACCACTCCACCATTGGTCCATACCACTCCATCCCAAACCCCCTTCGCCCAAAACACCTCATCATTCACTCCCTTCACTATTGATAATGCTGCTCTCCAACCCAGCCTTCTAAATCCACCCATCTCCCAAATCAGTGCTAGCATCTTTGGCCAACCTCAGCAATATACAACCGAGATGCCACCCATGGGGTCAAGTAATCAACCTTTCATCACCCCCAGCTTGTTTACCTCAGCTCAAAACACAATTCCATCATTTCCACTAGGTCCTTAGAGCTCAGTGCCATCAGCCACAAATCCACAAGCTACTACCCTCACTCCACAAAGCTATCAAACCCCACAAGCTACTACCAATGTTCCGCCAAGCTCTCAAGTAACCCAAGCTCCTACCACCACTCTACCAAGCTTTCAAATCCAACCACCAAGCTATCAAACCCCATCAGTTCCATTTCCAAGCTTTCAATTCCCACCACCTCCACCACCAACTAATTTATTACCTCCTATTACCAACTATTTTTCTATGCCACTTCTAGGAGGAAATCCACCACCACCAACCACCAATTACTTGGCCTCTTTTTCCATGCAGATACCTTCCCAAATAGGACACAACCCACTTATATTGGTCAAACTCCTCAAATCCAAAGTCAAGTTCCACAAGCTCCTCGACCCTTCCCCCAAGCTTCACAACCATCTTATACCTTACCTCCACAAAGCAATACATTTATCCCACAACCAACCTATGTTCCTCAATCCCGACCTCAAATCCAATATCAGCAGCAAGCCTCGCAACACATCTAGCAATATGTGCCACCACCACCTCAGCAAACCATCATCCACCATTCAATTGCCCAAGCCATGTACAATCCCTACCAGCCCATACCTCAAAGCCATCCATATTGCATTGCCCCATCTAGCACATACCTACCTCAGGACACTCCTACATTGGGGGCACCCCAGCCATTACTCATTAATTCAGAATGGGAAGCCATGAAGATAGCTTTGAAGAACATCCAAGAAGGAAATGATCCAAAAACCTTCAAATTTGAGAATGTGTGTCCTTACC
Source organism: Cupressus sempervirens (assembly GCA_028749045.1). Lineage (NCBI taxonomy): Eukaryota > Viridiplantae > Streptophyta > Pinopsida > Cupressales > Cupressaceae > Cupressus > Cupressus sempervirens. The sequence goes on along the minus strand of CM053785.1, from coordinate 421,286,722 downwards.
CATTTGACAGAGCCATTACTATGACTCCATTCCCCAAGCATTTTGAGACACCCAAATTTGACAAATTTAGAGGAAAAGGAGACCCTGTCACACATATCAAAGAATTTTACATGCACTGCCAAGAAGTGGCATACGATGACGCCTTCCTCTTGTGTCTCTTTCCCAAAAGCTTGGCCGAACCAGCTCTTGAATGGTTTTATAGAATCCCCTATGGCACAATTAAAAATTTTGCTGAATTATCTAAGGCATTTGTAGCCCAATATGCCCATCTTTTTGAAACAAAGCTATCAGTAGTTGATCTTGTCCACACTAAGCAAAAAGGTGGAGAAAGCCTTCCCGAATATCTGCAAAGATGGAAAACCCTTACCACCCGCATATCTTGCACCTTGCCAGAGCGCCATTTGGTGAAAATGTTTATTGATAATGCCCATCCTAGCTTGGCTCACCACATGACCATGAACTATTTGCATACCTACAAAGATATCACAGAGAAAAGAATGATCCTTGAGCAAGGACTCATTAAAGATGGTGTGGTCAAGATTTACAAGGAAGCCAACCAAAATCAATCACATTCCAATGACAAGTCTAGGTATTGGAACAAAAACAAGCATGTTGCAACAGATGTCGTCACTGACACCAGACATGTGAATATTGTTGGTCCTTCTCAAAACCAGTCCAACCCACCATATCAACCAAACAATCAGTAAGCAATCAACTACCAACAGCAGAATAACCAAAGCTATCAAAACCACAATCCAAGACCCAACTTTCAAGGGTCTAGCAATCAAGCTAATGCCATCAATGTAGCTGTAGGGAAAAAGCCTAGATTCCAACCTACACCTAGAAACCATACACCCCTTGGTGAGCCATTAGATGTCATTTTTGAGAAATTAGTCAAGGAAAACCTCATCAAATTTCTTCCTACCCAGCAAATTGACCCAAGCCAATCCAAAGCTACATGGTACAAAGATAATGAGTACTTCAAATTTCATAGGGTAAAAGGTCACACTACCCTTAGATGCATGAAACTAAAAGATTATGTGCATGACCTCATTGATCGGAAAGAAATCACTGTTGGTGCCCAAACCTCTCCCAATGCAGGCTTACAGATCTATCAAAATGCTTTTCCTCCTCACAACAACCAAAATCCTGGAAAAGCACCTATCCAAGCCAACAACAACAACACCAACAACCGCCAGCCAAACCAACAGCATGGGAAGAACAATGACCACACTTCATCCTATATAGACTATGGTAGCCTCATAGGTTGTATATCCAAGAAAGAGCCTTCTGTCAATGTTATCAATATCTAAGGACCAAACAATGAGTGTGTAGTCACCACTCGAAGAGCGTGATTTAACATCGTAGGCCCACCAATGTCACCAGCACCATCAACTCCATCAAAAAGCCAGTACAATATCTTGAAACACCTTGGGAACATGATAGCCCAAATCTCCATTCTAGACCTTCTCCACATTAGTCTTGTGTACAAAAACATCCTTAACAGTACTCTCATAGAATCCTGTGTCCCTTCAGATATCAACGCTACTAATTTTGTAATCTTGTTGGACACCTTTCATCCTCATGTGCCCTATCTTTCAAACCCACCGACATACCTGTGGTCGAGCCAGATCACACCCTTTCGCTTCGCATAGCCATCATGGTATCCAATTTTGCCGTAAAAAGAGTAATGATAGATAATGGATCAGCCTTGAATATTTGCACCCTAAAATTCATAAAACAAGTTGGGTATACTGAGGCAGATATTGTCAGTGAGGTTATCACCATCAAAGCTTATGATAACTTGAAAAGAACCACAGAAGGAACTATTTTGCTGCGAATCAAGGTTGGGCCAGTCATCCAAGAGACACTCTGCCATGTTATTGATCTAAACCTACCATTTAACATCCTCCTCAATCACCCATGGATTCATACCATGAAAGCCATTCCATCCACTTACCATCAATGCGTCAAATTTTTGCATGAAGGCACTGAGGTAACCATCCATGTCGATCTAGAACCCTTTGCTTACTGCAATGCGGTTGAAGCTTCATATACAAACCATTGCCCTGGAATTGATATCGGCACATCCATCGCCAGCTCATCCCACACTTGTAATGACCCAAAAACCATCCTCGCCTCCACCCTGTTGACCATGAAGATCAATAACAAAGGCTGTGGAGAGTATAGTCTGTCAGATGCATTTGTTGTTGGGGCACTCCCACTTGATCCACATGCCCATGGACGACCAACATATCACAAAGCTAAGGAGATTCCACCTCCTCGATAAAAATAGTTTGGCCCAACAACCTTTGTAACCTCGAAAATCCCTCTTCATGAGGAGCTCACTCCAGATATCAACAACTAGTTACATAAGGATGCACCTCAAAGAAATCAAGCATGCCTTGATCACTTCAACTAGAAGTATCCCCAAGAACATAAGATCATCACTGACAAATGGAACTATCAAGGTGGTGGTCTAGGACCAGAAGAAAGAGGCATGCAGTGCCCCATCGATGCACACAAGTGGGAATTGAAGTCAGGTCTTGGCTTTGGCATACCCACAACTGGGGACACCTATACGGACGGTCACGCTTTTTCAAACATTCACCGCGACCTTGTCAAAATCAAAGACATTCTTGAGGAAGTTGAAAAGAGAGCCTACGATGATATCCCAGACCAAATCTCCCTCAAAGACTCTGTTCTCCAAGAACTATCCATCCACCTCATTGACCTACCACTCGCCCATCCACAACTCATAGATTGGGACCAACCAAGTGTCATACACATTGATGAGTTCACATCAGAGGAAGCACTTCTGAGATTCATGGGAGCCGAAACTCCTCATAAGAAAATAAAGCCAGATTCTACCTATATCTACAAGCTAGATCCCAAGGGGTATTTTGGAGAAAATCCCCACCCTAGTTCCGATACACCCAAAACTAGAACTAAGGTGAATCCGAGACTAGCTAAGGCAACAAAGAGAACCCCTCAGCAAGAAAATCTAGAGCCACAAGAAGAACATGAGGATTTAGCATTACCTCCTCAAGATAATTGACCAAAGGTGTCTTCTATTCTAATTGAGGATACTAGAGAAGTCAACATCGATTCTTTAGAGATCCCCAGACTTGTTCACATTGTTGAATCCCTATCACAAGACCAAGCTGACCTCCTCTTTGAGGTCTTAAGAGAGAACGTTGGCCGATTTTCATGGTCATATCAGGACATGCCAGGACTTGATCCAAAGCTTGTAGTTCATCATCTTGTAGTCGATCCAAAGATCAAGCCCGTCAAACAAAAGCTTAGAAAAATGCACCCCAAGGTAGAACTACTAGTCAAAGTTGAATTAGAAAGAATGTTAGTTGCTAAGGTTATCCGACCTATCGACTACTCAGAGTGGATCTCCAACATGGTCCCCATCACTAAACCTTCTGGTAACATCAAAATCTACACTGATTTTAGAGATCTTAACAATGCTTGTCCAAAAGATGATTTTCCCTTGCCTAACATAGATATGATTGTAGATCTTATAGCTGGACATGAAATTTTGTCCCTCATGGATGGATTTTCTAGGTACAATCAAATCAAGATTGCAGAAGAGGATCAGCATAAGACAACATTCACTACCCCTTGGGGAACCTTTTGCTACAACATGATGCCTTTTGGCCTAAAGAATGCAGGGGCTACCTATCAAAGAGCTATGACAGCCATTTTTCATGATCTCATCCATAGCATTTTGGAGGATTATGTGGATGATATCTTGGTCAAATATCATACCTTCATGGATCATCTTGCTGACTTGGAGAAAGTCTTTGATAGGTTAGCCAAATATCATCTCATGCTAAATCCCAAGATGTGTGTCTTTGGGGTCACATCTAGCAAGCTTCTAGGCTTTATAGTTTCTAAATGAGGTATAGAGATCGACCCCAAGAAGGTCAAGGCTATCTTAGACATGCCTCCTCCCCAGACACTACGACAGCTTCGCTCTCTTTAGGGAAAGCTTCAATCCGTCCGGTGCTTCATCTCCCAGCTTGCCGATAAGTGTACACCATTTGCACATTTATTGAAGAAGGATGAGAACTTCAAGTGAGATCCTTTATGTCAACGCAACTTCGATCATCTCAAATAGTATCTCACTAATCCCCCTATCTTGGTTCCACCAGTTCCTAGTCATCCCTTGATCTTATACATATCAGCAATGCCTACTGCTCTAGGGGCACTTCTAGCATAGCTTGATGACTACGGCAGAGAAAGAGCCATCTATTACATCAGTAGAACCCTAGTTGGTTATGAACTCAAGTATACTCCTATGGAAAAATCTTGTTTGGTAGTTGTTTTCTCAACTCAAAAGCTTCGCCATTACATGCTAAGTCATACCATCCAACTAGTCTCCAAGATCGACCCTCTCAAGTATATGCTCTCCAAAATAGCACTTATAGGCCGTTTGGCCAAATGCGTTATGCTCCTTAGCGAATTTGACATCCAGTATGTGGATAGAAAGGCAATCAAAGGGCAAGCTATAGCAGATCGCCTAGCTGATGCGCCTCTAGTAGATACATATCCTTTGATCACAAAATTTCCAGATGAGCATATCTGTCTAATTGAAGAATAGCCCCCATGGAAACTTTATTTTGATGGCTCATACACATCTTGTGGATTAGGGGCAGGAATATTGTTGGTCACACCTAATGGAGATTACATTCCAAAAGACTTCAAGCTACAATTCCCTAGCACCAACAATATAGCTGAATATGAGGCTCTCATAGCAGGATTAAAGATAGCTGCAGAATGGAACATCACTGAATTACAAATCTTTGGTGATTCTCAGCTCATCATCACGCAAGCCCTAAATGAATATCAAACCAAAGATGAAAAGCTATTACCCTACAAAGAGCTAGTTGATCAGCTAACCCAACATTTTACAAAGCTTCAGTTTACACAAGTGCCTCGAATATAGAACAAAGTAGCAGATGCTATGGCTACTATTGGCTCGCTCTTGGAAATTCCCCAAGCAGCTACACAGTATGAGTTTTTAGTCGAGCAGCTCCTCACACCTGCCTATGCGAATGAGGATTCAAACCGTGTTTGTATCTTGGTTGGTCCCCAATCCCCTTGGTACCATGAGATTCACGCTTACCTTAACAATGGTATCATATCCCCTCACCTCACACATACCCAACGCCAAAACCTCATCCAAAAATCATCCCGCTATGTTTTCATAGCCAATACCCTATATCATCGGGGTTATGACGATACTCTCTCTTAATGTTTAGACCAAAATGAGGCTGCAATGGTGTTAAAAGAAGTACACTCCGACCTTTGCGGTGCCCACACAAGTGGTATTGTCCTAGCGCGAAAAATCCTTAGAGCAGGCTACTATTGGCCTACCATTGAAGAAGACTCCTGTGACTTTTTTAGAAAATGTCTCCCATGTCAACAACATGCAAATCTTGTGCATGCTCCAGCATAGGATCTACAGCCTATTGCACCACCTTGGCCTTTCGCTTGTTGGGGCCTTGATCTAGTTGGAACTATCACACCCCTCTCATCTGATGGACATAAATGGATAATAAAAGCTATAGACTAATTCACTAAGTGGGTGGAAGTAGTCCCCCTAGTATCAGCTATAGGAGTTCAGGTCCCCAAGTTCATCTTGTACCACATTGTTTGTTGCTTTGGTATCCCATCCACCATCTTCACAGACCATGGAGGTAATTTTGAAAATATCAATATGGAAGAATTATGCACTTCCCTCCACATCCATCACTGCTTTTCTAGCCCATATTTCCCACAGGGTAACGGCTAGGTAGAGGCAACTAACAAAACCCTCCTCAAAATCCTAAAGAAAGTTGTCAATGATTTCAGCTACGATTGGCACCTACAAATAAATCCAGCCCTATGGGCCTATTGAACCTCCTTTCGTACATCCACAGGAACAACTCCATACTCCTTAGTCTATGGTATTGAAGTGGTACTACCTATAGAGGTTGGACTTCCCTCCTTGCGCATATCTTTGCAAGGGAAAATATCAGATGAAGAATACAAAGTAGCTCAGCTCACCCAGCTAGATCTCTTAGATGAGAAGTGACAACAAGCCTATGATCATCTCACAGTCTATCAAACTCATCTCAAAAGGAATTTCAACAAGAAGGTGCTTCCACGACACTTTCAGCCAGGTGACATGGTCCTCAAAGAAAACATGAAAGTCCAAGTAAATCGAGAAAAGAAAGGCAAGTTTGAACCTACATGGCTTGGTCCTTATGTTGTCACTGCATCCTTTGGCTCCGAAGCCTACCAGCTATCTACACCAGAACGAGAACTCTTGAATGATCCTACTAACATCATTCATCTCAAGAAGTTCTATGCTTAAAGATCCTTGGTATACCCATCTTTTGAAAAATACAAAAAAAATAGTAAAGAAAAATAAGCGTCCAATGGTGAAAACTTGGCAATTCAAGCGCCTTGGATAGGTACCTTGGTGAAAACTTGGTAATTTAGGCACCTTGTGTACTACGACTAATCCATTATCTATCACTATCCTATCCCTCATCCATTTACTCACCATCCCATAACACACTTGCTTGTTCCTTTGGTGTTCCAACCAAATATCCAAAATCTGATGAAGCTTGTAAATACCTTCTTGTACAGCTTGTAAATCTTGTACCTCAGCTTGTAAATCTTGTACCCCAACTTGTAAATCTTGTATCATCTCTTGTATCATAGCTTGTATATCCAAATCTTGTCCAAATCTTGTACCATATTCCAACTTGTAAATAAGCTTGTATCCTAGTTTGTATCCTATCACATGCACACAAAGAATCCCATTTTCCTTAAGCTTTTCGCAAACCATCTACCTATCTGCCTATCAACTATTACAGACATCCCACCCTTCACCAACATTTCCATCTTACAAAACCAAAACATGAACAACCTTGTACATTTGTAACATATCTTGGTCTGTCAGCTTGTACATCCTCTTTAGCTTAGTACCATTGTATCTATCCAGCTTTCGTGTTAGTTCCTCCTTGATCAACATCTTGCACACATCGCACAACCCTTGGTTAGCTATTCCAATGCATCCTTTAGCTAGATCTCCTGTCACCAAAGTGTTATCCTTCTTAGTTCAGCTTGCCAAATGCATCACTAATCCAGATCCATCAGCTTAGGTGCTCTCTGATAGATCCTTGCAGGATATAGCTTTCCTCATGTCTGATCTTGGTCTGTTAGTACCTCATCCCACCCATCTCGTTGGCAAACGGTTCTCTTTTGGATTTTTGCTTTCTTTTGATTTGGAATCTTCCCTTTTGGGTCTTGAAGTATCTTTTCCAAGCAATCTCCTTGTTCCCTCCTCAAGGTTGCCACGATCTTCCATATCATGGTATACTACGAATGGGGCAATCTGAGCATAAGGTCTTGATCAAGTCTTTTTTTTTTTTTTTTTTCTGCTTGTGGGTTACCCAGTGTCGGTTCCACTCTGATTCTTCTGAGATTCATATGTGATGCTGGGGAAATCCTTGCGTGTTTGTTATGAGTCTGTCTGTTAGTCCTCTAGACAATTGGTGAAAAGGCCTTGATGTTCTTGGTAACCTTGGCAATTACCCAACAGTCCTATAGCAAATCTAGTGCTCAACTACATGGTGGTACTTCTCTTTGAAGTATCCCCCTGCTAAAAAAGCTTCAATGGATTCCCTTCATCTCCATTATCCCCCATCCATATCCAGCATTCGTCTCTCCTACCCTAGCTTATGCATCAGTATCTCTTTGAATCAATCTTCACTTTTAGCTTTAGGGATCCGCAATCCTAGTCTTAGGGATCCACCAATCCAATCAATCCACCAAGCCTCACCTTTCAAGATCCACAATCCTAGTCCTAAGGATCTCCAAAAACCATCTTCTGCCAATCTGACTCTTTGAAATCCTGTCGCATCAGCTTTATCATCCCATCATCCATCTTCCTATCCTGGATTCCTTTTTATAGCACTCTGCTCCTTCATCCTCCACCTTCCCTAAAGTCTTAAGCTTGCTTCCTCTTGTGCCTCTGATCCTCCCTTTATCATTCTCCCTTAGTGAGAGTTTGAGCTAATTCAGCCCCTTCTCTTTTCCACTCTGAGTCTCCTTGCTTATTCCAGATTCTTGTATTTTTCAAGAAGTCATCGAGCCTCATTTTCTCTCCCCGCTGCCTTCTTGAGGGGGCATCTCTAAGTCTATTCTCTCCTCTTCTTATCTGAGACTGGAGCAACCTTGTTGCTAAAACATCTTCCTCCTGTCATCTCCATTTGAACTTCTTTGAAATAGTGTTGTCTCAACACTATGTCAAAGAGGGGCAAAATGTAGACACCTAAATCTAATTACACCGCTTCGGTAATCTTATTTAGCTATCTCTAAAAGCACCATTAATTAAATTTCTATTTAATTAATCCTTTTGCCATCCCCTAGCTAATTAATTTAATTAATCATCTATAGTCCTAATTGATAAATTAAATAACCTATCATTTATTAAGTAATCCTATTCTACTATCTAATTTCAAAATCCCCATTTATTAAATAAATCTATTTGATAAATAAAGCCCTCAAATTTAATAACCCCTAAACTATCCTAAACCCCCTTTTTAGCCTAATCCACCCCATCCACCCATACTAACCAAGCTTAGCCACTAACTCACCCACCTTCATTAAATGCCATCCACTTGCATATCTCTAACAAGCTTAATCTAATCCTAAATCACCTCTAATCCCCCCCCCCCCCCAACCTTGTCACATTCCCTAAGAAAGCTTAAGACTTTCCTAAGCCAAGCAAAGTCAACAATCTCAACTCCCTCCAAAATATCCCAACCACTAAGCCTTCAATGCTCTTACAAAAGCCATAAAGACTCTTACAAGCCCATTCATTGCTCTTACAAGCCATTATGAAGGGTCTTTATGAAGATATTATCCCTTGAGCCTCCTTTGTTGACTCATCCTTGCTCTTTTCTCCATCCTCTCACCCTGTGACATGTGTCACTCCTTGATTGGTTGTAAGGAAGCACAATCCATGTGCTTTCCTCTCATTCAATCTAAGCCCTCCATAAGATTTTCCCCATCCTTGCATCTTAGCCCTCAAACCCTCAAGCCCTTAGCCTATAAATTGAATCCCTTCCCAAGCTATTTCATCACAACCTTTAAGCCAAAGTTATAATGCTAGTTTGAGAACCAAAAGCCATCAACCATACCCTTATAATGCCAAATTGAGAGCTCACAAAGCTACCAATTTGCCATTTACTCATCCCCACCATTGAAGCATAGAGCAAGTTTGAGCATACATACCAATCCTTTACTTAGACTCATCCCTAAATCAATTGACCATCCTCATTGGGAGAGCCATTCTATGGCTCATATTCTCATTTGAAGGTTTCACTTTGTCTCTCATATATGTTATGATTTTTATGCTAGTTAATGCTTTGTTCTCTTAATAGATTAGTTGTGTGTTTTCCTACAAAATTTTTTGTTTCAATGAAACAATCATTTTCTCAAGCATTTTCAAAAACCTAGATGTTAATATTTTGAGAGATTATTGTTGAATTAAATAGTATCATGAATTGGGGTCATTGTTTCAGTATCCTATACAAAAAGTTCCATCAACTTGAAATAAAACTGTCAAAACCTTGACCAAGGTTTCCAATGAGCCAATAATGCAAAACCTCATTTGGTTTACAAGAAGTTCATCTCTATATTAGGAAGGGATATGAAATGACTTCCAAATTGTGTGTCCCTTATGTTGCAAGGAATCATGCAAGGATTGACACATGAGATGGAGGGTTGAATGGGATTGTGAACAGTAACAGTGGAGAGAAAGTTGTAACAAAGTTTTGTAAACGAGGTCTTGTCCACACAAAGGGTGAGTAGCATGTATTAAGTAATTGATGAGAGAGCATTAAGGAAGCTTGAGGATGGTTGGTATTAGTTGGGAGTCTAGGGAATATCATTAAGATAGTTTGCAATAGAATGTTTGGGGACTATCACAATGGACATAAACAAAGCAATGTGTCATGTTTGGTAGCATAGTGCTTATGAATCTAATGTGTAGGAGAAAAGTAGACATATTTTAAATGGAGTCTAAGATTTATCTCTATTTCTAGGGAGAAGGGGACACAAGGTTTGGAGTTTATAAGTGATTTTCATAATACTATTGCAAGTGACTATCATAGGGACAGTGTATAGTGGTCATTTTGCTAGTGAACCAATTTGGGACAAAGTGTTGGGTCTCTTGGTCATTTAATGTAGTGTGTAAAGGTTATTTTTGATGGTATGGTATAAGGGAATCCAAAGGCAAGGGATTTGATCCAAGATAGGGTCTATAGGTGAATGAGTTCAACGAAAATTGGAATAAGGATAGTCACAAAATAATGAGTAATGATCAAAAAGATTGATCTAGTTGCAAGAAGAGGTTGATTGGTGTAGGAGCACCTTTTATGTAAGGGTCGCCTTGCATCACCCAAAATTATTTTTGTTTATTTATTTTTCAATAAGGGTTGTTTCAGTGCAGAGTTGTTAATTTTGGAAACTTACTTTTTTAGTAAGTTGGTCATCTGTGCTCATAATGTTCCAATTTCATAGATGGAGGTTCATCTTAGATATATCAACCTACTAGTTGAGTTTCAATGTAAATACCATATGTATTAGTGAATTCATCAAGGCATTATAGATCAAGAGTTTTCATTTTCAAAAAAAAGTTATAATAGCCAATCAAAGCTATAGTTAAAAATTGTATAACCTCCAAAAGTTGGGCTACCTAAAATTATAATTTGAAATTATTTTGAGTCGAATCTAATGTAATAAATGTGAAAAATAAAATAATTTAAGGTTGGTCAACCTCAAGGGTTAGGGCTAAATTTTACAACCTTCCCGAGCAGTGGAAAACTTCCTATATAAGGAAGGCATGTAGGGTTGTCTAGATTAGTTATGGGTGGTTATTGGTGGCTCTATCTTATAGAAGATTGTAAGGAAAATGACCATGTGGCTTCACATATTATATTTCTAAAATCTTTAATTATATAATTTTGGAGATAATAAGAAGCCCATTTTTTGTTCTCTCAAATTATTATTCTTTCTCTTTTTTTTTTACATGTTTGTCATATTAAAGGGAGCACACTTCATCAAGTGAGTAGACAGATCACCAACTTTGAGGAAATTTTCACTAGGACCTATTAGAAATTAAAGTCCACCAAGATAACTGAGAGAGGGATGAGGCTGAATCATTTATGCAATTAAAACAACTCTCAATGCAAAAACCATAGAAAGATAACCATACACAATAACACCATATCTATTAACTAGGGAAACCCTTGATCAGAGGGAAACCCCCAATAGGGATGGTACCCACAAGATAATGTACTAATATAAAAATTTCCTTGTGAAAGGATGGACCCTATTAGGAGTCAATGAAATATATTTAGTACATATCAATCCCTATTAGGAGACTTTGAATCCCTATTAGGAGATTCCAACTCTATTAGGAGGTGTGCAAACGCTATTAGATTTGTGCAAAACTTGTTAGGAGTTATTTAGGAAGATAAATGGACCTACTATCCAAACATATTTACTACTATCCTCACTAAATAAGACAATGGTACATCAACACTGTCCAACAACAACTTCTTTTCTAGATATAGTTCCTTGTCATCTCACCATGCCTCAACTACACCAATCACTTTCTCTAATCCGAAATATGTTTGCATGTAAATTCACACAGTATAATATTCATATTGGACCTTACTCTCAAGTTCACATATCACAAAATGATCTCACTGATGTACACAATATCTTTACTAGATGATTTCAACCAAGGAAGTCATCTTTCCTTTATACCAAGTCCTAAAAAGAATTATTGAGTTATCCTTGAGGCTTTCCAAATTTACAATAATAATATAGGACTAGCTTAAGATATTAAATTTATGTGCTACATTACAATATTACATCATTTGAAAATTACACACAAACTATCATCTCACAGTCTTCATAACTCTTCACTCACTACTCATCTAGATGTGTGTGATTATTCTTAGTATTTTCATCATGTCTTCTATCACTGTCCAAGTCTTCTTAACAAGATTCTATCTTTCTTAGGAGATACAATCCAAACAATAGTAATCACTTCCAAAAAACACTATTTGAATGTTTCCTTTACTAAAACCATCATATCTCTATCTAGTCTTCATATTTCCATATGCACTCTTAACTATAGCATCGAGAGACTCTCTATAAAAAATTCCCAAGTGCGCATAAGCTCATCTACATTCCTCAAACCATGCAAGGCAAAACTTTGTCTACTACTCATCCAATCTTCACAGAATAACTAGTACGTTGACATTAATGACAAAACTATATCATGAATGCAACACATGACCTTTGAATGATAGAATGATATTGAGGGAAGAATTGGTTTCTTGCAAATAAACTCTTATTCTACCAACTTCTCTTGACCAAACATTGGTCTTCTTTGTCTTAGAACATACTCCAAGTGACATAACTCCACTTCTCAAATAAAAACCCTTCAAAACTCAATAACACACTATTACCCTCATTGATGCAATAGTCAAGGTTCCTTAGGGTAAAAATCATTTCATAACTAATATTTCAAGTTCCATATATAACTACATCTAAGATGATCAGTGTACTTGCAGAATAGTTTTCTTAGTTTGTGACAATTATAGACCAAAGTTTCAATATCTCAAAAAAAAATTATGTGGCCTATCAAATCTGTTAGAAATAGATAATACTGAGAGGGGGTATGAATCAATATTCTACAAACTTTTTCCTACAAGTGGATATTATTAATTACTTTGCAACATGCACATGAAAGTAAACAAATAATGTTGAACAGTAAATAAAACCATACATAGACAGAACTCATAACACCATTATGTGTTAACTAGGGAAACCATGGCCAAGGGAAAACCTCGATGGGGATGATACTCACATATTGATCCACTAAAAAAAAGTATCTGGCTAAGGATATTGATCCTATTATGAGTCTATCAAATACATATAGTGTCTCAAGTCCTTTTTAGAGGACTAGGTCCTGTTAAAATCCACAACCTAGTTAGGAGTTGCTTCAACCATGTTAAGAGTTGGTAGAACAATTACAATGTATGCAAGAAGAGCCCACTACCCTAATATGCAACATACAAATAAGTTAATTTCTTCACAAGTATAAATATACATACAATATAGTCTCACTATTGCACTTTGCGAATCTTATGATCATACACCAGATCTCGCATCATATAAAGCTTGCATATACATAAAATTCCTTCATAATAGTTCACATCAGATATTCACTTCATACTAGTTGAGCAATATATGATATTCACTTATGCCTTGCAAATTATCAAAACTCTTGATCAGTCAGCTTTGAAGCTTCCAAATGCTTGGCTAATTATAAAAATAACTCAGGGGTAAACATCTAGGATGTTGTCCTGACATAGTTAAGTAATTATTTTGTTACCAAAATAATTCCTTAATTCATACAATTCATTTTATTGTCTTGTTTTTCTCTTCTCTATCAATTACCTATACTAGTAATTCCTCTATAACTATCATCATACTGTCTGTACATATCTATGCATTAACATACATCATCATGACACTATCAACTATCAGGCCTCAACTACACATGTGCTAACTTGTACTCTATCATCTGTACATACTGAATCTATCTCTGTGCTATTGCAAACTGTCCAATACTTAGACAATTTTATGTTTCTTATTTCATACTAAAATATCACAATATATATATTTCTATAAATGAAAACACCCACTCATCTTCCCAAACATATTACCAACAATCTCCCCCTTTGGCATTGATGGAAATATTTGGGAAAATTGGATGATAAGTCCCAAAATGATGTCATACAAAACAATAATAAATACAAAAAGATACTACTCAAAATTGGCCTTCAAAACTTGAAAATTCTATTCATCTCTTGATGGATCATTACATTCCTTATCTCTCCTTTTACAATAATTTTCTATATACATATCGAATATCCCCTTTACATGTATATACATTATTATACAATTTTCCTTTACATTCTTCTCCCCTTTTAACATCAATGACAAAGTTGTCCAAAATTATACAGTCAAAACAAAATTGTGTTACCTTACTCTATCCTAATTTGAGATTCTTGATATGTAGTTTACAAAACCAAGTTTCAACTTCTCGAGCTCCTTCTTCCAATTCTCTTTTATTGTATCAAATATATTGATAAGTGTGCACATTGTATATGATGTAACTTCTACTGTGCTTAAATCTATGTAGGCAAATTTGTCATAGTATGCATTTGTTGCAAGACACTCCTCCAATTGCCTCTACAAAATGCTAACTTTAGGAGATAAATATTCTCTAGGATAGAGAATCTCCCGATTGCCTTCTCCTTTTCAAATTTAATTCCTCTAATAGCATTCTGAATTATCTCCATCTCAGCTTCAATATCTTCAATGCTCACATTAGGCTATTGTAATCTGATAGTGAGTGTTTGATGCTCACTCATTCTGCTTTTGATCAAGTTATCAACCTCTAATAAGTAATTGTAAGACATTGCACATTGTCCATATAATTTATTTACTTCATCTATGCACTTCCTCAGATCCTTTATGCAAACATTCAAAGTTTGCAAGTCATTTTTGACATTTATGCATACTATGTCAAACAGTGATGCATCATGCTTAGTCTAAGCTTGCATTGAAGCAATATCAAACAAAGTGGTGAACTCTGCATTAAAATATCTTATCATTTCCTTATCCTTCTTTTGAATGTCAGGTTTTGCAATAGTGGTATGTATTGTCATTTGCATTCTTAATAGACTTGTTCTTCTCTAATAATTTGATCAAAGAAGTCATCAGCACCTTTTGATCATCATCCTCATTAGATACTATAGGAAATTTAGATGTTGGGGTAGCTACTATAATAGGTGTAACTACTTGAAATTCAATAATTTTCTCTTCTAATCTCCAATGCTCTTCATTTATTTTTTCTTGTTTTTTCCTTTTCTTTTCCTCTTCTTTTCAACATTTCTCTTCTCCTCTTCCTCATCTTCCTCTTCATTAGAGCTAGAATAGGTAGTAATATTGCCAACAATGTTACTCCCATACTCTAAAAAAGGATTTTATTTATTATCTACAGTTATATGAATACTATCCACTTGCATGGATTTAAGTCCCAATAACTATATGTGGAGGTGAGTTAAATTGTTGAGTTTCTTCAACCTCTTCTTTAGCATCTGTAGGTGTATTGACCTCAACATACACTGGGCTTTCTCTTTCTAGTTGTGCACTCTCCTTCTAAGTGGCTTTTGGCATAGAAGTCATATATCTAACTATGTCTCCTATAGTTTCCTTATTTACCTCCTCATAATTTCCTCCCATAAGAAGAATTTATCTTTTCTTGTTTCTCAAAAAGGATCAATACCTTTCAAAATACTCTCTACATCATCATCAGTGCTCACTTCACATAACTTCTTAATTAGATTTGTTCTTAACTTCATATTATCTTCTACAAGTCTTCTCTTTCTATTCAACAGCCTATTATACAAGTGTCCAGGTATCTTATTATGAATACTATCAAATCTTTTATTCCCTAGAATCATGTTCCTTACTATAGTATTCTCTAATTTCCTTCTATCCATGTTACTATACAAACATTAATACTTATTTAATTGAAAAAAATTGTCATTCTTAATGATCTACATATTCAGATTTTTAAACTTAGGTTTCTAGGCTTTCTTACCAGTTGATGTTTTGCATTCACCAACTACTTGTTCAACAATATTTTCTTCAATCTCTTCTTGAGACTCATCAGATTCACTAATATGAAGTGTTTTTATTCTCTTTCCTAGACCACTAGTGGTTTTCTTGGTCCTTTTCTTAGGAGATGGTGTAGATTCTTGCTTTACTTTCACCAACCTTTCATATTTTCTTTGCGTAGATGTTGTAACTACCACATATTCATCAAGTTTCTTCTTCTATCCAGATGGCTCTCTGACAGGTTGCACTTATGGAACTATGACATAGGGTGTAGTATGTATCTATGTATTAGATCCTACTATTGTTACTCCCCTTGAAGGTGTTGTAATGAAAATAGGAGTAGCTTCCAATACCTCTGTTTGACTGCTAGCCTTCATCTCCAAGGCTATACCCTTTATCTCATCAAATTCCTACCTTGTCATTCCTGGTCCCTTAAGAATGAATTCTATCCTTTTCTCAACATTCTTCTTGATTTCCTTGTTGTGAAGCTCATAGTGAACATCCTTAATTTTTTCTTCATATGTTCCCCATCTATAACATTCAGTGTCTCTTTCTTATTGAACTATAATCTTTGCATAACCTTCAATGAGTTCTTCACTCATTTCATAACCCATAGGTTCTTTGAATTTAACTCTTGGGTCCACTACCTCCATACAGGTTGTATCAATTTTTACCATAAAGTACATTTCATCCTTTAACTTTTCTACCATAGTAGGAGGGATTTTGTATCTTTGTTTCATTTCCAACTAAAAATTCTTCATCATTCTGTTTATGTCTGTCTCTAACATCTTCAAGTCTAGCCTTGTACCCCTAAGTGATCATCTTCATGGTGCACTCATTACTATCCCAACTTGTCATTCTATGGAATTGCTTGGTTGCTTGGAAAAAAAAATAGGTCAGTAAAGACTCAAATCTTGCACATATTTACCTTTTTCTTTTCAATAGCCATCACATATGTTGCATGTAAAAATCTTGCTAGCACATAATTTACCCTTGAACTGTGATAGAGCGTGTATCCAATAATATTTCTGAAGACTCTAACTCTAGTGTTCTCAATTAGGTGAACTCTCATATTTCTACCATCAAATTTAGTTTTCAAATTTGTTTAAACATTCTACCTGACATTTCTTTCATTTACTAGATTACAACCTTCATTTCTCAATCAAGTAACCTTATGAATTAGGTCACTATCAACTACAACAAGTATATCTCCTACCCAAAACATTTCTTCATGTACTCTACTCAAAATAATTCTACTCCATTCGTGATTGTTGAATTCTATATAAAAAATATACTTGATCAGGTTCAACTCATTCAAGTATGAAAATTTGGGTTTCAAGGTTAGGTTTCCATTGTACATTATACTTAAATCCTTATGAATGTCTTCATCTCCAATACTCTCAAATTTATAGTGAATGTAACTTTTAACATCTTCCACATGAAGTACATTAAGTGGGATTTGCGAGAACACTTCCAGAGGATCATCAATAAGAGAAAAAAATGGATGTTTATTAAATTTGTACCTTGGCCTCTTACTAACATCACATATAGACTGGCTTTCCATTATGCTAACTAAATATGTTGAAAATTCCAACTAAAAGCTTCAAAAAATACCTTGATTATTGCATATTAGGGCTTCTTCAACTTCACACTTCAGACACTTTAGTTTACTCTAAATCCACTGTCAAATTGCTCACAAATGCTCTAAATTCTTTACATGAACAAATAGTATTGAAAATCTTGTTCTCTATCCTTAAATCATTTCAAGTTTAACTTCACATGAAATGTGTATCTACTTCATCTTTAAAAGTTGTTCCTGATTACTAGTAAGATTGCTTTCTTCCATAAAACTTACTGTGATCATAAAAATGCATGCGCACTTGACCATAGCTTACTTACTATGTCCTCTACCTTTTTCTTGTTGGAAATATAATAGGAGTAACTAAGAGGGGAGGGGTAAATTAGTTACCACTAAAAAAATTCCAAATCCCTTAGATGTCAATTCAAATTTCCTAATAACTCAAATCCTTCCACAACTCAATTAGAACTAGATATTCACTATAACTCAGTTAACAAAGAAATCTTACAATATTAACGTGTCTTATTCTTTAGTAACTTAGTTGCAAAAAGATAAAGTAGTAAGAAAATAACATGAACACATGAGACACCAAGATTTAACATAGAAACCCAATTTGGGAAAACCACCAATGCAACTAGTTACAACTTTTCACTCTTTTGAAGTAAGCCCTATTAGGAGCCAACCCTATTAAAGGTTACAAAACACATTGTTAGGTGTGACCCTATTAAATAATTTGAATCACCTTGTTAGGAGTGGCCTTGTTAGAGGTCTTAAGACACTTCAATCTAGAAATGCCAGCTTGTTAGAGGATTTACAAAATGATTGTTAAGTCAACTCTGTTAAGAGATTTCTTCACTGTTACAATTGGTAGAGAGTAACAATGATTGACTTGATTAATGAAACAACTAATTTTCAAATTCAGAACACTCTTTTGGCTTATCCTTTGGATCCTCCCTGATCAAAATAATCTTTTTAGCTTTTTGGATATTCTTTTAATCAGATATCCATCTTTATTTGCATCTTATCTTCTTCCACAACTTCCATATTTCAATCCACAACTTGACCTTTCATATATATGAAACCCAATGTCAAGTTGACTTGAATACCTTTACAAATAAATAATTAACATTGAATAAATCAGCTTACATAAACAAAATTGTTATGTTATAGGTCGGTTGATACTAAAATTGGGTCACTTAGTTACCACTAAGTTCCTTAGTAACCAACCTAACTCAAATTACACTAAACCCCTTTGGTAACCAACCTGACTCGGTTAACACTTGAATCCTTTCATGACCAACCTATCTTGGTTTACACTTGATCACTAAACTTGGCTTCTTCTAAACTTTTTCTTGGCTGATACTATAGTCTCTAAGCTTAGTTACTATTGGCAATGCTTAGTTAGAGTGTAACATTTTTGTAACATCAATGACAATATACAATTGAATAATTATTTTCAACAATCTCCCTCTTTGGCATTGATGGCAACAAAACATGTCATAAGCAAATGAAACTTAGAGAAATCAAAATGATTTATAAGTTTTTATAATATTCTTAGTTTCATTTTTATCTTCGTCCATGAAAACTCCCTCTGAGATTCTCCCTCTAACATCTCAACTTCAGACTCCATCTGATCAAGTTCTCCCTCTTTTCTTTTGATATGAACATGACATATTCAATCTCTCCTTCTTTGACATAAAATTCCAAAGGCTTGACATAATGATTTTATAATGTACTTTATGCACTGATTCATATGCAATGAGCTTCGACTTCTTTGCATCAACTTGATAGATCTTCAATATAGTTTGGTTGATGCATCACTAATTTGTACTCTAGTGAACATCAAATAGGGGAATGACCCCTAGCTTTCCTCTAAGTACAGAAATGCATCCTTAGGTAATGGTTTGGTAAATATATCAACAACATTCTCCTTTGTGTTCACATGTTCCAATCTAACCTCTTTATCTTGAACTATTTCTCTTAGAATATGATACTTGATTGCAATGTGTTTTGTCTTACAGTGCATCACTAGATTGTTGGATATGTTGATTACTCTTGTTTTATCATAGTAGATAACCACTTGGTCCTCGATTTATTCATTTATTACTAACAACAATTTCTTGATCCAGACTCTGTTGGAATAATTAACTGTTGTAGCAACATATTTTGCCTCTATTGTAGACTAAGAGATGTAATTATGCTTCTTATAGGTCTATGACACTAGCCTCTTTCCAAGAAATAATGCTTGTTCACTAGAGCTTTTTTTATCATCAATGCTTCTAGCCCAATCTGCATCAATAAAGACTTTCAACTTAAGGTTTCCTCCTTTCTTGTACCATATACCATAGTCTTGAGTACCTTTTAGATATCTCATAATTCTTTTGATTTTCATCATATGATTTTCTCTAGGATTTGTAGAGAACCTTGCAAGCAATATCAAGTCTTGTGTGAACAACATACTGAAGTTTCTCAAACATAGATATATAGGTAGTTTGATTTACTTCTTTTGAATCATCATTCTTGGATAGTTTGTGTCTAGTAGACATAGGTGTTCCAACTAGTTTGGAATCTTCCATTCCAAAGGTTTTCAATATCTCCTTGATATATTTTCACTAAGTAAGGTAAATGTCATCCATCATTTGATGAACTTGTAAACCAACAAAGAATTTTATCTCTCCAAACATTGACATTTCTAATTCTTTCCTCATTTCCTCAAAGAATGATTTACATAAGTCATCATGACCTATTAATAATATATCATCCACAAATATTTCTACTAACAATACCTTATTTTTTGGTCCTTATTTTATATAAAGATTATTGTTATCATTGGTTCTCTCAAAACCAATCTTTACCAGATATCCATGTAGCATCTTATACCATGCTCAAGTAGCTTGTTTTAGACCATACAAAGCTTTGTGTAACTTACAGACCATGTCTCTTTTATTTGGATCAATGAAACCTTAAGGCTTATCAATGTAAACTTCTTCCTCTAGAATTCCATTCAATAAAGATGATTTTACATCCATTTGATACACTTTGAATCATTTGAATGTAGCATATGTAAGTAGCGTTCTGACCACTTTAAGTCTAGCAAGAGGAGAAAATGTTCCTCCATATTCTATACCTTCTTCTTGAGCATAATCTTTGTACACTAGCCTTGCCTTATTCCTTGATACTTCACCATTTTTATTCAATTTGTTTCTAAATACCCACTTTTTTGCAATTACATTTTTGTCCTCAGGTCTAGGAACAAGAGTCCAATGATTGTTCTTTCAATTTACTCAATCTCTTCATTCTATCCAACTTTCATTATTCAATGCATCTTTAATAGTTCTAGATTCAAATTTAGTAAGTAGACATGCACCTTTTAATTTGTTCCTTGTCATTGTGCCTTATGTCTGATCTCCAATTATTTGTTCAAGTGCACAATGCATTCTAACATATCTAGCAAGTATAGGTTCCTTTCTTCTAGATTTTGGGCTTGCTTCACTTGCTTCACCATGCTCAAATGTTCTATAAAACTCTAAACTCTTCTCTATTTCCCTTGTCTGAGACTCATTTCCCACAATATGTGAATTGGGTTCCTCTTTCTAGGACTCAATTCAAATTGTCTCTAAATCAGGTTGCTCTTGCTACAATTGTTGGAATTACAATAGGAAATGTAAACTTTTGAGGAGCTAAGGGGGGGGGGGAGGGAGGTGAATTAGTAGTTTAAACTTGGACCCATAAAATTTTCACCACACATCCATCACATGTATTCAATAAGTAAACTAAAATAACATGTAAAGCATATACATCTAAATCATATAACCATGTAAGCATTCACACACATAACACTAGATATTATTACCCAAAAACCCTCCAAGTGAGAAGGTAAAATTGGGGTGGTGATGACACCCACAAATCTTCACTACTATAGTAATAAAGTGTATTCAATGAAGGTTACAATGTTTTGACCATGAAACATGATCTACTCTATTAAAGGCTTACATAGATTGTTAGGTCTCACCTTGTTAGAGGATTTCAACAACTTGTTAGAAGTGTGCCTTGTTAGAGGACTTCAACTTACAACTAAGTAAGCACCCTGTTAAAGGATTTTGTACAGCTGGTTAGGAATACTTTGCTTAAGAGATTTGATTGAAATCACCTGTTAAAATGTCTCAGCATAGATCCTGGGGTTGGCACTTGCTTTCCTAATAAAAAATCACCTCTAAACAATGTCTTCTTGATCCGTCATGATTAGATGTCTCAATGCTATATCCTTTCTTTATTATCTATTCTTCTCTAACTGATTATATAATTCACTCTTTCTTCATGACTTCTAAGTCACCATGAATGCTCTGCATGCAAACTATTTTGTATGCTCCTTCAATTCATTTCTCATTCACTTGCTCACTAAAGAGTTTAGGGCTTCATCCTCCTTAAGAATACTTAGGTGACATAGGGTTAGGT
Organism: Cupressus sempervirens; assembly: GCA_028749045.1. Classification (NCBI taxonomy): domain Eukaryota; kingdom Viridiplantae; phylum Streptophyta; class Pinopsida; order Cupressales; family Cupressaceae; genus Cupressus; species Cupressus sempervirens. Next base: position 421,264,908 of record CM053785.1, on the reverse strand, counting down.
ATGAATCGACGACTGAGATTCATCCATTTTGCTACTTAATCCTATTTATTTTCTTATTAGCTACATGTAATTGCATAGGGAATCCGAATAGAGATTCATCCTTATCTTCAAAATATCAAAATATAATCTTAAGTTGGCTCAAAAATGGTTTGCATAGTTGTTTGTATCATTACAAACAAATAAGTCAAAACTATCTTACTCAGCATCTAAAGTCTCTAATGCTTGACATGCACTATTCTATATATTGTGACTCAACACCTGCATTACTTGGCATCCACTATTTACTTGGCTCCTAAATCACTTGGCATGGTCTATCTATTGGGCACTTGAGTGACTTGGCACATGAGTGGCTCAGCACTTATTGCAACTTGGCATGGACTAATATTTACATGTTGTGCTCATCATGTATTACTATCTCAGCATGAACTAAGTAAATGGCTTAAGTGTGTTGGCACTCACTTGTCAAACCCAATTTGAGATCAACAACAACTTTGAGTTGAGCTATAGATTTAGGTGACTTGGGTGGTGTTGATTTCTAGAGTGGTGCTATCTCTTGTTTCCCAATCACATATTTTTGTACCTTTGGTAAAGTATCAAGCTCAAAGTAAACAAAATTTATGTAGCCTTTAGGTTCCTTGTTGCTTTTTTCTTCACTCATTTTTGCAAACTCATCAATTTTTACATGTACACTTACTACAAATTTGTGAGTATCAAGATTCAAACATTTATATGTTTTTCTTTTGTTGGAATACCCTAGGAATATTCCTTCATCACTTTTTCTATCAAATTTTCCTTTGCTTGTCTTTCTCAAGACATAACACTTGCTTCCAAATAATTTGATATAACATACATTAGGTTTATAACCATACCACAGTTCATAAGGTGTATGATTTGTACCTTTCTTCAGTTGAACTCGATTAAAGGAATAAACTTTGTGTTGATTTCTTCTTTCCAATATTTGGATGCAACATTTTTCTCTATCATCAGTGTTCTTGCACAATCCATAATGGATCTATTCCTTCTTTCTACCATGCCATTTTTCTGATGTGCACAAGGGGTAGATACTTGTCTTTTGATTCCTCTTTAATTGCAGAATTTATTGAATTCATTAGAGATTAATTATCCTCCTCTATTTGACCTTAGATATTTTAAATTCTTCCCTATTTCTTTTTAAAATCTAGCCAGATACCACTAAAACTTTTGAAAAGCTTCATATTTATCCTTGAAGTACATTACTATCATCATCCTAGAATAATCATCAACAAACAAAATGAAATATTCTCCATTATAGCTTTTTATGCCTATTGATCCACAAAGATGTGTATGAACTAGTTCCAAGACTTCTTTAGTATTGTAATTCATAATTTTGAAGCTAGTTTTACCCATCTTTCTAATCTAACATTGTTTGCATATGGTCATTTTAGGTTTCTTCAAATCTGGAATACCTCTTACTCTTATTTTCTTACTTATAGTGACCAAATTGTCAAAGTTTACATGACATTATTTTATGTCATAGCCAAATTTCCTCTACTTGTTCCAAAAAAGCATGAACTTTTAGTGAGATCTAAATAGAATAGACTCCCTTTTGTTTGATTGCTAGTTCTAACTAGGTTTCCTTTACCATCTAAAGCCTGGCATTCCCATTCATGAATTCTACCTTGTATTCAATGTTGTTCATCTGTGCCACACTTAGAAGATTGTCCCAGTCATTCAACCCAGTAAGCATTATCACATTTGAGTTCATCAGTCAATGCAATGCATCTTTTTCCCTTCACATAACATGGTTCATTATTTCCAAATTTAACACTTCCACCATCATAGTGCCCCAATTTTTTAAACTTAGTTTTATCATCAATCATGTGATGAGAACAACCACTATATATTATCCATGTGTCATTCTTGCTAACATGAGAAATAAGTGTCATCTTTTCATTATCCTCTTCATATGACTTGTCTTTAATAGCAATGTATACCATTTCATCTTCATCATCATTGTTAGAATATTTAGTAATATAAAAATATTTCTTACCTTTGTCTTTGTAGTCTTTGTAGCATTTGAAATCTTTATTTCCTTTGAACTTGTTGAATTTCATGTCATCTTTGCTTTCCTTATTTGGAAACCTTGTAGCAATGTGACCAACTTCTTCACGAGAGAAACAAATAAGTAGAATTTTTCCTTTATATTTATCTTTTCCTTTTGGTAACCTTCTTGCAAGCAGGGATTTAATAGCTTCAAGGTCATCATTGAATTCTTCTTCTTCTTGAGTGTCAAACTATTTTCCTTTTGATTTTCCTCCCTTTCTACCAAGAGTTAGTTTTTTTTTGAATGTTAATTCTACGTTTTGAGATCTAGGAAGATAGCTATCAAAGTTATCCAACTCAAAAGCTATTAACCTTTCCACTAGTGCATCCAAAGTTATATCATTTTTGGGATCACATCTCATCTCTTGAATAGCTAAAACTCTAATTGCATAAATAGGAAGAAGAATTCTTAATACCTTTTTGACTACTGTCACATCATCAATTTTTCCTCCTACAGCTCTAATTGCACTCACACTTGCTTTGATTCTTTCATTGTATTTGATAATATTTTCATCTTCTTTCATTCTCATTTGATAAAGTTGTCCTCTTAGGCTTTCTACTTTGGCTCTCCTCACATTGTTATCTCCTCCATAGATCTTTTGCATCTTGTTCCACATTTCATGAATAGTAGGAAAATCTTTGACTTCATCAAATTCAGAATAATTGAGAGCAGAAGCAATGTCAATCATCATTATGTTGTGATTCTTTTTATCTACCATTTGATCCATAGTCAAAGGATCAGGAGGTGACACATACTAGTTATCCAAAAAAGATTAGGTATGTATCTCCAATGGTTCCCAAATGTAGTTTCATGAGTTTCTGCCATGCTTTCAAATTGTCTTTGTTCAATTGAGGAATCTCTCTTCTGTAAGACATCTTGATCTTTAGCTTAGGTTTTTGAAACCTTTTCTGCAAGCACCAACAACCCTAATACCATTTTTTGGAAATATAAGAGGAGTAACAGCAAGGGGAGGGGTGAAGCAATTACCACTAAAACAATTCCAAATCCCTTATATGTCAATACAAAAAATTTAAAACTCAAATCCTTGCACAACTCAGTTAGAACTAGGTATTCACTATAACTCAATTAACAAAGAAATCTTAAGATATTAATGTGTGTTAACCTTTAGTAACTTAATTGCAAAAAGATAAAGTAGTATGCAAATAGCATGAACACATGAGATACAAAAATTTAATGTGGAAACCCAATTTGGAAAAAACCACCAATGCAACTAGTTACAACTTTTCTCTTTTTTTAAGTGAGTATTGTTAGGAGCCAACCTTATTTAAAGTTACAAAATACACTGTTAGGTGTAGCCTTGATAATTTGAATTTCCTTGTTACAAGTGACCTTGTTAGAGATCTTAAGACACGTCAATCTAGAAATATCACCTTGTTTATGTGATTAGACCTGTGAACATGTATGTGCATTTAAAGGTTCGCATTGTTGGGAAGTTTGTTAAGGATTTTTTGTGTTTTTCAATTTTTGGGCTTTATTTTAATTTTATTTTTAATTCTTGGCAGCTTTTCCATAGATGAATTTTAATTACTTAGAATAGCCTATTTTTGTTTGGGTCAATTAAGGGTTTAACTAGGTTGGTTGGTTATTTACCCTAATTGATTATTCACTCAAAAAGTGAATAAGTATTGAAAGAGGAAATTAATTCCTCAATTCTCACTTTTAAAAATTGAGAATTTGAGAGATTTTTCCAAAATCCTCTTCTGGAGGATTATGTTTATGCTCGTTGTGAGAGTTAAGAATGTGGGATCTTCACGAGATTAGTCTCATTGGATCTACCTCAAGGAGACCTTGTTTGGCCATTATTTTTTGTATCATCTACAGATTATTTATTTTATTGTGTTGATTTCCATTTCTACCCCATTTGTTGTTAGGTAGGGCTCTCTTATTTTTGTGTTTCAGCTCTGTTTTTTGTTATATTTATGGTATCTATTTGTTAGGAGGCTGAGAACTAATGCTCCCCTCTATTTTTGTTGGTTGGTTCTGCCCAGTTGGTCAGGTATGAACATCTTCCTAGTTTTTGGGATGGGGGTTTGGGGTTTTGCACTGTTATGCTGGCCATTTTTGCATACGAACTTCAAACCTAGATTTTTTTGGATTTTCATGGCTTTTGTGCCCAAAGAATAAATGGGTTTTAATTTCAAAAATTTTGAGTTTTGGTGTTTCTACCTCAATTTGTGTGCCACCCTTTTTTTCTTAGATTTTCTTGGCATGATGTTGGTCGTGGACCTAGATCATCCACTAGGATGTCAGTTAGATTATTGTTGCACTTTTTAGTTTTTATTAGGATGTGTGCCACATCTGTCCTTTCAATTTGTTATTCAATTGAGTGTTTTATTTTGCTTATGTTCTCATCCAGTCCTTGTGATACGATCTTCGTGATGGTGGTGCACCACACACAAGCACATGTGCATGCATTTATCGGGTGACTTGTGAGGCCCAATCTTCCATGGTGCTTCTGGGAGTTATGATAATTTGGGTTTGGGTTGGGAATATGCATGCCTATAGGCACTCATCATTGGATGAGCATGGGTAGGGTAGGGTAGCACCATGGAGGGGGCTTCTATCTTTATAGCCTAGTGACTATTACCTGAGGGTTGGTGTGCAAAAGTTTTAATCAAGTGATAAATAAATAAAACATTGGGTGGTAATAAAACTTAAGATAGTAAAATTTTTGGTGCAAGAGCCTTCCATTGGGGAGTTGAGCCACACAATTTGAGCTTGTTCTTTATGATGCCAAGCAACTCTACATGTTGTCAGCCCCTACATAGTTATCAATTGAGTGTCTGACCAAGACCTGTAGTACCTGTATTATCTCATGGTCTTGGTTCTACTCATCATTATTGTCTGGCATGAGTGATAGCCATGGACATTTTCTTTATGTGTGTTTGTGGTTGGATCGTTATCTCCATCAGCACGGTAGGAGTGGACCTATGGGTTGCATGTGGTTGGGAGGCATAGCTACCTATACCACTCCTGGGGACCTATGTACAAAGATAGTCTATTATTCTAGCATGATCGTTCCTTGATATTTTCACTTGATACTTCAAGTTTTGGAGTATGCTTTCTTGTGATTTATACTTTAATTAGAATGCTTGGATATCATGTTTAGATAATGTTAGTTTATTTGACGCATTCCTATATTATGATGTTTAGCATATGATTAAATGATGTAATTTTCATAGTTGGATTATCTATTTCTTATTGCATTAGCATGTTAGATTTCTTTTTCTTATGATTTTATTATGCTTTAGTAGTGACATCCTCATAAGACAACTCTAACTATCTAGTTGGCAGTTTGGGATGTTATACACGAGGGATGACTAGGACCTTCGAGGTCTCATGATGCTATTATGGTTGAGAGGAACCACGCATGAGATTATTTATGTTTATTTTGTACTTTGTGATGTTTCTTTTAGTATATTTTCTTATACTTCCATGTTTTAGATGGTTAGATGTGTTTTCATCTTTTTTCTTTTGCATTCAAGTGTCTAAGCCTTGACTTGTGGATCTGGTACTCCTCAGTGTAGAGGTTCTTACTCTCTTTGTGCTTTTCTAAATGTTTGTTGGAGTGTTCTTGAATTTCCTAGGTGATAGTGTTCCAGTACTGGGTGATATTTATGAAGCATCACATGCCCATAGGAGTATCATGCAATACTGGAAAGTATCTCACACCCAAGGTAATTTTATCTTGTGATACTTGAAAGTATCACACACCCTTTGATAAACCATTGTACAAATCTTATAGAGTATCATATGACCTTTTGAGAAGTGTCACCTAGACCCTAAAAGTATCTCCCAACCTCTTGAGAAAGGTCGTACGATACTAGAAAGTGTCGCATAGTGCTGCATGAAAGTGTCACCTAGGTTCTTAGGAAAACCTATTTGGGTAGACAACAGACACTTTTTTAGTTTATCCAAAAGTTTTCAAGAGGTTTTTTGACTACCCTCTATGGTGTTCTTGAATACCTTGGTTGTGGATTTTGGATTTTGAATGTTTTGGATTCAAAATTGTTTGCATTCTTCTATGGGTTGTCATTTTTGGTTAGTAGTGGCATTTGGAGATTTGTTGGTGTTTGGATGTTTTTTTAGACTAATCTTTGTGATCCTTGTATGATTTTTTTGTGTGCACTCATACTTGTTCAAAAAATAATATATCTTGGCTTTTGTTAATCCTTGTTCGAAGAATCTCCAAGCGGTGCATTACACATCTTGTAAGTGTTTACATTTTTGGGGATCGACTATTGATTTACAGGGCTATGTTGACTCAGATTTGTTAAGGGATATTGATACCAGATGGCATACTAGATGTTATGTATTTACTATTGGTGGGATAATAGTGAATTAGATTTCTCAATTGTAGAAGGTAAATGCTTTGTCCACTGCAGAGGTAGAGTATTTTGTTGCTACAAAGGCAACCAATGAGATGATATGGCTTCAATTCTTCATGGAAGAGTTGGGGCACCCACAGATGGAAAATTATTTTTTTATAGATAGCCAGAGTGCCATTCATCTTGCAAAGAATTCTACTCTACATTCAAATACAAAGCACATATAGTTGTGGTACCATTTGATTTGATCACTTTTGGATGATGGACAATTAAACCTGGAGAAGATACATATAGATGATAAGCCAACATATATGTTTATGAAGGTAATGATAAGGGACAATTTGAACTCAACTTCAACTTTAGTTGGTCTTCTAGGCTAAATAGAATAAAAGAACAATAGATTCTAGGGTGGTTTGATATTCCAATGGGAGTTATAGGTTCAACGGTGCTATGATCAGTCTCTAGGTGGGAGGTTACTAGTGTTGAGTCTAATCAGTCTTCAAGTGGGAGATTGTTGTGTTATAGAGCCTAATTAGACTTAGACATTAAATTTCCCCCCTTTATTCAACAATATCGCCTCATATTATTACTACAGAGGTTTGGGGGAAAAGTCCCCAAGATGGGGTCAAGGGGAAGCACCCTAGGTGCACTCCCTATCATAGTATATGGTGGGGTCAAGTGGCAATGCCCCCATGGGGTTTTTTGAGGCAGCACCCTTGAAGCCAAAAATCAATTTACTATTGTAAAAGGCTTTAACTATTATTTTTTCCTATTGGATGACTTATTCTAGCCCTAATTTTGTAAGCATCAAAAAGCTTGTATTAAATGGGTTAGGGCTAGGTATTTCATAAAGTATGATGATATTGTAGCTTCTTTTAGTGGTATTGAGTTGTAAGGGATTATAGATTGTAATCAATGAATAATGATAATATTGGACTTGTTGGTGGACGTAGCCCAAGGATTGGGTGAACCAGATAAATCCTTATGTCTTGTGGTCTCTTTTTTGTGGTTTATTATTTTTTGATATTGGTTATATTTGCATGTAATTATTATTTATGTTTGTGGTTAATCCTAAAACCTTCATCAAGTGATATTAGAGAGAGTATTCTTGAGTGTGTAAATAGATTGTTGAATGGGAGGCAATTTGCATCAGGACTATGGTTTGAGGAAAGCTTGTGGATAGATCAATGATTATGAGGTAGTTTACTCTAGGGTTTTAGTGGGAAGCATGAAAATGCCTCCATGAAGAGAGAGTATTGGAAGAGTCGTAGGTGTTACACCTAAGCGTTTTAGAGACATCCAAAGATAGATGCAAGCATTGGAAGAATAAATGCATAGAGGAATAAATCTTTCCATAAGAGATGACAATAAGGATGAAGAAGAAGAAGTCATTGTTGAAGAAGAGGCCATTTTGAACCTAGAAGAAGAGATTATTTTTAGGGCCATTTCCAAGATTCGAAAAAGACCTAAGTTTGAGGTTCCCATGTTTCTAGGAAATCTTAACCCCAAGGAATTGATTGATTGGATTAACAAAGTGGAGGAATCCTTTGACTATGAAGATATTGAAGATCTAGATAGGGTCAAATTTGCAAAGGCCAAAATGAAGGTTCATGCGAAGATCTGGAAGTAGGAGATTCAATTGGAGTGAAATAGAAGAGGGAAGGACAAATCACAAGATGAGACTAGATGATAGCAAAATTGAAGTGACAATTCATTTCCATGGATTATGAGCTTGATCTATTGAATAAAATGCAAGGGTTGAAGCAAATGAGGAGATTTTTTGAAGGGCATACTAAAGAGTTCTACCGAATTCTCACTAGACTAAGCTATGAAGAAGCTGAAAAGGAGAAAATTGCATTTTATCTTTATGGGTTAAGGGAAAGCATTTAGAAGGAATTAAGTTTAGTCTGAATGAATAATATTGAAGAGGCATACCTATTTTCCCTAAGAGTTGAGGAAAAGTTGAACAAGAAGTTTGATAAAAAATAAAGTGGAAGAGGTCACAATGAAAGATCTGGCAGACGATCTTATAGAGGCCAAAACAATGATCAAAAGAATAAGGATGAGGCTAGTAGTAGCAATCAGAACCAAAGTGGAAAAAATTCTAATCATTTCCATGATTAGAGAAATAGAGATTAGAGAGGAAAGAGGAAGAGGGAAAGGATATGGAAGAGGAGATTCTCGTGGAAAATGTTTTCACTGGAGAGAAGAAGGGCTTATAGTATTTGAGTGTTCTCAGCACCAAGGAAGGACTGGTGGAAGAATTGAAAGTTAGTCTAGAGTATCACATATTGATAAGATGCCAAGTCATCACATCTTGAAGATGTTGAAAGAGGGGACATCCTAGTTAACAGAAGATTTTTGTTGAGTGGTGAGAATGAACCTAATCAAATGAGGATTTGTTTCGTACAAGGTGAAAATTCAAAGATAAGTGTTGTGATGTGATCATTGATGGTGGAAGTACTAACAATATAGTGTCAAAAAAGATGGTCACAAAGTTAAATATCAAGAGGTAGAAACACTCATGCCTGTACTATATTGTATGGGTGTAATTTGACCACAAGGTCATGGTCAATGAGAAATGCTTAGTGAAGTTCAAGATTGGAAGCAACCAAGATGAGGTGTCATGTGATATCATATCTATGGACATATGTACTCATATGTTGTTGGGTAGGCTGTGGTAGTTTGGCAGGCATGTTGTAGATGATGGGCATGTAAATACCTACACTCTAATAAAGGATGGAGTGAAACATAAGTTAAAGTCATTGAAGGAGAAAGAAGAGAAGGTATCTAGTGCTATTATAATTTTTTTTTTTGATAGGAAGGAGTTTGTCAAGGGTATGAGGCATGAGCATATGTATTTTGAAGTAATCCTAAAAGATGGTAAAGAAGAAGTTGAGGATGTACTTGCATAAGTTACAAATTTGTTGGGAGAGTTTCTAGATATTGTGTTAGATAATGTACCTAATGGATTAGATTACCCTAGTGTGAAAGATCAGTCACCAGATGGACTTGATTCTAGAAGCCAATTTTCCAAATAACCCAACACATAGAATGACACCAACAGAAAGTGAAGAGTTGAATAGATAAGTGCATGAGTTGTTGCAAAGGGGGTTGATTCAAGAGAGACTGAGTCCATGTGTTGTACCAATAGTATTGGCATCTAAGAAGAATAGAGATTGGAGTATGTATACATATTCTTGAGCTATAAATAATATCACAATCAAGTTAGACTTTCATTACCACAAATGGATGATATTATGGATTGTTTGAGTGGAGCTGTGTATTTCACAAAGATAGGTTAGAAGAGTGGATACCATTAGATTCACATTAGGGAAGGAGATGAGTGGAAGACTGCTTTCAAGACAAAGGAAGGATTTTATGAGTGGTTAGGCATGCCTTTTGGGCTAACTAATGCACTGAGCACTTTCATGAGGCTCATAAATGAGGTACTAAAGGAATTCTTGAGTAAGTTTATCATTTTTTACCTAGATTATATTTTGATCTTTAGTAAGACATCAAATGAGCATTTGATGCACATTCCTAAGGTGTTTGACAAGTTGAGGGAGGAAAATTTGTTGGTATATTTAAAGAAGCACTATTTTGTGAAGAAGGAATTGGTGTACTTGGGATTTGTAGTATCAACAAAAGGTTTGATAATGGACCCAAAGAAAGTGAATGCTTTCCTCGAAAGGCCTACTCCAAGGAGTGCAAAAAAGGTAAGATATTTTCATGGACTAGCTAGTTTTTATAGAAAAATTATTAGAGGTTTTAGTAGTATGCATGGACCTTTGACTGAAACAATGAGAGGAGATAGGGGAAAAAATTAAGTGTACTGTAAGAGCATATAAGAGTTTTAATCTATTGAAACATACAATTCTAGAGCAACCTATTTTAGCACTTCAAGATTTTAATAAGGTGCTTCAAGTAGACTATGATGCTAGTGGTACTACAATAGGAGTTGTTTTGAGCCAAGAAGGTAGACTTATTACTTATTTCAGTGAGAAATTGAATGATGCCAAAAGAAAGGATTCTATTTATGATCAAGAATTTTATGTTATAGTTCAGGCATTGAAGAAGTGGAGACACTATCTTTTTCCTAAGGATTCTTTTTTGTATACTAATCACCAAGCTTTGCAATATTTGAATAGTGAAGAAAAATTGAATCAAATTCATTTGAAATGGGTTGATTTTTCACAGAGTTATACATTTTTTTTTAAACACAGGAGTGGGAAGTCTAATAGTGTTATAGTTTCTCTTAGTAGAAGATACATTTAGCTGATTGAAATGCAATTTGAAGTGGTTGGATCCAAGGAACTCAAGAATTTGTATTCGGAGGATCTTGATTTTGGTGAGGCTTGGAAAGCTTGTATAAAATGTGTTACACTTAACATGGCAAAGTGGTTGGATTGCATAATGCAAGATGGTTATACATTCCTAGAAGTTCCATGAGAGAGAATATCATCAAGGAGAAGCATAGAAGAGGATTCGTTGGACACTTTGGTAGAGATAAGATAATTACTTTGGTTGGTAAGACTGATTATTGGCCATAGTTGCAACAAGATGTGAAGAAGTTTGTGCAGCGTTGCGGAGTGTGTCAGATGACAAAAGGACAAAAGAAAAATATATGGTTACATCAGCCATTACCTATACCTAAGAAACCATGGGAAGATTTTAGCATGGATTTCATTCTTGGTTTACCAATGGCACAGTAAGGGCATGATTCAATATTTGTGGTGGTCGATAGATTTTCAAAATTGACACATTTCATTCCCTGCAAGAAAACTAGTGATGTTGTTCATGTGGCACATTTTTTAGAAAAGTGGTGAGACTACATGGTTTGCCAAAGAGTATAATTCCTGATCAAGATACCAAGTTTGTTGGGTACTTTTGGAGTACATTATGGAAGAAATTGAAGATAGGTTTAAAGTTTAGTTTATCCCATCATTCACAAACTGATGGAAAAATAGAAGTTATGAACCAGAGTTTTGATAATTTGTTGAGATGTTTGGTCAAAGATAAGCCAAAAGGTTGGGATTTGATTTTACCACAGCCATAATTTGCATACAATAAAATTTTCAATAGGAGTACTAGTAAATCACCATTCCAGATTGTATATGGGGGCAGTTTTAGAAATTCTTCTGAATTGAGGTATTTGGATAAGTGAGAGATAAGTAGCGTTGAAACAAAAGATTTTGATGAACATTTGAAGAGCATCCATGAGGAGGTGAGGAAGCACATTAGAAAGATGAATACATAATATAAGGCTAAAGAAGATTTGAAAATGAGGTATAAGGAATCTCATATTGGTGATAAAGTCATGGTTCATTTAAGGAAGGAGAGATTTCTAGTGGATACATATAATAGCTAAATGAAGAAGTTTGGACTGTGTAAGGTAGTGAAAAGGCATGATTCTAAAAATGCTTACAAAGTAGAGTTGTCTATTGAACTAAATATTTTACTAGTGTTCAACATTTTAGATTTGATAGAATATTATGAGGGAGGTGATGGAGATGAAGTTGTAGAAGCTCTATGGAGTATTGTGGCATCTACTTTAGCTACACAAGAGATTTAGGAGATATGGGACTGTCATGTGGGAAGAAGTACAAGGAACATAACATATGAGGGGTATATGGTCAAATGGAAAGGGAGGCTTGTAGAGGATTCATCATTGCTAGCACATGAGATGGTTGACCATCTTGGTTTTCCTCTAACTACTTGAGACGTAATAGGGCCACTTCTCAAATTACCCCAAGTGTTTGATGCAAGAGCATCTAAGGTATAAGGGCAATCTTGCATCACCGAAAAATATTTCTATTTCTAGTTTTCAATTTTTTTTGTTTTAATAAGGGTTATTCCTATACAAAGTTGTTTTTTGTGCTTGGATTGTTCTGGTCTCATACATGGATGTTCATCTTTGACATATCAGATTGGTGGATGAGTTTTATTATCATATCATTTATATTAGTGCAGTTATTGTTGATTTTTAGTATGAATTTTGGCTATCCAAACTTTAGGTCTAGCAATGAAGGCCTAAATGGCTTTGAAATAAGGAAAAACCTTAGCTAATTGAGACTTGTGTAATTACCTATTGTATATCACTAGCCAAGGACTTTGGAATGGGGTTATAAAAGCCCATTGGGTAAACAATTTACTAGTTATGGCCTCTTGAAGTGGACCCATCCAAAAAAGTAATTATAAATTTTCTTGAGTCGATATTATGTAATAAAGTGTGATGAAATGATATAATAGGAGGTTAGCCAACCTCAAGGATCAGGGCTTGGTGTCTAGAACCTTTTGGGATAGTTAAAAGTGCATGTATAAGGAAGGCACATAGGTTGCCTAGGGTAGTTCTGGGTAATAGTCATAGCCTTGTCTTGTAGAGTGTTCTAAAGAAGGTGCCCATGTGGGTTTGCATATTGTAATTCTATGATTCCACATTTGTAGCAATAATAAGAAGCCCATGTTTTCTTCTCTCAATTTTTGTTGTTGTCTATTTTTATTATTTATTGTGGTATTAAGGGGAGCACCCTTCATCATTATGTTTTTTTTGTTTTTTTAGATTGTTAGCCTATACTTGATTTTTAAGACCTTTAAAGTTCCTTTTGCATTTTTAAGTGTTTTTTTATTGTTTTTTATCTTTTTGTTTTCTTCATTCTCTTCCTTTTAGTTTTCCCTTTGATTCGATATCTCTTGGGCCTTAATCAAATTTTACAGTCAAAATATATTAACGATTAAGTGTCTAAAATGAGGGGTTAACAAGCTCAACTGCATATTTATAGTATTGACCTTATATTCTAATGTTTTTTTATTAAGGAAAATGGGTTTTAACTAGGCCCTAAAACCCTTACATTACATAGAATGGACAAAAAGGAATGCTTAAAGTATCAAAAGAAACTAAAAGCAACCAGTTGAAACTACTCACCATACTAAAAGATAAAACCAATAAAAAGCCAAGGAGTCAAGACAAAAAACTAGGAGAAGCCAAGAAAAGCCAGGGCACTCAAGAGATATCTCTCAGCATTTCTGCTACACTTATTTCTAGCTCCAATAGTTTACTAGCTGCCTCCTTCATGTCTGAGAGTTCCTAGGTAGGATCTAGGGTGTCCTTCTTCCTCATGCTAGATCTAGTATGCTTCCTCGAGCTATCATCAGGGGTCCTATCCTTTGCGCTGTGGGGGGGCAGGGTCCTCCTCCTTACTAATCCTTTGCTCCTCCATATTGTTAATGAGCAGCTTAATATTCTCATTGGCCTCTTTGAGAATATTGTAGCTTTGTTCCACTATAATTTGCATTAGGCTCTCCATCGCTTGGACCCTATTCTTGACCTCCACTCTACTGTCCATGCTCTTTTCTTCCTCCATTATCTTATTCTTCAAGCTATAGTTCTCCCTTTCCAAGCTACTCACCTTGTATTTGAGCTCTTGGATTTCATGAAAAATCCACTTGGTGGTGTGGAAGCTATCCACCACACTATTTTTGGCATTGTTGAGGACATCCATATCTAGATTTTCCTTAGTGGTGTCGCTAAAGATCACTAGGGCAGGGTCGATCAACTCTTCCATTTGGATTTTGCCCTCTTTATTCTCTTTGACTAGAGTTCTGATCAACTCATGATTGATCCCCATTTTAGCAAAAGTTGTGTCAAAATTTTGCCACACCACATTCCTATCCTTCCCCGTGATCGAGCATCTATATTTGCTAGTTTTGAATTCCTCATAGTCTTGCTCCTACTCCTCCCTTTCACTCTAATTGAGTTCCCCTTCCACCCCCTGTTTATCCTCCTTGGTCTCCAAGAGTTTCCTTTTTCGGCTCCAGGACATCATGACCTCATCCTCTTTGTTTTCCAAAATTTTGATAGTGATGTTTCTCTTGCCCCTCTTCCTCTTCATGCCTTCCCTTCTCTAAGATCCTCCTCTCCTTCTGCACTTTCTTCCCATGTATCCATGCCTTTAGCCCTTTCATTATAGTCCCTATCCAAGGAGGTGTGAAGGCCCTACTTAGAATTAGGAAGATATTTTTCCTCTTTTTTCATTTTGATGATTTTCTTACCAGAGCCTCGCTATGGGGAGTCATCCCCCTCCAAGTCCATATGCATCTCAAGGTTGTCCTTTATATAAGAAGGAAAATAGTCCTCTTCCAACTCTTTGGATTCCCCTCTACCTTCTTGTCATCCTTCCTATTCTTAATTTGTTCCCCATTGCCCTAGCCTTAAAAAATTCATAAATTAATAGTAAAAGCCCCTCATGGAGCACCGGATTCCTTGTATGCTTCCCTTGATAATCATTAATGTTCTCATTCATAGAAGAGTATAGGTAGAAGGGAATAGAAATTTTCACCCCATACCTAGAGTAGTTGAGTAACACTAAGTGGCGGGTGCAAAGATGGTCAAATTTGGTGTCAAGGGAGATATATTTGATGATAACCCATAGCACGAACCTCCACAACATAATGGAATTTTTATGATACCCAATCTACCTGGGATCCTTTCCCTTTTGATTAACTCATTAATTTATGATGGGATATTATATCCATCTATCCACTTAACCACTTCATTATACTTGACTACCCAATTAACCAACCTGTCTACCACTTGATTGGCTTATCGGTACTCATCTGCCACGTAGGTTTTTTTTGAAGGTCTTGAGATGTTGAATACAATAATCAATGATATTTGTAGTCATCCATGTTTTCTTATTCATCTCATTTAGGCAATCAATAATATTTTTTGAATCTCCTTCCAACCAAAGATACTTCACTCCCATTTCTTTTGCTAATTTAATAGTATGATGAGCCACAATAGCCTCCGCACAATGATTAGTTTGTATTCCAAGGGGGAAACAACAATAGCAATCCCTTTACCAGAAGCATTTTTGATGATGCCTCGCACCCCATTCTTTCCTAGGTTTCCTTTGGCCTCCCCATAAAATTTAGCCTTATGTCATCCCTCAGGTGGAAGAGACCATCTACATCCATCTGTCTTTTTATTATCCTTGCCCTTTGTACCAAGAGAGGGGATAGGGCCTTTGATTTTGGTGTAGTTTTCCATCAAGGCAATAAGGCATTTGTGGAAAACAATGTATGCCTTTGTTTCCTTATCTCTAAAAATTATATTGTTTCGCTCTTTCCAAACCCCCAAACACACATGGGGTAAGGTCCAGTTCCATAAAACCATGGTGTCACTCCCTAACATTCCAAGATGCCATTGTTCAAAGAACCCCAAAATGCTAGATGGGAAGCACCAGGACATATTGAAAAAAGATATGAAAAAGAGACCAGATAGTTCTAATGAAAGGACAGTGGATAAAAATATACTCAACACTCTCACAGTGATTTTTGCATAAAATGCATTATTGGGTATCATATTACCCCTCTTGGTGAGTTTTTACACCATAAGGATAAAATTTTGGAGCATAATCTAGAAGAAAATGTTAATTTTCGAGATGAGCCCCGGGTACCAGGCTTTGGCCCACACAGGGGCTAGGCCATAGTTTTGTAAAGTCTCATAGCCAGAGGCCACTATATAAAAGTCATTGACAGTCTCCCCCTAGATAATGGAATCTTTTTTATGGGACAAAGGAACAGTGCCTTGAGCTCCTAGAACATCTCAGCCAGATTAATCCACTCATTATGGATCTTGTAATCACTCACCTTGCTCCCAAATCTTTCTATACAAACATTAGCCCATCTGTTAAAAGGCTCAATATCCCAAAGAGGTCCAGATCTAAGCCAATCATCATGCTAGAAATTAATATATAAAGAGGTCTAGATCTAAGCCAATCATCATGCCAAAAATTAATATCTTCACCATTACCCAGTTTCCATTTTGCTTTCTTAAAGGCTAAGCTCTTCGTCCTTAGAAGGCCATTCTAGATATTAGAGCCTCTAGGGTAAGGATCCATGCTGGTGAATTATTTGAGATTGAGGTTTGTAGCATACTTTAACTTTATTATATCTCTCCATTCACCATTGGTATTGAAGAGTCTCCAAATATGTTTCTCTTGTAGAGCATAGTTGAACTATTATAGCTTTCTAATCCCCAGTCCCCCTTTCTTCTTTGATCTACAAATGTTATCCCAAGACACCAGAGGGTATTTATTATTCTAATCGGTGCTTGACCACATTAAATTCCTCTAAATAGCTTCTAGATGATCAGCCACCTTAGAAGGGATAGAGAAGAGGATAAGAGCATAAGTGGGTAAGTTCTACAATGTGGATTTAATTAGCAACACTTTCCCAGCCTGACTTAGAGTGATGCCTTTCCATCCTACCAGCTTCCTATTGAATTTGTCAATGAGATTGTCTCAAAAATTATCAGGAGGTTTAGTCCCCAAGGGGAGGCCTAAATAAATGGAAGGGAGGGCCCCAATATTATAGCCCAAAATGCCAACAATTTTCTTCTATTTTCCTAAAGGGGTGTTGAAGAAGAACACCGAACTCTTGTCCCAGTTGATGAGCTTTTCAGAGGCCTTGGAATAAGTATCGAGGATGCATTTGATAGTTCTAGATTCTCTCACTGAGGCCCTACCTTGCAAAATGGTATCATCCATGAATTGTTGGTGAGTGAAAACTAAGGGACCTGAAGAAGGTTTTAGGCCTACCAAATCCCCTCTACTCCTTTTGTAATGTATAAGCCTACCCAAACCTTCAGCCAAAATGATGAAGAGGATAGAGGATAAAGGATCACCTTAACAAAGACCCCTAGAGGATTTGAAGAAGTTAGAGGGGGTCCCATTAACCATGACCACAAAGGAAGGGTTGGAAACCAATTGAGAGATAATCATTTGCACTCTAGCATTGAAACCAAAAGCTTCAAGAATTATGTCCAAAAACACCCCTATCCACCTTGTCATAGGCCTTAGACAAATCAAATTTGAGCAGAAAACCCTCATGTTTGCCAACTGCAAGGGAATGAATAAATTCATAAACCTCAATGATGGAGTCCAGAATTTGTCTACTAGGGAAAAAACCTGATTGTTGAGGTACAATAATCTCCAGAACTAATTTGATAACTATGTCAGTTAAGACTTTCACAAAGATCTTATAAAAAGAATTGCAAAGGTTAATCAGTTTGAAAGAGACAAAAGAATATGCACCAGTGATTTTAGGGATCGGAACCAAAAAAGTAGCATTGATTTCTTTCAACAGGTTCCTGGCACCAAAAAATTCCTAAATAGCTTTGACAAGATCAAATTGAATAATTTCCCAATACATTTGGAAGAAAAAAGTGGGGCAAAGATTAGGGCCAGGGGCCTTCTCAACTAGTAGAGCAAAAATCACCTCTTTAATTTCTTCAAGCTTTGGGATAGCCATTAAGGCTCGATTCTAAACCTCACTAATAATACTAGGAATGATGTTAAGAATAACATTCTAGTTGTCTTCTTCCAAGTTAACATCTTTAGTAAGGATAGAAGAGAAGTACTTGATAGCCTCCTCCACTATTTCATATTCTTCCTTGATAGTGTCGTTTCCCTTTTTAATCTCACAAATTTTGTTGGCTGCCCTGTGTTTCATAGTGGATAGGTGGAAGAATCTAGAGTTTTTTTCCCCTTCCTTTTGCCAAATTGATCTAGACCATTACCTCTAAAAAAATTCCTCTTTACCCACTATGTTGTGAAGATCAGCAAGGATTTCCTTCTCAGAATTCATCTTAATATCATCATAATCCCAGGTCTAGATCTCTTCTTGAACCTCAGCAAGTTCCTCCAAAATCCTCTCTTTAGCATGAAATATATTACCAAAGTCCAATTTGTTCCATTTTCTAATTTCTAACTTAATGAATATGAGTTTCTTAGCAACCTTGTACATGGTAGTTCCATCAACCTCAATACCCCACCACTCCTTGATTTTTTCAAATAGGTCAAGGTGCATCAACCACATCTTCTCAAATATAAAGGGGAAAGCTTTCTTTCTATTAACACTATCAAGAGTAAGAGAGATATGGGAATGGTCCGATTCAAGCCACAC
Source organism: Cupressus sempervirens (assembly GCA_028749045.1). Lineage (NCBI taxonomy): Eukaryota > Viridiplantae > Streptophyta > Pinopsida > Cupressales > Cupressaceae > Cupressus > Cupressus sempervirens. Next base: position 421,246,509 of record CM053785.1, on the reverse strand, counting down.
CAAAGATGAAAGATTGCATTGAAATTGATTCGTCCAATCTAAAGTGATAAGGGCTCTATCCAATCTCACTTGGATGCACTATGGACCAATTCTCCTATTGGACGAGGTAAATTTACATCCCTTGAGATCTACATCCAAAAGGGCCAAGTCCCTTATCAAGTTGGCCAAATGTTTCCTGCCATCCACATCAGGCAGTAACCCACCTAACTTCTCAGAAGCCAAGAGATAGGTATTGAAATACCCCATAACAATGCCCTTAGAATCACCCATCTGTGCTACCAAGTCAAAAAAAAAAAAAAAAAAATCCAAAAAATTCTTCTGCTATTCTTAGTATTGGAGGCACAAAGGTTCAAAAGAAACAATCTATCCTAATCCTTAGGATTAAAAAAATTCATGAGAAAAATATTACCTTCATCAAAGATGATGTTGGCTTCAAAAGCTTCCTTCCATATTATTAGCAGACCACCTGAAGCACCATCTAAGTCAGTAGTCGTGTTCCTCATTCATTTACCAAAGGAAATCTTTTCAACTTTCTCCTTCTTCATTTAGTTTCCTAAATTAAAAAAAATCTGGCCTATGATCCCTAATTACATTCCTAACAATTTCCTATTTGTGGATTCCATTGAGTCCACGAATGTTCCAAGAAATGATCTTCATACTTTAATTTGGCTGCATGATTCCTGGATGGTTCTTTGGGTCCCATCCAGAATATTCCTCCTTGTTTCTTCCTTTCTAATTTGATTCTTGTTTTTCCTCCCTAGGGTACTAGATTTGCTTCTAGTATCAACTTTCACCCTACTCCTAGTGGCTGCAGGTGAGACCGGAGAAGGGTCCCTACTATTTTTCTTTTTCATATGCTTCACTGATGTCCATGGACCTTCATTAGCTTCCTTGTAGCTATCAAAGATGGCCTACAACTAGGAAAGATGACTAGGAGTGGTGGTCAAATCCCTTTCAAGGAATCAGTTGACTATTGTAGGGGAGACCCATTTATTTGTGCTAAAGTTGGAATCCTATGAAAGAGGTTGTCTTAGTACCTCCACAAGAGGCCCATCCTAAGATTCTAGAACACAAGAGGCATCATTGTTTTCCAACTCTATGGTTTCCTCAATGGAATTCTTCCCTACACCCACTGTAATACCAACCACATCCTTCCCTCCATTCACCTATGAAGTGATTTTGGGACTTGGCACAACATCAATCAAGACCCTGTTGCTATTTGCCAAAAGATTCTTATGTTGTGCCTCCTTCTCAGATTCTTTATTTCCTTCCAGAGCATTATGTTCCAATGGGGGTTCCCTCTTGTCTTTTTCTCCATTAGCTTCTCCCCTGGGGCCTTTCCTTCTATAGCTTTTTTCTTCCACACCTTTCTAGGTGCATCAACTTGGTTGTGTTTGTCCTTGTTCTTTGCTTATTTGTTTTGAGCTTTACAGGCCTTTTCCTTCTCTTTGAAAATTGGGACAGCCTTCACTTTATGTCTTGCCTCTTTGCAATGGAAGAAGGCAAAAGGAACATTCTCATAGTCAATATATTGCACCCATCTACCTAGATGAGACTAAAACTCAATCACTTGAGGCATATCTTGGCCTTCAACCACTCTAATGCAGATTCTAGCATACGTGAGTCTTTTCTTGGTTGCAATGACTAGATCAATAGATAATAGTTCCCCAAAAGACTTGGCAATGCCATCAAAAAAATCTTCATGATACTCTAAGGGTAGCTCTGGTAGCCTAATCCATACTAGGGCCTAGGTTAGAAAATCATTATTTAGGTCAAGGTTGGAAGTCCAGTTTTGAAGTATAAGAGTAGATTTTCCCATCGTCTAGTTACCTGCACAAAGAATCCTAGAGTAATCTTCTGGGAAGGAGAACTCAAGAGACATGAAGCCTTTTTCCATAACCGTTACTTCAACCTGACTTTTCAACTCCCATTTGTTTCTAGCAAAAATCCTTACCAGATCAATATTTGGTTAGAGGCCAATAAATTTTCCCACAAGGGTGGCAACCATACCCAGAATGTTATGGTCAATAATTTTAGTGGGAACTTCTAAGGCAAAAAATCACCTTATCCTTATTAGATTTATCAATGATTTTAGGGGAAGAGGATTTTCCTGATGGTTTGACTCCAAATAGATTAGTCCATCTCCCCTAGGCCCCTAGGGCCCCTCCTCCTAATGTCCTTAGTAATGGAACAGAGATATTCTTTTCTCCTAGGTGTGGTTGCAAAGTATGTGGATCCCCATCTTCTGTTGCATCCCCCTTTCCCTCATCCTTGTCCTGCTCGAGACTCATAGACTGGTTGCCCTGCCCTAGCTTGGTAGTATTCCCACTCAAAATTCTATTCAAAATTCTTCCCCACTCCGCTCTACCATTAGCCTAACTTTGGTTACAAGTGTATTAAAATATATTCTAATGTTGAGTTGCACTTTTTGAAAATATAATTGAAAATGACTTTATGTTATATTTTAAAGTTACTATATCACTTTAGATTTATCATCTAAGTGATTAAAGTCATTATAGTGCACTTTATGTTATAATTTGATGTTGAATTGTTTTTTTAATTTATCACTTAAGTGACTTTATGCACTTTATAGTCTAATTTGATGTTGAGATTTACTTTAATGTTTTATCTTAAAAAAATTAAGTGAAATATCACCTTTTTAACATATTTATACATAATATTTAAAATACATTCATGTAATATGTATTTGACCCCTTCAAGTGAGATTCACTCAAGTGAATCAACTAGACATGTGCTAAATAGAAAACTTAAGTGATGCAACTCCATTACATGTTATTTTTAAAATGAAATACAGGTAATGCATCAACTAGAACCTGATTTTCCTCTCTACATGTAAATGCATTATAGGAAGTGACATCTTGTAACCATGATTTACCAAAGGATTTCAAATACATACAAATGCAAGTCATGAAAACATTCAATGACTCTTTCTAAGCCTAGTTTTGGCTTGGGCTCCCAAATGCATGTAACTGCATTGCATATTTAAAATATATAATCACTTCCTCTAATCCTGATTTCTCAAAGAGGTGAAGTTTAAGTCAAACATGTGCATTTAATTACATGTAAAAGCTCTTTCTAAACTTGATTTAATCCTTGCATGCAAAAAATGTTACAAGTAATGACATGTAGGGAACCTAATTTTGGTCTCCAAGTGAAATACATGTATTTGTCTTTGGAGCACCTGATCTTTCTCTTGGAGGAAATACTTTGGGACTTATGCATTCCTAATTTATATTTTAAATATGCAATCCAAATAGATAACCCCAATTTTGATCTTCAAGGTAAAACTATTGCATGTATTCCTTTCTAGAGAACTTGATTTTGGTTGCAATATGCTTTACATACATATCTTACATGTTTAAAACATGTATTTGTGTCTATAGACCCCAATTTTAGTTTTCAACTTAAAAATGTGGCATGCATTTGCATCTTCTAAACCTGATTTATCTTGGGCACTGGAAAGAAAAAGTATTAGGAATGCATTTGCATAAAAAATGTAGCATGTAATATACTCTTCTAAACCCGAATGTGACTTATTCCAAAAATGAGCTATATACATCTTTATTGCAAATTTAAAACATGCATTTTTCTTTGGAGAACCCAATTTCTTTCTTCCAAGGAAAAAATTCCATGCAAAAAGAGTTTCTAAATCCAATTTTAGTCTTCGAGAAGAGGCATTTCATGCAATGGGGCTTTTTAAACTCGATTTTTTTTACAAATGTTAGAAGAAAAGGAACTTTAAAAGTATTTGCATCAAATACGTGCACATTTAATGCAAGTTGGAGAACCCAATTTTCTTTGAGTGGACATTTTCAAATATGGAAATCACTACAACGAGTGTGATATACACTTAGGAAGACATTTTCAACAACATTGGAAACATTGTTCACATGCATTTGTTTCTTCTATACCCTATTTGAAGCTAAGGTTTTAAGAGAAAAAGTTCATCCAAAAATTTCTCTTTTCTCTCCAAGTTATGATAAGAATCTGATTTTTCTTATATATCTTTATCATTTTGCAAATGTGTTGTATTCTTTGTCTCTTTATAATCCATTTGTCCAAATAAAACCCTAGTTTTTTGTATCAAGTTTTTTAATAAGTTTGAAACCTTAATTTTCTTGCAAATGTAAAATCTCTTCCATTTCAAAAATGAACTTGCATGCAAAGTGAAGATTTGAACTTTATCAAGTTCGAGTAAAAGCAAGAAGTACAATTTTCTTTTTGTTTCTAAGTTTTTGTATATATTTTGTTACTTGTTTTGGTTTTCTTTTGGATAAAACTTTGAGATCTTCCCTCAAGAATGCAAGTGTGTTTCCACGATTTCACCTTCCATTTTCATCTATCATCCAAATACATCCAAACCCCATATTCCTAAACATGTAATCTCAATCCCAAAACCTGATTACATATTTTCATCAAATAAAGTGATGATTTTTTACCACATGTAATTACATCTCGTAAACTCAATTTTTGTCAAAACCCACATTTTTTAACATAAAAGTTCTCATCCTACATGCATGCATATTATTCCCACTTGCATTCTTTTCCATTCAAAGAAAAAACTCTATTTTTCCTACATGTAATCCACCATCAACCAAACCCTGATTTTGGTCATTTTTGCCCAAAATACAAGTTGTTCCATTCATTTCCATTCTTTAAAAGTGTTTCATAATTATCTAATCCATACTTTGAAAACTTATCCATCCATGGATCTACCATTAATGTTTGAATGAAGCTTTCATGGATCCAATCTTGTTGAATGATGTTTTCATTATTTGGAATCTTCATGTTGCAGCGAACTGTTCAAGTCAAGATGTCATAATTTCTTCAAATAATTGAGACATCCTTTCAATAATAAATGCTTTGAATCAAAAGAAGCAATATTCATTTGGTCTCCACTTTTCCAATGGCGGCCCTAGAACCTAAGTCTATGTATAGGGAGAGAGGGGGGGATGTTGAAGGGAGATTTGTCCTAAGCTTACATCTTAACACTATTGAGAAGGTTTCAAAAGTTTGAGAAACTCCAGAATGTGTGAATCTGACAAAGAAGAATTGAACTATGGAAAGAGAAAAAACTTGATTACATCAAGTTTTTAAGTGACAACTAGCAATTCATCAAAGAGAATAAAGTGCATCTATAGCATACTTATAGGATCTCCCAATTTAGAGACCATCCATGATTGCATCATCAACTACAAAGCCATTGTTGATAATCCACAAGATTGATTCAACAATTTTATTTTTTTCTTCAAGATAAATTTCAGTTTTGTAGCTACAGAAGATAGTTTATGTGTAATTCGATTGCAAGAACCTTCAGTGTATGTAATCCAATAACTCTTCTTTCCTAATTTGACTAAGGTTAGGGTGTTGAGTTTCTCCCGCCCTTTTCTCCTTCTTTTTCTCACTCCTTTTTCCTATATAAAGGAGTGCTCCTCATTGTAAAAACCATATTTTATTAAATGGAAGAGAGCTCTACCAAACTTGTGCAAGAATAACTTTTGATTGTGTAGTGAAGCTTTGAAAGACAAGAGAATAGAAACAAGCATTTGGATTCAAAGTTTTGATTGGAAATAATTTTGATAGAACAGATTGTAAGCTTTGATTGTGATATGTTTCTATTATCTTTTGTTCATGTTATTATTGTATTTTTACTAGAGCATAGTGAATACAATAAATAATTAGAGCCAAAGATTTGACTAGGAGCAATTGTGGTAATGTATAGACTAGAAGCTTTGACTATAGCTAATATTAATGTCTTATACTATTGCAAATAGTTAGAATTAAATTATAGCTTAGAAATTCTGTACTTCTGGAAGTTTGTATGGCCCAATTACAGAGATATTTATTGTAAAATAGGAAAAATAGACATACATCTAACCCAATACTCTCTCAAGAAAAAAATTGAGTTGGTTTTGGTATTGGTATCATTGTTTTCAGTGATTAGATAGAACCGTAGTTAAAGAGATCAAGCTTTCCCATTACCCACTGTGCAGGTAAGTGGATTTCCTTCCTAAAACAAGATGAAAGAAATATCGGTAACACCCCTATAAATATCTCTTAACTTCTTTCTTACCTTGAGTTGATCCAAGGAATAGTGAGAAGGGGAAGCCTTCCCTTTAAGGTATGAGAGGTTATCTCACACACGATGTGACTATTCAACTTATTTTGCAAGTGAATTTTCATAAATGGTCGATTGCAAAATATGCACCCAACAATTTTTGGAAACTCTACTTGGGACACAATGTACATTTGAAAGTGTTACACTTTCATTTGAAGCATATTAGTGTCTTTTTTCACTGTAATTGTATGGATCACTTGCAAAGGAAATGTAACTAGCCCAAGGTCCTTGGGGAACACTTTTGTACCATTGAATCTAGCTCTGCCTGTACATGAGCTTCCTAATGGCTCATGAAACAATTTCCCCAAATTCTTCAGTGATGAACAACAACATCCTGATGAACATGTTGATTCTTTCTACATTGCATGTGGTGTTCATGTTGTTGTATATGAGGATGTGTTTGTAAGGTTGTTCATAGAAACTATCCAAGGCATGGTTATTGACTTGTTTTACCATTTACCACCATGTATTATAAAAAATTGGGCTATTCTCATAGCTAAGTTTGAGGAAAGGCTCAAGCCTCATGAAGATGATCATTCATTTTTGGCCCAACTTACTCAACTAAAGAAGTCATCTCACGTGCCTATATGTGAATTTGTTTCTCATTTCAAGAAATTGACACGAAAAATTCCAATTATTGCTCAACCTACAAATGCAAATTTGAAATGTTTCTTTGTTAATGCTCAAATTCTTGAAGTCAAATTTCTATTAAGAAGAGCAACCCTAGCTACTATCACAACTGTACACACATTGGTGATTGAAATTGAAGATGATCTTATTCTAGCTGAGAAGATAAGAATTTAAGTGGGTTTGAAGAAAGTCATTTTTCTTCTAATTCACCTTCTTCTTGCACAAGGACGAATTTGCATGTGGAACCATAAATACAAAATGGTAATTTTTAAATAAAATGTCTCAATGAGATATGAATACATGGAGTTTCATTACTAGAGGGTATGCACACAATGGACTTGTTAAAAAAGTTGCCAAAATGATGGACATATGCAAAGGAAAATTTCACACTTTGGCAAACATTGAGAGTGCTAAAGTAGCATCCAGACAGCTATTAAAGAAAAACTATTGAAATGGAGATTAGTTCAAAATGATATCATTGATATATTGAATCATAGACATTGCATCAAAACCATTTGATTAAAGACAAAAGGTTTGTGGCTTGTTTGCAAGTAGGGATTGGTTATAGGCTATGTAAGAGATGGATTTATTAAAAATGCTTTTGAAAATTTTAATCAAAAGCAATTGACAAAAGATTAGAGAATGTACCTTAGCTATTTATCATAATATTTAATGTTCATGAGATACAAAACTACAATGTTGTTGAAAGTTGCCAAGTTACAAAATTAAGTGATCATTAAAAGATATAAGTAATTAAGTTACTCAAAAGAGGAGATCGAAAGCCTTAAATTCATAAGTAAATGGGAATAGTTGGAGCACATGGAATTGAAGGATCATAAAAGGAGATAGCATCAACTTGGTAGAACAAATACAATTGTACCCTATGTTTAATTAAAACTTCAGTTTATTATGTTTATAATGGATAGAGAGAATACATGTATTTCATTAATTAATAATGTAACTTGCAAAAATTTCCAACATTGTCTATTCATTTGAATTGAATGATACAAATTCCTACTAAATTTCCATTTGTACCAAAGGTGATATTATTACAAGTACAATAATAAAGATCAATTGCCAACGATAGGAATCAACTTCAATCCTCAAGTGTACAATTCTAGAATTGGCAGATACAAAATTAGGACATATTCATATTATGGATATTTGGAAAGCAATAAACAAAGAAAGTAGAAAGCCTTTAGCTCAACAAATACTTTATAGTGGGATATCATACATAGTAGGCCATCCATTTGAAGCTCAATGTCCATATTTAATTCTAGAATATATATGAAAGCTTATAATATCTAGATACTAGATGGAAATCAAGACACCTAGAGGCAACACAATGATGAGGCTTGATCCCATATCTATTTCCATCTCATTTATATTACCAATAAGAGATGAGTTCATAAATAAATCTAGGGAGAGTGTGGAATCTTGTTTTGATTAGATAAAAAAGAATTGCTTGAATACCATAGCCACCAAGGAAAGACCAACCACAATTGCCAAAAACATTTTATAGAACAAACTTCATCGAAGACATTTTAGATATGCTTGTCCTTAATAAGCTTGTTAGAAGTGAGAATACTGAGTATTTTTAGAACTAGATTGTCTCATATATGAATACAGTAACTATCGACAAGCAATTCATAGATTGAGGAGAAGTTATTAGCCCATGGTCTTCATAACCAATTAACCCAATTTGAACTTAACCAAAGATTTCACATGTCTTCAAACCTTATATATGCAACTCCAAGCACAACCATCTACAAGATGAAATATTAAAATTCTACAAGTTGTAATACCTTTTGAAGTAAACTATGCTAAGATAATATAAATTTCAAGTTCTTTTACATTAACTATTAAATTTTATAGAATTTTCTAGTAAAAAGCCCATCTTCTTGGCTTGCTTCAATCCAAATGAAGATACATCATTGTGAACTATAATACCCCTAATCTGGCCCATTGTGATCAACGTGAGCTATAAATACTATAACAAAGCTTTCTACTTAAATTTTGCATCTATGATGTCCATCTTAGAAGTTTTGACATGTTTCTTAGGAATCTTGACATCGATCTACTACCCTACCCTTGCAAAAGGTAGGGACTCAAGCTCTCCCAAAACTCTGGTTAATTTTTGAAAGGACAATAATCTTTTGTTCATATGAGCTAGAGAAATAAATTTTGTAATGTAGGTTAAACAAAAGGTAATTATTATTTTTTGATCCATAATGTTATATATATATATATATATATATATCTTAATCATAAAAATAGAAAAGTTACATACAAGTCTTCGAAGGGCATTGAACCACCATTAAAAAATGCCCTCCAACCATAAACAGCAACCTACAACTGCCTACCAGAACTTCAATACATTACAGTAGCCATGAACAAAATAACTCTAACCATCCTACCCCTGGCCCAAACCCTCTACACTATAACAAAGCCACCAAATTACATACATAACTATCGCCTTCTAGCAAAAAATAACCTTAACCTATAGCAACTAACCTAGCATCACCCATAGCACACTAACCACCCACCAACACCTACCCCTGATTTTTGAAGACAGCTCTCCTGCCTTGTGGACTGCGCTGTCGATGTGGAAAATTAACCCATTCACTTTCTATCTGATCCTCACCACCTTCTGCCCAACTTAACTCCTCTCGTAGCTTCTCATCCTTAGCTGCCTTATACAGAGAAGGCTTATCTGCCTTTGCCTCCCATCTCAAGAAGGGGATGTAGCCATAGTGCCTTCCTTCGTCCTCATCTTCGAAGCACTCCAAAAAATCTGACCCAATGCCTAGAACATACCACTCAAGGATGGAATATAGGCCACCCAACATGTCTTTCTCAAATAGTGAATTGGCAGTATAGTTGACCTCCTCCATAGTTTTATTCAACTCAAGCCCCCATGTCACTACCATCGCAATAATGTCCTAATTAGAATGACGTTTCACCGTTCACTCCTGAAATTGGGTGCCGATAACACCCAAAACTGCCTCAATCATCCCTTTAGTTTTTATCTTCAGCAAGCCCTTCAGTCGCTCCTTACTAATGGGCCCTTTAAATGCTTTTAACTGCTTGTTTGAATCCATAGCAAAGGAGGCCTTCATTACAGACATCTTCTCCACACCTTGAAAGAAAAACCAGAGATAAACACCACTTTCACTGCATTTTGTAAATGAAATCCAACTTCTATTCACCTAAAAACATTAACCTCACACGCTTAAATCGTCCATTCAAAACCAATCCCATATATAGCTGTCATTGAATCAATGCTAGCTATAACACAAATCTATAATCCAAATAAAAATAAGTATGAAGCTTCATTCTCCAACCCTTCTCATGCGCAGCTCCATCAAGTCCAACAGACTTCACCAGCCAGCAATAAATTATTGACATCAATATAATTACCCATTGCCAGTGCCAAATCCTCCCTCTAATCGTACCATTCAAAAGTCCTCAAATTCTATTGAATTAATTTGGCGGAATGTTGTTGCCCAATTTACTAGCTTGTCTGCCTCCACATTGCCCTTCCTATACACGTTACTCACCTTAAAATTAATAAAAGTTTCCAACTCCTCTATAATCTCCTGTATCAGATTTTGGTAGAACCATGCCTACATTGAACCTTTAACAATACAATCAACCACAATTTTTGAATCCCCTTCAAGGTGAAGATACTTAACACCCAATTTTTTAGCTAATCATACTGCTAAAAGTGCAGCCTCTATCTTCGCCGCATTATTAGTGCCATCCACTAGCCGTTTCACCATAAAACCAATAATATCCCCTTTTCCATTTTTGGCTACTGCCCCTGCACTTGATAACCCTTTATTCCCTTTTGAAGCATCGTCAAAGTTAATTTTAATCCAATCCCCTATTGGCAAGCGCCACCTAACCTCCTTCCTATCAACTTTCATCTTAATTTCTCATTTAATTATAATCCCAGGCCAAAAAATTTGCATCCTGCTACACCAACAATTAAAGATTCTTCTCGGGTGTTGTAACATACCATTGGCATTCATACATTCTTCAATAGCTCAATGAATTCTTCCCAAGACACTATCCACAGCTTCCAATCTATCTTGAAAGATCCGCCTATTACACTCCTTCCATACTTCCCAAATAGTGTTTGTAATTTAAGTTTGATAATAAAAATATTTTCTTTTAATGGTGTTGATATTTAAAAAATAATAATAATAGTATGAAATAAAAGATATGTAAAAATAATATATTTATCATGTTTATTCTAAAATAAAAAATTCTTCATTACATAACCTTATAACTATTATTCATCTACATAATCATCTCTTTCAAAGAACGGGTGAAATGTAAGGAAATAGATAAGGAACCATGACACCATGACACGCTCCCCTTGGAGGTCATAAGTGACATCACAAGATAATTGGTGTGTAAACACTAAAAATGCTTGACTTAAAAAATTAAAAAATCGAAATAATGATTTTGACAACCATTTTAGAATGAAAGCCATTACTAAATAGTATTTATTAAATATTAATTATTACACCTAGGCTGCATGGAGGTATTCTAAATCATTGAGAAGAGTAATCAATTCGGATAAAATGATGAAAGTCTTGTTTGATTCAACGCCCTAAATAAGATGTATAATTTAAGTGGAAATTAAATGTCTTATTCATTTTTAAAGAATGTGCATTACGAAGGAGTTATATTTATGTGTACGTACTACTATTCAAATAAAAAGATAACTATTAAATATTGTTTAAATAGTTTATTATAATTAAAAGTTCAAATTATAAGTCATATAAATTGATTTTTTTTAAATTAATAATTAAATTTATTTATTTGATCAAAATCAATAAGAATACAATTTCAACTTCATGTTTTATATATGTTATAAATCTTCTATTTATCAATTAACTCTTTAAAAATTATTCATTTTCAATCAAACTAAAATTATTTGCAAAATAATTAATTGAATAAATGTATTAGATTTTTTTTAAAGTGTCCATAACTTAAGAAAATCAAATATCTATCCACCTTAACTTTGTACACTTAAAAAATTTACTCTATAAATTCTATCAAAGATAAATTCCAAAGATTAATAGTTCATATCTCGTGAATGTACCGTTTAGTTGTTTTTTCCCCTTTGAAAAGTCCTCAAGATATGGGCCACATTGAGATGGTCTCAAATGTCATTTTAAAATAAGAATTTACACTTACTTTGTTTGCATTTCTAGGGATGGCAAAACTTTTTTATGATAAATTAAATTATTCGATGGTAACAAGTTGAGAATAGTCTTGGAAATCCCGAAGCAAGTGGTATTCATCACTTGGGATGTTGAAATGAACAAAGTAATTGGAATAGGGAAATTTTATTTTTCCAAAAATAAGGCGTAAACACAAGGAATAAAGCACAGAACCCGAAGGCCAAACCACCTTTTTCAAAACTCTAGGCGGTTTTGGATTGATGGAAATCTATTTTAATATGTATATTGGTTTTTAAAGTATGGTTAGTTATTATCTAAAATAATGATATATTGGTTGTACATTGGTGAGTTATTGTGATTTATTGTGAATGAGATAGTAGTGGGGTTGATAGATGTGGAGAGAGGTTAATTATGTAATTTTTAATATTTTTAATAGTTTGAGGGAGTTAATTTACTCATTTTGCTATAATGACAATTACAAGAGGTTAGTCTTAGTTCTAGAAGTTCAAATATGTAAGCTTTATGATCAAATAAGGCCCAAAAGGCCTATAAAGACTTATGAATGCAAAACAAACCAAATAACATCAATCTTTTGGCTAATAGTGGCACAAAACTACACAAAGGTTTCAAAACAATATTCAAGCTCCTATTGCTAGTATCACTCCTACTACTGACCCTATTGAATGTTCGACTAACCATACCCCTCAAGTGTCACATGCTACTACCCCTTATGTTAGAGGAAAGGAAAACAAGAAAGCCCAAGCTCAGATTGCCTCGAAGAAGAAGCTAAAACTTGACCTTCATATCAATCTTAGTGATTCATATGTGGAACTTGGAGGTGGGCACAGACACTCCCATAGGATTGCTTCTAACCCTAGGAAGAAACAAATGGCAAACAAAACTTTTAGTGTGGGCAAGGAGGATTTAGGTTCTGAATCCAAAGAGAGTGAGAAAATCAAGGCAAAAATAGAAAGTTGTTAGGAGAAAGCATGTGGAAGAAGAGGAATAGCTATCAGAGTCATAGAATAATAAAACATCTCAGAGGCTGAAGTTACTATCAACAATAGAGATATGAATCATGTGTCAACTTTAAAATGGATATGATGGACCTTACTATTAAGAATGACATCAAAAACCTTAAAGACACCTCCCCCGTGACTTACCCCCTCGGCCCTACAACCAAGGATACTTCTACTCCCCCCCCCCTCCCTTCAAAGGTAAGGAAATTGTGTTTCTCTAACCCCCTTATGTGCAAGACTGCAACCCTTTGGTTGAATGCCAGGACTGCACCCCTTTGGTTCAAGATCCCAAGTGCCTTAAAAAGGAAGTAGAAAATTTGAATAGTATGATTTCTTAATTAGATGAGAGTTTCAACACTTGCTAATTTTACCATCAAAATGATGCACTTTGCTACTACTACATTACAACTTCTTTAGTAGGATAGTGAGAAAGGCTCAAGTGAAGGTGACAAGAGCAACTCCAAGAGACTGTATAGGTTTTTGGCTAATGATTGGTTGAGGGTGTTGTTGTCTAAACCACTATCATCGAAATGCAAGGGGACATGAGACTTTGGGTCTTTTTATTTGTGTTTTGTTATGTTAAGTCTTATTGCCCTATGTGGTACTAAAAACTTTATACTCTATGATGGTTATGAACTCTCTTAGTACTAGCAGTAGTAGGATTTTATTATAATTAGTAGTAAGATTAACTATGAGACTCTCTAATTATGCTTTACTTTCATGGTTAATAGTTTGTTAAACTTGCTACATGTGGCTACTATGGTGAAGTTTTTTATATGAAAAAGGGGAACAAGGTGATGTGTTGTTATTTGTTTTTACTATGTATCTATTGATAGAGGCCCTACCTCTTGTTATACTATTTGGTCAACCCTCCTATTTTGGTTGCTTTTAATATTAAAAACATGAAATATTAGCTATTATTCACACACATTTCTCCAGTTTGTCCACATCTCAATCATATAGTACATTGAAAATATCAATCAATAAATATCCATTATTCTCAAGTCTTTCAAATTCTAGATTATCATAGGGGTCTAACTATCTTTAAAGAAGTCAAACACTTCCCATGTATAAATAATAGGTGTAGATGTCTAAAATTGTCCATATTTAACCACACCTAATTCTAGCCTATCATAAGTCCTTGATTAAATAAATAATAATATATATTTAATTAAAAATAAGAATATAAATATTTATTTAATTAACTCCATACTTTACCCCATTTGGTACTAATCTTTAATTAAATAAATATTTCTATTTATTTAATTATTTTTCTCATCATTAGATCCAATTAATTAATGCCGATAGGCATTCTACAATGGCAAAATGGGTGGAGTGGGAAGGTGTGAGAGTGTTAATGTTAACATTTACTTTCTAGGTTAAATTTGACAACCATCTACATGTCAAGATCTTAATTTTAAAGTTTAATAAATGATCCATAATTTTTTTTTAAATTATAAATTAAGAGATATAAATAATTATTTTTTAAAAAATTTAAAAAACTTAAGTGGGTGCAAAAAAAGAATGGAAATAAAAATATTTTTAGATATAGTAAATTAAATTTTAATCATGTTTATAATGGATACCTATCGGCATTTCTTTAGATAGATTTATTTAAGATATCTATACTAGTTAATTAGTTAAATATATTATTCAATAATTAATTTCCCATTCACCTTTATCCCTTGTAATCATACCCCTCTAACTTGTTCAAATATATGATAATCTAAATCTATAGTTATATATCAATTATTCCACTTTGTCCCCTTCACATGTCTAACTAAACACTATCTAAATTTGTAAATAACCTAACCGCTCCCAAAAGTTAACCTAACATTCATCTTATAAATTTATTTTAAAATAGTTATCATTATAGCCATTCACATAAGTATGATGTCCCAATGCACCCTCTATACTTAAACATTATCCATCATCTATGTCTATTTACATTAATCAGCCTAACTCAAAAATTGATTTCAAGTTTAGTAACTTATGTTTAAATTTTATGAATTAATTAAGGGCTAGTCTATTTTCTCTAAAATATGAAATAAATTTATTAATTAACATCCTTTAAGATCATATTATTTTTATTGAGAATGGATATAATTTTGAGATAGACCTGTCAACTTCTAATCAAAACAATGTATTATATTTTTCGTAACTATTTTTTAGACTAAAATTCTCTTTGATTGCAAGTACATAAATAGTTGGAATGAGTGTATTACTCTATTAAAAGCTTCAATTATAATTATTTCAATATCATAACATAATATGCAAGGTTGTCATTACCAAATATCAATTGTTACAACATAAGCTATAATCTATGCCAATTTAGATTGATCAACCTAACTCGTTAATGGATTTCAAGTTTAATAACTTATGTTTAAAATTTATGAATTAACTATAGGGTTAGTATATTTCCTCTACAATATTAAATAGGTACATTATTCAATATTTTGTAGGTTTCAATGTTGATATATATCATCTTGATGGAGACACAACCCAAGAACAAAATGGACACAACAGAAAGGGAAAATTATGTTAACTGAGAAAATAAGCTAGTACAACAGTACAGAGAAAATAAACTTCAAAACATGCCCTAAGGGCTTACAATAGCATAAATCTGGAGATAATTTCTCCTTACAGTACCTCCTCTCAAACTCCACTCCGAACTGCCTTTTACAATGCCAAAAATCTCCTTAAATAGACCCCGGGGGGTTAAGGACTAGGAGTACATTCTAGAAAGTGCTAGTAGCCATCTACCGACCAAATAGAAGGTTCTGAAAGCTGCGGTAGAAGTTGGCACAAATCTAGAAGAATCTAGAAACGGTAACTGAACTTTCGAGAGGCATAACTTTTGAACTATAGCTCTGATTGACGAACCGTTTACATTTTCGAAAAGTTCTCAAAGCGCTCTATAGCCCTATGGACTAGCTTCGCTCATCCCCCATTTTTTAGCAATTTTCAAGGTCATTTAATGCCCCTGACCTGACTTTGAAGCATTCTTAGGAGGTCTCCAAAACTCAAAAAACTGCAATAACTTTCAAACCGTGGGGCCTTTTGACTTGATTCTTTTTCTGGAATGCTCTAAATCACAATTACATTCATCTAGCCAATTCACACCTTCTAGGTCACCAAAATGATGGCCAAATTGCATGCTCCTATTTTTTCAGGATTTTCTAGCACACTGATAGTTGAACTGTGAGAGTTGGAACCTTTATTTGACCCAAATGGGTATCCAAAAATGTAAAGACATGAAACAGAAACTAAGTCTAAGTATATTTTTTTTTGGATGACACAGGATTGCCCTTATACCTCTGGATGCTCCTGCATCACATTTCTACGATCATGTTATATTCTTGAAAATGAATATAATTTCAAGTTAGATTTGTCAACTTCTAATCAAAATAATGTATTGTATTCTCATTACTATTTGTTAAGACTAAATTTATCTTTGATTACAAGTACAAAAATAGTTGGATTTGGTGTATTATTCTATTAGAAGCTTCAATTATAATTGTTTTCATACCGTAACATAATATGTAAAGTTGTAATTACCAAATGATCTATAAAAGTTTATTTTCTACAAAAGGAAATATAGTTTTACAAATCTACCATTATTCATTTTTAAAATCAAGTGCTTATATTAAGTAATGGTGAAATATATAAATTCATAATCTTGACTATATAGTATTGTGATCATTCCCACATAGAAATAAGTGATAAGTTATATATAAAAACATGACATAGTCCTATGTGAAGTTAAGTTCATCCCCTTAGCCTTCATCTATATTCATATACACTTCAATGTACATTCATTGTTTTCCTCTTCATATTCTCTACTATATAATTTGGTACTTTAAAATAAAAAGAAGTGATATATTTATATATGAAAACATGGCATAAAAGTCTCCTTAGCATCAATCATAATACTGACATAAAATTTCATTTTGCCTTTTGGAAAACCTAATGAAGTACTTAAAAAATACAATTTTGTAAGTATGTAGCCTTTAGTATTAACTTTTCAAAAATGATTACATTTTGTGTTTAGTTTAATATCACATCATTTTTTATTTTATAGTAAGTTTAAGTTCATATGACGAACTACACACTACTATTCAAGGGACTTGAAAAATTATATTGTTATAAAATTTTATAAAATGTATTACTCTTATAGATATCATTTAATGAAAAGAAGAATGATATGCGATATAGGATAATAAAGTTTGATTTTTAGTAAAAATTTTAAATATTAAAAATAAAATTATCTAATTTCATCATAAAAATTATTATGAGTATATTATATAGTTGCATTAATGATTCTAATTTTAAAAAAAAGATTTATAATATTTAATGAATTTTTTTTAGGTCTAAATAAATGTGTTAGGATTTCAATGTGATCAAACTTGTAAAATCTTAGATTGTGTGTTCCCATAATGTCATTTTTAATTACCCATAATGGGTGAAATCATTCAACCAACAATGGAAACAACCAATGTGATAATGAAGCTAGGTTGATATGACAAGCTAATGACTACTATTTTAAGGCACTAGCCAAAATAGTATTGTTCTGTGAAATACACTGCGCTCTTCATATATATCATTTGAATGAAAATAAAGAATCATATAAACTATATGATAGTAAAAGTTTGCTTCTTTTTATAAATATAATAAATTAAAAAATATTTTTTTTAATTTTTTATCCACACACACATTCAAATTAATATTTCTAATTTGAAATAATGTAGGTTTTCAATCTTTAATGAAAGTTATCTAATTCATAAGAATAATGTGCTAGGATTTTGATGCCATCAAACTTGTAAAACTTGATATTATATTTTCACCTAATGTTATTTTTAATTTACCTAGAACAAGAAAAATCATTTATCCAATGATGCAAAGAGTATATCTGACAATTAAGTTACAATTACCAGTTTGGACTTTAAGGAAAATGAAAAAATAACTAAGAATCTCCTTTGAAATCTTCTATTTTTATGTATTTATACACATGAAAGTTATTTTAAATGTATGTATATGATGGCTATGACATATATCATGGGTTACTATAAATATATTTATGATATAATATTTTTCACTTGCTCCATAGACATTGAAATTTATGATATGTCTTATGACAACTTGAAGAGCATTTGTAAGTCTATAAGAGGCTATTTTGGGTTGTATGCATTATTTGAAGAAAGTAGACACGATATTTTCCAAGTGGTTATGTTACTTTTTGTTTTGTGATACCGCAATTGAATTCACTCCAAAAAGCAAAGGGGGATTTGAAGCTCTATTGATTTTTATCGAGTTGTGTTTAGTTATGGAGGTGGTGAGGTGTTGGTTTTCATAGATATATTTAGAGGATTATATTTTTGTAATATATCATGGGATTAGTAATATAATTGGCTCTCTTTATGCAATAGAGTTTTTCCCTCAGGGGTTTCTCAACATAAATTTGGTTTTGATTAGTTTATGGCTCTCTCTTTCTTTTTTTATTTGGTTTGAGATTCAAATATTTTGGACACTCTATTTAAGTTCATATTATAAGCTTTCATTGCTTTTATAATCAAACAATGCCAAAAATATTGGTTGAATTTTTTAAAATAATATAAGAATTAGATTAAAATAATTAAAATGTGGTTCTATATAACAATATTATAATTCATTAGTTTATACATCATCCTTAAATTTTTGACTATTTATTCCCTATACTTGGCATAGATAAAAAAAAAAGGGAAAAATTAATGATTTTGGGTGTCTTTCTGATTTAGAATGTGGAACACAATATTATGGAATGACCTAAAATCAAAGCTTCATAATTTTAACAACAACACCATTGATTCATCAGAGATACCAAAACTAGTTGTCACTAGTTATAGTTGAGACTGTGGAATTTATCATGTGTCTAGAGTATTTCATTCTATTTTTAAGTATTCTTAATCATCACATGTTGATTTCCATTTGATGAGTTAATTTGACCAATACCAAGTTATCTACTATTTAATGGTAACTAGTTGGAACAATGATATG
The DNA here is from genome assembly GCA_028749045.1 of Cupressus sempervirens. Taxonomy (NCBI): domain Eukaryota; kingdom Viridiplantae; phylum Streptophyta; class Pinopsida; order Cupressales; family Cupressaceae; genus Cupressus; species Cupressus sempervirens. The sequence goes on along the minus strand of CM053785.1, from coordinate 421,227,490 downwards.
ATTATTAAAATTGTGCACCAATTCCTAAGGTGGTTTTAAGGTTACCAATATTATTTCAAGATGGGTAACTTATGAAGCCACTCTAAATTTTTAAAAACTTGGTTCATTGAAAATGGAAATGATACATGCTACCAAAATACACGCATTCTTGACAAGACAATTCATTCACTTTCAAGGTTTTCCAATGAGGAATTAAATATAAGATTGGGTTTTCCAAACACTATCACATGGACTTAACTTATATAATAACGGAGCATACTTTGTTTGTAAAGAAGTGAAATATAGCTTGAGGATAGAGACAACAATCAAGAAATGAGACAAAGAATTCGAAATAAAGTAATTGGAGGTTGAAGTGCAATTATTTGATCTAGCTTGTTGTTAAAGGCTAATTCCTAGCATATAATCCATCTCTTATGTGAATTTGTGAATAAAATAAATTGTTCCTTCCTTCTATTTCTATTGAATTCTACTATATTTAGGTATTAGATATAGAAGGTGTACAGAGTATGGGTTAAAAAATTTAGGTAATCCTTAACAACACTCTTTAAAAGCAATTAATACCAGGTAAACTTTTTAATATGACCAAAGATTTCAGCATTAAATGTCTTTTGGATCCACATGAAATATTGACCTAGAGCTATCAATTGTAAGGCAACAAAATAGGGACCTCATCCCCACACTTCACTTGTTCAAACCCATAAGTTGAATGGTTGATGCAGAGCCTAGTGGACCCAATCCATATCCTTAGGATACTTTCCTTTTCCTTATTTGTTTTGTTTAAACACCTTCAAAATTCACCAAATGGATCAACTCCTAGATCCTCTACCCAAAAAATCCCTCACATTCCAAGACCTATTAGTGGTCACCCTTCACTTATGGTCCACTATACTCCACACTCCAATTAGCATCAATGATGAAGGGTTCTCCCCTTAGTACTATAAATACATAACAAAAATAGAGAAACAACAATGATTTACAAGAACAAAAAAATGGGCTTGTTATTATCTTGAAAAGTATGGAATTGAAAATTTTAATACAAGTCAAGCCATGTGGTTATTTTTCTTACAATATTCTGTAAGATAGAGCCACCAATAGCCACCTAGAACTACTCTAGACAACCCTATGGGCATTCCTTATATAGGAAATTTTCTACCACCAAGAACGTTCTAGAATTTATCCCTAACCCTTGAGGCCGACCAACCTTAAACTATTTTATGTTTCACATTTATTACATTAGAGTCAGCTAAAACTAATTTCAAATTATAATTTTAGGTGGCCCAAATTCTGAATGCCATAACTTTTTAATCATAGCTTCGATTGGCTATTGTAACTACTTTTTGGAAATGACATATCCAGATCTACATCTTGCTAATGATGTAAGCATTCTCACCTGGTGATGACCTCATTTCAAAGCCTCTAAGGCCTTCAAAATTGAGCTCAAATATTTTGTACCAAAATTCCTTAATAACTGTTGGAAATATAAGAGGAGCAACTGAGAGGGGAGGGGTGAATTAGTTACCACTAAAATAAATCTCATATCCTTTAGATGTCAACACAAAATATAAATTTCACTAAAAATAGTGATGCTTGACAAACACATAGGCACTCGGTTTACACTAGTAAATGTTCTAATGCAGCAAACACTGAAATAACAATTGTAACTTGGAAAATGCAAATCTTAAGATATTATATATTATTAACCTTACTTAACTTAGTTTCATACACATAAAAGAAATAGCATGAACACAAGTGACACCAAGATTTAACGTGGAAACCCAATTTGGGAAAAACCACCAATTGCAACTAGTTACTGATTTTCACTCTTCTAAAGTGAACCCTTTTAGGATCCAGCCATATTAAAGGTTACAAAACACATTTTTAGGTGTGACCCTATTAGAGGAAATAATCACCCTTTTAGGAGTGGCCTTTTTAGAGGTCTTTAAACACTTCAATCTAGAAAAGCCACCTTGTTAGAGGATTTAGAAATAGTTGTTAAGCCAACTCTGTGAAGAGATTTAGATCACTACTAAAATGGTTAGAGAGTAACAATGAGATGACTTGATATCTAATGTAATTAAATTGATAATTATAGATCTCAAATCTAGCTTGTATACTTGATCCTTTCTAATCGAATGTATCTTTGCAGCTCCATAAGGATATTCTGCTTATCCTTCTAATTCACTTCCTTTAAGCATCTTCTATTCTTCCATTCACTTCCACACATTCAATCGTCAACTTGACCTTATATTTATACCTTACACATTGTCAAGTTAGCTTTAATACAACTTAGAATAATTAATATTCATCCCCTCAGTCGGCTAGAACCAACAAACAAATCTATTGAACTCATTACGCCAAAACAAGGAAATCCTTCATTAGCCAACCCTGCTTGGTAGACACTAACTCAATAATTATTTTCCTATGTTAACCAAGTTAACTTGGTTAAGATTGCATCTTCACAAAGTTCCTTTGGTAACCAAGTGAGCTCGATTAGCACTGGTTCCATATCCAACTTTCTTCTTTTACCCAAGTGGACTTGGTTAACACTCAACTTCTACAAACTTCCCTTTGTCTCCCAAGTGAACTCATTTAACACTATCTTTTAAACTTGATAAACTCTAGAATGCTCAATAGACACAAGAAATTGTCTTCAATGCTTGAGTGAGCTCGACATACACTGACTAGCAAAGATATGACATTTTGCGTGACATCAAAGGCAATACACAATAAATTAATTGTTTTCAACAATATCCCTCTTTAGCATTGATGGAAACACAACATGTCATAATACAATGGAATTTTAGAGAAAAACAATAGTAAGTAAAATATCCTTAGTTTCATTATGATTCTCGTCCATAAGAACTCCCTCTATTAGTGTGAACTCTCTCTACCTTCAGTTACTCCCTTTTTCAGCAAACTCTATCTTCAACATTTTTTTCTGATAACAAACTCTACCTATTTGATAGCAGACCAAGTTCTTCTTCTTTGATATATCTGCAAATTCTCCCTTTATAATTTTTTTGTGAATATGACAACAAGCTCACCCTCTTTGACATCTCATGCAAAGACAATATTCAATGAATATCAATGTACCTTATGTATCAATTCATATGCAATCTATCCTTTTTAATACTGCATCAACTAATTGATTTTCAACATGCTTTGGTTGATGCATCACTAAACTTCATTTAGTGAGCTTTAGATAGGGGAATAGCTCCTAACTTACCTCTTAAATACAAAAATGCATCCTTAGGCGATGGCTTAGTGAATATGTTTGTAATTTTTTCTTTAGTATTCACATATTCCAATCTTACTTCTTTATCTTGCACCAATTCTCTCAATAAAGAATTTTTTATAGCAATGTGCTTGGTCTTGGTATGCATCATAGGATTCTTTGATATATTAATTGTATTGGTGTTATCACAGAAGATAACCACTAAATCCTTGATCTCTACCTTCATACCTACCAACACTTGCTTGAACCAAACAACATTGGAGCAATTAACTATCATTGTCGCATATTTTTTTTCTATTGTAGACTGAGAAATAGAATTATGCTTCTTGCGTGTCTAAAACACTAGTATTTTACCAAGAAAGAATGCTCCACCACTGGTGCTCTTCCTATCATCAACACTTCTTGCCCAATCAACATCTGTAAAGGCCTTCAAATCTAAAGTTCCTCCTTTCTTGTACCATAATCCATAGACTTCAGTACCCTTCAGATACCTCATGATTCTCTTGATTGCTATCATGTGATTTTCTTTTGGATTTGTTGAGAATCTTTCCACCATACCAACTGCTAATGCAATACCAGGCCTTGTGTGCACTACATATTATAGTTTTCCAATCATTGATTTGTATGTGGTATGATCCACTTCCTTGGAATCGTCATTTTTTAGAAAGCTTATGTCTAGTAGACATAGGTGTTCCAACTTGTCTTGAATCCTCCATTCCAAACTTTTTTAGTATCTCCTTGATATATTTGGATTGAATAATGTAGATACCATCTTTCTTCTATTGAATCTCTAATCCAACAAATAATTTTATCTTTCCAAACATGGACATCTCAAATTCTTTACTCATCACTTCTAAAAAAGATTTGCATAAATCATCATTTCCAATAAATAATGTGTCATCTACAAAGATTTCAGCCAATATAATCTTCTTGTCTAGTCCTTCTTTGATATACATGTTCTTGTTATCATTTATTCTTTGAAAACCAATATTTATCAAGTAGTTATGAAGTCTTTCAAACCAAGCTCTAGGAACTTTCTTGAGACCATACATTTCTTTGTGCAATTTAAAAACCATATCATTTTTGCTAGGATCTAAAAAAGCTTTAGGCTGTTCTATGTAAACTTCCTCTTCTAGAATTCCATTCAAGAGTAAATATTTTACATCCATTTGATAAACTTTAAATCCTCTATGTGCAACATAAGAAAGTAAAGTTCTAAGACATTCTAATCTTGCAAAAAGAGAAAAAATTTCACCATAATCAATACCTTCTTCTTGTGATTAACCTTTGCATACCAACCTTGCTTTGTTTTTGTAAGCTTCTTCATCTTCATTCAACTTATTTCTGAAAACCCACTTTGTGCCAATTACATTCTTATCCTTGGGTCTAGGAACAAGAGTCCAAGTCTTATTCCTCTCTATCTATTCTATCTCTTTATTCATGGCTTCAATCTGACTTTCATTATCCAAAGCATCTTTAACTGATCTAGGTTCAATTCTAGCAAGCAAACATGTACCTTTCAATTTGTTTCTTATCATTGTACCATCTAACTTGTCTCCAATGACCTGATAAGGTGCATGGTGCTTTTTGACATATCTTGCTAACACAGATACTTTGGATATAGAACTTGTTCCACTATCCTCACCATGATCTTCTATATCAAGATTGGGTCCCACTATTTGTGACTTGGGTCCTTCAGACTTGATTTGCTCTAGCTATAATTTGGTAGCCCCTGATTGTGACTCGGGTCCTTTAGACTATGACTCAAGTTGCACTAGTTGCAACTTGGGTGCTTCTGGAGATTTTAGGGACTCAGGAGGTGAAGTCTCCTGACTTCCAATTAGATTTGGCAATGTATCAGGTTCATAGTAAATAAACCTTCTATAATCCTCAAGTTCTTTGTTGCTCTCTTCTTCACTCTTTTCTACAAACTCATCAATTCTCACATGTGGTCCTTCTATGATCTTATGAGTGGACAAATTCAAACATTTATATGCTTTACTTATGCTGGAGTAACCTAGGAATATAACTTCATTACCTTTGACATCAAATTTACCTTTCCTAGGCTCTTTCAGAATATAACATTTTTTAGGAAATACTTTCAACTTACATTAGGTTTGTAGCCATACCATAGTTCACAAGGAGTTTGATTTGAGTTTTTCTTCAATTGTACTTTGTCCAAGCTATGCACTACAATACTAATTTCTTCCTTCCAATATTTGATTGCAACATTCATTTCTATCATCAAATTTCTTGCACAATCCATGATGGATCTATTCCTTCTTTTAGCTATACCATTCTACTATGGTGTACCACAAGTTGATGCTTATCTTTTGATCCCTCTTTCAGTCTAGAATTAGAGATGAATTCACCACCTCTATTTGACCTCAGACACTTCAGCTTCTTTCTAGTTTCTTTCTCTACTCTTGCTAGATACCACTTAAACTTTTGAAAAGCTTATGATTTCTCTTTCAGATACATTACAGTCATCATTCTAGAATAATCATCAACAAAAAGAATAAAATGCTTATCTCCACTATAGCTCTCTATTCCAATAGGTCCACATAAGTCTGTATGAACCAACTCCAAGACTTCTTCAGAATGATAGTTCTTTCTTTTGAAACTTGTCTTGCCCATCTTGCCAATTTGACAATTTTTTCATAGGCCCATATTAGGTTTCCTCAAACTAGGAATACCTCTCACTCTTTTGCTTTTTCTTATCTTGACCAGATTATCAAAGTTCACATGACATAACCTTTTATGCCATAACCAACTTTCTTCTACTTGAGCAATGAAACATAAACTTTCACTAAGATCTAGGTAGAATTGATTACCTTTGGTTTGTTTACCAGACCCATCTAGATTTCCTTTTCCATCTAGCAGCTTGGCCTTCCCATTCATGAATTCTACCTTGAATCCAATGTTATTCAATTGTGTGCTACTTAGTAGATTATGCTTTAGCCCTTCAACCCAATAAGCATTATCACATTTAAGTTCATTGGTTAGTGAGATACAACCTTTTCCCTTTATGCAACATGGTTCATTATTTCCAAATCTCACACTTCCACCATCATAATGTTCCATATATTGAAACATTTTTTTGTCACTAATCATATGATGTGATCAACCACTATCAATAATCCATGTATCATTTTTGCTAAAATGAGAGATAAGAGCAATTTTATCTCCTTCATCATCAGATTCATCTTTTACAACAATATATACCATTTCATCATCTTCATTACTATCTAAATCTTTAGCCATAAAACAATATTTCTTACCTTTGTCCTTGTAGTCTTTGAAGTTCTTGAAATCCTTCTTGCCTTTGTACTTTTTATACTTCTTTTCATCTTTGTCTTCTCTGTTTGGACATCTTGCAGCAATGTGTCCAACTTCTTCACATAAAAAATAGATCAAAGAGATTTTACCTTTATACTTTCCTTTGCCTTTGGGATACCTTCTTGCAAGCAATACTTCAATGGATATATTCAAGATCACTGTTAGAACTATCTTCCTCTTCACTTTTAGATTATTTTCTTTTAGACTTTGTAGCTTTCTTCTTGAGTGATACCTTGGCTTCAAATGCAAACTCAGGATTGCTAGAACTGGGTGTATAATTATCATAGTTATCTTGTTCAAATGCAGTCAATCTTCTAACTAGAGGATTCAAAGTTATCTTGTTATTTGGATCACATCTCATATCTTGAATATCAAACACTTTGATTTCATAGATAGGAAGAAGGGTTCTATGTACATTGATTACTGTTATTACATCTTTAGTTGTTCCTCCAAAGGCTTTGATAACATTGACATTGGCTTTGATTCTCTCAACATATTTTGTAATTTTTTCATCCTCTCTCATTTTCATCTAGAAAAATTGACCTCTCAAGCTTTCTTCCTTGGCTCTTTTCACATTATCATCACGTTGTTAGATATCCTTCAATTTGGTCCACATGTCATGAGTAGTAGCACATCCTTTGACTTCATCAAATTCAACATAGTTAAGGCCTTATGCAATGTCAATAATCATGATGTTCTGCTTTTTCTTTTTAGTAATATATTCCACAGTCAATATTCTGGTAAAAGCCTTATAAGAATTTTCCAAATATTTCAAACTTGAATCACTAATGGTTGGTAGGTGCAACAACATAAGCTCTTGCCATGCCTCAAAGTTATCTTTGTTCAGCTTGGGAATCTCTCTTTTGTAAGACATCTTGATCTTTAGCTTAGGTCCTTGAAACCTTCTCTGCAAGCACCAAGAATCTCTTATACCAATTGTTCAAAATATAAGAGGAGTAACTGATAGGGGAGGGGTGAATCAATTACCACTAAAATAAATCCCAGATCCATTAGATATCAACATAGAATATAAATTTCACTGAAAATACTGATGCTCAAAAAATACACAGGCACTCGATTTACACTAGTAAATGTTGTAACTCGGCAAACACTAAAATAGCAATTGTAACTCGACAAATGCAAATCTTAAGATATTATCTGTGATTAACCTTACTTAACTTAGTTGCATACATGTAAAAGAAAGAGCATGAACACAAGTGACACCAAGATTTAATGTGGAAACCCAATTTGGGAAAAAATGCCAATTGCAACTAGTCACTAATTTTCACTCTTCTAAAGTGAACCCTGTTAGGAGCCAACCTTGCTAAAGGTTACAAAACACATTGTTAAGTGTGAACCTGTTAGAGGATTTAATCACCCTGTTAGGAGTGGCCTTTTTAGAGGTCTTTAAACACTTCAATCTAGAAATGCCACCTTGTTAGAGGATTTAAAAAAAGTTGTTAAACCAACTCTATTAAGAGATTTGGATCACTACTACAATGTTTAGAGAGTAGCAATGAGATGACCTAATTTTTGATGCAACTAAATTGTTGATTATAGATCTCAATTCTAGCTTGTATACTTGATCATTTTTATCAAATGTATCTTTGTAGCTCCACAAGGATATTCTGCTTATCCTTCTAATTCACTTCCTCTAAGCATATTATATTCTTCCATTCACTTCCACACATTCAATCCTCGACTTGGCCTTATATTTATACCTTACACATTGTCAATTCAGCTTGAATACAACTTAGAATAACTAATATTCACCTCCTCAGTTGGCTAGAACCAATAAACAAATCTATTGAACTCAATATATCAAAACAAGAAAATCCTTCGTTATCTGACCTTCTCCGTAGACACTAACTCAAAAATGATTTTCCTATGTTAAACAAGTGAACTCAGTTAACACTACATTTTCACAAAGTTTCTTTGGTAACCAAGTGATCTCAGTTAACACTGGTTTCATCCAACTTTCCTTTATTACCCAAGTGGACTTGGTTAACACTCAACTTTTTTGAACTTCTCTTTGTCTCCTGAGTGAACTCAGTTGACACTATCTTCTAAACTTGGAAAACCCTGGAATGCTCAATAAACACAGGAAACTATCTTCAATGCCTGAGTGAGCTCGACATACACTAATTGGCAAAGATATGACATTTTGTGTAACATCAAAGACAATACACAATTAATCAATTGTTTTCAATAATAACTTCACCAATACATATGATATTGCAATGAAGCTCAACTTGCAGGCTGATATATCTAAGAAGAACCTCCACTTATGAAATAAGAACATTCTAAGCTCATATGACCAAATTAATAAAAATAGTAAGTTTCCACAAATATAAACTCTACACTGAAACAATCCTTATTGAAAAAGACAAAAAAAAATAGTTTTGGGTGATGCAAGATTTCCTTTACACCCAAGATGCTCCTGCATCAATCACTTAGGATAATTTAAGAATTGACCTTGTCACATCTTAGGTGTTCAAATGAAAAATAAGATAGTTAATGGCCTCCTCCCTTTTCATCCATGATAAATCCTTTATAGGTTGTCCTTTCTATTTGACAAGATATTCTTCATATATTTTGTTTCTTGTGCTTTTTCCAACATGACTAATTAGTATATAATTAATCTCTTTCATCGATAAAGTAGTTGCCAAAATACTCCACTATGCTTCTGCGACCTCATCTTCAACACCCTGTTCATTATACTTTGTCAGATCTGAATGCTTAATATTCAATTCAACAAGAAATTCTACTTCATAGTCATTTCCTGAATCATGCTTCTTCAATATTTTATATGGTTTAAACTTCTTCATTTTACATGGGCCAAAATTCTTCATTCTTAACTTATTATATGTTCCTATTGGAAATTGCTCCTTCCTCAAATAAACCATGACTTCATCTCCAACCTAAAATTCTTTATGCCTCCTTTTTCTCATATACCTTAGCCTTGTACTATGTATTCATCTTGGTAATGTACTTCCTCACCTCTTCATGGATGTTCTTCAAGTGCTCTAAAAAATCCTCATTTTCAACACTACTTATCTCCCCTTTTTCCAACTTCCTCAATTCAAAAGAATTTATGGGACTACCTCTATACAGTATCTCAAAATTATCATATGACAATTCTATCTGTGGTAAAATAAAATCCCATCCCATTGACCTATATTGAACCAAACATCTTAGAAAATTTCCCAAGCTCCCATTCACCATATTTGTCTTTCCATTAGTCTTTGGATGATGTAATGAGATGAAATTCACATTTTTCCTTAACTTCTACTATTTACACCAAAATTACCCAACAAACTTGGTGTCTCAATTTGAAATTAATCTCTTTGGTAGACCATGTAGTCTCACCACTTTTTTTGAAAAGTAATTTTGCCACATGAACAACCTCATTGGTCTTCTTGTAGGGAATGAAATGTGCTATCTTTGAAATCCTATCAACCACTACAAAAATTGAACTATGCCCTAATTGAGTCCTTGGTAAACCAAAAACAAAATCCATATAGATATCCCCCTATGATTTCTCTGGTACAGGTAATGCTTGATGCAACCCTATATTCTTCTTTTCTCTTTTTTCCATGTGACATATGTAAGTATAGGACATATTACTCAGAGCATGGGAGGTGTTTGGGGTGTACATTTATGCTCAAATTCAACCTTTTACTTTCTCTTTAACTCTCAGCTTTTCTGATAAGAAAATAGTTATGCCTATAGTGTTGTTACCAGTTAAACAAACAACATACTTGAGATAAACAATAAAAATCATCAACAATTGCAACACTAGGATTAATCTTGTGGAAACCCAATTAGGGTGAAAACCATAGTGTGATAACAATGCTCATAGGATATTTCCTAGTTAAGGGTTACAAAATACTGTTAAGTGTACCTCAATACAAGATTTCCCTCTAGATCTATTAGGATCTTTACTCTACTAGGAGTAACCTTGTTAAAGGATTTTAACACGCTAATCTAACAATTTCACCTTGTTAGAAGCTTTACAATAGACTGATTAAGGCCAACCCTTGTAGGGATTTCAAACTGCTACACTGATAAGAAAGTAACAGAGGTAATGATCTATAATTTGCACTCTCTTGCTATAGTAGATCCAATGAAGTTCATCAACATAACAACATACCATTCACTATTCTTCTTCATTATTCTTCTATTTTGATAGCTCTGCTTCTTCTTCCAGCAACTATTCAACTCTATCTCTCTTTCCTTATTTCATTGTCCCTTTTTATCCCTTCAAACCCTAACTTGAAACATACAATTCTCAAAAACATCTCCATCATGCATGCATAAACTTCTTGAACAATCTCTTATTACTTAACCTAGAAACTTCTCTTTCCTTTTCCATCTTCTTTGATAAATGATAACTTCACCAATAAGATATGAGTCTCAAATAATTTCCTTTTTCTGATAAGATAACTCATCATATAAGACTATTTCCACTTGCTACTCCAGTTATTACTTGATAAGGTGCTTCCTTATTGCTTCTCAGTACAAATACCTTAAAGATGTTAATAATGACATGAAATGATAAGTGAATTGTTTGACATCAATGACAATGAGTATAACTGATGAGTAATGTAATTTATAGCTTCCTTTTAGTTATTAGCAACTTGTGAATTGGTTACAATCCCCACCTTTGGCATTGTTGTCAAAGGGGGAGAATGGCAAAAGTATGGGAAAAAGGATAGAAATATGAAAAAGAAAGATCAATAAAGGAAAGAAGTTAATAAAGATAGATCATATTGAATGTGGGATATCAGCACACAAAATTACATTATTAATTGGTTTTCCATCAATGCCAAAGGGGGAGATGTGGTTTGCCCTCAATAAGGAAGCACCTATCAGGTAACAACTAGAGTAGTAAATGGAAATAGTCTGATGTGGTGAGTTATCTAATTGGAAAAAGGAAGTTATTGGAGACTCCTATCATATCAATGAAATTATCATTTATAAAAGAAGATGGAAAAGGAAAGATAAG